>OX421311.1:7500-1207500 GCA_949125395.1 Diaphora mendica | reverse complement strand
AACCTATTTATTTTACACATAGCCAATAATACATGAACAATAATTTTCTTTAATTAATATATTTCACACATTGCCGTATAATAATACCTGAATTATTCAGATTGCTGGTCACATATACCTATACTTAAATTCTTTATGCATTTTAAAGGTTTACAAAAGATGGTATCCCCCCCCGAAATAATTTCCTAGGTTCGCCACTGGGTTGAGTCGTTGGTCCTATCAAAACTGAACTATGGGGATATAGTCTACGGGCCGCGGCTCCTAGCCCGAACGGATCGGTTAATCCAAAGGGTCCAAAATGCTTGCACTCGGTTTTGCTTCAGGATACCATCTAGAGCACATGTTACACCATACCTAAACGACAACTTTGTTCTAAAAATGAAGTCCAGGCGTAAGCTACACTTGGCGTCGCTTATGTTTGGTATTGTTAAATACCGCGAACCATGTTACCTGTTTCGTAAATTAGAATGGGCGTCAAATAGACGTGATTGTGCTGTTAGACACTGCTCGCAGCAACTTTCTATTTTGCCTCACAAAACAGCCGCTTTTAGAGGTAGTTTCCGCTATGCAGCTTCGAAGATCTGGAACAATTTGCCGCCGCCTTTAAGATCTTTAAATACAATCAGCACATTTAAGTATAGATTGCGGCAATATTTAATAGATGCACAGCGGAGACTGGATATGGTCAACGTTAACACATCTCATATATAAGGTATACCAGTGCCAACATGTTTCGCTTCACACTCAGTTCCGAATTGCTGGCGAGCGGTCCCCGCAATGTTAAACTATGGTGGAGGGTATGTTATGTGTATGCGATTATTATTAAGTGTAATATTATGTGTATGAAATTATTGTTTCTTTTTATGTAGTTCTTTGTTATTTTATGTAGTATGGCACGGTTATGTAAATAGCTTTATGAACGGCGTCACCTGGGCCTAATTGAAAACCAGCGTCAGATGTTCTGTCTGACACGATGCTGAATTGGGTCCATTTTTGGCCTTGCAAAATTGTTTTCTTTTTTTGTGTACTAATATTTTTGTTGCCAAATAAATATTTCTTTCTTTCTTTCTTTCTTTCTTTCAGAGGGTGCCTGCTTCTGTGCAGGCAAGCGCTGGGAGGGGTCTGGATGTCTTAATAACAGCAGTTGCCGGACTCCTCCCTTCTCAGGCGCAGAGTGGCACACCGTGTGGTTTTAGTCGGTTCGAGTCCGACACACCACCCCGCCGCAAGCCCCGGGTGACGGTCCGAGGGGATTTCCACAGGTAAAAAAAAAAAAAAAAAGGGTTTGTGTCAAGTGTTCCTTCTCTTTGCAGTGCTGTTGTCCTGGTACTTAGCTCCCTTAGTCGGCTCTTACGACACCCACGGGGTGAATAAAGATGGTGATACTGCTTATTCTTGATCCGTCACCACATGGACGGTCGTTCTCAATAAAGAATTCGCAAACAGAATACGACATTACAAATATACACTCACACTCTGTCAAATAACAAATTCAAACGCCCATCCACCTTGACTCAAATTTGTGTTGAATTTTAATACACAAGGACAAGTAGATAATAATATGTATCTATACTCTTTGCGCTGTAGCATGGTGCGTGACAGTTTCAGTAACATTTCGTTTCACTCTTGAAAGTTGCCACGATTTACAAATTATGACTTAGTATTTCAGCTGTACCACATTTGCAATATATTAAATCATTAATAACTGTAGTAAATTAAATTAAACCAACAAGAATGTTCTAGTCAACGTCGCGTCGTACAGGCAACTGTCACCCGCACCATGATACAGCGCAAAGAGTATAGTTTGATTACCTCGCCTCGGCAGAGCAGTGATAGCGCACACAACTGCTGTGCATGAGGTCTCGGGTTCGATTCCTGGGTCGGACCAAATGTTTGTATGATCTACAAGTATTTGTTTCGGAGTTTGTGTGTTGTCTATGCATAATATATATGTATTTACAAAGAAAAAGTATTGGTACGGGAGCCAGGTACAAATTCGGTCAATTATTTCCTCTCGAGCAAAACTTCGTAAAAGGCATTAGGAATGTATATTATGAATACTCGTGACCGTCAGCTGCGACTCCGTCGGTGGGGCAGGCAGTGGCAGCCTAGCAAGCATGCAGAAAAAAAAATTTTATTTAGTCACTTCCTCCCATTTCAAAACTTGTAGGATTATAGTTTACCTAATATCTTGAAGGAAAAATAAAGTCAGCTGATCATAGCACGGTGTATTATACGTCAGCTGGGCACTTGAACATGACAAAAAAAATTTTTTTTTCAATGAGTTCCTCTCATCTAAAATTTTTTCTGGTGATAGTTCCTAAGCTACTACGAATAAAAATGCATGTCAGCTTGCTCTATCCCAGTGGAAAGTTTGTCAGCTGGCGCCTTGAAAGGTGTAACGCAGCTGCATATATCACCTAATGAATCTTATCAGCTGACGACTTTTCCCTTGACTTACAGCTAGCTGATTCTTTTCAATATTTACTAGAGCATGTTAACAATCTTCTTATAAATTTTCATCCCAAAGGAAATCACGTTTCTTAAGTGAAACGCTGGTAAACTTGATTTGAGAATTTTGATAACCAATTTGAAGTTTAATAATGGAGGAAATGTTGGTATAAGTAAATTAATTAATAGCATTATTTTTCAATTAACGAACTCCGTCGCATCTGTCTGTCTGTCTGTTCGCGAAAAATTTCAAAATCTACTGCACGGATATTGATGCAGTTTTAACCAATAGATAGAGTGATTGTTGAGAAATGTTTTCGTATTTAATTTGTTATTTTTTTTTAGAATATTGGATTAATTATAACTATTTTTGTTGTATTATACTGCATCAAATTAATATCGCCCGCTCATAACGCAGTGAGATTCACAATTTTTTTTTCTTTAAAAAAATGAATAAATCCTATTTCGCGTGGTACTTTACAAACATTCACAATTGGCTGTGTAGGAAGCACAGTATCGTGACCAGCTAGATTATTAGCTTCTCGTATTGTAAATACATTATCTACACTTATTTAAATTATCTTCGCTAAATAATTTGAACTGACCATTTTTTTTTTAAAGATGCAATATGGTATCACGTTAGGAATTTTTATTATATACTAGCTGACCCGGCGAACTTCGTATAGCCTTATTTATTTATGTAAATATATTCTAAACTATCGAACCAAACCTTTTTTATTTTATTCTATACAAATCCTGTCCTGACAATGACAATAACAAATAACTAAAAGTTATGGGCGTACATACATTTTTGTGATTCATTTTTATTTATTAACCGACTTCAAAAAAGGAGAAGGTTCTTAATTCGACGTTTTTTCTTCTATAATTTATGTGTGTTCGCGGATAATTGCGTCGTTTATGAACCGATTTTAATGACTCTTTTTTTAATGGAAAGGAGATATCCCAACGGTGGTATAAAAACACAAAGATCTGATGATGGCATCCAAAAAACATCGATGGACTTGGTCGTTCTTGAAATCGGTTTTATATTTTGTTAAAATTTTATTTGAATAGATAGATTGAACCGTTACTATCATGGAAATATATCAGGGTAGAAGATGACGAACATACTTTTGCCTATAATTCCTGTGTGATAAACAAACAGCAAGTCACACCCCCTCAAACGCACATGATTGGTCAATACGCGAGCGCCGACTAGTGAAGTGTCACACTTTCTTGTTTATGTTACGAAGTAAATTTGTTTACATAAATCTTTTCTTACACAAATCTTATTTTAAATAGATAGTTTAATTTTGGGATAATGAAACGTTTGTTTAGGTAGTTTACAAAAATACTATAGTAAAGTACGTTATGAAGAAAAGAAGATTGAACATCATTGTCCTTGAAACAGCATAATAATATACTTATTCAATATTCGACGTTTGGAAAAAGTGAACCGCATAGTCCTTAAATAGTGAAATCTCACATCTACATATACTTTGGTAATTTTAATCCACAATCTAGCTGCAATGTGGAAAGGGCTTATGTATCTAGCTTCAATCTGTAAAAAGAGAATAACTTAAGAAACTTGATGTCCTCTCGGATGAAAATGTATAAGAGGATTGTTAACATGCTCTAGTAGATATTGAAAAAAATTAGCTAGCTGTAAGTCAAGGGAAAAGTCGTCACTTGAACACGAAAAAAATTTTTTTTTTCGTGTTCAAGTGCCCAGCTGACGTGTAATCCACCCTGTTATGATCAGCTGACTTTATTTTTCCTTTAAGATATTAGGTAAACTATAATCCTACAAATTTTGAAACGGGAGTAAGTGACTAAAAAAAAAATATTTTTCTGCATGCTTACTAGGCTGCCACTGCCTGCCCCACCGACGGAGTCGCAGCTGACGGTCACGAGTATTCATAATATACATTCCTAATGCCTTTTACGAAGTTTCTATTGGGAGGGACTTGGTCATGAAAATCTGTCACTGGCTCCTGGTCCATATACCATGTGTCCCAAAATTCAAGGATAAGCGGGCGCCAAAAGGTAGACCTGCTCATGAGTACATAAGGAAAAATAATAAAAAAAATATACCTAGTTTTTTTTTTAGTTACAAGAAAAATTTAGAATTTCTTTGAAAATTTACACCCTTCATTTTTTTTATTTATTTATTACGTAGTGGTGTCCATACTTTTTTTTACAAGACCATGAATCAAAGTACACTAAGAGTAAAAATATTTCAAAATTGTAGGGAAAAAAATTATTTTGAACGTTTTTTGTGTAAAAACTGCGGGCAATTTGGTGTTTTTAAGAGTTGTGCTGAATAGTAACAATATCATGAAAGGTATAAATTTTCAAAGAAATTCTAAATTTTTCTTGTAACTAAAAAAAAAACTAGGTATATTTTTTTTTTTTTTTTCCTTATGTACTCATTAGCAGGTCTACCTTTAGGCGCCCGCTTATCGTTGAATTTTGGGACACCCTGTATATGTATGACTATGTATATCAGTTGTCTAGAACCCATAGTACAAGTTCTGCTTAGCTTGGGACTAGATGGCGTTGTGTGTTAAATATCGGAAATGTTTATTAATATACGATTTGTTCTATAGAAATTCTGCCGAATAACACGCCTTTGTTTACCTTTTCGGGATAAAATAATTAAGTGTGTGAACAATAATATTATTCAAACATCTTACAGGCGGTCGTCTGATCTCAAGCTAGACAGAGCGTGTACTATGGTAACTAGACTAGACTGCTGATATACATACTTATATATTACTACTAGCTAACCCGGCGAACTTCGTACCGCCATATTTACATATCTGTCTCAGCTTCCCACAGGCAGTGTACAGTCGCGGACATAAAAAAATACTTTTCCCGTTATCTGTTTTTTTTTCTTTCTAGCAAAAAAAGAATGAATGAAATCGGATCATGTGTTATTGAATTACAACCATGTATATATTTTGACTTTCATCCCCTCTCTCCAGGAAACCGTGCTGAATTTCGGGATAAAAAGTATCCTATGTCCTACCTCGCATTATGAACTCAAATCATGCCAAGTTTCATTTGAATCCGTTCAGTAGTTTCGGCGTGATGCGCGGCCAAGATACAGACAGACAGACAGACAGACAGACGGACAGACAGACAGACAGACAAAAATTTAAAAAAATACAGTTTTGGCTTCAGTATCGATTATAAAAACCCCTTCAAAAACAAATTTCAAAATGTCTTTAATGTACAGAATTGGACCTGTTACATTTTTACTATGAGTATAGAAGATTAAAAGTATAGATATACATACTTATGACAGATAAATCTATACTAATATTATAAAGCTGAAGAGTTTGTTTGTTTCGCTACTTTACTCGTTTGTTAGAGCGCTAATCTCAGAAACTACGGGTCCGATTTGAGAAATTCTTTCAGTGTTAGATAGTCCATTTATCGAGGAAGGCTATAGGCTATATATCATCACGCTAAGACCAATAGGAGCGGCGCATCAATGAAGAATGTTACTAAAACGGGGGGAAATTATCACGCTACGGGTAATAGGAATAGGAGACGTAAACGACGCTGCGTGGATCAGTTAGTTGACAATATAATTGACAGCACGGTTGGGCTAGTGGTTTAGGCGGTCGCCACGCCGCTCTCTTCTGCGCCTAGTGTTGTGGGTTCAAAACATGACAAGACTTTGTGTGATCCACAAATTGTTGTTCTGAGTCTGGGTGTTCTTTGTGTTCGTTTCATGTATGTTTGTAAAGTCCCCCGTGACACAGAATAGATATTCTTAATGCGGTAGCTGTCTTTAAAGAAAAAAATATACACCCAGACTCAGAACCAGTTAATGACTGTGTTCATCATACAAATACTTGTGCTGGGCGGGAATCGAACCCACTATCTCTGGCTTAGCAGTCAGAATTACTAACCATTGAACTAATAGGCCCGTTAGTCGCACTGTCTTTAATAAATTGATGTCCAACAGAATTACAAAATGTATAAATTAATTTGTGTTCGCGTCCCAATATGGCGGCGAGTCTCCCGCATCGACTGTTTGGCGCGCGTCCTGATTATTTAATGAACTTAAATTGTTTTTGTGTGTATGTCTGTGTAGTTTATATAAGCCATTTCAATTGGACATGCTTTATTTTAAAAGCATTTCTTTTCAACGTCATTCATGTCGCGTTCCAAAAACGTAAATCTAAATTATTATTTTTTTGGAATAGGGGCAAACGAACGTATCACCTGGTGGTAAGCGATTACTGCCGCCCATGGACACCCGCGACACCAGAGGCGTTCAACCGCGTTGCTCGCCTTTAAGGGATGAGGAGGGGGCTGGGGGAAGGGCTTGGGGTTTGAGCTTCCGGTATCCTCACTTGGTGAAACACAGCTCAAGCGCTATTTCACACCGGTTTTCTGTGAGGCCGTGGTATCACTCCGGTCGAGCCGGCCCATTCATGCCGAAGCGTGGCTATCCCACGGCTCAGCATGAATGGCACGGCTAAATCGGTGCAGTTCTTTTTGACTTTGAAGCACTTAAACAAAACAAATATTCCATACTAAAATTATAAGTTCGAAAGTAACTCTGTCTGTCCGTAACGATTTTACAGCTGAACCACTACACCGATTTCAATTAAATTTGGTATGCAGATACTTTGATTCTTTAAGAAGAACATAGGCTACTATTTGCCATAATAGCCGATATAAACGCGAGCAGAGCCGCGTCCAAAGGCAAGTAATTTTAAATGAATAAATTTGAACAAGTTATAACTTGTAGGTAACTTTCGTTTTTACCAGTTTTTTAACTCGTTGAGGGTTTATTTATTCATAACTACTAAAGCCCCTTATAGAAGGGGTGCTGTACAATACACAATTGAGATATAAAAAAGGGGTGCGAGATACTTCAATATTACAAAAACGATTTTATTAAACTACTAGCTTTTGCACGCAGCTTCGCTCACGCAGACTTTCACCCCTGATTTACCCCCTTAGGGGTAGAGTTTAGTAAAATCCGTTCTTAGCGGATGTCCACACCCTATAAGGAACCTACCTACCAAATTTCAAGTTTGTAGGTGTTATAGTTTCTGAGATTTCGTGATTAATAAGTGAGTGGTATTTCGCTTTTATATATATAGATTTTGCTTGTAACTTCATTCTTTTTAGCTTAAATATAGCGAAAAATTCGTGTGATGGGGTAAGAATACAGAGTGTCAACATCCCTATTTACCCCGTGGATGTCGTAAGAGACGACTAAGGGTGCAAACAACGCAGGAAAACAGCACTGCAAAGAGAAGGAACACTTGATACAAACCTTAGGGTTTGTTTCACGGTATAGCCCTATAAGGTAGTAGAGCCACGGTGATTTCAGCACGGTAGGGCCGGCTCAACCGGAGCGGTACTACCCTCGCACAGAAAATCAATAAGCGTAAAATGACATCGTTCGTGCTGTCGTGTTTCGTCAGTGAGTGCGAGACCGAAGGCCAAATGATGCAGAAGCATCACTAGGCCGCCATAGTGTGGGTCACCATGCTGCATTGTCTGCATTCATAGTGAGTATGGTTGCTATCACTCTTTGAGTTTGCTTATGCTTTCCATCAAGCAGAGTAGAGTCATCAGGGCCATACATTAAAAAAAACGTCTGGTGAGCGTGGTATATTAGGCCACAAATAAATTCTTTACCCACAAAATCTCTTTTTAAGAAGCGGCATAGGCATGTTTAAAGCAGTAGATTGTACGGTTTCACAGTGAACCAGTAATGAAACAAATACTTTATCTCGTTGCTTCTTCCAAGTAAGATAGGTTTTAAGAGGCCAGTATTCTCTAAAACAGAAGACTGAGGTTGCTGGTGGCCAAGGCCGGCAGTTACTTACGTACTAATCAACGCGTGTGCTCGATTTGTCTGTCAGGAAACCTCGTCGAATACCACCCACCGGTTGTAAACGACCACAAACCGCCGGTCTAAGGCCCGAAGAACTTGGTGTGCCCTAGGAGAAGGAAATTCCCGAAACCCCGAAATTTCTTTGGCGATCTACGGCTTGCAGGTTGCCCCCTTCTTGTGTGGGAACCTCATTGGTCTCTTTCTCCACCTGTGCCTTCTACCATTTATATCCTTCTACCATAATCACTTGTTGCCATTTCCTTATTATTACCGTGTATGATATCAGGTGTCACTTAGAGAGTGTCACCACCCCTATTCACCCCGTGTGTATCGTAAGAGCCGACTAAGGGAGCTAACTAACAGGACAGCAGCACTGCAAAAAGAAGGAATACTTGACACAAACCCTTTTTTTTTTTTTTTTTTTTTTTACGTGTGGAAATCCCCTCGGACCGTCACCCGCGCCGGGGCTTGCGGCGGGGCGGTGTGTCGGACTCGAACCGACTAAAACCACACGGTGTGCCACTCTGCGCCTGAAGAGGGAGGAGTCCGGGAACTGCTGTTATTACGCCGTCCAGACCCCTCCCAGCGCTTGCCCGCACAGAAGCGGGCACCCTCTCCAGTACCTCTCCTTTTAGGCGACGTACGGCACACACGTAACGTCGCCTCCTCGCGGGCGGCCACTACAGCGGATGGAAGGGAAAGCCCGTCCCGACCATCCGCGGCCACACTCAGGGCGGCATGAGGCGTAGGTGAGCGCAGGTCCGTCTTAACCTAAGCGGGGGCCCCTGGGCACTTAAGAATTAGGGGCCCTTTTGGAAAGTAAATAAAGTGTATTATGCTAACATTTTTCTACTATGAACATTTAATAAGAGTAATCGTGTATGCTGTTAGTTTTTTGGTTACAATTACCATAATGGTTTCTTTCAGGTTTTGTGTTAAGCAAAACCTTCTATTTATTATCAGATGTTCGGATTCGACGAATTTGAGAATTAAGTCTTTTGACGTGTAAAAGAGACTTCTTGATCTTGAATTCGCGGGCTGGGTTTCCGCAACTCGACGAATTTGTTGCGCCTATTTAGCGTAATGGATCGGCACTATTTGTGCCAACTCAGTTCCTTCAGGAAGCCTAGCAGACCCTTTGCGTTGCCGACGACTTCTTGAAGTGACAAGATGACATGGGCGGCTGTTTCATCCTCCTCCATGCATGCTCTGCATAGAGGAATGTCTATTACACCTAGAGTGAAAAGATGTTTGTTAAGTAGTGCATGACCAGTTATTGCTCCGATCAGAGGTCAAAGCGGCGGCCTTCCGAGCTTTTTCAGCTTCCGTGACAATTGGGGTTGATCGTCGGGAGAGCCTCCTTGGTATGCCTGCAGGTTCTAAGGTTAGACCAATATATCTGGTGTTCTACCTTGGTGTTCTGTTGCAGTGTCCGTCGCAGCCAAGCCGTTGGCAAGGGCAATATTAGTTTAGGGCCTACTGCCCTTGTCTCTGATCCACTTCTTGCCAGTGCATCAGCTGCGTCGTTTCCGCGTGAGTTGCTATGCCCCTTGATCCACTGGAGAATTATACTATTTGTATTGCCTACTATTGTCAGGGCTCTATGACCTTCTTAGATCAGCCCTGAGGTTGTCGTATGACTCTGTAGGGCTTGTAAGACTGATCGGATGTCGGAAAGTATGCGGATGGGGTACTCGGTTACCTTTCTGGAGATGATCGCATGTGCTGCCATTATTATACCCATGCACTCTGCCTGGAAGGCTGTATTGTGGGCTCTTAATGGTGTCGAGATGTGTATGTTTAGGTCCTCAGAGAATACTCCCGAACCAGCGCCTGACCTTGTTTTGAATCCGTCCGTGAAGATTCTAACTCTCTTGGGTTAAGTCCTTCTTGAGGATCCTCGCACAGTTGTATCTTGTACTTCTTGTCAAAGACGAATTGCCTGGGTATCGTGTCAGTTACCGCTTCCATGAGCGGTTACTTACCTATGGCCTCATAGAGGATTTCGGTGTGTTTGTTTCTTTAGCCGCACTGCTGCGGCTAGAGCCACCTGCTTTAAAAGAGACTTTATTATAAACGCTCTTAAAACCACAGAATAACTTAGAATAATAGTCCTTAATGAAAGCCTAGATCGCTCTTTTAATCACTTATATCACTCAAATATTTGTCGCACTGTAGCTCAAACTAAACTGCCTTTTTATACTAGATGCCGCTATGACTAGATTATTTGGGAAATTTCAGCAGCCTCTCGAAACGCCCGGTTCCGAAAAAACGCTGTCGAATATAAACTAGCCAACCGCGCGACAATCAGTCTATATTCCCTTAAGTTTAAGAATTTTCTCGACTAACATTGCATTGCTATTGCTGCTATATTTAGCCACTTCTATATTCAGCCTGGTGGTGTATATGCACTACTTTGAACTACTCGATTGTCGCAGAATCCTGTGGGGTCATGACGTTGTCGTTAACTCGGTTAACTTTATACGGATTCTCCCACTTGGTCTGTAGTTTTGGGGCTTTTCTATGCATATGTGTCGAGCATTCAGCCAAACCAGTGCACCTTTATCAAAACCATTTGGGTGCCAGCCGTACAGAGTTTTCTCGTTCTCGTTCGCGATGTCAATTGATTTCTAGTCCATTCCAGTTACAACAAGTTTACAACAGTATACAAGTAGTACATTTACGGCACCACTACGACACCAACCCGGTACATCTTGCCGACATTTCTTGACACTAGGATGTCCTCCTGAAGCTCCATCGTGAATTTCACGGAGAACGTCCGGTACCTTAGATGCTTACCATGTGATAAGTTTCTTTAGGTCAATGTCATCTCCCCGTGCTAACTACATTGTTTCATCTTCACAGGGTTCCAAAAGTCAAGCTTTGAGTTCTAAGCAAGATTTTGAGTTTCGAGTCGGAGTACATTGTGTGCCAGTGCTTCACTTATTGAAGCGTGGTGGCTAGGCGACAACCGCAGGCTGCAGCTCTTACTTCCAAGTCGTTAATGCTGTTTATGAAAATCTGCATGTTGTTTGCTTTTATCATCTACGCTTTCCGTACGAGGTTCTCATTTTCCAACGTACATTGCTGCAGGCCTTCTTCTGGGCATTGGATTCTATCGCATATCGGATCGGAGCAGAAAACGTGTTTCAGACGGCGTTCTCGACTCGAGCGCTTCTAACAATTCCGCTACCTGAATCAGGTAGTGCTTCTAAGAGTGACAAAGCTTACCCCCTAAGAGAAGCTGTTACGACAGTCAGGCGCTGTTCATTACTCCATCCGCAATTTTTCAATGCGGCCGACATCTCCCTACGTCCCGTGATCTTCACCAGGTCTTCGGACTGCCCTTCACCTACCAACGCTACAATAACATGTATACGGTCAATTCTTAAGAAATTTATGGCCCCATCGGCCTTCGAAAATTTGTATAAAAATCCTTATTAATGGGCTGTTGAGTAAACACTGATAATTTAAAGATTTCCAATGCGATGTCGTAAATAAACACATTTTTAGCGCTTACATTGCAAACGCTGGCTGAAACCTGCGAGATAGGTGAAAATAATGTACTACAGTATTGGACAACTTATAGAGTGCTACAATAAAGTCCGCGATGGTATATGTCTATCTCTCAGGGATAAACCCACAATAACTATTTTTATTCTTTTCTTTTTACGAGAAAAATGGCTATTTACGGAGTGATTTTAAGCAATACAGCATTTATCCTTATTCAATTAAGTACCTTAAATACATTGTGCATTTAATTTAAATCAATATGGTTCTTACAGTATGTAATTTAAATAAATATATTCGAAGATATTACAGATTTTAACTGCACGAACCGTATCATCAGTGGGTGCATCTAAAATCTACACGTGCGAAGCTGAGGCGGGTCGGAGGCTAGTTAGTAAATAAAACGTTTAAAAACATGAATAAATTATTCATACATACAATATTACAGTTTTTAATTAAAGACATATAATCAACTTCCACGCCAGGAAAGCCACGGGCAACAGTTAGTGTACTATATTTTTTGTGAAAAAAGTGTAATGTGTACGCAAATTATAACGAGAACATTTGTCTGTGACAAAAGTGTCGGTTCCTCGGGGCCCCCCTAATGATGGGGGCCCTGGGCACTGGCCCCGTGTGCCCTTATGGTAAAGACGGCACTGGGTGAGCGCGCCTCCGCTGCCCGGTTCGCCGGCGGCGGATTTGGTCCGAGTGGAGGTCGTCCTCCCGGGCCTTCTCCGCCACCTCCTTCTGCAAGATGACATCTTCGCAGAAGGTTGCGACCGCGGTAAAACTGCTGTCGCTACCGGCCATGGAGCGTATGACGGCCGGTAGCGAGAGATCTCCTCCGATGACTGCAGTGAGGGCCCGGCGCTGCGACGCCCATGCGGGGCAGATCGCCAGCGTATGCTGGGCCGAGTCTTCACTGCAGTCGCAGTGGTGGCAGGCGGGACTCAGTTCCCTCCTAGCGACCGAGTGCAGGTACTTTCCGAAGCAACCGTGCCCGGAGAGTACCTGCGTCAGTCGGAAGGAAAGGGTCCCGTGCTGCCGCCCTGCCCACTCGAGGATGACCGGCTGGAGAGCCTCCACGGCGGCAAAGCCAGCGCGTGGAGTCTCCAGTCGAAAAGACCACCGAGCCATCGTGGCTCGACGGGCGGCTTCACGCCACTCGCGTACCTCTTCGGGCGGAGGGCGAATGCCTCTCTCCACCCGATATTCAGCCACCCGTCGATAAACTTCGGCGAGCACTTCCGCCTCCAAATCCCACGGGGGTGTTCCGGCCAACGCGCACGCTGCCTCGGTCGACACCGTGCGGTAACCACGTATCGCTCTGACCGCCAGTACCCTCTGAGGCCGCCAGAGGCGCGCCTTGTTCTGGGCGGTCAGAGCCGTGACCCACACCGGTGCGCCGTACAGCGCCATTGACCGGACAACCCCCGTGTACAGCTGTCTCGTTGCGACGCTGGCTCCACCCAAATTAGGCAAAAGTCGCCCAAGGGCAGAGGCAGCGTCGACCAGCTTGGGAGCAAGCTGTCGGAAGTGCTCGTCGAAGAGCCACCTACCGTCGATGATCAGACCCAGATACTTCATCTGGGCCCGAACCGGTACGAGGACCGAGTTGACCTCTATGGAGGCGCCGGGGGGCGGACCACGACGGGGCCCATGAAATAACAGGGCCTCCGTCTTGTCCAGGGCCACCCGTAGGCCCAGCGCCTCGATGCGCCCGACCACCAAAGAAACACCCCTAGTGGCCAGGCGCGCCGCCTCTTGGAAGTTCGCCCCCCGAGCTGTGACCAATGTGTCATCGGCGTAACAAATTACGCCCAGCCCGGGGGGGAGACGACCTCGTAGGACCCAGTCGTATCCCACGTTCCACAGGAGTGGTCCAAGGACAGACCCCTGTGGAACGCCGCATGACATGGGTCGCCGTCTCAAGACGCCCTCTCGGTCCTCGTACACGACGGTACGCTCCTCCAAATAGTCTGCCACTAGCCGCCTCAGGTACTCTGGCACCCCGTGATACTGGAGTGCTTCCCCGATGCAGCTGAATGGCAGACTATTGAATGCGTTGGCGATGTCTAACGACACCGCCAACAGCACGCCGCCACAGCACACTGCCTCTTCGGTCACGGCCCTAAGGCGCATCACGGCATCGACCGTCGAACGCCCCTCTCGGAATCCGAACTGGGCGTCCGACAGGTCGGGCCCCACCTCACTGAGGTGCCGGACGATGCGGGCAGAGATTATCCTTTCGAACAACTTGCCCGCCTCGTCCAGCAACACGATGGGCCTATAGGCCGCGACCGAATCGGCAGGCCGTCCCGGCTTCTTCAGCAGGACCAGCTTCCCGCATTTCCAGCACTCAGGGAAGTGTCCGGACGCTAGACTAGCATCCAACACTTCCCTGAGGCGGTCCGACATATGGTCGAGGGCTCAGGCCATCACTCGGGCTGGTACCCCGTCCGGCCCGGGGGCGGTGTTCTTTGAACGAATTCGCAGAACAGCCGCCCCTACCTCCGATTCCCTCACGGGTGGAGCATCCTCCTCTCTACCCCCGTCGTCTCTGACCGCGTAGGCCATCGACGGGGGTGTGTCCTCTGCCCGCTGAGGGAAAAGGCCCTCGACCACTTCCTGCAGGAAGCTGGGCTGGAGAGTCTCGGTAAGGGGGGGGCCCGCCGTGCGGAGCTTTTGACGCACCGCACGATACGGGCGACCCCAGGGGTCACGATCGAGACTCTCCAGCATCTCCTTTCTTTTCGCGTCCTTGGCGCGGCAAATGGCCAGCTTCAGAGTTTTCCGCGCTTCGCGGTACTCCTCATGAAGCTGGCCATCCTCACCGTTTCCGCGGTGACGTCGCCGGCTGCGGGTGTAGGACCTCCGGGCACGGGTACAGGCCGCACGGAGGTCCGCCAACTCCTGGGACCACCAGTAGACCTCTTTCCGAGGAGGCCGACGACTCCGGATGCGGGGCATGGCCGTATCGCAGATCTGCGTAATCGCATCGCGAAAACGGCCAGCCCCCACGTCCACGTCGACCTCCTCGGTCGAGGCCTGCGGAGACAGCCAAGAATGAATAATGGCTGCCTCCTCCAGCAGGTCCCTGTCGAGCTTGGCGACAGCCCACCGCGGAAAGCGGGATGATTGCCGCGCCGTGTGACCCCTACTGGGGCCCTGGGACCGGGAGAGCTCAAATCGGATATACAAATGATCCGAGAGCGTGTCGACCTCTTCCAGGACACACCAGTTCCTTACTCGTGCGGCAACAGCAGGGGTAGCGAACGAAAGGTCCACTATCGACCCGCCCTGCTGTCGCACGCACGTGTTGGTGGAGCCTCTGTTCAGCAAACAGAGGCCCACCGAAGCCGCCCACTCCACTACGGCTTCGCCCTTGGCGTCCGTCCCGGGGGACCCCCACGCAATGGACTTTGCGTTGAAGTCCCCCAGCACGAGGACGTGCCCAGACGCTAGTCGCCGTATCGAGGTCTCCAAGGTGTTGAGGAAGACCTCGAAGTCACTCAGACTCCGGTTGGGGGAGAAGTATACACCGTAAACGGTGACCCCCCCCCAATCGGCGGCAACATATCCAGTACCCTTGTCTCTTAGCGACAAGGGCGGGGAATGAGCCGCCGTGGAGCTGACGACTGCCACGGAGCCGTCCCGGTCACCCATCCAGTTTGGACGGGGAGGAACATAATAGGGCTCCGCGACTACGGCAACACCTATTGACCACTGCGCCATGGTTTGCAGGAATAAATCCTGCGCCGCGGCACAGTGGTTCAGGTTCGTCTGGACCAGGAGGCTGGAGACTTGATCCATTAATGGATCGTCTCTACAGCCTCCTCCATGGGCGTCGGCGTCGACGCACGAGCAACGTCGGAGGCAGCCTGGGTCGACTGGCTAACCCCCGACGCTTGCCGAGAAGCACGGGAATGCTTGCAGCCTCCCTGCCCCATCTGGTGATTGGCGGGCTTATTAGCCGCCGCACAGATGGGGCAGTGAGGGGCGGCAGAACATTCTGCCGCCTTATGCCCCGGTCGACCGCAGCGGAAGCAAAGACCGCTGCAGTCAAAGCAGTTGGCGCACTTGGCGCGTGTGTGTCCCGCCGACAGGCATTTAAAACACCTCATCGGCCTCGCCGCCAGGACTGTTATCCTGGCGCTAACGAAGCCGACAAGGAGCCTGCCAGCATCACCCAGCGCTTTGGCTGCCGCTACTGGGCAGCTGAGCCACACCGCACCAAGGCCCCCTGGACCGGGGCGGATGGTGCCGACCTTAATGTTGTCAGCGCTGCAGTTCGTCTTCTCCTGCACTGCAACGCGGACATCCTCAGCCGTGACGGAGTCGTCCAGGCCCGAGATGCGCAATTCCGCGCACTTCATAGGCCTGGCGATCCGTACACCATCCGTTTCCGCAAACATTCCTCGGAGCTTCTCGGCAAACTCGTCCGCCGACTTTGCGCCTTCAGCCCCGGGGAACTCGAGAACCCGAGCTCCCGTCTGGGCGAGGCGCAACCTAACTCCGGTCGTCCCGAAAGAGGCGAGACTAGCCCGGGCCCTCTTGAAGAGGGCTGCGTAGGATAGCCCACCCTCGGCCGCCTCCGGCGACACGGTCACCACTACCGCCGCGGTTTTCGGCGGCTTCAGTTTCCGCGGCTTCTTCGCGGTGGCACTTGCCACCGATGGCGACCGCGGGGTAGGGGCTGCCTTTTCAGCAGCCTTCCTAGCCCTCCTTCGGGACTTCTTGGACCCCCCAACTTCCTGCCAAGCCTCATTGGAGGGGGCAGCTGTTGAGGGGCCAGGAACCGGCGTTGGAGTGGGGAGCGGAGGGAATTCCGCTCCAGCTCTTGCCGTCGTCTTGGTATTAGGCCCCGGCTTTGGGGCAGCCGTCTTGGCCTTAGCCTCCTGTCGTGGTTTGTGGGTAGCCGCAGGAGCAGGCTTTGACGTCGCCGCGGCGGCGTAGGTCACCCGACCCCCCACCACGGGAAGCGGGGTCGGCGCCGAGGCGACCGTCCTTCGCTGTGCTCCAAGCGGCGGCCGAATGACAGGGGCCGGAGGCAGCCTCGCCTCGAGGCCGGCCAGACGGCCGTCCACCAAATTCCCCACTGCGATGAGGATCTGTTGCACAAGGTCATCAGATACCCCAGGGACAGTGGGGGCCGGTTGCGATGCAGACGGGGCCGGCCGCGACTCAGACGGGGCCGGCCGCGACGCAGACGGGGCCGGCCGAGACGCAGACGGGGCCGGACGCGACACTGACGGGGCCGGACGCGACGCTGACGGGGCCGGGGCCAAGGCCTCTCGCTCTGGGCGCTCCGCCCGAAATTCGGCAAACTGAGCGCTCAGCTCAGCCACCTGCCCCGTCAAGCGGTCGTTGGCCGCCTGGAGTCGAGCCACGTCCCCTATCAGGGACTGGACGACTCCCCCCAGTGTGGAGGAGGAGTCCTTAAGGGCCCTTACGAAGGAGCCCTTAAGGTTAACCGACTTGGTGGCCACCTTGTTAATGATGGCCACCGCGGCCTGTGCCTTCTCCTGCAGAGAGGCCGGTGTTTGGGGCACTGAGTCCCCATCCACCGGTGCCCCGATCTGCAGTAGGAGACCAGAGATCTCCTCCTCCGACTTGACTTGACACAAACCCTATACCAACCCGTCTGGTCAGCGTGGTATAGTAGGTAGACTAAAACCTCCTATCGAAAGAGAGGCTTGTGTCCAGTGAATTATTAAAAGCAATAAACTAAGAATTATAAATAAAAATATATTTTGCGCAATCCTTAGTAATGAAAGAGAATGACTCAAGTGTATGACTATTACAGTTATGTATTTCCTTATTGAGTTTTCCTGGAATTAATTTGTACAGTCAACGACTTCGCGCTTAAAATTCTGACACATTTGTCGAGTGTTGCCTGTGTTAAATTTTTATTGAATTTACCATTTGGTAGATATAAACAGGAATTTAGAATTATATGTATTGAATTGACAATGATTTTTAAAAATAGCACGCTATCTTACATTTTAAACCAAGAATTTCCGAAATTTAAAATCATTTTTATAATGTTAAGACATAACTCTGACATTACCCGAAACTAGACAGAGAAATCTATACAAATAAATAAAATTCAAGTATCTGTTTGTAATTTTTTTTTGTAAATGAGGTGAAATACGTCAATAAAACAATTATATATTTTTTGTTTTTATTACCTCTAGTATATACCTCAAGTATGTATTTTAAATCGTAATGAAGATTATTTCAGTCTTATTTATCTTTAGTATCTAAATCATCGGCTGCAGGAACAAGGGAGATGTAATTTCCAACGAGAGCGCCTTTTCTTGGTACTATTTCATTCACTCTTATGACATTTGACCCGGAACAGGTGGCGACATCTGTTAAAATACTAGGTCCCGATGTACTAGGTGCTGATATACTCGTATTATTAATATTAGGTATTTTACTCGAATACTGAGCATCCATTATCGTTTTTAAAATGTCAATTTGGACTTTAGAAAAAACTTCTGGCGGCAATTTTTTTAGTAAACATCGTATATATTTAATAAAAGTGTCTAATTCTGACTCTTCGTCTTGTTTTTCCACTTTCTCTTGTTGGTGGGTTTCGCTGTCTTTCTTCACTTTGATCATTCGTTGGTCAGTAGAAGAGCTAATTCTGATACGTTTTTGGGGACGTTTCTGTTTGCACGTGGATGTTATTTTGTGTGTTTCGCTGTTTCTGGTGGTGTCTTCCGAAAGGGAATCTTGTTCCAGGTAGACTACTTCGGTGTATGTGTTGTCTTCATGATCAGACGGGTTGGATTTTGTGTCTTGATCCTGTGAAAAGATTAAATTTATATTTAGATCCCTTCCATTCATACTAATATTATACATTCGGAAGTAACTCTGTCTGTCTGTATCTCTGTTAGGCTTATTTATTTATTTATTAATATTTGTTTCGGAGTTTGGGTGTTTTCTATGCATAATATGTATGTATTAAAAAAAAGTATATATGTATATATTTATATCAGGTGTCTAGTACCCATAACACAAGCTCTGCTTAGCTTGGGACTAGATAGCGTTGTGTGTTAGATGTCTAAAATATTTATTTATTACACTATGGGGGGGAGATGGCAGGAGTGGTTGGGGTATGGGCCTTCGGTATCCTCACTCACTCGATGAAACACAGCGCTTGCATCAGTTTTCTGTGACGCCGTGGTATCACTCCGGTCGAGCCGGCCCATTCATGCCGAAGCATGGCTCTCCTACGGTGACGTATTAGGAATAAAGAGTATCACCACCCCTGTTCACCCCGTGGGTGTCGTAAGAGTCGACTAAGGGAGCTAACTACCAGGACAACAGCACTGCAAAGAGAAGGAACACTTGACACAAACCCTATACTAACGTGTTGCAGTATAGTAGGCAAAATCGTCCTTTCTAAGAACAAAACTATGTCTAGCAATGGACTGGTAAAAGCTGTTAATGATGACGGATTTACCAACGAAAATAAAACCGAACCTGTTCTTGTACGAGCTGCAGCAACAGCTTGGGATGCTGGTCGAAGAGGTGTTCCTTCAGACTGTCATAGGAGGTATCTTCTAGAACCTGTCTGCAGACCACGCAGCGAACCTTCTTGCCTTCTTGCTCGAAGTAGTTCCAGACGTCGCTCACTTTGTCAGGTTCTTGTTGGGTCTCGTCATCTGATGAAGATAAAGTGATGAGTTTAAAATAAATTATATTTGTTTCCATATTGGTGTAGTTTCTGGCTGAGGCCATGGGTTTAATTTTCACCTAGGATAAATATTCTGTGATGAGAATATTCATTTACTCTATATTTGAATGTAATTTGACTTTTTTTTTAATTTGTCTATAATATATTATATTGAGTAATATATATGTATGTTTATCAATATTCTAGTTACTACAGTAACCAGTAAGACCGTGTGTGAGGTGTATGAAGTCATGATTTCTCAATTTCTCTGGTGTATTGGTTAGTGATCGTATCTATTATCTGTACTAATAAACCTATTTACAAAATTATCAGGAAGTTAGTGTTTGAAATAACATAAATACTTTTGAATAAAGCGAATAACGGTATTGCAATAAATCGAATATGACGATAGTTATGCCTACCGCAAAGTTAGCGTCATATACATGTGCGTCGTTTTTACTAAGGAAAACCACCAATAACAGTTTCCTATAATGTAATCCTTATTAATAATAATAATAAATGGCTTTTTTGTATACCAGATAACCAAGCATATAAGTTTTATTAATCTATCTATCTATCTATATATATAAAACAGTAAGATGTCTGACTGACTGATACCCAGAGATCAACGCACAGCCCAAACCGCTGAAGCTAGAATCCTGAAATTTTGCATGTAGGTTCTTTGTATAACGTAAGTGAGTACTAAGAAAGGAATTTTTGAAATTCCACCCCTAAGGGGTTAAATCAGGGGATGAAAGTCTGCGTGAGCGAAGCCGCGTGTAAAAGCTAGTACACTATCAGAGATTGTCTCCGGGCAATTAGGCCGTCAATAAGTACTTCCCTAGTCTAAGTTTTCCTATTTAAGTTAACCTTGTTACTAATCTGGTATAATGTAGTGCATTATTACAATTTTAATGTTAGGTAAAGTAGTACAAGTGGCGGCCTTATCGCTCAAAGGCAATCTCTTACGTGCAACCATGGGATGTAAATTAATAATGAGATTGGGTAAACGTATGGAGCAGGACTAGTGTTATACATAATGAAACCTTGCTTTTTATTTGACTACTGTGAAGATAAAAGGAAGGATAATAGTTTTTGCGTATGTAGGTATGTTCCACCGTAGTAACTACTGAAACGATTTTAATGAATGAGGTGTCAATAGATTCATCGCTTTAAAATGTTTATCAAAAGTTTTTACGCAGTCGGGTCATTGTTTCTTATTTTTTAAGTTATAACGGGACAAACGAGACGATTCACCTGATGATAAGTGACAAACAAGGTCGAAAATTGACCAACGTATGTTGACCTGTCATACTATAGAAAATCTATACAATGGCAGTTTAGATTATACTGGTCATTGAAGTAAACACGAGACATTCACAATTGGAAAAATTCGACTACCAGCGTATCAGCGATCTTATAGCTTTAATACGCAATAGTAGCAAAATATTCAAGCAAATACAGATTCAATGAATTATTCAATCAAAGAGTTATTAATTTAAATGACCTTAATTTAATGCAAATACAATTATTGCATAAATATTCCGATTTCTTATTTCGTTACAATCTTTACTGATGAGAATTAAGTTTATCTTAAAATAGTGTTTAGCTAGGAGTTTTCCAGCGCCATTATGTCATCCTGAGCGAGTGCATTAACGGTAATCTACTTGCTCCCTCTACTTGTAAGTCTTGTAACTCACAAGTCGTGACCTCCTCGATGTTAGACCCCTTTATTCCAAGATCTCTCCTGTATTATATGTACTGTGTGGTTATATTCGGCTTCAGTGCTTCAGAAAGCATTTAAAACACTGGTGCTGTAACGGTCCTAGGAATTTCTCGCAAGTAGAATAAAAGTATCTTTTGCTATTAAAACTGTTTTTTTTTATTTATTAGTGTTACAAAGAATGATGTGGTAACGGATTATTTCTATGACATAGAGGGCAAATGGTCAAAGAAATACCCGATAATAACTATTGTGGCCCATTTACATCTATTATGTTAAGAGTCATCACGAGTGCTTTATCGTCTTTTAGACTTTTAAGTAACCTCTTGCTCTCAAAATTAAGACCTTTATGGGTTATCTTATTAGCTGAAATGCAGCTAAAGAATCACTTAACACCAGTATAGATGTCACTTCGGTCGAGCGGAGCACAGTTTGCCGAAGCACAGCTCTCCTAAGGTTGAAAACAAATAAAAACATTCTAGATTCTAGAATGAAATAAAAACAATTTACCAAAATAATCACTTTTAAATGACTTTTCAATTGAAGTGTTAGTGTTAAAAGTAGCTTCGTATTTTCAGTCATAATAACATCACTTGTGTTATGCAGACTTATGCACTGTTATTTCGGAAATACCGTTATTAGCACCGTTATTTATCGTAACGGATATCGGTTTCTTATGTAATGTCACTGAGTATGACGTTTTCAGTGCAATTTTGGCGGCAAATTTATAGTGTCTAAGCCACCCTGTAATTGATCTGAAATATTTTCAGGTAAGTGTCTCAACAACGAAGTTATAATATATATTCAATAAATAAATCTAAATATATTTATGCTGTCTTCTTTTGAAGTATTTTTGGTGGAGTATTCGTCACAGGTATTTTCAGATGTATCGATAATATCATTATTTTGGAACTGTTCTCTTTAACTAAAATTTCCTTTTAAGTGGTTTTTTCCAGAAGGAAAATAAAATGGTAAACTACACTAGATAAGGACGAGGCTACTACCGGTCTGAGATGGGATAAGGCAGTCTGCAGCAGCCGTCAGTGCACTACATGACAATGCACTGCACATGTACTGGAAACCTCATAACATTTTAAAGGTCTGATAATATGTTAATAATTTTTATATTACAGAGGGTATATCCAGCAGAAGGGTCACCGAATTACCGCCAACAAAAGTGCGTTGTTGACTTTTAAGTGAAGATGAAGTATAGAGGATTTCTCAGGGAACCTCCAACACTCAGTGCAAAGGATCAGATTAAATTGAAATCAGAGAAAGTTCTAATATTAAAATCACATTTATCAAAATAAATAAATCTCCAAATCCAATGAAATTAAATATCAATATCCTGATACTAGTATCTATTAAACGCCCATTTTTAAATGTTGTCCTTTTAAGCAATAGAAGCAAACCCTTAACTGTCATTAGTAGACAATGGGGATTGAATCTCATAATAATGTTGAAGAGTCAAAACCGCTTGACAGAAGGTGTCGGATTCGTCTCAATTGTGAGTGTCGTCCAGTAACTCTGATGTCATCAACAGCTTTTGAATACTGCACTGCTAAACGTAGGTCTCTCCTTAGAAAGAAGGTATTGGTCTACTACAGCACGCTGTCCAGACGGGTTGGTATAGGGTTTGTCAAGTGTTCCTTCTCTTTGCAGTGCTGTTGTCCTGGTAGTTAGCTCCCTTAGCCGGCTCTTACGATACCCACAGAATAGATAGGGGTTACACTGTATTCTCAGTTATCATTACATGAAAACAGACATATATAACTACTTTCTCTAATACAATTTAACGACCTCTCCTTATCAAGAAATCTGAATAAAAAGAAATCTGTGAGGTGACGGATTAACAATATGGAGTTTCGTCGCCCTATTCATGCCTTTTCCTCCTCATGGCTCAAAATAGGAATCTTGCACCCTTTTTCATTCATAAATAACAGATATTTGAAATAGTATTTTTAACAGCTGAAATAAGAACTTCATTAAAAAAATAAAAAACAAAATTATAGACAATAATTTTATTTTTGGCATTAGCTTCCATTTTCACAATCCGTGTCATCATTTCTATCTGTGTCTCCTGTCATAATAACATCACTAGTGTTATTCCCAGTCATATCTGTCATACTCGTATTAGGAATGTTATTTATTATAACGGTCACAGGTTTCTCATTCTCGAGTGAAATTTTCGCTTCAAATATCTGTTTAATAATATCACTTTGTAGTTTATCTGACACATGTTTTGGTAGCTCTTTTAATAAAGATATCACGTATTGTCCAAATATATCTATACTATTTGATTTTGAAGTATTTTTTGGTGAATTATCGCTACTGCTGTCATCGACAAGATCGATATTTGTGTAACTATGGGACCGTTCTTTCGATACTTGTTTTCTTTTGAGTAATTTTTTATCGAGTATTTTTATACGTTTCGGTGGCGTTGTATTTTCTATATGCTCAAAATCGTTATCTATTGAATCTTCTAAATATATGTGGTTTGTAGCTACTGGATCCTTCTGAAATGGAAATATATTTTAAATTGTGAGTTATTTAAAACAAACGCATATTATTATATTTGTAACTTGCAGATTGAAAAATAAACACTTTTTGAAACGCTTGGAGATTTTTACTTAGGCGATGATAATAATTTGCGGTATTCGCAACACTCGTTCGGTAGCAAGTGAACGATTATTGTCCAAGTTAACTTGGTCTGTACTCGTCAATTGAGTTTGGTTAATCTAAGAGTCGAAAACAATTTCAGTTAGGTAGCTAGGAAGTACATAAATATACCATTATTTACCTACTTTAAGTTAACTAATAATATTTTATTGTTACAATAATCGTATAAAAATCTAGTTATCTTACATTGAGCAATAATAGTTCTCAAATTATTATTTATACAATAACATTCCTAACATCAATCTTTGGGCCCATTGAGATACTAATAAATGAAATAAAATATTTAAACATTTCTGGACATCTATACTATGTACTAGAAACTTATATAAATACACATTTTTATTGTAAATACATACTTAAATATACTCTGACTGCCACGTTAATCTAGCGGTTGGCGTGTGCGACTGCTGATCGTGAGGTCTCGGGTTCGATTCCCGGGTCGTACCAAATGTTTGTATGATCTACAAATATTTGTTTCGGAGTTTCGGTGTTTTCTATGTATAATATGTATGTGTTTACAAAAATATATATATATATATTTGTATCAGTTGTCTAGTACCCATAACACAAGCTCTGCTTAGCTTGGGACTAGATGGCGTTGTGTGTTAGAAGTTCGAAACATTTATTATTATATAATGCATATAAAACACGCAAACTCTCATACGAATTTGAATATATTGTCAAATGTTTGTATGATACAGATCATACAAGGGACCATTCCCCTTCTATTAGTTTTACTTTAATATTTCTATTGTACAGACATCGACCTCTTACACTTTTAATATGTATAGATAAATATCAATACCTCTCCATCTGACTCGGCGATCTCGTAACGCTGTCCATCAGTTGTTATTATTACTTTCTTGTCCTAAAAATAAATGAGCCAATGTAATAAACACAAAAAAAAATTAAAAGTTTGAGTTAGTTTCTTGATGCACAAATCTCCCTAACTTACTCAAAATGTCTTTCATTTTAGTAAATCGATTTCTTTCTTCAAAATGCTGTTCTTTTATGCCTGTTTTATGTTACATATTTTTTTTGTGTAGTATATCTAATTTTAGTCTATCAAACACCACTGACCACCACCATACAAAAACATTAAAAGTTTAGTCACAAAAATTTTATTAGTCGGCATGTATAAATTTTAGTTAATCTTAGACGTTTTGGACGTTCAACAGAAGAATAGCAAATGACAAAATTATGGTGTCACTTGAGTAGCTGAATTAATTTTGGCCATATCTAACTAATATATTTAGTTTTATGTTTTAGAATACATACTAGCTGTGCCTGCTACTTCGTACACGTGACATTTGGCTTTTCAAGTTATTTTTAATTTTTCACCGTTCAAACCTTCTCTGGACTACGACAAACATTTCAAAACCAAAATCGGCTAAATCGGCACAGTCATTCTCGAGTTTTAGCGAGACAAAGGAACAGCAATTGATTTTTATATATATAAGAAGAAGATTACGTAATTCGAATAAAAGTAAACGTAATTTTAAATACTTAATTAAATTTTAGTTATTTTAGTTTAGAGAGTTAGGAACAACAGCATTAGAACTAATATCTTATTTGTCTATTTCATACATATGTAGACTAACTTTGAAATTTCATTCAAATATATTCAGCCATTAGCCATAAATGGCTTCATCACATCCATCCCCACAAACTATCGTCCATATATTACAGTTTCAAATGAATAAAATAAGTACTTACATTACTCTCGATAATATCATCGTCGATGGTGATATGTGGATGTACCCTCTGTATGTGCTTCCTCAAATTACTGATGCTGGTCATGTAGGACAGCTGTCTCCTGCATATCAGGCAGACTGCGTTCCTCATCTTCTCATCGATCACCTCCATGAACCGCCACACCGCTGATGCATTGACTCTCTTTAACTGTCTGATGATGAAAAGGTATTAATAGAATTCTGTCTGTATTCATCTCGTGAGAGTAGTAAGAGCCGACTAAAGGAATAAGGTAGAACAACTCTAAGGCAAAGGGAAGGTAAATTTTTGAAAAATAAATTCGTATACCATCCTGCCTGGCTAGTTGGGTATGATGGACCAAAACTCTCTTCTTAGGGAGAGGCTTTTGTAGAACAATGGATTATTAAATGCTGTAAATGTTATATGAATAGAATCCTCCAAGAAGGAAATAATTCTAAAGATCTGAGTCCCGTTCGGTTTGTATGAATGAATTGCTAAAGAACGAAACTCTTAGATGATAAGAAAAGCTCTGTTTGAGCTGCCGGGCCTTACAAGATATCGTACTCGTCCCTAGCCCTACTTCTGATTCAAAAGCCTGTAACGCAAAGGTGAATTTCGATTCGCAGGTATCCTCTAGCAGCCGTTGTCACAAACAGTCACGTACAGACCGGTCTGTTCGTTTCTCGCATCTACTACGAAAACAACTGTTTCCCCACTTCTCCTTTGTGTCTTTCATACCGTCTGAAATATAACATTCCCAAGGAAGCTGACACTAGGTAAATGACCAGCTCTAAAAGGAAACCAGCCAACCTTGAAAACAATTAGAAAATTATTAATATACTTACTTCTTCACCAGCCTCTTTTCCTTCTTATCCAACCACTCTTCATCGTCAGACACCATCACATTATGCTCTCTAGCGTGCTCAGTTAAGTTGGCCACCCTGTCATAGGCTATATCTTTCTCACAGATCTTGCATCTGGCCACGAACTCGTCACTATCCAGGATATCAAAGTATTGCCATGTCGATTGTGAGTCTGATTCATTACTGCTTATATGTTTGTTGAAACTTTTGAAAAAGTCGTTGCTGGAATTATACTTTAAAAGTCAGTAGGATATTTTTGCTTGTGACGGGTTTGGCAAGGTTTATGAGACATTCTGAAATACCTAATACACTGCCATCTGATTTCTAAAGTAGGCAGAGCCTGTACTATAGTGACCATTTTTTTAATATACATGAGCCTGTGAGTTACTCTACTCTGCCTGATGGAAAGCATGAGCAGAATCCAAGACTAGTGGTCACCATACTCATTGCGAATGCAGACAATGTAACTTGGTGACCCACACTATGGCGGCGGATTGAAATGCTTCTGTATGATTGGGTCTCCGGTCTGGCAACTCACCAACGAAATACGAGAGCACGAATGCTATCAATTTAGGTAGGTCTTATGTGATACTGTGAGACTGCAGATAGACATACTTATGTATTACTAAGTGTAAACATATTAAAGATAAATTACACATAGACACAGAATAAATGACCATATTCATCACACAATTAAATTAGCTTAGGATAGCACATTACCTAGACGCCCCCGCACGCATTTTGAAAACGGTCAAATAGTGTCTCTTAATTACTTACATTTTATAAACGAAGACTAAAATACTAAGAATTCTTTACACACAGGCTTGTCTGTTTAGTCTAGCTATTGTTACTAACAGCAGCACTTGAGGTCATGAATTCGATACCCACCCAGAACAAATAATAGCCAGCCAAGCACAGTTATTTGTACCATGACTATTATGTAATTTGTCTATAACACATATGTGTAGAGTAATATATAAGCATGTATTGAGTAATATATTAGTTACTAAAGTACAGGCTCTTTCTAATTTAGGAACAGCCGTGTGTGATGTGTAAACCTATTAATATTACCTGGTATTGCTGTCTTCACCATCACTATGGTCAGAATCATCATTAATTTTTAATACGTGTTTCTTTTTCCAGTGTTTGCTTAGATTGCTAACTGTCGATTTGTGAGAATAATCTTTTTTGCAAATATTGCAAGATGCGATGTAATTCGGTTTTCTTGTAAAGTATTGCCATACTGCTGATGTTCGTTTGGGGTTGTCACTGGAAATATTCTGAGTGATTAAAAATGCTAAAAAGCGGTGTAATTGTGTATATAGCGATTTAATAGCGAACGATCTGTATTAGTTCTATGCCGGATATCTGAATCTATATCCGAAAAAATACTAGGGGAAAAAAGGTTTTTGTGTCTACATTTATTACTTGTTGATGTATCGTTAGCGGGTTTTTGCGTTATTATATGGTATATAAAGTTTATGAAATTGTTAATTTGTTTACTAAAATTATTTTAATATCTCATTTTGTATATACGTGTGTTCTCCTAGAGACCTAGACGATTTCAGCCACACCAATCTCAACTAATATCACCAAACTATGCAGGAGATATTATGGAGCACAAGTGTGTGCGCAAATACAGGTGCACTCTCTGTTCCCTCACTCTCACACTTCCATAGGACGGCTATGCGACACAACCGGGACGATATCAGGCTCAAGACCACCGACTTACGTGCTCTCAGAGACACGGGAGTAATGACCCCAACTTTCATACCCCGGGTTATTATTAAGGATTTCTATGTTCAGAAAAATTCAAGAACAATGACGGGAATCGAACCCGAGGCAGTCTCATACGCTAACCGCTACCTATCCCATGTAGCGAGTTACCAACATTTAATACTCAAAATAAAAAAATGAATATCTTTACAAGGTGATTTAATTACAAAATCTTTATTGTCTCTACCTAGTTTAAATAATCAATTCATGATCATTCTTAGAGCATTGAAATTCTCTCTCTCTTACTTGAGCAGTTAATGTCGAAACATGTCGTGTTACATACTTTAAAATAAGCTGTCTCTTCAAGGTTACACTTATTGGCATTAACTGAGAAAAAAATTATATATTATATTTGCGGATTAACACATTCTTAATTCGTATTTGTAGCCGCGGATACGCATCACTAATCATATGACACAACACTAATAATTACCTACTATTACGTCTATTAAACATGTCACTACATTTAGTCGTTTTTTTTTATATATATTTAAAATCCTAATGTTTTTTTTTATGATTACGTGATTATAGCTCATTATCATAACAGTCTTATCTGGTATACCTAGCTATAGCTTTTAGTGATGTCAGATTAAAACTTAATACTGTGATAATCAACACTAAATTTAGATCAACTTGACAGAATTTTTGAAATCATATTTTCAAAATAAAACAAATATAGTTTAACTTTAGTAATGTCAACAACAGAATTAGCACAATTATTTATTTAGTCATTGTAGTTAGGGATTGTCTGTAGGCAAATACTAAAAGACAAATGTGAAAAGCGAAAAGGAACTGTTAATAGGTAAGTACCTATAGGTACTTAATTATTTACAAGTGATAACTATACTAAAATTAATCGATATTAGGCTATTAATTATACTAGGTACAGGGGAATAATACTACGCACATATTAACGAATATTACTTATATACATATTTAACAAAAAGAAACGTATAAAATAACTAAATTATATAACCGATTTTCACGTGTTCTTTTTAAAATGTTTTGCTGGCGTAACTAAGATAATAATATGATAGTTAACATCACGCTTAGACCAATCGGAGCCGAGCATGTTTGAAAATAAACGATAACGACGTTGGATTAGCCAGTCTTTCTATAAAACAATCATTTCATTTACTACAAACTGCTTAGAAAGATTATTATAAAGTACTATTTTCGTTATTCTGAGAAAAGTGTATTTAAGTACTTAAATATCTCCTTAACCTAAATCAAGTTTGTTATTCGATAGGATAACAAAAAAACTTCATTTAAAAAAATCGAATTCAAAAACTAAAAAGTATCAAATAACTTAATTTGTATGTGCTATCTATTCATAGGTTTGAAGTCAGTGCCAAGCCAAATGTAATAGTAGGTACCACACTCGCTATATTTCGAGACGAACGTCAACGACGTCACCGACGCTTCGGTTGTTTTTAACCGACTTCCAAAAAGGAGGAGGTCCTATGTTCCACTGTGTTTTTTTTTTTTTTTTTTTTTATGTATGTTACCTGATTACTCCGTCAGTTGTGGACCGATTTTGAAAATTTTTTTTGTATTCGACAGGGTATGCTTCCGTGGTGGTCCCATTGCCAGCATATCAGGATCTGATGATGGGATCCCAGGGAAATCGAGGGAAACCCTCATTTTTTATAGGCACATACTATGTTTTTCGTATATTTTCTGAAGTTACACCGGTATTTGCGTCTGGTAGTCAACATTTTATAATGATGAGCTGATGATGTAAGGTACCACTCCTTAACGGTTAGGAGTTGGAGGATAAATCTTTAAATATCATATGTATATAAGTTACCTTTAGTCGTATTCTTACAAATTATTTAGGTAAGCTGATGATGGAAGGTGGAAGGTACAACTCCTCAACGGTTAGGAGTTGGAGAATAATTCTTTCAATTTCATACGTATCTAAAGACCTTCAGTCGTATACTTTCAAGCTATTTAGGTGAGCTGATGATAGAAGATTAAACTCTTCAACAGTTAGGGATTAGAGGATGATTTTAATATTACACGTATCTTAATTTCTATTCTTGATGATGAAATTTGATGAAATAATTCAACTTACTACTTACCTACGATTGTTTGCACTAAAAACTGTAAAATAAAAACTTTTTATAAAAAAAAAAAACCGACTTCCAAAAACATCCAACGAAAACTCTCTGTCAAAAAACACTTAAAAGCGTAAAATAAACTGGTTCTTCATAAATTGCCTATACCTAATTCTTTATTCATTTAAATAGTAGTATTACAATGTGTGCTAGGTACCTAAAATCTGTTTGAAGTCGGTGCTAAGCCAAAAAGAATACAAACGAACAATTACAAAAGTCTAAGCGATAGTCACTTGGCACCGACTTCAAACAGATTTTAGGTACCTAGCACACATTATAATACTACTATTTAAATGAATAAAGAATTAGGTATAGGCAATTTATGAAGAACCAGTTTATTTTATGCTTTTAAGTGTTTTTTGACAGAGAGTTTTCGTTGGATGTTTTTGGAAGTCGGTTTTTTTTTTATAAAAAGTTTTTATGTTCTACGCGAAGAGCAGCTATCCCGCTCAAGGTCACGCGCGGCGAGTGCGGTACCTACTATTAAATTTGGCTTGGCACCGACTTCAAAGCTATGAATAGATAGCACATACAAATTAAGTTATTTGACACTTTTTAGTTTTTGAAGTCGGTTATTTTAATCGAAGTTATTTTTTTTCGCTTTTTAATCTTTCTCAAGTCTCTCATCATCATTTCACCCAAATAACTTGAAAGAATACGACTAAAGGTAACATACATACTGTATAGAATCGACAGGACTTCAGGTATTTTTATGTAATAAAATCTCAAATGGACTATCTTCTATAGGTTACTATAATTCAAGTGATTTGAGGTAATATTATGAAATTAAATTATGTCTACAGAATACGAAGGAAGTCGGTTAAAAATCGGTCCACAATAATTGACGGAGTAAAAAAAAAGGTAAATAATAAAAATAAAAGTTAATATCCTCCTATTTTTTTAAATCGGTTTAAAATTACACGCCAGTAAGCATTAATACGCATATCATTGTATGAAAGTACAATCTAAATTAATGTTATTACAAATAACTTGCAACTTAACCTCTAAATTTATCATGTCTTTATGATTAAGCATGTGGAAATATATAATTAACCCGAATACAAAGTATTCTAATATAATATAAAGTAATACACATAGTATAAAGTATTAGTGTTAAATAACAGATATTGAATAATATTACAAGAAATACTTACATATCGTGAATATCGTCCATTATCAGACGTCAGAACGTAAGAGCGTCACTCGATAGTAGTGTTGTCCGTGCTTCATTTAAATTACTACCAATTTCAATGTTGGTGGCTTGCTCACGTATTTTTTAAATATTGCTCTCGAATCAAATTGATGTAAAATATACACGATTTTAATTTTTTTATTGAACTTTGTTAAAGATATTATAAAATACATTGTCGTTTTAAATTCCTTTTGGTAATTGTGATATTAAACAATCTTTTATAGTAAGATTGACATTATTGCTCCAAATTCTTGACGCTGAAAACTTGGTATTAGACCGAATTTTATGATGATTTATGGATTCGTTAACTTATAAAAATCTAAATTAAAAGATTTATATAAAAATGTAAGCAAATATAAAACATATTTACGTATGCCAATAATTTCAGTGTTTACTTGATACTACAAATGCAATTAGCATATTGATAACAAAAATGACTAAATTGTGTTTAGAATACTTTTTACATTATATTTACTCAAACAATTAAAAATGCCATTGTATCCATGACCTTTAGTTAGTTATTTTATATTCTTGTAAAAAAATATCTATACTAATATTATAAAGCTGAAGAGTTTGTTTGTTTGTTTGATCGCGCTAATCCCAGGAACCGCTGGTCCGATTCGAAAAATTCTTTCAGTGTTGGATAGTACATTAAAATTTATCGAGGAAGGCTATATAATTATCATCACGATAAGACCAATAGGAGCGGAGCACCAATGAAGAATGTTACAAAAACGGGGGAATTTTTTTACGCTACGGGCAATAGGAGACGTAAACGACGTTGCGTGGGTCAGCTAATATTTGCTAAAAAGCCTTAGAGAATATATATCTTTAAATATAAAATACTAACGTAATAAATATTTGACGACCCAGAATATTCTACCTAAAAAACTACCAAAACGGAAACTTTCTACCTTTAAGCCACACACAATGACTTGAGAATAGTTCCATAATATCGAGTATTTACTAGGCAAAAATAACTAATACTGAGGGCCACTTGCACGACATAGCTTAAATACATTTAAGACATAGAGGCTTGCTAACATGTGATTTAGCAGTAACATGTTTAGACAACAAAATAGTCATTAAAAAATTGTATTAATATTATTAATAACCACTATTTCCAATACGACATGAACATTGGTGTAATAATGTGACAGAAAGAGACAAAATATGTATTCGGTTTTTTGTCACAGATTCAAAAACTATTCTCTGTCAAATTGTATTTATTTATTTTACCGTAGATAATAGAAACCTTTACAGTGCTAATAGAACTTTTCACATTGTATTGTTTTACAAAATGTTTACAATTTTGTGAGGAAACATTTTACAGATATTTTTATTTTGTTCTTTGGAATAAGTTAACAGTTTGGAATAAGTTTGTAAAGACAGGAAACCTGTATTAGGACCTATTTTCGAGTTCCGACTGGCGAGGATATCTACGGGAGGGAGAGTATGTATAGTTGTGGACGTCTGTTGGTTGAGATGATGATGGTGAGGAAATAAGGGGTGGAGATAGTTGTTTCTTAGGTGTGCTAGGGGTAACAAACACATACACAAACAATACAGACATTTATAAGGTGTGTTATTATTTTTGTGTATACAGGGTGTCCCAAAATTCAACGATAAGCGGGCGCCTAAAGGTAGACCTGCTAATGAGTACATGAGGAAAAAAAATAAAAAATATATACCTAGTTTTTTTTTTAGTTACAAGAAAAATTTAGAATTTCTTTGAAAATTTATACCTTTCATGATATTGTTACTATTCAGCACAACTCTTAAAAACACCAAATTGCCCGCAGTTTTTACACAAAAAACGTTCAAAATAATTTTTTCCCTACAATTTTGAAATATTTTTACTCTTAGTGTACTTTGACTCATGGTCTTGTAAAAAAAAAGTATGGACACCACTACGTAATAAATAAAAAAAAAATGAAGGGTGTAAATTTTCAAAGAAATTCTAAATTTTTCTTGTAACTAAAAAAAAAACTAGGTATATTTTTTTTATTATTTTTCCTCATGTACTCATTAGCAGGTCTACCTTTAGGCGCCCGCTTATCGTTGAATTTTGGGACACATGGTATATATATATTTGCGTATGAATGTTAAATTATACATATTTATATGCACATGCACATTCATATTTGTTACTAAATGTCAATTGTATCGTTTTCTGTTGCTGATTACAACTGTAACCGTGCTGCACCTACCTTACCAATCGATGAAAACAGAATTTTGAGCGAGTTTTTTTACGCAAATAGACCGTTAGACCACAAAATAGATAGGTACAGAAGTCAATCTACACACAAAGTGCGCTCGAGCCAGGCGCGGTTCCAGCCTGAAATTTTGGGGGGGTCACTAATCAAATAAGACGAGTAAATTAGACTATATTACACAATACACAATTTTATTTCACACATTAAAAACAAATGGATATCTTTTGTTTTTATTGGTAAATCTATTGGGATCATAATATTTGAGACATCTGTAACAATCTTGGATGAATATTTAGAGGATCTAACTCCGTTGAGGGACGAAGGGCGTGTATGGAACTCCCGACAAATCGGTCTAACCATTAAACCCCGGCGGCGGCCTACATCTGCAGTGCAGTGCAGGCCTTACCTCATCACTAAGGTACATCCCGGGGTAACCAGATTCAAACCCGGGGCATGTCGCTATCGTACCTCTCACCGCTCTACACAGTAAGAGAGTCGGAACACCGACCCGCCTGAGACGACACCCCCAGCCGCACCGAGGTGTCGGGTCGTTTCCAGTGGCCAGATCTCCCCTGCATGTGGCCACAACGACCCTTAACCGACGATTGGGGAGCTAGCGGCCTCTATCGCGCATCCTTCGTCGCCTTTTTCGAGCGGGATCGGCCATTTCCCGATCCCGCTCTTCGGACTCCTTCAGGAGCATAACGTCTTCACACTACTCGCCAGCATTGAAAGAAAGAAAGAAAGAAAATTATTTATTCTGACATATGTCTGACATGCTGTCACCACCAGCATTGCCGCGATCAATGCTGGTAGTGACAGGTTTCGTCCGATCTGTCCGATCGGGCGAAGTCACCGAAGTGTTGTGTTCATGTCGGCTAGAATGTCGAAGGGTGGAGATCGTGCCAGGATCGTCGCCGCCTCGTACGATCCGTATGGCCATCAACCACTGCAGACTTCCGAGTTGAGCATTACAGCGGGAAGATCCCGCCGGAAGACCATGGATCGCACGACGCCCATTTTTTTTTTTTTTTTTTTTATGGAATAGACCGGCAAACGAGCAGACGTATCACCTGATGGTAAGCGATTACCGCCGCCCATAGACACCCGCAACACCAGAGGCGTCACAAGTGCGTTACCGGCCTTTGGGGGATGGGGGGGGAGATAGGGCGAGGGATTGGGGTATGGGCCTTCGGTATCCTCACTCACTCGGTGAAACACAGCGCAAGCACTATTTCACACCGGTTTTCAATACGCACGCCTGCTCACATAGAGGCAGCGAACTTCCCGCGGTCCCCCGAGATTGGGCAGCAGAAAATGTGGCACCCTTGCTACTCCTCATACTGGAGACTAGTCGCCCGAAATGCTTTTCAAAGCTCTACAGATTGTCCATGATGAGGTACTTCATGTACTGACCCACTTGGACTTCGGTGTCATCCACCCGGAGGTATGAGCTGGGTGGTTCCGGGCGCTTACGTAGGCCATGGAACCATATCGCGTCAGTTTTCTGAGGCACCACCCTCAGGCCCAGCTCATGATTCTTATCCACGACACAAGCCACCCCTTGCGAGCAGAAGCACTTCCCCGAAGCGTGACCCTCTAGCCAGTATTAGAGTATCGTCTGCATAGCAGGCGACACTGACGCCCGAAGTCAGACTAGTGCGAAGGCCCGCATCGTATACGAGGTTCCATAACAATGGGCCCAATACACAGCCCTGGGGAACCCCACAACACACCTCCCTTCAATTTACGTCCTGTCGCACTGATAGACCTCTATGACGGCATGCAGGTAGGTCGGCACCTCGTGATATTCAAGGGCCTCCCTAATCGCGCCCCATTGAAGGGTGCTGAAAGCGTTAACGATATCAAGGCTAACTACCAACACCACCCCCCTGATCGGACTGCCGACCCCGACAGGGAGCGAACACACTTATATATTAGCGTCCACTGTCGAGCGTCCTCGTTGGAATCCAAATTGGCAGTCCGATAGATCAGGGCCCACTCGCGACAGGTGCTCGCTCATACCGCCAGAGATAACTCTCTCAAAGAGTTCCTATCCTTTGATTTCTTATCTCGATTGAACAATTATGGAAACTGATAAGAATAAGAAAATCAGGTTCTAGTAGCAGATTTCCAGTCAAAGGCACAAAGGCTTTTTGGTAGGAGTTTAAGAACTACATTATGCAGCACCAAGGAAGGATTGAAGCAGGAAGTTAGCTATGATACAATTCAGGAACAGCTAAATAAAAAAATGCAAAGATATAAAAAGACATAAGACAGTTCAGCAAAAGATTTGCCATCACTTAGAGTGGGTGAATCTGTTAAGAGTGTTATTAAATCCTAGTGGGATAAATGATCCAATATGGAAACCAGGAGTGGTTTTGAAGCGTTAAGATTCACGCTCTTACTTGCTGGAAGTAGATAGAAGAAGATATCGCCGAAATAGAATCCACCTGAAACAAAGAAAGACAGAGATAGGCAGTACTAAGGATGAAGAACCATATGAAGATTGCACGCTAGATGAAAATAAACCAGACCAGACGGAGAAGAGGTGTATTGTTGAAGAAGTGGAGCAGGAATTGGTGGAACCAGAGAAAAAGAAGAAGATTGAACTAGAAAAGCGACATCAGGAAAATACAGCAGAACAAAGTCAGCAAACGTCTCTGGAAAGAGGTATGGCGAATGAAGTCTCGTTTGTGTCTCTCCTCTTGAAATTGAGATTTAAAAAAAAAATTTTTTTTTTTTGAATAATTTTTTTTTTTTTTTTAATGTTTGGCCCGCCTAAATGACTCTACTCTGCCTGATGGAAAGCATAAGCAGAATCCAAGAGTGGTGGTCACCATGCTCACTGCGAATGCAGACAATGCAGCATGGCGACCCACACCATGGCGGCCTAGTGATGCTGCTGCATCTTTTAGTCTAGTCAACAAGTTTGGAACTTGTTGACTAGACTAATTGGGCCTCCGGTCTCGCACTCACCAACGAAACACGACAGCACGCTGTCATTTTACGTTGATTTTCTGTGCGAGGGTAGTACCGCCCCGGTCGAGCCGGCCCGTTCGTGCTGAAATCAGCGTGGCTCTACTACCTACATGTATAAATTTTGACATGTTGGTACTCCGGTATGAATTGTTTGTATACTTTAACCTAACGACATCTAATTCCGACATATAATTAAGTTAAGATTTTGTTTGTAACTATTTTCTGTATAATTTTCTTTAATAATTTCCTTTTTCTCTTAATTAGTTTGTTCTTGTTTAAATTTTCCTTTATTTAATCTGTTTCTTGTATCAATTCTACTTAATTTTCATCTTTCTTTTTTTTCCTTAAATACAAATTGTTGATTGTTTTAGTTGCAACTTATAAATAAAAACATACACACATACTTGTATAATGTAAATGAATACATGATGGTACTTTGGTACTTATCTAACAATGTTTCCCCATTTATTAAATACGCACTTGTTATTGTATGAGCACCTTGTCGACTATGATTATTATTAATTTCTTTGATATTGACATGATGATTTGCTGTGCGGCCTGAGTACGCAGCTCAACTATGGTTGAATAGGTCGATGGCTGATCCATGCGTCTTACTCTATTTTACATTTGTGACCTTAGAATAATAACGCATAGAAGGCGAGTCCGCGCGTCCATTTTGAAGCACCTTAAATGGAGCCATATATGGCTCCAAACGCCGGGCCGCTTCGCAGTGTTCAAGGTCAAAGTACGCCAAACGTGTCTCGCTATGAATGTTTTGTTTTATTTTACAGTATTTTGTAAATAATTAGGTCAAAATAAGAAATGTTTTGTTTCAATATTCCGTTTGCATGTGTGCGTATCGCCGCGCGTACCTACGTAATCGACTCGGTTCAGTGCTTCATTTTTGACAGGGCGCTTTGTATGAAGCTATCTTTCTATGCGTTATTATTATAAGTTTGTGACATTTATTGATTATTTTATGTTTGGACATATTACATCTTTTTAAATTTGACTGTGAGTGAAAGTGCTATTTGGATTTTATTTTCCATAAGTGGACCTCACAATATAACAATACTATGTCACAATATAACAATGTAAAAATCTTGCAGCTATAAGTAAGAACGGCGCATGATTGGTTAGCTCATGGCTGTGCAGCAATGACTCCAAACCTTTTATTTTGTTTTCTTTGGTCGACTTCGTTCTCATTCAAGTCTCTTAGTGAAAAAAATATTGTAAACCGTATTATTATTTTTTAAAAGGAGCAACAATGGAGTTTCTTGCCAGATTCTTCTACATGAAGGGTAGGCTGCACTTGGAACTGGCGACTAGAATCACTCGATTTTTTTATATTAAATATTGACTATTCATAAGTGCCTGTAAAATATTTTTGAGTTTGAGTTTGAAGAGTTAGTAGATTTGGAAGAAAGATTAACAAGCCAAAAAAGCTTGATCTGTAAATAGTTATAAAGTTCGGAGCACATCGTTTGATTGTTTTTTTTTTGTATTTTAAAATGTAAAATTGTAAAAGTTTCCGATCTGTAAAATTTTATAAAGTTCAGAGTTTTCATGTGATTGTTGTTGTGTATGTAGCGAAGTTAGCTTTTTTTTATATAGACAAGAAAGGATGTTGTACAGTGGCAACACTGCCACTCTCGTAGTAGCTTCGATTAGGTTCTCTCTGGTTTACGAATGTCAATACTCCCTCGTATTTTTAACCGACTTCCAAAAGGAGGAGGTACTCATTTTTTTTTACGGTGCCAAGCCAAAGCGTAATAGTAGGTACCGCACTCGCCGCGCGTTACCTTGAGCGGGATAGCTGCTCATCGCGTAGAACAAAACAACCGAAGCGTCGCCGCATCGGACGTCATTGACGTTCGTCTCGAAATATAGCGAGTGTGGTACCTACATTTGGCTTGGCACCGATTTCAAACCTATGAATAGGTAGCACATACAAATTAAGTTATTTTATACTTTTTAGTTTTTGAAGTAGGTTTTATTAATCTATGACATAATAATGTGTGTTTCAGAATGTGAACCAAGTTCTATTATAATTCTAGAGTTAATAAATATCAGTTAAAACTTTTGAGAGTCTTTAAATGAGTAAACCAACAGATACCTATATATTATAATTTTCATATTACAGAGGGTATATCCAGCAGAAGGGTCGCCGAATTTCCGCCAACAAAAGTGCGTTTTTGACTTTTAAGTGAAGATGAAGAATAAAGGACTTCTCAGGGAACCTCCAACACTTGCACCCATTCATTCATAAATAAAATAACAGAGGTTTGAAATAATATTTTTAACAGCTGAAATAAGAACTTCTTTTAAAACAGAAATAAAAAACAAAATTATACAATAATTTTATTTTTGACACTATCTTCCATTTTCATCATTTCTATGTGTCTCCTGTCATAATGACATCACTAGTGTTGTTCCCAGTCATATCTGTCATACTCGTATTAGGAATGTTATTTATTATAACGGTCATAGGTTTCTCATTCTCCAGTGAAATTTTCGCTGCAAATATATGTTTAATAATATCACTTTGTAGTTTATCTGAAACATGTTTTGGTAGCTCTTTTAATAAAGATATTACGTATTGTCCAAATATATCTATACTATTTGTTTTTAAATTATTTTTTGGTGGATTATCGTTACTGCTGTCATCAACTAGATCGATATTTGTGTAACTATGGGACCGTTCTTTCGATACTTGTTTCCTTTTGAGTATTTTTTTATCGAGTATTTTTATACGTTTCGTTGGCGTTGTACTTTCTATATGCTCAATATCGTTATCTATTGAATCTTTTAAATATATGTGGTTTGTAGCTACTGGATCCTTCTGGAAAGAAAAGATATTTTAGAAATTGTGAGTGATTTAAAACAAACGCAAATTAATATATTTGTAACTTGCAGATTATAAAAAGAAACACCTTTTTAGAAAGGCTTGAAGGTTTTTAGATATACAATGATAATAATTTGCGGTATTCATCACAGTCGTTCGGTAGCAAGTGAACAAATTTTATAAGCTATGTCCAAGTCAACTTAGTCTGTACTCGTCAATTCATCAACAACCCATAACGTCTCACTGCTGGGCTCGGGTCTCCTCTCGGGAGAGGGTTAAAGCCATACGTCCCCACGCTAGCCGAGTGCGGGTTGGGGACTGGCAACACAACGTTGTGGCTACGTCAACTTGCCGTTGAATGTTTTTGAGCCGCCCAAAAGCCTCCAACTAAGCTTCACGACGGTTATCCTATGATAACAACCGGGACCGACTGCTTACGTGACCTCCGAATCACGGAGACGCTCATGGTATCATGCCACCAGCGGTCACTCATCCAGGTACAAACCGCGCCGTCGTTACTTACCTTCGGTGATTATTTCTAATCACCGAGTGCAACTGGGCTATGAGCGCTTCAACTCGTCAATTGCGTTTGGTTAATCACATGGTTTAAAAAATCACAAATTTTAACAAAAAAACGGGGACCACACGGGAAGCACCAGCTTTCAAATAAAAAAAGAATCATCAAAATTGGTTCACCCACCAAGTTATGAGGTAACAAACATAAAAAAACGGTCGAATTGAGAACCTCCTTCTTTTTTTTAAGTCGGTTAAAAATCGCCTACAGTGGTGATTCTTTAAAATGATATAACTTTTTTATTTGTCAACCGATTGTAATAAAACAAATAAACCGTTAGGTAAAGTTTATCACAATACAAAACCGCGTCCAAATCGGTTAAGACACTTCAGAGATTAGCGCGCACAAACATACGGTCACACAGACAAAAATTCTGAATACTGTCGTTTTAAGTTCTGTTACTGTAATGAAATCTCCCTCCATTAGTTCTTGTTCGATTTCTATAATGTCCATCGACCTCCTATAACTTCATTACATGTATACATAGATATATATATTTATATATAGATAAATATCAATACCTCTCCATCTGACGTGGCGATCTCGTAAAGCTGTCCATCAGTTGTTATTATTACTTTCTTGTCCTGAAAACAAAATGAGTCAATGTAACAAACACTGAAAAATTTCAAAGCCTGACTTAGTTTCTTGAGGATTTTTTCCAGTTTGATCTTAAACACAATAATGCTAATTCTTTTGTAGAACCACTTTAGTAAAATTTCTCTTATTTTAGTAAACGATTTCCAAAATGCTATTCGAATATGTATTTACTGTGTGACATATCTAATTATAGTCAATCAAACAGAATTAGCACCACTGACCACTATCATAAAAATCATTAAGAGTTTAGTCACTAAATTTAAATAAGTCGGCATGTATCTACGACTGTTAACTTTTAGTGTGAGATATAGTGCTTCATCGTCGGAACAATGAATTGAAACGTGTGTCTGAAACGCATAGGTCTTATGACGCGTTACAATATTCATTAATCTGCTGGCAAGGAGAAGATGGATATCATAATAATATCAAAATGGTTAATCAAGTAAATGGCAATGATATTAGTAAGAAATACATTCAGACATCAGCCACAAATGGCTTCATAACATCCATCCCCACAAAATTTCGCGTTCCATACATTACAGTTTCAAATGAACAAAATAACTACTTACATTACTCTCAATAATATCATCATCGATGGTGATATGAGGATGTACCCTCTGTATGTGCTTCCTCAAATTACTGGTTCCGGTCATGTAGGACAGCTGTCTCTTGCATATCAGGCAGACTGCGTTCCTCGTCTTCTCATCGATCACCTCCATGAACCGCCACACTGCTGATGCATTGACTCTTTTTAACTGTCTGAAGATGAAAAGATATTAATAGAGTTCTGTCTGTATTCATCTCGTGAGGGTAGTAAGAGCCGACTAAAGGAGCAAGATAGAACAACTCTAAGGCAAAGGGAACGTAAATTTTTGAAAAATAAATTCCTGTACCATCCTGCCTGGCTAGTTGGGTATGGTAGACCAAAACTCTCTCCTTAAGAAGCTTATGCCCAACAGTGTACTATTAAAGGCTGTAAATGTTATGTGAATAGAATCCTCTTGAAGAAGTAATTCTAAAGATCTATGAGTCCGGTTTGGTTTGTATGAATGAATTGCTAAAGAACGAAACTCTTAGATAAAAAGAAAAGCTGTGTTTGAGCTGCCGGGCCTTACAAGATATCGTACTCGTCCGTAGCCCTACTTCTGCTTCAAAAGCCTGTAACGCAAAGGTGAATTTCGATTCGCAGGTATCCTCTAGCAGTCGTAGTCACAAACAGTCACGTACAGACCGGTCTATTCGTTTCTCGCATCTACTACGAAAACAACTGTTTCCCCACTTCTCCTTTGTGTCTTTCATACCGTCTGAAATATAACATTCCCAAGGAAGCTGACATTAGGTAAATGACCAGCTCTAAAAGGAAACCAGCCAACCTTGAAAACAAATAACGTAACTGAACAGTTGGCCTAGTGGTTTAGGCGGTCGCCACGCCGCCTGCCAATTCGCCAAGGGTTGTGGGTTCAAATCCTTCACGGGTCAACACTTTGTGTGATCCACAAATTGTTGTACTGAGTTTGGGTGTTAATTGTGTCCGTTTCATGTATGCCTGTAAAGTCCCCCGCGACACAGGATGTTTATTACTAATGCGGACTCTTTTAAAAAAAAAATTGAAAATTATTAATATACCTACTTACTTCTTCATCAGCCTCTTTTCCTTCTTATCCAACCACTCTTCATCGTCAGACACCATCACATTATGCTCTCTAGCGTGCTCAGTTAAGTTGGCCACCCTGTCATAGGCGATATCTCTCTCACAGATCTTGCATCTGGCCACGAACTGGTCACTATCCACGATATCAAAGTAATGCCATGTCGATTGTGAGTCTGATTCGTTACTGCTTATATGTTTGTTGAAATTTTTGAAAAAGTCGTTGCTGAAATTATACTTTTAACGTCAGTCCTTTAGCTTGTGATGGGTTTGGCAAGGTTTCTGAGGCATTATGAAATACCTAACACACTGACATCTGTTTCTAACGTAGGCAGAGCCTAAACTATGGTAATGATTTTATTTCTTTATATGAGCCTGATGGAAAGCATGAGGACAATCCAAGAGTAGTGATCACCACATTCATTGCGAACGGAAACAATGCATCATGGCGATCCACACTATGTCGACCTATTAAGATACTTGTGTATCATTGGGCCTCCGTTCTCGCACTCACAACGAAACACGACAGCACGAATGCTATCAATTTAGGTAGGTCTTATGTGAGACTGTAGATATACATACTTATGTATTACTAAGTTTAAAACATATTTTAGTTAAATCACACATAGATACAGAACTAATGACCATATTCATCACACATTTAAATTAGCTTAGGATAGCACATTACCGAGACGAGACGCCCCGCACGCATTTTGAAAACGGTCAAATAGCGTCTCTTAATTACTTACATTTTATAAACGAAGACTAAAATACTGTGGCGACTCCCACATACAGCGCAACAACAAACATAACATACTACAGCGCCATCTACAGAAGATACGTAGAACTACGGAGTAACGAAGGAAACTAAGAAACTACCAATCCTGAATCGCGCAATAGTAGTTATCGCGCCGATTATCATATATATACAACATCCCAATATCAACCGTTGGGCAGTTGGCCCGCCAGTCATGATCACCTTGCCTGGTCGGAGGATCCTCTCTTTGTGTTGGAGGGACATCACACCCGTTCCTCCACAATACTAAGATTTTTTTACATACAGGCTTGCCTATCTAATCTATCTTACTGACAGCATAGCTAGACGTCTTCAATTCGATTCTTATTTAGAACAAATAATACCCTGATAAACACAGTTATTTATACCATGACTGAATGCAATTTATATACAACACGTATGTATTTAGTAATATATAAGTATGTATATCAACAGCCTAGTTACCATAGTACAGGCTCTTTCTAATTTAGGAACAGCCGTGTGTAATGTGTAAACCTATTATTATTACCTGGTATTGCTGTCTTCATCATCACTACAGTCAGAATCATCATTAATTTTTAGTACGTGTTTCTTTTTCCAGTGTTTGCTTAGATTGCTAACTGATGATTTGTAAGAATAATCTTTTTTGCAAACGTTGCAAGATGCGATGTAATTCGGTTTTCTTGTAAAGTATTGCCATACTGCTGAAGTTCGTTTGGGGTTATCACTGAAAATATTCTGGGTGTTTAAAAAATTATAAAAAGCGTTATATTTGCATATTTGTGCATATAGCTATTTTATAGCGAATGATCAGTCCTAGTTCTGTGTCGGATTTACGAAAATATCCTACGGCATAAATGTCTGTTTTTGTGTCTTTATTCATACTTTTGGTGTATCCTCAAAGGGGTGTTTACGCTGTCACATTTTATTTAAAGTTAATGAATTTTTTTATTTGTTTACTAAAAATATTTAACTATCTCATGTTGTATGCATGTATGTTCGCCTAGAGGATTGCAGCCACGGCGGCAAATCTCAACGGAGACCACCCAACTATGCAGGAGCTATTAAAGTGCACAAGAGTTTACGCAAACACATGTGTACTCTCTGTACCCTCACTCTCACAAATCAATGCGACGGCTATCCGATACAAGCGGGAAGAGATCAGACTCAGGACCGAGGACTGTACGTGCTCTCAGAGGCTTGGGAGTAAAGAACCCAACTTCCATACTCCGGGCAGCACTTCTATGATCAGAAAAACTCGAAAACAATTAAGGGAATCGAACCTGAGGCCTCATACGCTAACCGCTAGCTATCTTATGTAGCGACTTACCAACATTTGATACTAATAGTTAATAGTTAAAACAAATTGAATGTCTTTACAAGGTGATTTAATTCATTTAATTTAACTGCCTCTGTGGCGCAGTGGTAGCGTATGCGACTGCTGTGCTTGAGATCTCGCGTTCGATTCCCGGGTGTCCAACCCGAACAAATGTTTGTATGATCTGCAAATTTTTTTTTTTTTTTTTTTTTTTTTATGTTTGGCCCGCCAAAATGACTCTACTCTGCCTGATGGAAAGCATAACCTGGGCTTAATGTGGAAAACTGCTAAATCCATTTTTGACCGTTATTACGATTTACCTACCATTCGAAAGAGAAAAAATAAATACACACGCTAGAAAATACAGCTACTGCCATTTTTGACGTTAAATTGCTAAAAACGTGTGATGAGTAAAACTGCTACATTATATTGGCGCCAAAAGCGCGCAGCTAAGTCCATCTATACCGCCATTTTGTATGAAGCTTTCGATGACGACGCATATGCTCTTACAAATAATTTATTTAGTTCGTTTTTACTGGTGTAAACCGAAGTATGAATTGAAATATTGCAAAGGTGTGTGTTTTTGTTATTATTTTTCATATTATTTATCAGAAGACCAATCGGAAAATTATAAATTTTGCTATTTTAAAGTAACTTCACCCGCTATTTAAACAAACCGGAGTTAGCAGTTTTTATTTAGAGAAAATCACATAATTATTTCATTTAGCAGTATTTTTTATTGTAATTAATAATAATTTTGTAGCAATTTATTAGCATTAAGACTAGTAAATAGCCTTTTATCTATTTATGTAGTACTTATATAAGATAAAGGGTTAAAAAAATAATTATCAAGTATTCGACTAATATTATAATATGAAATTTTGTAGGTTTGTTGCTTACGCTACATGAACGGCTTAGCTTATATGGATAAAACTTTGCGGAAATCTAGCTTTATAAATTAAAATAACATAGAATTTAAATTTTACTTTACTTTTTAGATGTCATCACTGATTCATTCGCGAGGGAAAAAAATCTCGGACATATGTAATTTTAATAAAATAGAACAAAATAAAAACAAAGAGCCGGAACCATCTAATACGCCAATCTCCGAATGGTCTTTAGTTCAAAATGTTGACGTTGAATATATTTATTCATCTGATATCTTTAACTCGAACACGACTAACATTGAAAATACAAGGCACACTAATCTTATTCATTGCAGTAGTCTCCCACAGTCAATGTCGACTGTGGAAGCACTGGAAGATTCTGTTATACTTGCACCTAATAAATTGTTGTCAGTTTTTGATGAAAATAAAAATACAGAAGAAGTTCAATTCAAAAATAGCAGTGTACTTTCCTTTTTAACTTTAAATTCACCCTCGCCTTACTTTCCTACAGCTGATGAGCAATCTATTTTCGAAAATAATACCTTGCCTGGTTTAACAGATAGTATTATTCCTAATTTTTCAAACCTATCTAACCAAATGGAAGATCTTATATCAGATGAAAGTATACAGGAAGGCTTAGTACCCTATAAAATTGATTCTGGATCGGAATCTGATTATGAAAACTACCCAAAGAAAAGTATAAAAAGAAAGAAACGGGTTCAGGTTCAAAAATCAAATTGGTTCGCTGAAAAAAAAAAATTGAGAGAAAATGGAAAAAGCTATTATGGCTATAAACAAGGATGGCTATTGCTATTTATGGAACGAAACCGAAGGAGGTTTAAACTCTGAAGAGTTAGCTAGTATATGGGTCAGTTTAATTGAGAATAAGGTGTTACGATCAAATGAACAAGACAAACCAAATAAAATATTTTTTTATAGCGATGGTTGCACCTATCAAAACAGGAACTGTGTAATGTCTAATGCAATGCTATTGACGGCTATAAACCACAACATAATCGTAGAGCAAAAGTTTTTAGAAGTTGGGCATACGCAGATGGAAGCGAACAGCATTCATTCCTCTGTTGAGCGAGCTCTTAAGCACAAAAATATCAATGTTCCTGCCGAGTATATATCTATTTGTAGCTCAGCAAGAAAAAACCCTAGACCTTATGATGTAACTTACTTAAACCATACTTTTTTCAAAAGTTTTGATTTTAAAAGCATTCGTCCTGGACGTTGTAAAGGTGACGCTAAAGTAACTGATATTCGGGCTCTTCAGTACACTCCAAACGGTGAGGTATTTTTTAAGTTAAGATACACTAATTAATGGAAAATACTCCCACAAAGAAAAAACACCTGCAGTTATTGCATTGCCTTTTGATTCCCTAAGAAATCAGTTTCCAACAAAAATAAAAATCACCAAAAGGAAGTTTGAAGATTTGCAATATTTAAAAAACACTTTACCCGAAGACTATCGTCACTATTATGATAATTTACCTCATGATTAGGCGCTCCTATTCACGAAGGTTATTTAAAAAAAGACGAGGATACGAGTAGTGACTCGTATTGGTATTTGTTAAGACTGATTGGTGCAATCTTAGTTATTTTTTATTTAATTTCGAATTTAATTAAGTTTAGAAACTTTCATAATGCTAAAGTTACTTTTTGTTAAAGAGAGATGTTAAGAGAGAATTTATGTTTTGTTAAATGGTAAGAGATAATTTTGTGATAATTTTCAAAGACACAGTCTAATATTAATTAAAATTTAATTCTATAATATTAAAATATTATATTAAGATACCTGTGCCTAATCTAAACGAGAAATTTAAAACATTTAATGTCTTTAAGTAAGTTAATATTAGAAATGAAAAACTGCTAAATCCTATTTTGAAAATGTTACTGCATTACAAAAACCTGTTAAGTCACAAAAGTGATAATTAATTATTAAATATTGAAATAACTTACTCTTTGTTTATTTTATATTATAAAGAATAACAAAATACACCATCTGTATTTAAACCGTTTATTAAAATTAATTTCCAAATATTTAAGAATATTTTTTGTCTCTCCTGTAAAGTTACCTATTATGTCGTTAGCAGGTTTACACTTTAAGCCGACGAAAGCAGAATCCAAGAGTGGTGGTCACCATACTCATTGCAAATGCAGACAATGCAGTATGGAGACCCACACTATGGCGGCCTAGTGATGCTGCTGCATCTTTTAGTCTAGTCAACAAGTATGGTACTTTTAGTCTAGTCAACAAGTATGGTACTTGTTGACTAGACTAATTGGGCCTCCGGTCTCGCACTCACCAACGAAACACGACAGCACGAACGCTGTCATTTTACGTTGATTTTCTGTGCGAGGGTAGTACCGCCCCGGTCGAGCCGGCCCATTCGTGCTGAAATCAGCGTGGCTCTACTACCTTTGTTTCGGAGTTTGGGTGTTTTCTATGTATAATATGTACGTATTTACATAAAAAAAGTATATATGTATTTATATCAGTTGTCTAGTACCCATAACACAAGCTCTGCTTAGCTTGGGACTACATGGCGTTTGTGTAAGATGTCCGAAATATGTATTTATGTTTATTTTATAACTAGCTGACCCACGCAAACTGGTTTACGTCTCCTATTGCCCATAGCGTAGAAATTTTCCCCCGTTTTTGTAACATTCTTCATTGGTGCTCCGCTCCTATTGGTATTAGCGTGATGATATATAGCCTATAGCCTTCCTCGATAAATGTATTATCCAACACTGAAATAATTTTTCAAATCGGACCAGTGGTTCCTGAGATTAGTTTAGTTCCTTGAGATTAGATTAGTTCAAACAAACTCTTCAGCTTTATATTTTAGTATAGATTACAAAATCTTTATTGTCTCTACCTAGTTTAAATAATCAGTTCATGATCATTCTTAGAGCATTGAAATTCTCTCTCTTACTTGAGCATTTAATGTCGAAACATGTCGTGTTACATTCTTTAAAGTAAGCTGTCGCTTCAAGGTTACACTTATTAGCATTAACTGAAAAATAAAATGATATATTGTATTTGCGGATTAACACATCCTTAATTCGTATTTGCACCCGCGGATACGCATCACTAATCATATGACACAACACTAATAATGTCCTACTATTAGGTCGAATTATACATGTCACTACATTTAGTCGGTTTTTTTTTATGTATGGCCCGCCAAAATCACTCTACTCTGCCTGATGGAAAGCATAACCAGAATCCAAGAGTATTGGTCGCCATACTCACTGCGAATGCAGACAATGCAGTATGGCGACCCACACCATGGCGGCCTAGTGATGCTGCTGCATCCTTTAGTCTAGTCAACAAGTATGGAACTATTTGGGCCTCCGGTCTCGCACTCACCAACGAAACACGACAGCACGAACGCTGTCATTTTACGTTGATTTTCTGTGCGAGGGTAGCAGGCGCGGTTCCAGGGGGGGGGTCACAGGGGACGTGACCCCCCCCCAAAATCTGCTACTAGAACCTGATTTTCTTGTTCTTATCAGTTTCCATAATTGTTCAATCGAGATAAGAAATCAAAGGATAGGAAGGATAGGAACTCTTTGAGAGAGTTATCTCTGGCCCTATCAGCGAGCACCTGTCGCGAGTGGGCCCTGATCTATCGGACTGCCAATTTGGATTACAACGGGGACGCTCGACAATGGACGCTAATATATAGATGTGTTCGCTCCCTATCGGGGTCGGCAGTCCGATCGGGGTGGTGGTGTTGGTAGTTAGCCTTGATATCGTTAATGCTTTCGGCACCCTTCAATGGGGCGCGATTAGGGAGGCCCTTGAATATCACGAGGTGCCGACTTACCTGCGTGCAGTCATAGAGGTCTATCAGCGCGACAGGACAGTGAAGTTTGTCGATCGGAACGGAGTGGAAAATTGAAGGGAGGTGTGTTGTGGGGTTCCCTAGGGCTCTGTATTGGGCCCATTGTTATGGAACCTCGTATACGATGCGGGCCTTCGCACTAGTCTGACTTCGGGCAGGAACCACCCTGCTCATACCTCCGGGTGGATGACACCGAAGTCCAAGTGGGTCAGTACATGAAGTACCTCATCATGGACAATCGGTAGAACTTTGAAAAGCATTTCGGGCGACTAGTCCCCAGTACGAGGAGTAGCAGGGGTGCCACATTGTCAGCTGCCCAATCTCGGGGGACCGCGGGAAGAAGTTCGCTGCCTCTCTGTGCTTGGGAGTGCGTAAGGGCGTCGTGCGATCCATGGTCCTCTATGGGGCACCGGCGGGATCTTCCCGCTGTAATGCTTAACTCGGGAGTCTGCAGCCATACGGATCGTACGAGGCCACCGTACGATCTCGTACGAGGCGGCGACGATCTTGGCACGAAATCCACCCTTCGACATTCTAGCCGACATGAACACAATGGTCTGCGACGAAATTCGATCTGTCGGTCGGAATGACGAAGAGATAGCGCCGTATCATGAGCCCAGAATGCATCGTCAGAACACACATAAGCAAGCCCTACGAGCTTGGCGGGCACTGTCGGAGCCTTTCTGCCGAGCTTCGAAGCTTGCATAGAGAGAACCAACTTATCACCTACCGATTCACTCGATCGGGGAACCGGGATCGGGAAATGGCCGATCCCGCTCGAAAGAGGCGACGAAGGATGCGCGATAAAGGCCGCTTGCTCCCCAATCGTCGGTTAAGGGTCGTTGTGGCCACATGCAGGGGAGATGTGGCCGCTGGAAACGAGGCGACACCTCGGTGCGACCGGGGGTGTCGTCTCAGGTGGGTCGGTGTTCCGACTCTCTTACTGTGTAGAGCGGTGAGAGGTACGACAGCGACATGTCCCGAGTTTGAATCTGGTTACCCCGGGATGTACCTTAGTGATGGGGTAAGGCAGGGAGAACTCCAGAAGCCGCTGATGCGTTCCTGCAGCTCCTCTTGACTGCAGATGTAGGCCGCCGCCGGGGTTTAGGGTTAGACCGATTTGTCGGGAGTTCCATACACGCCCTTCGTCCCCCAACGGAGCTAGATCCTCTAAATATTCATCCAGAGATTGTCACAGATGTCTCAAATATTATGATCCCAATAGATTTACCAATAAAAACAAAAGATATCCATTTGTTTTTTTTGTGTGAAATAATATTGTGTATTGTGCAATAAAGTCTAATTTACTCGACTTAGTAGATTAGTGACCCCCCCCAAAACTTCAGGCTGGAACCGCCCCTGGAGGGTAGTACCGCCCCGGTCGAGCCGGCCCATTCATGCTGAAATCAGCGTGGCTCTACTACCTCTCGGATAAAAAAATCTATTATAAACTAGCTGTTGCCCGCCGCTCCGCCCGCGTGTATGTCGATTATCGCTGCAAATAGTAGTCCATGTGTTATTCTGATGTATAAGCTATATTACTGTAAAGTTTCATCCAAATCCGTTCAGTAGTTTTTGCGTAAAGAAATAACAAACATACACACAAACTTTCGCCTTTATATATTAGTGTGATGTTATGTGATTATCTATCTATATCTACACTTATATCGCTTACCATCAGGCGATACGTCTGCTCGTTTGCCGGCCTATTCCATAAAAAAAAAAAAAAAAAAAAAAAACACACATCAAAAGTGTCTAGGGATCAACATATGTGTCTAGGGATCAACATATATTTTTGCAATAACTTTTCTCCTGATTGATATTAATTAAAATTTTCTTTAAGGATTCATCAAATAAAGTGTTTTCGTTTGTCACAGTAACGATAAACCAAGTCAGCTTTGCATTAATAAAGAAATTTGCCATTTTCCTAATAAAAGGATTTTTGACATTTGAACCACTAACATTAAAGTTCGAAAAAAAGACTGAAATAACAGTTTTCTTTAAAATTTTATTAGGTAACTTATGCCCGTTTTCACCAACTATACTTAAACAATCTCTTAACTAGGAACCCCCTAACGTAGGTTACTCCTAAATATAAATCTTATCCAATTTCGTTTTCACCATGCTAAGTGACACCTAACTAAGGGTCTCCTATTTTGTAGGGATTTCAAAAACCGTAAACGTGCGTAAGTGTATGTCAATTGTCTTTTTCTTCTATATTAAATTATTAAATTCATTATTATAACTAAGTAATAAACATACAATACGAAATAGAATATGTTTTTGTTTAATATAAAGACAAACAATTTTTTCTAATTTTTGACTTTTTAACCTAATGTCTCGAAATGTCAAACTCAAAACTGACAACTGCCAAATATATGTACCATGTGTCACATCGACTGCGAGTCGTTGAGGTTTATAAATATGTAATTACTATGTCTCCTTTTAAATGTTCCGTGTTATTTTTTGTTATTTCTCCACTATCTGTTTAATATTCGAGTAGAAGTAATCACTTTTATTTACTGTAAAACTTTAAAAGTATAAAGTTGGTGGTTATAAAACTTGATTACACAACTACTTAATAAAATATATAAAATTATTATAAATACAAAATATTGCAAAAAAGCAAAAATATTATTAGTATTTTTTTATGTATGCCTGCCGAAGTATATGTGTATGTATATGTGTATAAGTAGAGTATGGGCTTGTATTACCTATTATCAGAATATTCCAATATTTGTTCAATTTTATTTAATAAATAAATAACACCCCTTGGTTAACCTAAATCTTGTAACAAAATCTATAACGCCATATTTTGTAACTAAAGCTGGTCTATCTCGATAACATATTGAAAAAACTTGGATTATTTATTATTTCATTGTATAGAAAACATCCCATAACTCCTCCATTTCAAAAATTTTAAGCAAAACGCACGTCAAGTTTCTTTTTCACCTTGTTAGGGGTTGGTTAGGTAGTCAACATTCGAGCCCCTAAATTTTAAGAGACGCCTAAGCACTTAGGTAACCCCTAAAGGTTGGTGAAAACGAAAATATCGCTAAGGGTTACCTTATTCTCTCTAAGTGGTCCCTTAAATTTAGGGAACGTTAGTGAAAACGGGCATTAAACAATTAATAATCCGTGTTTCTACCGCGAACACTAACAACACAAGAATCGGTTTGGCATACTCAAAATGAGTTCATCCAAATCACGCTGTGGAATGGCCGCCCATGTTCGTTGCAACAACAAAAAAAGGTCTTCTTGCGACTGGATACCCTCCATATTCGGCAGAGCTCTTCTCTGTAGCATATCCCATGCATGCTCAATCGGGTTCAAGTCTGGCGACTGAGCAGGCCAGGGCCAAAGCCACATCTCAATCTCAAGAAATCCGCATAAAAATGCTTGATCCCTAGACACTTTTGATGTGTGTATTATATATTTAAACTCCTAATGTAAAAATTCTTTTAATTTTGTGAATATTTTTTTAGTGATTACGTGATTATAGCTCATTATCATGACAGTCTTATCTGGTATACCTAGCTATAGCTTTTAGTGATGTCAGATTTAAACTTAATGCTGTGATAATCAACACTAAATTTAGATCAACTTGACAGAATTTTTGAAATCATATTTTCAAAATAAAAAAAATATAGTGAACTTTAGTAATGTCAACAACAGAATAAGCACAATTATTTATTTTGTCATTGTAATGATTGTCTGTAAGCAAATATTAAAAGACAAATGCGAAAAGGAACTGTTATTAGGTAAGTACCTGTAGGTAATTATTTACAAGTGATAGTATACTAAAGTTAATCGATATTAGGTTATTAGTAATACTAGGTACAGGGGAATAAGAATAATACTACGCACATATTATCGAATATTACTTGAATTTTTAACAAAAAGAAACATAAAATATCTACACTTCGTAAATACTAATTCTAATTTATGTATGTTGAGTTAATTATGTATAAAACAATTCAACTAATATCACGTACGATACGTGATAGACAAATAATAGAGCTGTAATAGAACCGAAAATATTTTATAGATTTAAACACTCGCGGAACAAACTAGCTAAATAATAATAAATACTCAAGATACTACTTTCTAACGTAAGCAGTCATTTTATATTACATTAAACAAAATACAAAGAAATAGCTATATATTTAATTATTATTGATAAACGAATTCATTCTAAACTAAATAAAACGTCATATTATGATAAGCAACATCTAATTATATAACCTATAATCTCACGTTTTTGCTCACGATGAACTCCGAAACTATCTAACCTATTTTCGCGTGTTCTTTTTAAAATGTTTTGCAGGCGTACCTAAGATATGATAGTTAACATCACGCTAAGACCAATAGGAGCCGAGCATGATTACAAATAAACGCAAACGAAGTTGGATTAGCCAGTCATTCTATAAAACAATCATTTCATTTACTACTAACTGCTCAGAAAGATTATTTTAAAGTACTATTTTCGTTATTCTGAGAAAAGTGTATTTAAGTACTTAAATATCTCCATAACCTGAATCAAGTTTGTTATTCGATAACAAAATCGGTCCACAATTGACGAAGTATTCAGTGCACATGCATAAAAAATGCCAATCAAGTTGAGAACCTCCTCTTTCTTTTTTAAATCGGTTAAAAATTACACGCCAATATGCACTAGTACGCATATGATTGTATGAAAGTACAATCTATATTGATGTTATTATAAATACATTGCAACTTAACCTCTAAATTTGTCATGTCTTTATGATTAAGCATGTGGAAATTTAGAATACACCCGATACAAAGTAATCTAATGTAAAGTAATACACATAGTATAAAGTACTAGTGTTAAATACCAGATATTGAATAATATTACAAGAAATACTTACATATCGTGAATATCTTCCATTGTCAAGCATCAGAACTTAAGAGCGTCACTCGATGGCAGTGTTGTCAGTGCTTCATTTAAATTACTACCAATTTCAAATATCGGCTTGCTCACGTATTTTAGAAATATTGCTCTCGAATCAAATTGATGTAAAATATACACGATTTTAAATTGTTTATTGAAATTTGTTAAAGATATTATAAAATACACTGTCATTTTAAATTCCTTTTGTTTATTGTGAGATTAGACAATCTTCTAAAGTAAGATTGACATTATTGCTCCAAATTCTTGACGCTCAAAACTTGGTACTAGACCGAATTTTAATTAGATTCCTGAAAAAAAAAAATTGCTAAAAAGCCTTAGAGAATATATATCTGAAGAGGCAGCCGAACGGGCGGAAAGCGTGATCGGAGTAGAGAGACTGCTCTCACCACCAACCAATCAGAAGCACTCTGCGTGAGTGCTTCTGATTGGTTGGTGGTACTGGTACTGGTGATGGTACGAAATATAAAATACTAACGTAATAAATATTTGACTACCCAAAATATTCTACCTAAAAAACTACCAAAACGGAAACATTCTACCTTTAAGCCACACACAATGACTTGAGAATAGTTCCATAATATCGAGTATTTACTAGGCAAAAATAACTAATACTGAGGCTTGATAAGATTTGAATTAGCAGTAACATGTTTAGACAACAAAATTGTCTTATAAAATAGTATTAATAACCACTATTTCGTATTCTTAAAATACGACATGAACATTGGTGTAAAATAGTGTGACAGAGAGAGACTAAACATTTATTCGGTTCTTTTTCACAGATTTAAAAACTATTCTGTCATAATATAATTATTAATAGTATCGTAGATAATAGAAACCTTTACAGCGATCATAGAACTTTTCACATTGTATTGTTTTACAAAATGTTTACAATTTTGTGAGGAAACATTTTAGGGATATTTTATTTTGTTCTTTAGTACCAGTTTGGAATAAGTTTGTAAAGACAGGACACCTATAATATACTATTTCCATTTCTTTATTTTCTCGTTGACAGCTCTTTGTGGAAACTTGAACGAGCGTCTTTTTTACAATAAGTATACATTATTTAATAAAAATATGACGCTTACGCACGTACAAGGTCATAGCAGATGGAAGGAAACTCATAGGCCATCCCTAGCTATCGATAAACGTAATACGATAACAGACCCGATATATTTTTACAAAGTGTAAGAAACTAAAATATTGCCGGATAATTTTGTACAAATTTATTAACTAATATTACATTTCATTCCAAGATGTAATCATATTATGTTGATTCTTTATTTATTTATTTTAATCAAAATCTGATGAATCGTCACTGTCACTCGATGAGCTCTCCCTAACATATATTATAAGTTCCTGTACTTCTATATTATCGAATACCACATGAATTTAGCAATACGACGCTATAATGTTTTACTTCCGCACATGCATTTTTTAATAAATCTAACATCTTGTTTGCCGTAAAAGGGGGATGGGTATTGTTTCGAGCGGCGTGTCCTTTGATTTGTGCCCATATTAGTTCTATAGCATTGTACTGGCAATGATACGGCGGAAGTCGAAGAACCCAATGACCACATTCGGCAGCTATTTCGTCGGTAATATATCTTTTAAGGAGGCTTTTTCAATTTTAAAATATTCACTTATTGTACATTTAATAAAGTATTATCCACATTTTCGCCATGACGTTAGAGCCAGACAATTATCTCTTGTTAGGGTTCCATGCTAAAGCAAAAAACGGAACCCTTATAGATTCGTCATGTCTGTCTGTCTGTCTGTCCGTCTGTCTGTCCGTCCGTATGTCACAGCCACTTTTCTCCGAAAGTATAAGAACTATAATGTTGAAACTTGGTGAGTAGATGTATTCTGTGAACCGCATTAAGATTTTCATACAAAAATAGAAAAAATACAATAAATTTTGGGGGTCCCCATACAAAGAACTGAAACTCAAAATTTTTTTTTTCATCAAACCCATACATGTGGGGTATCTATGGATAGATCTTCGAAAATGATATTGATGTTTCTAAGATCATTTTTTAGTTTGCGCGAGAGAAACTTCCAAAGTGGTAAAATGTGTCCCCCCCCCCCCCTGTAACTTCTAAAATAAGAGAATGATAAAACTAAAAAAATATATGATGTACATTACCATGTAAACTTCCAACGAAAATTGGTTTGAACGAAATCTAGTAAGTAGTTTTTTTTTAATACGTCATAAACCGTAAACTGCAATTTAACTTTCATTCAATCAGCACAAATATAAAAATAAAATATGATGATGATGATACTTGCTGCTGCGGATACCTTCATGGGCGAGTCCGACTCGCACTTGGCCCCTTTTTTTTTATTGGCCTGCGTCGGCATTTTATCAATTTGTCTGGAGTGATATGTTACATTGTCCATAATAATTATCGACGGTTCTTCCAGAGATTGCACCATTTCTTAGATTGCATCATTTCTTTAAACCATCCCTTGTAAATCTCTGCGTTCATTTCTTCGTGGTAGTCCACTGTTTTCTTGGATTTAAAGGCCAGTAAAACATCTGACACGAATTCTTTCGTAGACCCTGCATGGCATATGATAAGGCGTTCACCATTCCCATTGGCACTGAACTAGTGGAAGCGGCGGTGTCGTCAGTCCAGTTCTTAGATACTGTGTGGTTTGAATTTAATCAAGTCTCGTCAGTGAAAATAAAATTTGACCAATCTGATATCTTTTTGGCTTCGCTCAAAAATTCGCAGCGAGCCATAGCAACGTCGTGAAGCTCCATCAATATTTTACGTTTGTTCGATTTTTTATAAGAAAATCCAATTTCTTTCAAAACCAAGCTAAATGACGATTTTTGGCCATGGAACAAACCACATTCACGTAAAGAAACAACAAGTTTGTTAAGTGTTGGAATTTCTTTGCGCAAGTAATAGTCATATACATGACGGCGAATAGCGACAGCGTCGAAGTTGTAAACCGATGTCACACGACGTGGTTGGCGTTTTTTCTTCGGCGTACGAAGCTTATTTTCCAATGTGCCGCATAAACCGGTAGTAATTTTTTAAATTGTAGGTCCACTAATACCTAATGCGGCCTAAACACGCTCTCGCTCTTGCGACAGTGGTAATAGCGGGCCACCATTTACATACTCTGCTTCAAGTAATTATGAACCGTGATCACCAGTTCTCTCGCCTGCCTTTTCAGAACATATCCTTACGCATTTTGACATTTGACACACAAACACAAACACAAAATACACAACGTAACGTATGTAGGGAAAATATGAAAAAAGTCATCGAACAGAAATGTAGTGACTTTAAAGCACGACCGTCTTATCGACAGATTAAAACAAACACAAAATGGTGGTGGGTCATTGAGTGTTCCTAGCTTGCAAAAATATATTTGAATGTTTTTGTTGTATTTGTCTTTGTTCAAAACATAATAAATATATGCGATCGATATAATTACTTATTTGGTCACAACACTAAAACTATCAAATTAGAACTGTCATCAAGAAAATAAAGAAATGGAAATAGTATATTTCCGACGGGCGAGGATATCTACGGGAGACCTATGTATAGTTGTGGACGTCTGTTGGTTGAGATAATGATGGTGAGGAAATGAGGGGTGGGGATAGTAGTTTCTTGGGGTAACAAACACTTAAATAGTATTCAGGAACCTATCAACTAATGTTCCTATGTTAACAGAAATGGTTGTGGTCAGTACAGTACCTATTAATATGCCTGCATGATTGGCCAAGTGGTTTAAGCGGTATCGCCACACCGCTCTCTATTCCCATTCTGCCCCCCTAGCCAAGTTGCAAGCGTTCTTCGCTAATACTTTGTCTAAGATGAGCCAATGATACACGAGAATTTAGGCGTTAACGATTGCAGAATGAAGAACGCTTGCAACTTGGCTAGGGGGGCTGATTCCAAATAAAGGTCATAATAACCATAGCATACTAACTACGCAAAATAAGCGCATCAAAGTCGTCGAGTTGCGGAAACCCAGCCCGCGAGTTCAACCATAGCATACACAAACAATACAGACATTTATAAGGTGTAGGTATTTAAATGTATTTTTGTGTATTTGTATATATATTTGCGTATGATGTATTTACATATATAATTATTTATATGCACATTCGTGTTTGTTACTTAATTGTATCGTTTATTGTTAAATCCCCTCGGACCGTCACCCGCGCCGGGGCTTGCGGCGGGGCGGTGTGTCGGACCCGAACCGACTAAAACCACACGGTGTGCCACTCTGCGCCTGAGGAGGGAGGAGTCCGGGAACTGCTGTTATTACGCCATCCAGACCACTGTAACCTACACTGCCCGAAGGTTGGCTGTTTTAAAATAAAATAAAAATATTCATGAGATCGGTAGCCGATGAAAACAAAATTTTGGGCGTGATTTTTACGCTAACTGACCGTTAGACCCTAGGGGAATCCATGACGTACGGCGAATGAAACTGTCGAATATGTATATTTTCGCCAGTGCATACATTATGTGACGAATACAAACGTTCATTGACGCTGTAACGTTACGTCAGATGTTATTGGCTTACGTCATATAACGGTGGTGTCGTAACATTCGCGGAAGACATTGTTGAATGTTGCCACACACATTCTATAATGAATACTTTTGGAAAAACCAACCGAAAGACGTCACCACAGGGATAAAGTTAAACGGAAAACGATCTCCGTCCTCCATAAGCGCAAGCCTGGGGGTGCCAGGCGAGGCCACCGGTCACCCTAGCAGAAGCAGTCCGAGGTGGCGGCGCGAGCTCTACAAAATGCTTGCGAACTTTTCTAAATAGAAAAGGAGCATCAGGGTTCCTATACAGGAGGGGCCCATACAGGAGCGGTCGCAGCCTGAAATTTTAGGGGGTGTCACTAATATATAATCAATTTAAGTCGAGTAAATTAGACCTTATTGCACAATACACATTTTTAATGCACACTTTTGTTTTTTATTGGTAAATCTATTGGGATGATAATATTTGGTAATCAGGTTCTAGTAGCAGGGGTAAAGTAACATGGGTACGATTGGGGGGGGGGGGTCATGTCGCCTGTGACCCGCCCCCCTGGAACCGCGCCTGGGCCCATATACAGACCGTAGGTGGTCCAAGGTACGTCGGGGTTCCATAGATTTCCTTCAAAGGGTGCACCTGGTTCCCCATCTTATAGTACGCGAGACGGTGTGTGGTTTTTAGTCGGTTCGAGACCAACGTAGCCACCAGATGGTTGAATCCGAAAGGATTTATGCACATAAAAAAAATTGGGATCAAATTAAAGTAAATTTATCCGTCAGGTGAGGGATGAAGAATACGCAGTGTCACCACCTCTATTCACCCCGTGGGTGTCGTAAGAGTCGACTAAGGGAGCTAACTACCAGGACAACAGCACTGCAGAGAGAAGGAACACTTGACACAAACCCTATACCAACCCTACCACCAAAACCAGACCAAACCTTCTTTCTAGGCAAAGGCCTATGTTATTGTCTGATATTACAAAAATACAGTTTTTTTTTATTCATCAACGACCCATAACGTCCCACTGCTGGGCCCGGGTCTACTCTCAGGAGAGTGTTAAGCCATACGTCCCCACGCTGGCCGAGTGCGGTTTGGGGACTGGCAAGACATTGTTGTGGCTACGTAATCTTGAGGATGTTTTTATGCCACCCAAAGGCCTCCAACTAACCTCACAACTGTTATCCTATGATAATAACTGGGACCGACTGCTTAACGTGACCTCCGAATCACGGAGATACTCATGGTATCATGCCACCAGCGGTCACCCATTCATAGTTGCTTACCCTCGGTGAGTGTTTCTAATGACCGAGTGCAACTGGGCTATAAACGCCTCATAGGTCATTTTTTCATTCATTATTATGAATTAATCCCATTGAGCTTCGTAAAACTTTCTTAAAATATAACTTATTTAAATGTCATTTGTCATAGGGAACGTTCGTTGCTCAATAGTAACCGAATAGATGAATACATTGCAAAGTTAAACATCCCAGCCAGGTTAGTCTATGATGGGTGACCATTTAAATAAAAAGTAGCTACTACACGTTTGGCCTAGTGGTTTAACGATCACCACGCCGTTTCCTACTTCGCCAAGTGTCGTGGGTTCAAATCCCACGTAGGACAACACTTTGTGTGATCCACAAATTGTTGTTCTGAGTCTGAGTGTTATTTGTGTCAGTTTCATGTATGTTTGTAAAGTCGCCCGCGACACAGGATTTATTCCTAGTGCGGGAGTTGTCTAAAAAAGAAAAAAAAAGCTTAAATTGATCCTTAGATAATATCAGCTATCTACCAGAGAGAGTTGCAAACGAAAATACTAAATCGATCCAGCGGTTTCAGAGACCAGTAATTGAAATTACAAACATAAATTCCAATTTTATTTATTTGAATCGATGTGTATGAATATTTAATTACAAAAATAATGGGCCTGCCATTATTTTTGTAATTAAATATTTGTTTCTTAACAACAGATTGTGCAGACGACAATGGCTGACATTTTGCTTCTATTATTGTGTCATAATAACTACCTAACTTTATTCTAGTGACTACTCTCGCATTTTGAATATATTCTGTCGCAAGCTTTTACAAACATACATGAAGTAGACACAAAGAACACCCAGACTTAGAACAACAATTTGTGGATCACACAAAGTGTTGTCCCGTGTGGGATTTGAACCCACGACACTTAACGCAGTAGGACGCTTCCTACGACCGCTTAAACAATTAAGCCATCCGTGCAGACGAGTGAAGCTAATAAGATCGTATTAAAAATAGATCGCGGTATAATGATTGTTTTCACATCAATGGCGGGCTTCCCACAGCGTTAGTGACGCAGAAGATTGACAGCATCACACGTCACAAGATACTGATGACTCATCACTTTGGAACTTGATAATGGGTTTATTTATATACTAGCTGTGCCCGCTACTTCGTGCACGTGACATTTGGATTTTCAAATTATTTTAAAATTTTCACCGTTTTTTTTTTCTTTTGAAAAGACAACGGGAACAAGGGGAACTTAACAAACATACAATAAAATAAAAACACCCATTGGTTTAAAAACCTTCCCTGGACTACGAAAAACATTTCAAAACCAAAATCAGCTAAATCGGCCCAGCCTTTCTCGAGTTTTAGCGAGACAAACGAACAGCAATCAGCAATTAATTTTTATACATAAGAACTAGCTGACCCGACAGACGTTGTCCTGTCTACACTTCTTTAATTTGAAAATTTCAAAAATTAATTAAAAAAACATTGTCCAGCGGACAAAATTGTGAATCTAAACCATTCCCAGATCCCCTTGAACACATACAAAAAATTTCATCAAAATCGGTCCAGTCGTTTGAGAGAAGTTCAGTGACATACACACTCACAGAAGAATTATATATATAATAAAGATACTAGCTGACCCACGTAACATCGTTTACGTTTTTGTGAATCTAAACCATTCCCAGATCCCCTTGAACACGCACAAAAAATTTCATCAAAATCGGTCCAGTCGTTTGAGAGAAGTTCAGTGACATACACACTCACAGAAGAATTATATATATAAAGATAATATATATTTTTTTAAGTTGGTTTGTGTAGGCACATATTAAATTACTTACAAATTAACACATATTTTCAGACACACAACGCCATCTAGCTTAGAACTAAGCAGAGCTTGTATTATGATAGCTAGATTTACTGATACAATAATTATATACTTTTTTTTTGTACATGCCTATAATTATACATAGCAAACACTCAAACTCCGAATCAAATATTTGCAGATCATACAAACATTTGGTCCGACCCGGGAATCGAACTCGAGACCTCAAGCACTGCAGTCGCATACGCACGACTGCGCCACCGAGGCAATCGAGTATAGATTTCAGTAGGTACATATCGTGGGAGAGCCATACTTAGCAACAAACGGACCTGGCTACTACGAGTTATTATTCGTGTTATTTTTAGCATGATTCAGAGGAATTAGATTGCACAATGTTATAAAATATACTACTTTATACAATGAGTTCTGATAACAATGCTTTCAATTATTTCCTGTACACATGGGTTTTAATTACAGAATTATATTAAATAAAAAAGAAATGAACTACTAACTGACCCACGCAACCTCGTTTACGTCTCCTATTGCTCGTAGCGTAATAATTTTCCCCCGATTTTGTAACATACTTCATTGGCGCTCCGCTCCTATTGGACTTAGCGTGATGATATATATAGCCTTCCTCGATAAATGGGCTATACAACACTGAAATAATTTTTCAAATCGGGCCCGTAGTTCCTGAGATTATCGCGTTCAAGCAAACAAACAAACTCTTTAGCTTTATATATTAACTAGCTTCGCCCTGCGGCGTTACCGCGCGGCTCCGCCCGCGTTTATATCGCTTACAGCGGCAAATACTCGTAGTAGCCTATATCACTATGTGTTATTCTTATGTATAAGCTATATTACTGTAAAGTTTCATCCAAATCCGTCCAGTAGTTTTTGCGTGAAGAAGTAACAAACATACACACAAACTTTGGCCTTTATACATATATTAGTGTGATGTGATGTGATGTAATGTGAAGTACTAGTTGTTGCCCGAGACTCCGCCCCCGTGTATGTCGGTTATCGCGGCAAATAGTAGCCTATGACTTATTCTGATGTATAAGCTATATTACTGTAAAGTTTCATCCAAATCCGTTCAGTCGTTTGCGCGTGAAGAAGTAACAAACTTAGACCGTATTCACACTCACAAACTTTCGCCTTAAAGTAGAAGATGTGCAACATTTGCTGATGGAGTGTGACAGGAATAGAATTGAGCGCGAGGTTTTACTTAAAGGACTGAAAGTAAATTCATTCGATGTGGGCTTAATACAAACCATAATGAGTTGTCCATGTTCAGAAGCAGCTAAAAAATTATGTCACCTGATTACAATAGTTTAGCAAAGTAGCATGTAGTATTAACTATGTATTAAACTACGATGGGGTTGGCATATCCATGTTGGATTAAAACCCCAAATTAAACAAAGATTTAAAAAAAAAAAAAAAACTTCCGCCTTTATAATATTAGTGTGATGATTTTGTGGCAACCCCTTATGCTATACTATAATTACCTACAAATTTTACCAAAAAAATAACCGACTTCAATCTGGAACAAATTTAAATGGGACCATTCGGGAAGCACCAGCTTTCAAATAAAAAAAGAATTAATAAAATCGGTTCACCCAGTCATAAGTTATGAGGTCACATACATAAAAAAAAAAACAGTCGAGAACCTCCTCCTTGTTTTGAAGTCGGTTAAAAAGACCATTATTACCAGTTATCCAGAGTACCAGAAATTGACAATTGAAATTGAAAACAAGATATACCTACTTTAAAAAACTAAAACCCGACTATTTAAAACCTTTGATAAAAATTATATAGCTACGTCACCTGGGACATTTCTTTTTATGTTTGGCCCACCAAAATGAGTCTGCCTAATGGAAAGCAGAAGCAGAATCCAAGAGTGGTGGGCACCATACTTACCATAGACAATGCAGCATGGCAACCAACACCATTGCGGCCTAGTGATGCTTCTGCATCTTTCAGTCTAGTCAACAAGTATGGAACTTGTTGACCAGACTATTTGGGCCTATCTATTGACATGTAATTCATTAAAATCGGTTCAGTAGTTTAGCAACTACGGTAAGTTAGAGTTCTGAAGAGGAGACCGCGTCTCGGCAAACGTAGAAAACACCCAAACTCCGAAATAAATATTTGCAGATCATACAAACATTTTGTTCGACCCGGGAATCGAATTCGAGTCCTCAAGTACAGCAGCCGCATACGCTACCACTGCGAAACCGAGGCAGTTAAACAGCTTCATCTCGTCATGAAAAAAACCTTACATTTAAAAATAAAAACCCTCAAGTATCGTACGATTCTTAGTATGTCACGCGTAACGTGACGTCAAACGCGTCACAGATAAACGTTACGTAAAGCCGCGAACACATAAGCGGGGACTCGCCGAATGGAGAAATATCGTCGAATGTATAACCCTCCTCTAGCGACCTTAAATATCCTTCATGAATCTTGACTACCCCTGTCTGTAACCGCCTACATCTCATCATTGATTGCCTCCTTGGCACAGCGGTAGAGTAAGCGACTGCATTGCGTGAGGTCTCGGGTTCGATTCCCAGGTCGGACCAAATGTTTGTATGATCTGCAAATATTTGTTTCGGAGTTTGGGTGTTTTGTATGTATTTCTGTATAATATGTATGTATTTACAAAAAAAGCAGATCTGTGTTAATATCAGTTGTCTAGTATCCTAAAAAAATATGTCCTAAATACACACATCAAAAGTGTCTAGGGATCAACATATGTGTCTAGGGATCAACATATGTGTCTAGGGATCAACATATATTTTTGCAATAACTTTTCTCCTGATTGATATTAATTAAAATTTTCTTTAAGGATTCATCAAATAAAGTGTTTTCGTTTGTCACAGTAACGATAAACCAAGTCACCTTTGCATTAATAAAGAAATTTGCCATTTTCCTAATAAAAGGATTTTTGACATTTGAACCACTAACACTAAAGTTCGAAAAAAAGACTGAAATAACAGGTTTCTTTAAAATTTTATTAGGTAACTTAAACAATTAATAATCCGTGTTTCTACCGCGAACACTAACACAAGAACATCGGTTTGGCATACTCAAAATGAGTTCATCCAAATCACGCTGTGGAATGGCTGCCCATGTTCGTTGCAACAACAAAAAAAGGTCTTCTTGCGACTGGATACCCTCCATATTCGGCAGAGCTCTTCTCTGTAGCATATCCCATGCATGCTCAATCGGGTTCAAGTCTGACGACTGAGCAGGCCAGGGCCAAAGCCACATCTCAATCTCAAGAAATCCGCATAAAAATGCTTGATCCCTAGACACTTTTGATGTGTGTATTTATTTATTTACGTCTCAGGAGACACAAGAATGTTAGCCTTTGATACAGGAGTACACTCTTCTCTTGAAGATTTTCGAAAACTGGTTAACATATTTATTTACACAAATATGAAATGCTTGTTCGAATACCTATTGGTTTTTTCATAATATTCGAGTCCGTTGCCTATGAAGTGGACAAACTTACCGACAATTATCAAGCGAAGGAAACACCAACATTCGTTGACGGGGAACAACAACTGCTTATCCCCATTATTTACTACATATTAGTGAATAACCAACAACCACCAATTTATTCTCCACCCCATTTCTTTCTATATTTTTTTTAAATACAACTCCCGCGTTAGGAATATACACTCTGTGTGGGAGACTTTACAAACATGAAACGGACACATAGAACACCCATACTCAGTACAACATTTTCTGAATCATACAAAGTGTCGTCCCATTTGAGATTTGAACCCACAACACTTCATGCCGTAGAAAGTCTTTCGTGGCAACCGCTTAAACCACTAGGCCAACCTTGCAATTACCTGCCATTCGGCGAATTATCGGCTCAGCATTACGCGAATCTTACAAGTCTGGCTTACAATTCACTACAGTCATAATTATATATTTTAATATTCAATAAAGTTACTGTTGTTATTCAATATAGTTTCTAGAGGCAAATAACAAGCGTCCATTATCTGTACTTGCTCTTCAGCGAGTAACAAGCCAAGCACCTATTCCTACAACATGTTTGCTATTTGGCGAATAATCGACTCAGTATTCGGTGAGTCTTGCATGTCTGACCGCGGCTTTATAATAATACATAAGCAAATTGTTCGAAGAAAGTGTTTTAAGTAATTTATCGCGTGAGGCATTTGGCACACAAATATAAAACTATATTATATACCTTTGCCAAATTATAGTACTGCTGACCAGACGGGTTGGTATAGGGTTTGTGTCAAGTGTTCCCTCTCTTTGCAGTGCTGTTGTCCTGGTAGTTAGCTCCCTTTGTCGGCTCTTACGGTACACACGGTATTAATACCTATGAGTATATATCCATTACCCTCTCACAGAAGACCAACCAAAAGTGACAGCAGTTATAATGTAATGCTGGTGATGCGAGACCAGAGGCTCAAAGATTCAGATGCATCTCAATAGACCGTCATGGTGTGGGTCACCATGATGCATTGCTGCATTGTCTGCATTCGCAGTGAGTATGGTGACTACCACTCTTGGATTCTGCTTATGCTTTCCATCAGGCAGAGTAGAGTCATTTTGGCAGGGCCGTATATGAAAAAAAAGTCCATATTTTACCTTAATACTTATTATAAATTCTAAAGTAACTCTGTCCGTCTTTCTATCTGTCACAACGCTTCTGTTTACGGTTAAAACGCTGCGCCGATTTCAATTAAATTCGTCATGAAGATACTTTGATTCATAAGAAAGGATATAGACTGCTCTTTAGCGCGATAACCGACATACACGCGGGCGTCGAAGTCGTGGGCAAAGACTAGTAAATAGTTAAAATCCAAAAATTTCAACTAGAACAGTTGTCTTTTAGAAAACCCAGAGATTTTTAACACGAGAGCATCTCAATTGACCAATTCTTCAAGCATTCGTTTAATCTCGAATTCATAACCTTTATCGTGTTATATCGAGTTAAAACTGAGCTACCGTTATTACTATGGGAATATTTATGAGTCTGAATCATTCAAGAGAGTATTTTTGATCAAAATGACTCATATGGGATCCCACTTTGCTTAAACGCGGCAATATGATTTCAAACAGTAAGAAGTCGTTAATGTTATTATGACCGTTAAAACGTATCCTGTCACGCTTCGCACATTGTCGTTGCGTTGATGAGAAATGAAATGCAAAACTGATGCGACAAATAGATATGACAAATCTATCTATCTATATTTATTTATAAACGAGCGAACGATAAGCTTCTGTGCTTCTAGAAGGAGCTCCTTTTAGAAGCACAGAATCTTATGGCTTGGTTGGCTCATCTACCCAACCACCTACACATATAAAGGACAATTTGTGAGCCCTCAATGTATTTTCGGAGATTTATACCTCTTACCATTATTATTACCAAAAAAGATAGGAACGAATTGAATTTTTCTAAGATATTTCACTGATTTTGTAAAATTTATAGACTGATTAAAATTGCTTGGAGACATTTTAATCTTAATAAAACAATTTATGGTAATGTAATTTAAAATTTGTGTTGAATATAATTATTTGAACACTCGGTTCTAATCTTAGCGCTAGCAACACGTGTAATAGAAAAAATATAACTCCCACTAGCAGTTGAAAACATCTTGATTATAAAAAAAAGCACGCTGCGCACGCTGATATAAAAATTGGCGGGATTGTTGATCTTGAATTTTATTTTGTAATTTAAGTGGAAGATTGAAAGATAAAGTTGTCTATTTCGAATGTAGCGAAATTTTTGGACTATTTTAAACCATTGAAGGTCAAACGGGGTTCCCCAAATGTTTCTATAGTCATGTAATACAAAAACAGAACTATTCAATGTCGATCAAACCTGTCAATGTCATTATACCTAAATGACATTGAACGAAATGAAACAATCCAAAATAAACTTCACTTGTCTGTGGTTTAAATTCAATTTATTCGTTTTATTCGATTATCTCTTGTAAGTGATGATCGTTATTTTGAGTCAAGGCCGGACGATTGTTGGGATGCATCAGGTCAGGCGAGATATTGCCTATCAGCGCGGTTTGAACTAGTAATATTCACTGCTGGAGGCCTCTCCTTAGTAAGGAGGTGTTGGTCTACTACAGCACGCTGACCAGACGGGTTGGTACAGGGTTTGTGTCAAGTGTTCCTTCTCTTTGCAGTGCTGTTGTCCTGCGTAGTTTGCTCCCTTAGTCTTCTCTTACGACACCTACGGGGTGAATAGGGGTGGTGACACGTCGTGTTCTTAATCCGTCAGCACACGTTGTTGTTGTTGTAATAGTTCAGTAAGGCTAAGCATTGTCTTCTCATACTGTTTGAGTTTGACCTCTGTATGCGCACATTTGACGTTTTAAGGTAGCTAGGTTTCAGGTGTTAAATCTATACTAATATTATAAACGCGTAAGTTTGTAAGTATGGATGGATGGATGTTTGTTACTCTTTCACGTAAAAACTACTGAACGGATTTGGATGAAACTTTACAGTAATATAGCTTATACATCCACCACCCCTATTCACACAGTGGGTGTCGTAAGAGTCGACTAAGGTAGCAAACTACGCAGGACAACAGCACTGCAAAGAGAAGGAACACTTAACACAAAACCTAGTGTGTTATAGTCGGCCAAAAACTCCTTTCGCAGAAGAGGCTAATGTCCACCAGTGGACTATTAAAAGCTGCTGATAATGTTTCAATATTAATTATGAAGCATGGCATAGTAATTATGAAGCATGGCATAGCAATAGCGCAGCCATATTTCCTACTTATGGGATGTTGGCCCGAAATGATATCCCAGCTGTCTTTCAGACTGGACTACCTTACTACTTGTTTTGCACCCATATTCTGTAAAACAATGGCATACATATTTAATACTAGCTGACCCACGCAACCTCGTTTGCGTCTCCTAATGCCCGTAGTGTAATAATTTTCCCCCGTTTTAGAAACATTTATCGATGGTGCTCCGCTCCTATTGGTCGTAGCGTGATGATATATAGCCTATAGCCTTCCTCGATAAATGTACTATCCAACACTGAAAGAACAACAACTGAAGAAAATTTTTCAAATCGGACCAGCGGTTCCTGAGATTAGCGCAATCAAACAAACAAACTCTTCAGCTTTATTTAATAATAATATTAATTATTATTATATAACCTCCATCCGTGAACAAACAAAACTGACAGATTAAATTTTTAATGTTGTCATATACCAAGGTAACACTCTATACAGCCTATTATGAACCTCTTTCAAACAAGACAATAATAAAACCTAACTTGGCTGTTCGCCAGTTTCAATAATGCATACGTGCTGTGTCGAGGGCAATTGCTAGTTAAAGCTAAAGGCAACGAACTGAGCGAGGGCGTTCATTAAACGTATAAATATATATATGTATGCTTCGTTAACTTCGAATGAAAACAACCTTTATAGCTTTAGAAATAAGGATGTGATTATGATAGCAATTGTAAGCAGTTTTGCGTGTCGCAATCCTATTGTAATGGATCCTTGGAAGCATGTGATGTTTTAAGCGTATTTTGTATAATGTGTTCGTCTTATTAATAACGGAACGTATAGCGAGGTTAAGTACGCTTGTAGAGGTCATAATTTTGAGGGGTAAACAGGTATTTCAGTTCTATTCTTATTTAGTTACTAGCTGCGCCGCGCCGGGGTTCATTATTTAGGTGTTACCCGTGGCCTCACGTTTGTTGGTTTTAATTTTTGTAGTATGTATTATTTTTTATAAAATAAAAGTAGCTTAAGTTATTCCTTATAACATTAGCTTTCTGCCGTTGAAACTCTCGTCAAAGTCGGTTTAGCCGAGACAGAGATTAGCGAACAGTTATACAATTTTTTTTAAATAGTTTTGTGATGCGAGCACCGTACCTATATACTTTTGTATGCATTTAGTGAAAAGCTGTTAGAGAAGGAATACTTGACACAAGCCCTATACCAACACGTCTGGTCAGCGTGGTATGGTAGACGAAAACCTTATTGCTAAGGAGAGGCTTTCGACTAACAGTGTAACTATTAAAGCTTTGATGTTGATTATTATTATTATGATCTGTTGTAATAATATCAGTCTTGCTGGCCACGACCCTTAGACATGAAAGACCGACCTGAGAGCGAGACGTTTATGCATTCTGTGGCATAAATTAATCGACGATACATGACATTTACGAAGGACGTGACACAGATATAGGCATGCCATAGACCATAAACCTGACCTACAGGTTCCGCTTCTATCACAGTCCTTAGGCTTTTTATATGTGCTCGCGGGTTATTGGTGCTTTAAATGATGTCTTTCTTCAGTACTGCCGATCTTCCAAAGACCAGTCCCATCTCTAGTCATTCGGTCTTCGCTCATCCTCCTCGTTGGTCTAGTGGTTAGCGTAAGCGACTGCAGATCAAGAGGTCTCGGGTTCGATTCCCGGGTCGGGCTGCTGTTGGGTTTTTCTTACAAGAAATTCTTAATAGCAGCCCGGAAGATGGCGGTGTTTCCCGCCCGTGCCTCGGAGAGCACGTTAAGCTGACGGTCCCGGTTCTCATGATTTCATGAACATCTATGGCAATCGTTATTGGGAAGTCAGTGCCCTCAAATATACTGACAACTAGTTCAACCTTCGAATTCAGTTCACCCTCAGGGTTGCGGAGCTCCGATGCTAGTCGCTCCGTGTAAAAACTGATATTCAGGTTATACCGGTTGAACTAGTAGCCGACTCCAAATCTTGGGAATATAAAGGCTAGGAAGATGGTCTTCGCTCATTCTTCCAACATAACGCTGATTTCTGTACGAACGGGCCGGCTCGACCGCAGCAGTACTACCCTCTCACAGAAGACCAGCCTAAAATGACAACATTTGTGCTGTCGTGTTTCATTGATGGCCCAATGATGCAAAACCATCTCAATAGGCCGCCATACAGTGGGTCACCATGCTGCATTGTTGCATTGTCTGCATTCGCAATCAGTATGGTGGCCAACACTCTTGGATTCTGCTTACACTTTCCATCAGGCATAGTCACTGAGTCTATTGCAAAAAAAAATCAGCAGTATTCTATCTCAGTTCTTGTCACTACATCTTCAATCTACGCCGTTTTCTTACTTTAACATTTTCCACTCCAATTCTAGCCAACAAAACATTCAAATGCCGACAAATCAAAACCGAAACGAAAAGTGAGACAGTTATAAAATCAAGAAAGTTCTGGCTACAAATTCCTCATATATTTTCGTCTGCCCACACTGATTATTTTTGGCGCCAAATCTAACACCAAAAATACACCCAAATGTTTGTTTACGTGTTGTTGAGTCACGTAATACACTTTCGTTTAATGAACACTAAACTGAGATTAAAAATATCTCTTTTACGAGCTGTGTGTATTTTAGTAATCCCATCGTCTTTCCAAATAAGGCATAGAGAACACAGTTCTATATAACATATTTGAATGATTTTGATTGTTCTAATTTATTGGTCTTGTTTTTTTTCGCGTAACCCTATTCTTTTGAGCACGTTAAGCCGTCGGTCCCGGTTGTCATAAACACCTATGACAATCGTTATTGGAAAGTCAGTGCCTTCATATATACTGACAACTAATTCAACTTTCGAATTCAGTGGTACCCTCAGGGTTGCGGAGCTCCGATGCTAGTCGCTCCGTGTAAAAACTGATATTCAGGTAAAACCGGTTGAACTAGTAGCCGACTCCAAATCTTGGGAATATAAAGGCTAGGCAGAAAACCCCTATTCTTTTCTAAAACAAAAGTAATATTTTAAGCTAGGACTTTCACTGGCAGATACTGATGATTGAGGAGTGCCTTAAGCATCACTATCTGACAGTGAAAGTCCCGTCAAAATTGGTCCAGCCCTTCCAGAGATTAGCCGGAACAAAGAGACTGACTGACAAAACTCAATAGAGTCACTACGGCAGGCTCAAATATAAAAAATATTCCACGCCTCTTTTATTACACGATATTTTACAAACAAATTTTACATTATAATTGAATGATTTTTTTCATTCATTTGTGTATTTAATTAGCCTAATTCATCTACCGACGGATAAATTCGCATTTACATTAAATATACCTATAAACAATAGTAAAAACAACCTACCATTGTATTTCAAAATTTCAAAACAACTACGACTCCATATCGGACCTCGCTCCAAGAACGAAACCGCCAGAAAGTTCTAGATTATTACAACACGTGTCTTTCTCCGGACGTTTCTTGAACGACGCGCGTTCGGATTTCGTCATAGATAACTAGAATTATTTAATCAACTCATTGAGTGACTCACTTCTGAACGTTACGCGTTACAAAAAACTAATACATACATAATTAAACTAAACGTTTGGTATTGCGCAGTTGGTTTTTTAACGAAACTCATGTGTATGGTGCAGCGTGGTGTAGTAGGTTATAACCTCCTTCCTAAGGAGAGGCTTGTGTGCAGCAGTGGACTGTCAAAGGCTGATACAACCAAAAATAGCGGAGTATCAATTAAATATTTTGCAAAATAGGGAAAAATTATGTATTCCTTTTGAGAGCTTCCATTGCGTGCGCTGCGTAAACGGTTCAAGTGTCACAAAAACTATGTACGAAAGAATTGATCGCTTTTAGAAGATCTAAAAAAAAAGTTCGCGACAGCATATATGCGTATCTTTTGAGGTTCGCTCTCTATAAAGGTTTTAATGGTAAACAAATTTGTTCACTCTGTATAACATGTTCTATTAACTCTGTACAACAACTGTCTCGGTGGTAGCGTATGCGACTACTGTGCTTGAGGTCTCGGGTTCGATTCCCGGTTCGGACCAAATGTTTGTATGATTTGGAAATATTTGTTTCGGAGTTTGGGTGTTTTCTATGTATAATATGTATGTATGTATGTTGGATTTCGAACGTCATTATACTGGCAACATTTTGATTGTCGCGGGTTCGTGTTTGACGTTGGAGGTTGGAATCGAAATGAACTCGTGTTGAAATGGCCGGTGCCGTAATTGAATTTGATTGTTAATGTTGTGTATTCAATAGCCTCCGCGTGATATTGATGACACTGAGGGTTTGTTAGGCTAAAATACTTATAATAGTTGAGAACGGTTGATCGGCCAGGCTAGGCTTGTGAAAGTTAATATGTGTAAAAAGAACTTGAAAGACGTGTGTTGAAGCCGGCCGACGATTTTTGTTATTGTGAAAATCACTTGATAGTAAGCTAATTGTATTGTCCATCGACCCGCGGTCTCTTTAGTGATAAACCGTATTGTGTTAGGTCGTGGATTCGCGAGTTTTTGTAGGCGTGTCCGCGTAAGTCGAAAGGTTGATTATTGAGATTGGTTCGAATACCTTGGAAGTTGTACAGCATTTTAGGAGCGTGTGTTTGTGTGAAGACGCAAGAGCAGAAGAACCTACCCACCTACCCAACCCAAGAGCTCTTGGGAACGCCGAGAAGAACATCGAAGCCACACACTCCTGTAAGTGCTTTAATTATTTTAGTTTAGATTAAGAACACGGTGACACAGCCGTGGGTCATTCTTCTTGCCAGTGGTATTAGTAGTGATTGTATATCCATCTATGGGCCCGTGGGTAATATAAACATCATCAAAAGGTGATCGCTGCCTTGGCAAGAGGATTGATCAATGTACATATTTACAAAAAATAAAAAAATATAGGTATATAGTATTTATATCAGTTGTCTAGTACCCATAAGTACTCTGCTTAGCTTGGGACTATGTGTGGCAGATGGCATTGTGTGTTAGATGTCCGAAATATAAAAAAAAAACATCACGCTACCGGCAATAGCAGCAAGTAAGTTATATTCCTATAAAGATTCATCTAAATCCATTCAGTAATTTTGCGTCAAAGAGTAACAAACCTCCTAGCATCCTACCAAACTCTCGCATTTAAAGTATTAGTAGAATAATTGGCCGCTTTTTTTCATCATAACTATGTAAATTACTATTTTTCGCAATAATAACAGCAATTTTAAATAGTTGAGACTGTTATTAATTAATTTAATCGTCTTGTTGACAAAATTTCTACACGACACTTCAATTTATTCTTACGAAATTGACATCGGGTATCCATATTTGGGTCCTCGCTTTCATTAAGCCAATTAAGATCTGAAACGTGAGTGGATTCTTTATTTCTTTGATCTTTTAAGTGCTCTGGGTCATCGCAAAGGGCGAATAAATTAAGATTGTTATTAGAACTACAATGAAAGTAAGTTTTAAACTATTGCATAGCTTTTATCGCGGGCTTTGAGGCATTTGTGCAGAAATTCCGTAACGTACCTAACGAAAAACCTAACACCCGAAGCTCGCACGGATCGAGACGAACTGCTCCGAACGACGAATCAACGAATATGTCTGTCTCTGTCACAGACAGACAGATTCGTTGACGAGCTGCTCCGAAAACTGTCTGTCTCTGTCAGACAGACAGACAAAACAGTCTGGGTTTGAGAAAGTATATAGGTGTATAGGTATCTATCAGATCTTTATAATGCCACACTCACCGCATGTGCGCGCCACGTAAGTATACCTACATGTACATGTTCAAAAAAAAATACTGCATAAATAAAAACCGGTCAGCGCCATCTTTTAAAGCTGTTTCGCAACTACGAGGTACACTAACGCCCTCTATTATTTAAATACTTTTTGATCAATTTTGAACAATATTAAATGAGAACTGGCAAAATAAAATTAATTATAATTGCACAAGTTGATAAAGAATGCTTGCCAATAACTTACGTTGTCAAAGAGATGATCTCTGAGGTTTCGTCCTTTCTTCTCAGAGCTCCAGTTAGGAAAGGCAGAACTTATCTGCTCAAAAAGTTTAACTTGTAAAAGTGTTCATGTAACTTATGCCATACTCTATACAGATAAATAAAATTGCAGTGTCTATATTGTAATATTACAATTACAAGTAAAATTTTACCAAAAACAAAAACCGACTTCAAGATTCGACTCGATTACTCTTGGATGCCATCATCAGATCTTAGTGTCCTTATCATGGTACCACCGCTGGGATATCCCCTTATCATTAAATAAATAATTTTCAAAATCGGTTCATAAACGACGAAGTTATCCGCGAACACACATAAAATAAACATATAGGTATAGGTTGAATTGAGAACCTCCTCCTTTTTTGAAGTCGGTTAAAAATAACAGCTTTTTACTAAATGCATATGTATGTATGTATACGCGGTACATATACCAAAATAACATTTTTTTAAATTTTGGTCTGCATGTCTGTTTGTTCCGGCTAATCTCCGGAACGGCTGGACCGATTTTGACGGGACTTTACTGATAGGTAGCTGATGATATAAGGAGTAACTTAGGCTACTGTTTTTAGACTAGCTTGCCCCGCGGCGTTACCCGCGGTACGACAATAACCGCGGGTAACACCGCGGGGTTCAGCTAGTCCAGTTACAAGAAGGAAATGGGTCGCCACTTCCTGGATCTATGTACGAGATGCTAATGAATGCGAACGATCGTGCACTCTAGATGTTATTTAGGCATTTGGCAGTAAGCCCATTCACGAGAAATGTCACTTTGATTGACAGATTATCACTTTACCTTTCGTGTTCATTTATATCCTACACAAATAATCAAAATTTTAACAAAAAACAACCGTCTTCAAGGTTCGACTCGATTTCTCTTGGATGCCGTCATCAGATCTTAGTGTCCTTATCATGGTACCACCGTTGGGATATCTCCTTTCCATTAAATAAAAAAAAAAAGTAAAAACTAAAACCCAACTACGACAAAAAACGACGCTGAACAAGTATAAAACGTTGTTATAGTGTTATGGTGCGTTTCTATGTAACGTGTGACTACGGCTTTTCAAACTTGTTTTATACTTTTTCAGCGTCGTTTTTTGTCGTAGTTGGGTTTTAGTTTTTACTTTTTTTATTTATAATGTTTTGGTGCCGTTTATAATATAAAATATATATATATATTTGAAATGTACAAGTAACGCCCTTTCCAATGATACCAAACACGGCATATTTATCTCAATTTAATTTTTAATACAGTACTTTATGTCGGCTAGAGGGCGCCACATTAGATTCAGTGACACGTCATATAGCCTATAACCAGCAGACGATCAAGACGCTTCTAACGAACCTCATTTGTCCAGTTCTAATAAGTAGTTAAGGAGCTATGAGGAAACAAATGAACATACATACATAGCCTGTCAAAATCATAACCCTCCTTTGGCTTTGCCGTAGTCGGGTAAGAAAGAATCATCAAAATCGGTTCTTAAACGTTCATAAACGAAGTTAACTTCATCACGCACGTGCGACGCACGGCGGCGCGGGCGCGATCAAACGTATCTAAGCGAATGGACTATAACACTGCGGTGTTCAGCTAGTCGACAATAAGTATCCCGAGCTGCTGGAGGAAGTGGTCGCAGCCCTCTTCCCGGCACGAGCGGAGCACACTCCGCCGCCGATGGCTCTGCCCACAGCTGCGGAGTCTGAAGAGGAGGACGCCAACGTCCCAGAGGTGACACAGTCAGAGTTGGGGGCGGCCGTGTTACGGCTCCGGGCGAAGAACACTGCCCCGGGGCCCGATGGCATTCACGGCTGCGTGTTGGCCCTGGCTCTGAAGGAGTTGGAGCCCCAACTGATAGGTCTCTACTCAGCGTGCCTGGAGCAGGGCCAGCTGCCCGCTCAGTGGAAAGCTGGTCGTCTGGTCCTGCTCAGGAAGGCGGGGCGCCCTGCGGACTCGCCGTCCGCGTACCGGCCCATAGTGCTGCTGGACGAGGTGGGAAAACTATTCGAGCGGATAGTTGCAGCCCGCCTCGTCCGCCACTTGTGCGAGGAGGGGCCGGACCTGGCCGAGTGCCAGTTCGGGTTTCGGCATGGGCGCTCCACCATTACGGCGATCTCGCGAGTGAGAGACCAGACCAGACCAGACACAGTGTGGTGTTGTGAGTTAGATAACAAAGTCTCAACTCAAATAAAAGTCGAGTCGCTTTTACTACGCTCCGTGATATAAAAGTTTTAAGTGGTTTTATTTGAAGCATACACAGTGGAAATAGTGCAAAACATCGATCACAACTTACACACAATCTGTAAGTAAGGAAATTAACACAACATCAAGTCTTGAACAGCCAATTTGAGAAAATTAAAATTCGAATAAGTAAGAAACTTTTATTTACATACCCAACATAGGAACTTATTAAGTGTTTGAGGCGAACGCGTAAGCGCCGCGATATACCGCGCACTTGCGCCCTTTTAGACACGACATATTATCATGTACGGAGCTCTGGGTGGGCATTTATTGGTGTGCTGGTGCAGCAAATGATAATAATTTTAGTTTGGTAAACGTTTTTGTACTTGGGCCTTTGTTGGTGTACTCTTGATAGTGCTTTGCGGTGGGTGTCTTTTCATACTACTGGACAATTTAGCCACGTTTGGGGACACCACTGCATCACAGTGCTATCGCTGGAAGGGGGTACAATCTTTCTTGCGGCGTTTTCGGGTACTTATCTGTCAATACAGCTGCCCTGTTGTTTTGACTGCGGTATACAAGAATAGTATGCCACTCAAACGCACATCTCCAAAGATAACATCGGCTCCTGATGCCGAGGATATCGAGGGCAGCTCGGACATCCAAATTATAAATACCCAGAGCCAGGTGAATATGACACGACTAAAAAGGAAACAGAGAGAAACCGAAATGAATACGTTCATGAATGATGTTCGTGATATGTTTGAAAAATTTGCCTTACAACAAAAGGATAAATTACAAACTTTGGAAACTGCACTAACGGAAATAAAACAACAAAATGATTCTATAAATACTTCAATAACGGTCCTTTCAGACAAATACGATGACATTCAAAAGGAGTTACAAAATTTAAAAACCGAAAGAAATGAACATCTCACATATATAAAAGAACTAGAAAATAAAATAGAAAATTTGGAAAGGCAATCATGTTCATCAAAAATAGAAGTCAGAAACATCCCTAAATTGAAACAAGAGACCAAAGAAAATCTTGGACGCGCCGTATTAAGAATTAGTGAAAAGTTAAACTTCCCGATGGAGGCTACATGTATAAGAGACATCTATCGACCATTTAGCAACACTGATGCCCTAAAACCTGTTATCGTCGAGTTTACATCCATACTAACCAAGGAAGGCTTCTTATCTAAAATAAAAAAACTGACACTACAGGAGAAAACGGAAAAACTAAATACAGGTGTACTGGGTATTGAAAGTGAGAGAAGACCTATATACATCTCGGACCATCTTACGCCAAGTCTTAGACGATTGTTTTACCTTGCGAGAGATTTTGCAAGTACTTTCGACTATAAATACTGTTGGTCATCCTATGGAAAAATTTACCTGCGTAAAAAGGAGGGTGTTCCTCTTGTCCGTGTGGAAAGAGAGATCGATCTCAAAAAGTTCAGAGACAATATCACCACATGACTATTCTTTGTAAAGTATAAAGGTTGTCGTAATGTTTTGTTGTACTTATTACTTTTACTTTTATTAATGTGTATGTTGCATGTTAAGTTAGTTCTTTTAATATTTTCTTCACTGATTTATTTTTTTATTCAACTACATAATATACACTCCACAAATATATTTTTCTTGTACTGTAGGCTCATGCTGTTATGTCAGGCTTATAGTGCATCCCTAAAATACCAAGACTGTGGCAAAATAGTACTTTGTAAAACTAGATTTCATTTAAATATATTTCTATTTTGTGAGTACCAAAACTTTGAGCACAATAGTATATGTTTGTGTAGGGCACGTGCACCCGTTTTTGATATATCCCAGAAATGTTGCCCACTGGCTCACAGTTTGAAGTTTACATATTGTAACAATGCAAATTTAACCGTTTGTGGTGGTTACCCAGTTTATCTGAGCAGCAGTAACTTGCGTTTTCGTCTAAATAAAAATCAGAGTGTAATTGTCTCTTGTGCATTCGTAATTGGTCCCTCATATTGTTTACTCTTAAATAATGGGTGACTTGTTGTGTGAAATTGATAATGTCTCAGTTGCAGATTCGCTAGTGTGTAACGTTGAAGAATGCAAAAACTTTATAACTAATCTTAATGAGAACTTAACTATAATAACTCAAAATATCCGGAGTATCTCTAAAAATTATGACAGCTTTTTAGTACTATTGAGCAGGTTAAAAATGAAGTGCGATATAATCATACTGACTGAGTGCTGGTTGTCACATAATCCAGTAATTCCAATATTGGAAGGCTACAACTACGTCTTATCGGAAAGTTGTATAAACCAGAATGATGGGGTTGTAGTATATTTTAAGTCTGAGCTTAATATTATCTGTGAACAGCCGACCTGTTTGGATAGTAACGGAGTACTGTTGAAAATGGGACAGGAAACCGCGGTGCTGGCAATGTACAGATCTCCAGCTAACTATTGTATTGATAACTTTCTGCAATCCTTGAATAATATTCTGGAAAGTGTACATGCATTTAGAAATGTTTCTGTAATAGGTGATATTAATATCGATATTGGTAGCAACTCTAGTGACACACGATCCTTGAACTACTTGAACCTATGCTCGTATCATGGCTTACTCCCGGCACACTTTTTTCCTACTAGGCACTCCAATACCTGTCTCGATCACGTTATGTTAAAAACACAAAATCAAGCCCTAGCAATAGTCATTACATCTGCAATAACTGATCATCAAGCGGTACTGTTAAGTGTACATCAGAAACCGAAGAGAACTTTTACTCAGATTACTAAGATTAAAGTTGATAAAATTGGCTTTAAATCTGACCTAGAAAAATGTGATTGGCAACCTATATATGATTCTGGAGACGCTGACTCTGCCTTGAGGTATTTCATAACAACAATTCAAAGAGTAACTACAAATAACTCGGTCGTTTCAAATCTATCTAGACGCAATAAAATAATTAAGCCATGGATTACACCAGGTTTAGTACGATGCATGAGACATAGAGATAGACTTCACAATAAATTACGCCAATTTCCTAATAACATAACTTTAAAACTGACCTACACTAGATATAGAAACTTCTGTAATAGCTTACTAACAAAGGTGAAACGAGCTTATGAGAAAACAAGTTTGGAAAAGGCTGGTAGAGATAATAAGAAAATCTGGGATGTGATTAAGACTATCACAAATAGAACCACACTCAATTCCGCTGCAATAGAACTAATAGATCCTTCCCATAAAATGGAATCGATTGGAAAAGTGAATGAGCTCTTTGTAGCAGCTGGCAGAGAAATAGCTCAAAATACTATACGCTGCTCAAACCCCGCTCATAACATTTTTGTAAAACCTCAACCAAATGCAAGTACTTGTAACTCCCTTGTATTGCTTGATACCGATGAAAAAGAAGTGAATCAACTAATTCTCAATCCAAAAAAGCATATGCGCAACAGGATGGGACTCAATATCAAACAGTCTTCTCAAAGATGCCAGACCATTTATTGTTCCCCCATTGACCCACATATTTAATACTTGTTTGCATGAAGGACAGTTTCCCCTTATGTTTAAGAAAGCAGTGGTACTTCCTATCTATAAGTCGGGGCGGAGAGACCGTGTCACAAACTACAGACCCATTTCTATTTTACCGTCGCTTTCTAAGATCTTAGAGAGAATAATAAACAATAGACTAGTAAACTACTTAGAAAGGCATAACCTTATCTCCAACAAACAGTTTGGTTTTAGAGCTGGCAAATCTACAAGTGATGCAGTACATGAATTACAAGATTATGTTGTTCGTAATATGGATGAAGGCAAAAAAACCATTGGTCTGTTTTTGGATTTGGCTAAAGCTTTTGACACGGTCTCTGCGCCGCTACTTCTTAAGAAACTTGAAGATCTAGGAATAAGAGGAAACCAGATAAAATTGTTCTCCGAGTATCTGTCGCGGCGCTCACAATGTGTGAAAATAAATGATACCTTTAGCTCTGACTTACCTATTACACACGGTGTGCCTCAGGGCAGTATCCTTGGACCTAGCCTTTTTCTAGTGTACATAAATGGACTCTGTAATCTGGACCTACCGAATGGTAAAATTGTGACTTACGCCGATGACTCAGTCTTACTGTTTTCTGCTGATACTTGGGATAGAGCATTCGAAGCAGCTCAACATGGCCTTAACATTGTAACGCATTGGCTCCATAGCAATTCATTGAAACTCAATACAGAAAAAACTAAGTATGTTACTTTTACAATGCGTAACGCAAATATGCCCTCGGCCATACACTCATTGAAGGCTCACAGCTGTTGCAATAGTGTAAAATGTACTTGTCCTAAGATATTGGCAACAAATGCTGTAAAGTACTTAGGAGTTGTCATCGATAATAACTTATCGTTCAAATTACATATCGACCTAATAATATCCAGACTGCGGAAACTTACTTACGTCTTCAAAAATCTTAGACACGTGGCTGGGGGAAATATGATGCGGCAGATTTACCTGGCGTTGGGACAATCAGTCATACAGTACTGTATAACTGTTTGGGGTGGGGCTGGCAAAACAATTCTGAAACCATTAGAGATAAGTCAAAGGACCATACTGAAGGTTAGTACATTTCGACCTTACCGGTATCCTACATATCACCTTTATCAGTCCTGCGAGGTACTTACGGTGAGACAGTTGTTTATTTTGCTCACGTTATTAAAGCAGCATTGTTTAATGGGTTTCCAACCCTGTACGGAAACTAGAAGACGCGTAACCATCCCAAATCTTGTTCGTCCTCCCTTTAGACATGTCTATGTGGGGAGGTATTTTTGTTTTTTGGGCCCTTTCCTGTACGCCAAAATTAATGGTTTAATAAGCATTTACAATGAAAACAATTTCAAAATTGTTTTCATTGTAAATGAAAAAAAAAAAGTCGACAATAAGTATGTAAATATCAGTAGTCTAGTTACCATAGAACAGGCTCTCTCTAGTTAGGAATCTAACGTATATGAGTATATTATTATTATTATTATTCATTCCAATTGTTATTCTTCAAATAGTCATGTCAAGTGTTATAATAAGTCTTTAAATAATCACAAATTTAAACAAAAAAAAACCGACTTCAATCTGGACCAAATTTGAATGGGACCGGGGACCGGGACCCGGGATACGGGAATATTGAGTTATTCGTTAATTTGTCGCGCACATAGATACTTAATGCAAATTGAAGACTTATATGGTTTTCTCATGGATGACAGACAGAACTGGACCAAATTGAAATGGGACCACATGGGAAGCACCAGCTTTCAAATAAAAAAAGAATCATCAAAATCGGTTCACCCAGTCAAAATTTATGAGGTAACAAAAAAAAAAGCAGTCGAATTGAGAACCTCCTCCTTTTTTCAAGTCGGTTAAAAAAGCTATAAACGTGATTTTAAATCAATAAGGAAAAACCGTAAAACCGTATGAGGAAGCTGGATACTTCCTTGTTCGTGCTCACCTACTTCCTATGTGTACAACTATGACAGTTTTAATAAAAACATAAGGTCGATGTACACAGTAGATAAATATATAAATATTTTCGAAACAAATATTTGTAGGTCATACAAACATTTGTATGACATATATATCTCAAATATTAATCCAGTTGTATTTAATTAAATTAAAAGTTTTTTAGCAAAACCTATTTACAGAAATAAATTTCTTTGACTTAGAAGATTATACAGTCCACGAGTCATTTTAATTGACACATCATAAATGTAACCATTGAAAAGTTTACGTCAAATACACAAACTACAACAGTCAATAATAAAACAAGTTACCAAAAAAAATACAAAACAAGTAGGTTACGAAATAATTCAAGACTATTAACGACTCGACTGTACGTAGACAAGATTATAAGTGCATGTGTAATGTACGGACATAAGTCACACACACAAGGAAGATGCGCCGTGTGTTGACCTCCCCCCGCACCCCTGTACGTCCCGCTGATACCTAAAATTATATGCTGCGCTTCGACACGCGCGATGTTCCGAGCCGCCCGCCATAAGTTTGGTTCGGATTATACTAACGTACAGAAGTTTCACTCTCGAACAAAAGTCAAGTACAGGCATAAAAAGTTTCCAACTTTGTCACCTTGCACGCGAAATTTAATCTTGTCGTGTGACCCGAGCGTTCATATTCCGCTAGACACCACTCTATTTAGAACAAGAACACAGGGCTTCCGCTTGCTGTACATTTAGGTAAATATTAAAATTAATTATAAAAAATGTAACAACTTTAGTAATGAAGTGAGAAGAAAAATTTTAACAAACATAACAATCATGTCTAAGTAACGTAATACTCGTTCTGGGTACCTTCGTGATAAGTTACAGATTTTTGTATTGACAAAACATGTCTATCTTAACCAGCGTTGCCAGTTTTTTTTAGTCAAATCGGATTTTTTAAGACTTTTTAGTGAAAAAAGCGGTATTCTTTCGCCGAAAGCGGGACAAAGCAAAAAAACGTATACGATACATGAGTAAGTAGGTACCAAAAAAAGGTTATTCGCATTTTTTTTTTGTTTTTCTGCTACATCATCCCTAATTCGTGAAAGGACTAATAGTGCCATTTCCTATTTGCTAACTTTACTTTGGGTGACCGGCCAGTTATCCTCAAAAAGCGGGACAAAGCCTGTCCCACGCGGGACATTATAATTTTGATTAAAAATTCGGGACGTCCCGCGAAAATCGGGACGTCTGGCAACGCTGATCATAACCTAGTTTCCAAACAACTAATTAAATAATGTTATTGCTAAGTAACTGCGAACATACGCACGCCATTATAACTAACTTGTTAATACTTATTTACAAATTCCAATGTAGGTGAATTTAGGTACAAAAAGAACGCAGCCGCCATTGATCGCGGAGTCGCGGACATTTGATCCGGCGCCATATTTGTAGTCTTAGAGCGGGCTTCTTTATTAAAAGATGTTTAGTTATTTATTTTGTTGTGCAGATGTGTCAGTCAGTAACCAGGAACCAATACATCGAATGAAATCAGGAAGCAGATAAGTGAAGAAAAATAATTTATTACAATTTTTTTTACATATGTTTTACTATTAAGTATTGTGTGATTGATTTGTTTACCAATTTAACATTTAGATTGTTAAATTTGAGAGTCGAAAATATACGAAGCCTTACAAACAACTTAATCATATAGTCCAAAGGGAAACACGAACATGGCAATGTAGGTAGATCAATTTCTCGTAGTAATTTAAACAATTCACTTCCAAGATTTCCGTGTAAATGGTGCTCAAAATTTTGTACAAATGCTGTCTCTAATTTTTGAACATACTCATTTATTTCTTGAGTCGGCATCTTTAGACATCCATAAAATGACTTATCTTTATTATAAGCTTTGTAATGAGTGAAGCTAGTATGGTCCATATTCTGCGAAGAGTCAAGCATTTCAAACATTTCTTTGCAGCTGGGGTGCTTTTTAGAGCATTTAAAAAGCAAAAAACCTGCAACGTATGTTAATGCATTTGTTTCTGGTAAATCCAATCGATAGTCTATTTCACCACCTAAGGCTACTAATGATGGTCTGGCTTGGGTAGATGGATTTAAACTATCTTTGTTAATTATGTCCTCAGCTTTAAGTAGCATTTCATAAATGTCAGTCTCACAGTTAGTTTGATCACTTTTTAGCATATTGTCATAGAACAGTTTTGAAAATGCTCGAGTAAATTCAATAGGTGTAGGCTCAGAACATGAACCACATCGTTGTCTTATACACCCGAAAAATTGTTCCAAACTGTCCTGGTTTAACCGTCTTGTAAATAGGTACTTAAATCCTTCCGACTTTAAGTCTTCAAATAATTGTAAAACTGATTGAATGGTTATTTGGAAATTATGGAATGTCTTTATCTGATTAGTATTGTCTGTTCCTGTGATGCGATTTGTAGATTTAATACTTGAAAACATATGTTGAGCATTTTGCAAAATTAATTTCTGTTCTGTAGTCATTCTAAAAGCAATTTGATTTTTTTTGGCAGATTTTATTTTTGAAGAATTCAGTACATCAAATAAGTCATCCATTATTTTAATAAATCTTGCAGTTGCTCTAGCCTCCTCGTTGATTATACCAAAATCAATATACGTGTCAAGCGCAGCGGATACCGTGTTGCTAAATATCTGAGCAGCAGATTTCACACTCGTCCTTTGGAAGTTGTTTGGTTCTACATGAGCACTTGTTACTCTGGGTATTAATCTGAGGTTCTTATCTTGTTGGTGTTCATACAGAGTTTTAATATGATCCCAAGATATTTTGTCTTTGTTATAATGAAAATTGCTTGATAGCAAGTTATTACGCACACATTTCAATAAATCTGGTACATCAAAAATATAGAAAATTTTGTGTTCATCAACCAGAAAGTATGGCTTATCGACGGTAACATTTTTAATCACTTTTGCATATTTGTCGAAATTCGACCCTTGATCTGAGATGATGGCTTTCACTTTTATACCCACATCAAAAAGTTTAAATATTACTTCATTCATCCACGAATCTAATTCAGCATAATGCTTGGTAGTTCCTAGAAGGGCGTAGGCTACAGGCTGCTTCCAATTACAATATATCCCTTGTAGCATTATAACATAGGCATTGCTTGCCATTTCTTGTGATACGGTACCGTTTATATTATGAAATCCAATCACTTCGTCTTCTTTTATATCATAATATAAGTTACGTTTTACTACCATTTCATTCACACAAATTGTACAATATTTTGCGTTGTTAGGGAGTGATTTCATTTTTAAAGATAAACTGTTCAGAACACGATCATCAAGTTTTGGAGGTATTTGTAATTTTAATCTGTTTAATGTACTTTTGCTGGGAAGTTTCAGAACAGTTTGGAGACAACGATATGCATGTGGACTAGTATAGTGTAAATTCAAAGCAAACATTTTGTACTCAGCATCGAAGCGATTGCCTTTGAATTTATCTCTGGTTTTATTTTGCCACTTTACCAATTTAAGAAACCTTTGAGCCACTACATCTTCTGGATCTGAGAGTAAGGATGCATTTCTTGCTTCTGACTCTTTCTCAATTTTTAAAAGTTGTTGCTCCAGCCGCCTGCATTTACGTTTAGCGATCACAATCTCTTTTTTCAGCTTCCTTTTACGTGGGGAATTGTCAGATAAGGCGGACTTTGTTTGTGTATGCTTATTTTTTGTATGTTCATTTATATCGGTTTGAGTTGAAGTGGAAATAGCCTCAGGTTGTTTTTTAACTATTATATTTGAGGTACTTGTTGAAGGTTCAGATTCAGGTTCAGATTTCTGTTTCAGGTCTTTTAATGATTTGTCTATAATTGGTTTGGCCATTTCTCGCTCTATGTTTCTTTCTGATAGTATTGTATGTTGTTGTTCTTGAGTATTTGTTTGTGATTGAATGTGGTTATAAATAGCTATATTATCTGTCTTCGATATTTGGGATGAAAGGTCCTTAGAAATCTGCGGAAGTTCTCGAGTGGATGTTGTTTTTGGTGTTATGATTAAATCACAAGCTTCTTCTGTTTCAAATGGATGAGGTAATAATTTTGTAGGAAATGCATCACTTGTGAGGCGCTTAGAAACAGAAGTTATGATAGCAGAGTCGTCAAAATGGGCAGAACAAACGAAGTTATGTTTTGCCTTGTTTAATTTATTTTCATCAAGCAAATCTTCTCTGTGGATTGCTGTCAGCCATCTTTGTCGTCTGAAATAAAGGATACTGCCAAGTTTACGATATAATCAAGGTAATTTATTAATCAAGATACTTGGCTCTTGGTCAACATCAATGGGGGAAATTATTATATAATATTTCTTGATGCGTCAACGAAAAAAAAACAATTACTATTTACGGAAATGTTTCTACAGCTCTCGGACTATATTATTCGTTGTCTACCTACTTGACTGTGAAATCATTTAAAGATTTTAAAGCATTCAGTTAGCAAAAGTCACAAACGGTTTTTTGTTTGTATGTTATCACTTATTATAATACCTAATAGTTTATAAGTATCTAGGTAGTTGTAAGCACGCCTTATATTCTTATTATTCTCAGGCTACTATTGATAATTTCCAGGGTTGCCAGATGGCCGGGAAATCCGGGATTGTCCCGGAATTTTGCGTCTAGTCCCGTGTCCAGTAATTAGACCTCCCGGATTCTGAAAACCTACTTTGCTGTGTAACAACATAAACTAACAATGCGTGACACGGCTGGCCTGCCTATGAGTGAGGGGATAATGCTTCCCGAATTTCCCATGATATTGAATATAGAGGACGCTGTTAATATTGCATCCCTTTACACATAGTTCGCATGTCTAAAAACTCTATATAAGGCGCTTACGAAATAACACGTCTACAAATTTTAATAATTTAAAGAAAGTAGTTTGTTTTGTACTTTCAATTCTAACAAGCAAGGAGAGCTTTTGAGAATGAGTTTTAGCCAATTGAATAGTTTATAGACTAAAGAGCGAGACCGAATGTCCATGAATTTAATTTGTCTTCAATAGTTCAGTCTCAGTATTTTTTTCTAGATTCTTTATTGTCTTCACAATATACGGTAAAAGGTTTTTTTTTTGTATTAATGATTATTAAAGCCCAGAAAATATTAAATAGTGAAAATTAAGGGAGGGAAATTCAAACTTACCTAACGCGCACTATTGGTCGAAACGAAATGTGACGTCGATAGTAGTGTCATCGAAATTATCGGCGTCGAAATTCCTACTGTACTGTGTTAGTGGTTAGTAGTGTTTGTGAGAAAAAATAACTTCTAAACTGATTTTTACAGCAATTAAAACTGTAAATATGTAAAAAGCAACTGAAACACTGAAGAGTACAACAAACAAGAAATGACAATCCCGTCATGTGTCATGTCAAAAGCGCGATCAAAATGGCGGCGTTTGAATGGCTCTCAATTTTAGTCAGTGTTTTAAATTTCACTTTGAAAATTAGTTTGACTATTTTCAAACCTATTTATATTTTTTCTATGTTATAGAGGACCTAAATTATCAGATTAAGAAATAAAAAAGACATGCATATTCCCTATTAGTATTACTCTAATCTTCTAAATTAATAGGAGGTAAGTTAGTGAAGGTATTAATATTATCTTAGATTATAAATGTAATCTGAGAATATTATGATCTATCTTCAAAATCGACCTCATTATTTTCCTAAATACGAGTACTACAGTTATTTATGTACATCAAATTACAGCTTACCTTTCATTGTCTTCCGGAATTTTGAAAAATGATAGTATAGTTTCATTGTTCTTCCTTTTATTTAGACACCCGTAAACAGAACAGTACCTTTTAAACGAAGTCATTTTTCGCAGTAAGTACCTACACGTAATATTCAATTAAACGCGCGACGAGGGACGGAGCTAGCGTTGCGTTGCGAGTCGATCGCCGAGTGGCAACGTGGCAACCATTGACGTAGTCCTTCCCGGGAGGAGGGAACCCCCCTGCCGCCCGTTGTGCTTTATCTATACATCTATACAAATAAATAAAATTGGAGCGTCTGTTTGTAATATTAAAATAACCGCTTTCTAATAAATTCATATGTATGTATACATAGTACATGTACCAAAATTTTTTTTTTTTAAATTGTTGTCTGTTTGTTCCGGCTAATCTCTGGAACGGCTAGACCGATTTTGACGGGACTTTCAATGATATGTAGCTGATTATGTAGGGAGTAACTTAGGCTTTTTTTAGACTAGCTTCGCCCCACGGCGTCACCCGCGGTACGACAATAGCCGCGAATAACACCGCGGGACTCTGCTAGTCGTCAATAAAATTGGCAGGCAATTCACGAATTAGGAATGATGTATGTGACTACTACATGTAGTGAAATAAAAATATTGCGAATAAGCTTTTTCTTTTTTTTAGGTCACTCGTACTCATGTGTTGTAATTTCAGAGTAGATATGATATGTTTTTTACTCTTTTGGCCCGCTTTCGACGTAAGAATCCCGCTGTTTTACAACAACGTCTCAAAATTCCAATTTGACTAAAAAATCTGGAAACGCTAAGTATGGACACACCTAACTTAAAGTGAAGTTGCCTGGTCATTGAACGTTATTATTGTAGCAATATAATTATCAATTTAAACAATTAACTGTGTCTCGGCTACTGCGCAGTTCAGAGCCAATGTTTACGCATTGTGTCTGTACCTACTGTGTATGTATCTAAGTATGTATTTCAGACGTGACCAGAGGCACGGCTGTATCTATGCGTTGGTAGGTGGTATGAAAAATTTACGATGTTACCTTGATAAAAGATTTTTTTTATATGAAGTAGTAAATAATAATAAACTAGCAACCTGCTCCGGCTTCGCCCGGGCTTTTTATGGAAAATATATAGCCTATGTTACCCCGAGAAGATGTCCGGTTTAATTTTTATCAGACGCCGGCGTCGGCGTCGTTACCCCAAGAAATGCGACTTATTTTTTTCCGACGTCTTCAACAAATATCGTTATATTTTAGTTATATATATATTTTTTTTTTTTATGGAATAGGCGGGCAAACGAGCAAACGTATCGCCTGATGGTAAGCGATTATCGCCGCCCATGGACACCTGCAACACCAAAAGCGTCACAAGTGCGTTGCCGGCCTTTTGGGGATGGGGGAGGGAGGTAGGGGTAGGGGTAGGGGATTGGGGTATGGGCCTCCGGTATCCTCACTCACTCGGTGAAACACAGCGCAAGCACTATTTCACACCGGTTTTCTGTGAGGCCGTGGTATCACTCCGGTCGAGCCGGCCCATTCATGCCGAAGCATGGCTCTCCCACGGTAAAACGGTTAGCCAATATACTCAAAAATGTAACAAATTATTTACGTAAACCTTCCTCAAGAATCACTCTGTTAATTGGTACAAACCGCATCAAATCCGTGCAGTAGCTTTATTGTAAACAGACAGACAGACGCGGCGGAAGACTTTGTTTTATAATATGTAGTGATGATAGTGATACATATATTATACATAGTGTAAGCTTAGTAGCTCGATAAGTTAGTAGGTACTTTTTAACCGACTTCAAAAAAGGAGGAGGTTCTCAATTTGACTGTATTTTTTTTGTTATATGTTCGCGGATAACTTCGTCGCCTAAGAACCGATTTTAATGATTATTTTTTTAATGGAAAGGAGATATCCCAACGGTGGTACCTTGATAAGGACACTAAGATTTGATGACGGCATCCAAGAGAAATCGAGTCGAACCTTGAAGACCGTTGTTTTTTTTTGTTAAAATTTTACTTGTAAATGATTCATTACAATAATTTCCATAAAATGTCAAGTAGTTGTAATTTAATAAGTCTCTAATTAGAAAGCAGGTATTAGTCTTAGTAGACTAATACCTGCTTTCTTACACCACGCTGACCAGACGCGTTGGTATAGGGTTTGTGTCAAGTGTTCCTTCTCTTTGCAGTGATGTTGTCCTGGTAGTTAGCTCCCTCAGTCGACTCTTACGACACCCGCGGGGTGAATAGGCGTGCTGACACTCAGTATCTATAATCCAGAAACACATGGATGATATTCATTAATAGTAATTTGTCAAGTTAACTATTCAAATGCATCATCGACTTCAAAACGCTACATCATCATGATCAATGTCGTTTTCTTATCGCTATTTGCTATATTTGTCAGAAAACCTATGAAATAGTAATTAATGTTACTGAGATACTAGTAGAGAAATGCTTAGTTACAAGGCTAAACTACAATCCCCCCGGTCCATTACCCCCGGACTTAGGAAATAGGAACTCAAAGGGCAGAAACGCAATATTAACTCCCTAAGTCGTCAGTATTTATGGATGGCGGAAATCACTTATGTGGGGTTAACGGTAGTAGAACCACGCTGATTTGAACACAGATAGGTCAGCTCGACCGAGGCGGTACTACCCTCGCACAGAAGATCAACCTAAATGACAGCATTCGTGCTGTCGTGTTTCTTTGGTGCGTGCGATACTGGAGGCCCAATTATTCAGAAGCATCACTAGGCCGCCATGGTGTGGGTTACCAAGATGCATTATTATCTGCATTCGCAATGGGTGGTGACCACCACTTTTGGATTCTGCTTATGCTTTCCATCAGGCAGAGTAGAGTTACTTTGGCAGGCCCATACATAAAAAAACATAAAATAACCCATCTAAGTACTATTTCCCTGTATACCATCAAAAGAAACTCCAAAATCGAAAGAAATAATCAACATATAGATAGCCATATATTCTATCACAACAACATAAAACTAATAATAAACGCAGTACCTATCTAAGAGAAAGGCAACGTTGCCGTTCCGTGCATCGCCTGGTCAAATAGGACACCGCCTGCAGTGATGTGCGTTCGCGAATAATTTGCGGTTCATTTTCGGTTTATTTATTTATCGGTTTTTTTTATTGTTTTGATAAGTGTGTTTATGAGTTTCATCACTTTCAATGTTTTAAAAGCATAATTAATAATTATATATCGAATTAAATTGACTCATTTTTTTTGTTACGTGTTTTTTTTGGTAAAAATTACTTTTTTTATATTTCGGACATTTGATACACAAAGCCATCTATCTAGCTTCAAACTATCCAAGGCATGTACTATGACAGCTGAATTGACCGATAGAATACATAAATACTGTTTATTCTCGTGTCATGTTGTTACTCACCATAAACTCTGAAACCAATTAACTGATTTTCACGTTTTTTTAATGTCATTTTTGTGAGCGTACGTAAGATAGGATAGTTAACATCACGCTTAGAACAATAGAAGTATGGTTGAAAAGAAACGCAGTCGAAGTTGCGTCGGTTAACTAGTATACTTTTAGATATTGTTTTTAATTGTCACCTACCATTATTTGTAGAGTTGTAATTTTCATATAAACTTCCCCTATTGTTCGCCACACGTCACGGTTTATATAAGAGGGTGCATTATCTGATGATTTCTGACAGCTACCAGTGGTTCACCTGGTTTTTACGCAACATAAACTCATTTTGAAACGATTTAAAAAAAAAGAAGTGGTTCTCAAGAAAATAAAGAAAAACTTTCACCTGTGTAGAAAAACTATTACCAATAAGTGTTTTTTTATTTTAAAAAACAATTTCCGCATTAGAAAATATATATCCTGTGTCGTGGCCAAACAAACGTAAAACGGACACAAAGAACACCCAGACTCAGAACAACAATTTGTGGATCACACAAAGTGCTATCCAATGTAGAATAATTTGAACCCACAACACTTGGGCAGTCGAAAGTGGCGTGGCGACCGCTTAGACCACTAATCCAATCGTGCAGTCGACTAAATTGAAGAATGGAGATAGAAGTTTATGACATTTCATTATTATTTACCGTTTTGAGTATGATGATGCTTCTATAATAATAATATAAAAACCACGTCCTCACAGAAAACCGGTGTGAAACAGCGCTTGCGCTGTGTTTCACTGAGTGAGTTAAGATATCGGAGGCCCCTACCCCATCCCCCAAAGGCCGGCAACGCACTTGTGACGCCTCTGGTGTTGCGGGTGTCCATGGGCGGCGTTAATCGCTTACCATCGGGCGATACGTCTACTCGTCTGCTCATGGCATAAAAAAAAAACCTGTTATGACGGTATCTAAGACTGCTGGCTTAGGAGAATCAAGGTTCGTTACAACAACCTATATTGTGCTGCCAGCATCCAATGTCATGAAGTCGGACCACCTTATGGGGACCCTCACTACTACTCAATGTACAAAAAGACTATTGTCCAAAAACGTGGTCGTCATAAGCTCTTAAAAGCTGTAGTATATTCTAGAAATTTCCACTCGAAACACGTTTGTAAACAATGAAATGTAAATTTAGTTTTTATATCACATATCTGAACCCAAGGTCTCAGTCTCAGTACTCGTTTACACATTTAAATAAATGCGCAAAATCTTTGGACACTCCGTTCCATACGAATAGTATATAAGGACAAGTATGTCTGACTGTTTGTCTGTTTTCTCATCACGGTTAAACCGCAGAACTGAGTTGGAAACATTTTAGTGTAGAGATAGAACGACAGGATATTTTTTATTACAGATTTTTTTCTATGTATTAGTTGCGCCAAAATGACTTTGCTCTGCCTGATGGAAAGCATGATCAGATTCCAAGAGTTGTGGTCACCATCCTCAATGCGAATAAGGATAGTGCAGCATGGTGACCCACACTATGGCGACCTAGTGACATGATTTTTTTAAGCCCCAATTAAAGGAGGGAAATCATCCTATAAGGGGTGAAAAGAAGATGAAAGTTTGTATGGGGGCGGAAAATCCCTAAACTTTATTTAATGAAATAACATAGTTTTAACTAAGATAATTTATACATACGCAGGGTAAGCCGCGGGCAAGAACTACAAATGTCAACAATTTATATTGAGGCAAAAAGCTTTCAAGAAAATACAGATACGTCATTAGATGTTGGTTTTGGAGGGGGATTTAAATCGAGTCTTGCCCAAATCCACTCTTAGATCCTGCTTTTGCTTTCCATCAGGCAGAGTAGTCATTTTGGCAGGTCCATACATAAAAAAAATGCATGCAAACTCTTCAGCTTTATTATTTATTAGTTTAGATTTGAAAGTAACTCTGTCTGTCAATTACGGCTAAATCCTTTAACCGATTTGGATGAAATTTACAATAGAGATGCTTTGATTCTTGAAGTAGGACGTAGACTACTATTTATCGTAACAGCACACATGCGAGCGGAGCTGTGGGCAGAGCTAATAAGCTATATAATCGCGCTCGAAGACCAAAAGAAACCAAGTACCGATAGTAAAAAATTTGAGAGATGTAATATATAAGTATATATCAGTAGTCTCGTTACCTTAATAGACTGTGTCTAGTTTGAGAAGATCAGACGACCGTGTAGGAGATCAGTGAGGTTAGTATCATTATTAGGGTCAAAATGTAACCTCCAGGCGACCTCTAATCCTCAACAAAAGACAAATAATATTCCTCATATAATGAGACAAGGTTAGTTAATCAATAATATATATAATTTATTCATCAAATAATCTACTAACAATAAAATAAAAATAGTAAATCGTGGGTGTCGTAAGAGCCGACTAAGAGCGTTTTCACATTATCCGATCCAATATAGGTGTCGGGCACCGATACGATATCGGAGGAAGTAAAATCTATACTAATATTATAAAGCTGAAGAGTTTGTTTGTTTGAACGGGCCAATCTCAGGAACCGCTGGTCCGATTTGAAAAATTCTTACAGTGTTGGATAGTCCATTTATCGAGGAAGGCTATAGGCTATATATCATCACGCTAAGACCAATAGGAGTGGAGCACCAATGAAGAATGTTACAAAAACGGGGGAATTTTTTTACGCTACGGGCAATAGGAGACGAAAACGACGTTGCGTGGATCAGCTAGTGTATTTATATGTCGGCTCCGACATCCGATATCGGGCCGACCAATATGAAAGACAGATACATATTTCATACATTTAACTTCCTCCGATATCGATATCCGATATACTACTAGGACAACAGCACTGCAAAGAGAAGGAATACTTGACACAAACCTTATACCAACCCGTCTGGCTAGCGTGGTATAGCAGCCCTTCCTTTTCAAAAAAAGACCTGCGTCCAGCAAAGACTCCTTAAGGCTTTGGATGTGTCAAATCTGAGTCTGGGTGTTCTTTGTGTCAGTTTCTTTTGAAAATTCTTTCTTAGGATTCTGCTACCAGCATTACCGAAGGTGCAACGAGACTGCCGGGAGGCACTTAGAAAGGGAGGATGGGAACGTCAAATCCACCTCGCCTTTCATTGATTAAAAGTTGTAAGAGTGTAAAATTACACATAGGAGCTGTCGAAATATTTTTTTCAACATCATCGTCACTAATTGTAAGCCTTACTTAGAGTAACAGCAGATAACAATCATATCTCACGATAAAATACAAATTTATCATAAAAAAACGTCATCAACGGAAAAAACATTATTTATCTTCTAAATAACAAATGACGTAGGTACGACCATTTTATTGTTCGATTATAATCTTTTGTTTCTATTTAAAAAAAAACGGCATGCGTAAATTTCGATTGACCGATTTGAAGTTGAAGAGATAACGCATGTCGTTAACGAGCTAGTTTATAATAATTATTAAGTATGGAATACACCTTTATTAGGAGTCTGGTTACTATATTACAAGGTCTGCCTTTTTTTTTTTTTTTTTAACGTGTGGAAATCCCCTCGGACCGTCCCGGAAATCCCCGCGCCGGGGCTTGCAGCGGGGCGGTGTGTCGGACTCGAACCGACTAAAAACACACGGTGTGCCACTCTGCGCCTGAGGAGGGAGGAGTCCGGGAACTGCTGTTATTACGCCATCCAGACCCCTCCCAGCGCTTGCCCGCACAGAAGCGGGCACCCTCTGATGTTAACCTCTCATTTTAGGCGACGTACGGCACACACGTAACGTCGCCTCCTCGCGGGCGGCCACTAGAGCGGATGGAAGGGAAAGCCCGTCCCGACCATCCACAGCCACACTCAGGGCGGCATAAGGCGCAGGTGAGCGCGCCTCCGCTGCCCGGTTCGCCGGCGGCGGATCGGGTCCGAGTGGAGGTCGTCCTCCCGGGCCTTCTCCGCCGCCTCCGACCGCGGTAAAACTGCTGTCGCTACCGGCCATGGAGCGTATGACGGCCGGTAGCGAGAGATCTCCTCCGATGACTGCAGTGAGGGCCCGGCGCTGCGACGCCCATGCGGGGCAGATCCTGGCGATCTGCCCCGCATGTATGCTGTACGTAGTATGTATGCTGGGCCGAGTCTTCACTGCAGTCGCAGTGGTGGCAGGCGGGACTCACTTTCCTCCTAGCGACCGAGTGCAGGTACTTCCCGAAGCAACCGTGCCCGGAAAGTACCTGCGTCAGTCGGAAGGAAAGGGTCCCGTGTTGCCGCCCTGCCCACTCGAGGATGACCGGCTGGAGAGCCTCCACGGCGGCAAAGCCAGCGCGTGGAGTCTCCAGTCGGAAAGACCAACGAGCCATCGTGGCTCGACGGGCGGCTTCACGCCACTCGCGTACTTCTTCGGGATTACAAGGTCTGCCTAGTTTAAGGTCCGATGGCCATCGATCATGAGAATAAAAAGATTTATTGTATTGGCCTTACGAATTACAAAAACAAACGTATTATAAAACCTAGCTCTGAATAGCAAACAGATGTAAATAATTTGACATATCGATCCAACCTTGGAGGTTTGGGGAGCGCGAGGGCTCGGGGCTGAGGTTATTTTTAGATATACACAACCTTGACGATCGGAGGGAGGAACCTTCTCACAATGTTCGAGGACGAATTATAAAGCCTACCGTGTGTTATTCTTAAGAGTGTGTAGGTACCATCGTAAATAGGTTTTACATATTTAGTTTTTTACACAGACAATTAGTCGATTCCCCATTGTGTCAATGCTCAACACATGATTCTATTCTTTCTGATCTGATCTTATTCTTCTGGGAATGTAGTCTTTGGTACAATGAATGTAACATAATGCTAAAAAGCTTACAAATGGCATCTGAGGCGGTATACTATGGGGATCTTGTGTCAACTGCGGTAAATTTCCGTGCGTTTAGGCGATTATTATAGTCATTAACAAGGGCGTCGCCAAGGGGGGGCAGGTAGGAGCAGCTGCCCCCCCCTAGAGATGCATGATTTGATGCATATTTGAATTTAAAGAAACATATTGAGCATGGAAAATAATGCCAGCTATCAATCAATCGATATTAGAAATTAGATCATCCTAACAGATCTACGCTCAGAAATTGTTAATACCACAAGACCATATTTTTTATTACTAACCGTAGGACAAAAATATTTAATAATAGGTTAAAGTGTTCTCTGTCCAATTGAAACAATGTCCTACACGAAAACAGGCATACATATAGTCCGACAAGAATTATTGTCACAATCGTTTTTCTATTGGTATTCTCAACTTTTGAGCATAGGACCTGGATAATGTACTACGCAATTTGTAGGACAACGTGCAGGCGCGGTTTCATCCTGAAATTTTGGGGAGGGGGGGTCACTAATAATCAATTTAAGTCGAATAAATTAGACTTTATTGCACAATACATCACAATTTTATTGCACACATTAAAAACAAATGGATATCTTTTTTTTTGTAAATCTATTGGGATGATAATATTTGAGAAGTCTGGGACAATCTCTGGATGAACACTTAGAGGAGCTAGCTCCGTGGGGGGAGGAGGAGAGACACGAAGGGCGTGTGTGGGACTCCCGTCAAATCACTCTACCCACTAAACCCCGCGGCGGCCTAACTCGGCAGTCAAGAGGAGCTCCAGAAACGCATCAGCGGCTTCTGGAGTACCCCCTGCCGTATCTCACGCGTGAGGTACATCCCGGGGTAACCAGATTCACCCCGGGGCAGGTCGCTGTTGAGCCTCTCACAGCTCTACGCAGTTATACGACATCCCCCGGCCGCACCAAAGTGTCATGCCGTTTGCAGTGACCACATCTCCCCTGGATGTGGCCACAACGACTCTTAACCGACGATTGAGGAGCTGGCGGCTTCTACCGCGCCCCCTTCGTCGCCCATTTTGAGCGGGATTGGTCCTTTCCCGATCCCGCTCTGCGGACTCCTTCTGGAGCATAACGTCTCCACAGACTCCACTCGGCCTCCCATCCTTAACTACTCGCCAGCATTGCCGCGATCAATGCTGGTGACAAGTTTCGTCCGATCTTTCCGCAGTGGTGGCATTGTGCCTTAACCTCACGTCCGATTCTGTTCAGATATTTACCGAAGGAACCGTGCCCGGTGATTGAATCGATAGGTGACACAGTCAGTTCTTTCTATCCAAGCTTCGAAGCTCGTCAAAACGGCTCCGATTCCGATTCCGGGCTCGTGATCCGGCGCTGTCTCTTCGCCATTCCGAGCGACAGAACGAATTTCGTCGTAGACCATTGTGTCCATGTCGATCAGAATCTTGAAGGGTGGAGATCGCGCCAGGATCGTCACCGCCTCGTACGAGATCGTACGGTAGCCCCAGCAACCGCTGCAGACTCGTGAGTTGAGCCTTACATCGGGAGGAACTCGACGGTGCCCCATAGACGACCATGGACCACACGACGCCCATATTGACGAAGCGAACTTCTTCCCGCGATCCCCTGAGATTGCGAAGCAGACGATGTAGCGCCCCTGCTACTCCTCGTACTCGGGGGACTAGTCGCCCGAAATGCTCTTCGAAGCTCTACCGACTGTCCAGGATGAGGCCTAGGTACCTCACGTACTGGCTCACCTTCAGTGTCATTCACCCGTAGGCATGAGCTGGGTGGTTCCTGTCGCTAACGTAAGCCATGGAGGCATCACCCTCAGGGCCAGCTCACGCGTCTTATCCACGACACAAGCCAACCCTTGCTAGGCGAGCAGAAGCACCTCCCCGAAGCGCGACCCTCTAGCCAGTAGAGCGGTATCGTTTACATAGCAGGCGACACTGAGGCCAGAGGGCAGACTAGTGCGAAGGCCCGCATCGTATGCGAGGTTCCATAACAATGGGCCCAATACAGAGCCCTGGGGAACCCCACAACACTCTTCCCTTCGATTTGCCACTCCGTTCCGATCGACAAACTTCACTGCCCTGTCGCGCAGATAGGCCTCTATGACGGCGCGCGTAATATTCAAGGGCCGCCCTAATCGCGCGCCAGGGAAGGATGCCGAAAGCGTCAACGATATCAAGGCCTATCGCGCTGTCTATAGGCGATATCAACTGTTAACACAACCCTTCCTATCCGAATCCAAATTAGCAGTCCGATAGATCAGGGCCCACTCGCGACAGGTGCCCGCTGATCCGGTCAAAGATAACTCTTTCAAAGAGTTTCCCCGACTCGTTCAGGCAGGTTGCAACGCAGAAATAGAATCTGCAGCCTTTCCTTACATTTTGAGGAGCAACAGTCTCGCTTCTTTCTAGTCAAGGGGAAGATACCGAGGCCGAAATACTCATTGAAAATTTGCCTTAGTTTGTCTCCCAGCGCCGACAGAGTGATCACCAGCGCCCGACCTGGAAAACACCATCAGATCCTGGAGCGGTGTTGCGGGAAGCCAGCCGCCATACGGCTCGATCAAGCTCTCCCTCCGATAACATACACTCGTCGGACCAGAATTGCCGGTCCGATTGCGTGGGAGGGATCGGGGGACTGTCCTGGACCCTTGGACAGAGCGTGTCTGTCTGGCATTCTTCCTAGAAACTCCGGTCCAGACTATTACCTAGTGTCATCTGAGTCTTTATGAGGCAGAGCAGGCCTGAATCACGACAGCCTTGGAGGGCAAAGTTTTGCTATCCAGATTATATTACAGTTATTTATAGGTGTTAAACAATTCCTATCCTTTGATTTCTTATCTCGATTCAACAATTACGGAAACAGGAGAGAAAATCAGGTTCTAGTAGCTGTTGGAAGAAATTACATGTGTACAATTTTTGGGGAGGGGGGGTCATGACCCCTATGACTTTTTATTTTGACTTTAGACTTTATTTTATCTCCCGCTTTGCTAAGGAGGGAAGTGGACTTGTTATATTTCCAACTCCTCCAGTTTTGTTCGGATTAATTTCGTTGCGGGTTCCAAGACAGTTAAATTTATTCTGGGACTTCCCTAGTGTCATAACTTAGTGTGTTCGTGGGAAACTGCTGTTGATCCTGGTGTACAGGAGTTACAGTGGTGGGCGTGTGGACGGGATTGCTCCCATTATAAAAAAATATATTTAGTTTGTTAACAAAAGCTCTCTTTGAAAAGGTCCGAAATGGACGAAACCAAAATGTATTACCGAATGTATTTTTCTAATCTAACTTATGGTTTTAAAGATTTCATTGTTATGTATTCTAATTGTATTCCAATGAAGACCTCATCGACTCCGATCTGCTTTGCAGCAAAAAGAAGTGTTTGTTTGACTGAAAATTCTTTTAGTATTGGATAGCTCTATTTGAGTCATGAGGTGCTAAATGAAAACATAATAGGCACGGGCGACCCTGGTGGCACAACTTAGACGGCTTCCGAATAAACCATTCCGAACTACTCGTTGATCCTGATGTACAGGGGTTATGGTAGCCGTTTGGGAGGTATAATTCCCAATAAAAACAAAAACATGAATATTATTTCAGTAGTATTATAATTTAGTATTTCTTTAAAAACATGTAACACCTGTTCAAATCATGAGTTCATTGAAAAATAAAATGTGTGTAGTGTTTATTTATTTGGTAGTTATGACGTAATTACAGGGGTGGCAGATGTTTCATAAGCCAAGACTGCAATTTATCGAAGACGCCATTTTGATTTTTGTTACTTTTAAGGTTAAAGTACGTGAATGTTTTTTTTTTAATTTCCTAAAAATTAATCCTAGCTACAGCGATTTATCGCCCCCGAAGTACTACATTTCATAAAAATTCAATGTGCACAGTTTCTCTTTAATTCTACCAGATGGTATAAAGGATGTTACAAATGTAATAATACTGTACGTTCATTTTTTTTTATAATGGCGACTATTTCAATTCATCATAAACAGTCTTTAATAGTCAACTGCTTAACATACCTAAAGCTCTTCTCCGAAGGGAGGTTTGGTCTACCACACCACGCTGACCAGACGGGTTGGTATAGCGTTTGTGTCAAGTGTTCCTTCTCTTTGCAGTACTGTTGTCTTGCATAGTTTGTTCCCTTGGTAGACTCTTACGATACCCAGTCAAATTTGTAAGTTTGTAACATATCATTAAACAAAATTATTTATTTAAAACTGTAGTATGTAATCATATATTTATATATTACTAGCTGATCCGGCGAACTTCGTACCGCCATATTTATGACCCACGTAACATCGTTTACGTTTTTGTGAATCTAAACCATTCCCAGATCCCCTTGAACACACACAAAAATTTTCATCAAAATTGGTCCAGTCGTTTAGGAGGAGTTCAGTCACATACACACGCACACAAGAAATATATATATTAAGATTAAGATGCCACATAGTAAAATTAGGCTATTTTGGCGTTTGGATGACATTGACAGGTCACAATGAATTTGCGGTTATCAGTTTTTTTTTATTTATACTAAGTATGTTTAGAGATGTGACTACAAAGAAAACCGGTATTTAAATTTACTAATACATACAATACATATTTAAGTATTTAATAAACAATGTTAATTACTTAGCAACGTAAAATTGTTATATAAAAAGACCTGTATAATCATCATCATCTCAGCCGAATTAAAACATCTCATCGAATTGAAACCAGTCATGGAATTAGTTAAATCAAGAAAGAACTAGAACTAAGTTCAACTTATTATATAAAACAAAGACGGTTTATTCATACTATTTATAGGTAAAGGAGCTGCCAGTTACTAAGGCGGGTACGGAGACAACGAGCTGACCTGATAGTAAGTGAGCACCACCGCCAACAGACACCTGCAATTGAAACATTCACAAGAGCGTGGCTGTTTGAATTCACAGAATGCAGGAAGGGATATTTTAAGCTCTGGTGACCTCCCTCATTCGTTGAAAAGAATTGCTTTTAAAGTGGATTTCTTAATGGCTCGTTGCCTACAGTGTGTGCAAAACCTAACATAGATTTGCGACTGAAAATGCAGGTGAAACTTCGAGAAACTACCAGTATTAATTAAAAACAACATTGAAAGCTGGTTTCCAAGAAAATTCTCTTAAGTATACTGCTGTAACCGACTCTGGATCTATTAAAAACATTTCCATTCATAATCTTCAACCATTTACAAGCTTCTAGCCGCCCACTCTCATTCCATAGATTAAAAAACCCACGCTGATTTAGTAGCGGAAGTGAGGGCTTAGATTAGCCGGGGCTATCAATTTGTATGTTATTATGACTCTCATATGCATAACGGGACGATGCAGTACTGCCCCGGTCTAACCAGTTTTAGTCATTCAATTTAGCGTTAATCTTCTACTCGACCCGTTTGTCTATGCCTGCGCATAGATACGAATTGAGTGGGTATAGGTATAGGCAAGATGTAATGGTAACTCTTTAGAAAATTATGTTCGAAATTTAAATTCCTATATCGATTAAAAAAGTTGGGATTTCAATTATGATTCAACCGTTTATACGGGACATAGCCTCTCCTTAGCAAGGAGGTATTGGTCTACTATACTATACCACGCTGACCAGACGGGTTGGTATAGGGTTTGTGTCAAGTGTTCCTTCTCTTTGCACTGCTGTTGTCCTGGTAGTTAGCTCCCTCAGTCGCTTCTTACGACACCCACACGATGAACAAGAGTGGTGTATTCTTAATTTAATTATGTTATTCTGCTAAAAAATAAGATTAAAATATCACAGGTTTCAAGGTCTATTTCTTTAGATTAATCATTTATTGATCTTTTCTTTAGTAAAAACAACAGACAATCATCAAACCAATTATTATAAATACGAAATTGAGTTAGATTTATTTGTCACGCTCTCATGACTTAACTGCTCAACTGATAACCATGAAATTGTGCATATACTTTGTCAGGGTAACGCGATAGAAATAAACTAATCATTAAAAAAGGACAAAATGAAGACTGAGTGAAAATATATAAGTACTCTGTAAGTACTCTCCCTAACAGATGATTTTATTTTTATAAAATTCGTACGCTGAGTGTCACTTTCATAATATAAAATCAGGTTTGTTGAATGGCAACCCCCTTAAATATTTATTTTATTCCGTTTTTAATCGACTTCCAAAAGGACGAGGTTCTCAACTTGATTGGTATTTTTTTTTATGTATGTATACTGATTACTCCGTCAATTGTGGACCGATTTAAAAAAATATTTTTAGTATTTGTAATTTTTAATAATAGCGACGACAGAAATACATCATCTGTGATTTCAACTATCCATCATGATTCATGAGATACAGACTGGTGATAGAAAGACGGACAGCGGTGTCTTAGTAATAGGGTCATATTTTTACCCTTTGGGTTCGAAACCCTCGAAACGTGGCTCTCCCACAAAATATAAATACGTGCATATTGTATTCTCATAAGGAAAATGACGCTCAAACAAAAGAAGCGATATCCTTCTAAATAAACCTTGACTATTACTATGTTTACTAACCAAAAGCACACCTTTCGAAGGTTTACGTTTCGAGGTCGGTTAAGTATCGATATTAAAGAAAATATGCTAATTTCTGAGCGCACCGTCATAATGGCGCCAACAACTCGTTCCTGGTGCCATGGCAACCTTTCGAATGAAACAGCTGTCCCACTCTCTAATAGTTTTGTTTATATTTGTGATGGAGAAATATACTTTTTAAACTACTACGCTTTGCTTGCAGTTACTTTGCATTGATGAAAAAGGAAGAACAAAATTGGCGCGAAAAACAGATAAAACAATATTTAAAACGCTTTGAATTTCATTGGAGTACAATATTTTTTTACGTTAAAATAAGGATGTTCCTTTTATACAAAAAACCGTAAACGTCATGTGAGAAAAAAAAAATTATGGATTTTATGGGTACAGTATGGGTTCATTTTTATCGCTAGTAGTCATTTTATATGTAGATAAGATAGATTATGCGGTTAGAGAGTTCAAACTTTTTGGTAACAGCGAACTCGAGTGACAGGTACACGACCCTGACCTGGTCGAGCTATTGCTAATATTTTGCAATCCATCCGTATAAGCAATATCCCATTCTTACTATTGCTTTTCTTTCTTATCTTTCAACTCCTAATTTTACCTTATACTTAATTCCAGCGCACGTATTTCCCTCCCCTTACAAACCCGGGTCCTTAAAGGGGGCGTGAAAAAGCATCTCACTAAGCCACTGTAGTGTGGGCCACCATCCTGCATTGTCCAGATTCACTATGATGATGGTGATGACCAATTTTGGATACTACTCAAGCGTTTCTTTAGGCAGGGTACAGACATTTTAGCCTGGGCTTAACGGGTAGCTGAGCCGCTGAATTGCTTACTAAGCAAATTCTATCGCCGTCAACTAAAATGATAAATTGTTTAATATGGGCCTTTAATACACCTCTACCTACATTGGAGATAAAGGCGAGAATGTGAGATTATTTTTCGTTAATGGTGCTAATTCTGTTGTTCAAAACTCACTAAACTAGAAATCACTAAAAAGTAAGTTTTGACCTGTCAAACGACGTTCTAAACAAACACCCAGGATTGACTAAAATTATATATGTCACACTAAAAATGGACGTCATCTAAACACATTTATACAAGAATAGCTATTGGAAATCATTTCAGTAAATAAGAAAAAAATTAAGATATTTTACTCTAGTTTAATTAAATGACGCAATAACATAATTAGCACCAATATAAGATAGATAATTCTGCTTGTTTTTGCGTCAGTTAAAATATTCTCAAAGACAAATTGCTAATATTGTACGTATGTACAGCCATTCTAAGTCAAAATAAGGCTACTTTGAAAATTTGCATTTCAATTTATCTTAAATGTGTCACGGTCTTCAATGTGAATATCTCGTAATATATTGTGATTAACTAAATTAATTTCTTAACTTAACGTACCTCTAAAGTAGATAATTTACCCGATTACGGCGAAGCCAAAAGGAAGGGTAACAATTTTGACAGTTATATTTTAAATGTGTCTCAATAGCGCCTAAACTACTGAACCAATTTTAGTCAATAGATTCGTAATTACGGCTTGGGTGACAAAGGCTCTATAAATTTTATCGAAAGGTTTTACGTAGTCGGGTTATAGTTATTTAAATTTTCTTGGCTCTCTAATTGAAACAGAAAGCCTAATAAAAAAAGAACCTTCCAAATCTGTCCCTTCAAGACAGAGTTCTGAGCTTAAAAAACATAATTTTCTCTAAATAGGTACTTCAAATCTGGATATCGTTACTAAATATGCCGATTAATTGGCTAATATTTTCCTAAAATCATCGCAGCAGATACTAACTAAACCTGTTTCAAAACTAGAGCAAGATGAATTCTATTTTTAGAAAATCCTCCCGGGTCGTAATATCGATTTCTCGGCAGTCGTTAGGGAGTAGAAGCCTTTGTCTGTTTGAGATATTGTTATATTTCGCGTACACGTGTATCGAGTACCTCTTTATAAAATGGTTCGCCCACTTTTCAAGACAAAAAGAGGTTTTATGTAGGATTATAGAAAAATACGAATTTAACATGTAGGTGTCTTCTAGATGATTCAGAAGTTTCAGAACTCACTTCGCATTTATAGTTTTTTTTAAGTAATTGAAATCATGACATGTGACAAAAGTAAATTAAGTTGTTGAAAATTCGCACCATTAAAATTGGCTACTCATTTTCAACTCAGAATAAAGAACTTATAAATTGGTTTTTATAATAATATACTTATGATTAGCCACACAAATTACATTACCAATTCGAATTGATAGCAATCCTGAGAAATTAAAATTTCAACGGCAATTTTCCCTTTTCATCTTTATTGACACACTTCCTTTGCCATAGTAACGATAACAAAAACAGAGAACAGCTGTTGTCATGCCAGGGCGTCATTTCAAAAACAAAACAACGCCCCGACAACGGTGTGAAAAAAAGGTCGTTAATTTTACGAAACCTTGTATAAGAAATCTGCACTTACATTGAAAATTGAAAGACACGATAATAATAATAAAATAAGAACCCCATGTACAAATGTAATATGAATACATTATGTTAGTGTATTTATTACAAAAAAAGGACATAAAAGAACATAAATGTCTGTGTATTTCACCATTTATGGATAACAAAAACCGGTATTTAATATCAAACTTAGGTCCTATTTACGTAACATCTCTCCAGCGTCCAGGTACAGCTCGCTTCCATTTATAGAATGATCAATAACAAACAACATAGCAACGCAACGTTGCCGTTCTTACGTCGAAAACAAGCCGTCTCACAACATTCGTATACGTAAAAGTTTAACGCAAACCACAGTACTGAATAACCGGTAATGTACCTTAACGTAACTGTTTAAGGATGTTACTTCACTAGCAAAAGCGCGGGAACTCTGGCTGAGTCAAACATGGCTGACGACGCGATGTAAACAAAAAACTGGTCGCGGTTAAATGTCACCTCTACTCGTTTAGGATATAGTTTATATTTGTTTGGTAATAGTCCGATGGTGTGACGAGTTGAAAATCACGTAGCATTTTTATTTGTAAAATGATCAAAAAACAGGACAACATTGAGTGAAGTGCTTCTGGTTTTAATGAAGTTTTTTTTTACAACTCGAATAACTAGAATTTTAATAAACAAGCTTTAAAGTCGTCTCATAAGAAATTTCGTTAGGGATTTTACACAAATTGTGAATAGTATAGTGGAAAAACCTAAATCTCAAACGCATTTACATAATTAACAATTATTCAAAGAAACAAGTTATTTTTCTAAACCCAAGCTTGTAATGACTTAGGAATAAGAATGTTGTTAATTCAGGTCTATTTTATTCTTGTAAATAAAAAAAAACAGTATTGGTGGTTCATGAACATTTCTTCTGGATGGTTGTACCTAAATAACAAAAATATCTTTAAAATCTAATTAATCCTTTGGAATAAACTAAAACTATTTTAAACCTTGTCATTAATTCACGTGGTCGATTTGAATTTCATTATATTTTAAGTCTAAGCAGGAGAATAAGGATTGTTACGATCCTCATTCATCCCGTAGTGGCAGAAGTGTAATTACTCGAAATAGTACTAATAGTAGGTAATAATCAAGAAAGGAGCAAAGCAAACTACGCGCAAGACAAAAGCACTGCAAAGACAAGAAAGTCTTGACACATCCCGTAAACCAGCACATATAAAAATCAACAGCCTTTAATAATAATTCACTTTGGACATAATAGGCTTCTCCTCAAAAAGCTGGTTTTCAAACTTTTCACCCACTGCTACTCTATCACGTACGTAATGTAACGATTAATAGTTAAAATTAATATATGTAGTATTACTAGTAATAGTAAGCAAAATCCAGTATCCAAAGCTAATAATATAATCTCTTACCAGAAACCCATATGGAAAACGAAACGAGTAACTTTCTAACTTGAATTAAATATATAAATTGCTACCAGTAACGCCATCTAGTTGTCGAGCGTGGAACTTGATTTATATTTTAATTTTTCTAATACAATTTGTTGTAGGTATTTGTTAACGTGCTCTATAGTACTGAGCTGTGAATTTTTTTTTAAAGTGTTGACAGTATTGGTATTATGGAGTGTAGAGATAAGGAGTACAATCTCTATGTTAAAAAAGTGTCCACCGAAATGCACTTACCTAGTAACCTCGTTATTGGTCGGCTCACATCACATCAACAGTCTTTAATAGTTCACTGCTGGAGGCCTCTCCTTAGCAAGGAGGTGTTGGTCTACTACAGCACGCTGACCAGACGGGTTGGTATAGGGTTTCTGTCAAGTGTTTCTTCTCTTTGCAGCGCTGTTGTCCTGGTAGTTTGTTCCCTCAGTCAACTCTTACGACACCGACGGGGTGAAATAGGGGTGCGACACTCCGGTCACTCCGTATTATTAATCCGCCACCACACGGCCAGGTTTGGCTCAGTCTGGGTGTTGTCTAAGTCCGTTTCATGGTTGTTCAATTTTTGTGTTGTCAACACGTGTTGGTGACAAAAGTTTCAGTAATTTCCTTGTGTTGGCAACAAAAATTGTCAACAAAAGTTGAGAACAGTGTGTTTCCGTTTTTGGCGGTATACGCAAAAGAATACGCATGTTGCAAATATTTATTGGCTCCGTGGTGACGCTATTATTTCGAATGTTTTTCAAATTGTTGGCGACTCGGTGTAGACACAATGGAAACAAAAGTTGGCGATTTTCTGAAGAGTTGCAAACATTTGAAAACACTGAAATTGCCAACAATTTAGGTGGAGACGCGCCTTAAAGCGACACATGATAAACTTATTGCTAGCAAAGGAGTTTTTTTAACCGACTTCAGAAAAAGAGGATGTTCTCAATTCGACGGTTTTTTATGTTTGTTACATCATAACTTTCGACTGAACCGATTTTGACGATTCTTTTTTTATTTGAAAGCTGGTGCTTCCGTGTGGTTCCATTTTAATTTGGTCCGGTTATAAGTGGTCCTGCCTTCAAGACAGAGGACAATGGTACGAGTCCCTCCCAAGACTAGTAGGTATTGAGTGATAGGCATGTAGATCTGACAGTTCAGACGGAAAAAGAGTTCCTTTTAACGGAAATTAAATGGTAGAACTGTTACTACTAACGCCATCTAGTTGTAAAGCAAAGAACTACATTTGTTTTTAATTTTAAAGTTTTAATTTTTTTGCCACGTAATTCCAAAAAAGGAAATGTATTTTTCAGTGTTTTAATAGGTATTTCAATGTATTTGTTTTCGACATCAACTTCTAAAGTTATAGTTTTAAAAAGCTCGTTTTGATTCTGACATGTGTAAATGTAAACATTATCCCAGTTATCTCAGCTCAGCTGATACTGGTTGAGGTCCACAAAAAAATCGCGGGTTTATCTAGTGTCACTTTTAAAGGTAAATGTTTTTCGCGGGTAAATGTATTTCTACACCGTTGATAATGGTCTCCAACTTATTATACTCTGTCCATTTTTTTATTTTCTTTTTGACAGTTCAAGAAATTTTGAAATTAGTGACGCCCTCACCCATTACCGATTCGATTTGAAACGAATAGCGATTTTATTTATGAAGAACTTTCAATCGATTCAATTAAATATTTTTATTGAAATATTAATTATTCCTTTATTAGTTTTTTATATTATGCAAGAAATAAACAACAATATAAATAATAAATCTGTAAATTAGATGAATGAACAGAGTTATTGTTCTTTACTCTTGTTTTGATCCTAAATTCCAAGATTTCGACTTGATTCCTTGCAAAAATTCAATCTTGGAGTCATAGATACTATTTTTATTTCCTTTTTTTATTCAATTTACAGAAAAAAATACTTATATGAAGTCAAATTATTTTTATCATATTATCGATTTATCGTATTTCAAGTACTGTTTTATAGTCTGTGGTTGTTTGTTATGCACAGACCACTTCACTAAAGTACCGTCACCGTCAATAAAGTACGACATTACTGTAGTACATAATTACCAGTATCATTCCGGTCGAGTAGGCCCATTCATGCCGAAGCGTGGCTCTCCCACGATAGGTGCACAATTCGGTAAAAAAAATATAACAAATCTATTTGTGTAGTTTATTGATTCGACCCGGGTGAAGGTATACCGCGCGGGTAACACCGAGGGGCTCATCTAGTCTTACTTATATATAAAATTCTCGTGTCGCGGTGTTTGTAACAAACTCCTCCGAAACGACTGGAACGATTCCTATGAAATTTTGTGTGCATATCGGATTGGTCTGCGAATCGAGCAACATCTATTTTTCATACCCCATAATAGGGTGACCTAGCCCTAATTTTTTTTTTATAGCAAAACAACGTTTGTCGGGTCAGCTAGTAACCGTATAGAATTTGTTATAGGTACCTAGATAAGTTACTCAAAAAAACAATATACACATACCTAATTCTGAATAAAAACATTAAAATCTTATTTACTTATTTAGATATGTGAATGTAACCTCAAAAGAACGAATATAACGAATTAATTTATTAAATAACGTTAAATAACTTCAAGCAAAAATAACAACAAAAACGACCATAAAAATATTACTTACTGTTATCACTGTCATCCGATTGCGTTTCTCCGTGCGTTGTCGGTGAGTTGTTTTGTAAAAATGTTTCGTGTGCTTCAGGATGTTTAAACTGTAAATGGCAGCCCAAATTGGCTACAGTAGACCTATACGATAATTCTTTAAGACATATATTACACTTCGCGCGTTTCTGCCCTTTAATCTTAGTAAAGTAACCCCATATTTTGTGTTTGGAAGTTGCGATGCATTTTCTTCGTTTTGGTGTAATAAGTTCCGTAAATTCATAAGAATGTTTTCTGTTTAAATGAGTTTTTAGGTTATAACTTGTTGTGGTAAAGTTGTAGGTTTCATTACACAATTTGCACATAGCCTTTTTAACATTATTATCACTTGGTAATCTAATAAAATAATCCCAAAAAGAATGGTCACTCATCTCGTTAAATTAACAATAATAACTTTATTCAACGAATAACGCGATTTTACGAGCCTCAAAATGGCGTGTAACTGACATTTATGGATGACAACGGGAATTCGTTATTTTATCAATACGACTGGTGAGAATTTCAGCGTTTTATGTAATTCTAATATTATTGTGTTAAACATTTAATCGAAGTACACTGTTTTTGTTTTATTTTACAGATACAAATATTCATTCATAAGGTCATTTAGTGCATTTGTGGGACCAAGTTAAGTGAATATAGTATTAACAGACCAGAAATAAAAATCATCATAATATGAAAATCATAACACCATTCATTAGGGATGGAATAAAATCGCAATTGCCTGTCATTAATCACGTGATTTAAAATCATATATCGCGCCTACACGCCTTTAAAATAGCAGTCCGATTTAAAATGATTAGTGTCAGACAGGCAGCCACCTATCGTTAAATGGATATCGCGAGGGTGTGTCAGAGACAAATGAAGCGATTGGAGCAGATAAAATTTTCTGACTGACCGCACTAAACCCCAAAAAAATTTAACAAATAACAGACAAACTCACCATTAACATCACTACTTTCTGAATCGTTCTTGACTGCTAATTTGTCATCGGCGTTTGGCGGCAAACCTTCTAACATCCTTTTGTAATCACTATAATGTTTACATATAAGATGCTTCTTCAAATTAGTGCTTGTGGACCTAAACGATCTTTTGGTTCTACATATATTACACATCGCGACCTTATCTTCGCCATAAACCTTTGTAAAGTATTTCCAAATGGTGTATGTTTTGGGTTTAAAACCCACTATCGCTCTATCTTTACTGCTCTCATATGTCGAGGGACAAATATTTTTATGTTTTATACGCAAATGAGTTCGGAGGTTAGTTATTGAGGTAGCATAACTGTAGGTTTCAAAGCACACTTTGCAAGCAGCACGTTTCGCATCACTTTTTTCAAAATATGCCCATAGTCCTTCACGTTCCATGTTAGGTAAATAAAATTAACGCGAAGGCGATCACGCGACGCTAATCGCTATTGCTAATTTAGTTGTCACTCTTTTGACAGATATGAAAGCCGCTATATTTGCTATTTTTTACTTCGTCTAGAAACAGAAAACGTTTACAGCATATATGCTTGGAGGGGCAGCCGAACGTGCGGAAAGCGTGATTGGAGTAGAGACTGAGTTTCGGTAGTGTCTCGGCTCATATAAATAAAACAAAAAAAAATAAAAAAAAAACCGTGTAATTTTTTTTTTGTTACATCACACGGCAAGAATTTCAAACAAATGAATCATCAAAATCGGTTCATCCAGTCGAAGGTTTTGGTAAAAAAAAGTACAGTGGAATTGAGTACCTCGTCCTTTTTTGAAGTCGGTTAAAAAAAAAAGAAAAATCTATAAAAGTATTTAATTATTTTAATAGTTTAGATGAAATTCAATATTTACAAATGATGGTTTTAATGACTCATAAAACAGTATTTTAAGTCTCTAAAGAAGCTAAAACAATTTTGGCAAAACTCCTTACCATATGAGTATGATTCTTGCCAGTTCCACTGGTTACAGATAAGTTTCGGATAGCTTATCTGACAGATAAGTTGTGACAAACCATCTGTCAGATAGCTATCGATTCCCGGGTCGGAAATCGAACCCCGAGACCTCAAGCACAGCAAATTTGTATCTTCAATTATTTGTTTCGGAGTTTGGGTGTTTTCTGTCTGTAATAAGTATGTATTTACAAAAAGTATTTAATATGTATTTATATCACTTGTCTAGTAAGAATACAAGTTCTGCTTAGCTTGGGACTAGATGGCGTTGTGCGTTAGATGTCCGAAATATTTATATATTATTATTGTTAGTTTTACCATACTATTATTACTATTACATATATTTTTTTACAAAAATTCGCTATCACTTAGCACGGTGATCTTCAATCTGTGCTTAGGCCACATAAAGGTGGTAGGCAGAGTTGGTGGGTCTTTCTGTTCTGTTTCATCTTCGCTGTCCGGCTCGGAGTCTGTGTCGGCGAGACGAGCGAGAGATGCTACTTGTGTTGACATATCTGCTGCTAATTCTTTTGGTATCATTACCTGTAGGAAACAATAAGAGTTAGGAAGTGAAAGAGTTGGTACACACATCAGAATTATCAAAATTCTAAAATCTGTTTGTTTGTTATGCTATCATGGATGAATTTTGGTACGGAGATAGATTGGACCTTAGAGAAGGACATTACAAGGTAAAAATCGGTTCAGCCGTTCCAGAGATTAGTCAGAATACTCAGAATAAACAGACAACCAAAAATTGAAAAAAAAAATTTTTTTTAAATAATTTCCGTTTATTCATTTGAAATTATAAAAAGGTACCTTAATTTTAGTTATTTGTATATAGGATATACGAAAATGTTTATTGCCATCTATGGGAGATACATCGAACTACGGAGTTACATCGAATCCTGTATCGCAATATGAAAGTTCTGATATTTTTATACAATGTCATCTGAACATTAAACGTTGGGTTATGATCAATGGGTCACCATCTCGCCTGGTCGATGTTTCCTCGCTTTGCATGGTTGTGATTAAGATTACGATATAGATTGCGATCATGTACCGTTATGAGTAAAATAAAAAAATTGGCAGTCATAATAATTACCTACTGCCGATAGAAGTGAAAACTTATAACTTAGAATGTTATTTGTAAAATTAATATTTAAAATTAGAAATTTCATAATTTTTAAATTAAAATTATCAACATCAATCATTAGCATATCGGTGACGCGAAATCATAAGATTTTTCCCCACCAAAAAGTGCTCGACGTGGCCAAAGAAACTTTGTGACGTCAGCATGTCGGTGACGCGAAGTCATAAGATTTCCCTCTGAGCTATCAAAAAGTGCTCAACGCGGCTACAGAAGTTTTCACTTCAATAAGATTTGAATGGTAAATATACCTGTAGCCAGTTGCCCTGAGCTGCGTAGGGTCTTGAAGGAGTGGCAGCAGCTCCTGTCACAGTTGGAGGCAGTAGGGTCACGGCTCGACCACACTCGCGCCACGTGAAGTGGCTGCCGTGGGACACTCGACCACTAGGAGACATGAGAAAAGAATAATAATAATCGGACATCTAACACACAACGACATCTATTTTTTATGGAATAGGGGGCAAACTAGCAGGCGTATCGCCTGATGGCAAGCGATTACCGCCGCCCATGGACACCCGCAACACAAGAGGCGTCACAAATGCGTTTTTTTTTTTTTTTTTTTTTTTTTCTTAAATACAAATTGTTGATTCTTTTAGTTGCAACTTATAAATGAAAACATACACACATACTTGGATAATGTAAATGAATACATGATGGTACCTTGGTACTTATCTAACAATGTTTCCCAATTGATTAAATACGCACTTGTTATTGTATGAGCACCTTGTCGACTATGATTATTATTAATTATTAATTTCTTTGATATTGACATGATGATTTGCCGTGCGGCCTGAGTACGCAGCTCAACTACGGTTGAATGGGTCCATGACTGATCCATGCGTCTTACTCTATTTTACATTTGTGACATTTATTGATTATTTTATATTTGGACATATTACATCTTTTTAAATTTGACTGTGAGTGAAAGTGCTATTTGGATTTTATTTTCCATAAGTGGACCTCACAATATAACAATACAATGTCACAATATAACAATGTAAAAATCTTGCAGCTATCAGTAAGAACGGCGCATGATTGGTTAGCTCATGGCTGTGCAGCAATGACTCCAAACCTTTTATTTTGTTTTCTTTGGTCGACTTCGTTCTCATTCAAGTCTCTATATTCAAATATTGTAAACCGTATTATTATTTTTTTAAAAGGAGCAACAATGGAGTTTCTTGCCAGATTCTTCTCCATGAAGGGTAGGGTGCACTTGGAACTGGCGACTAGAATCACTCGATTTTTTAATATTAAATATTGACTATTCATAAATGCCTGTAAAATAAGTGCCTATATGAATAAAATATTTTTGAGTTTGAGTTTGAGTTGACGGTCTTTGGGGGATTGGGGGGGGGGAATGATGTGGGGGGTTCATCTTTATCTAGTCCCAAACTAAGCAGAGCTTATGTTATGGGTACCATACAACTGATATAAATAATATATGACTGCCTCGTTGGTCTCGCGGTTGGCGTGTGCGACTGCTGATCGTGAGGTCTTGGGTTCGATTCCCGGGTCGGGCCAAGTGTTTGTATGATATACAAATATTTGTTTCGGAGTTTGGGTGTTTTCTATGTATAATATGTATGTATTTACAAAAAAAAAACCGTATATATATATATTTGTATCAGTTGTCTAGTACCCATAACACAAGCTCTGCTTAGCTTGGGACTAGATGGCGTTGTGTGTTAGATGTATCAAATATTTATGAAATACGTCTGCTCGTTTACCCCCTATTCCATATAAAAGAAGGGGTTACTAGCTACTAGACTACCGTCCCTATACTTACTCAATGGCTAGAGGCAATAGGCTGGCTCCTTCGGCATTCAGGATTATATGAACTCCATCCAAGTATTCCACCATCATCTCTCCTCGCCACGAACCCTGGAATTAAAATAGTACTTATATTATTCACACTAATATTATAAATTCGAATGTAACTCTGTCTGTCATGACATTTGATATGTATGATATGTATGTAATAACTAGCAGACCAACGCAACCTCGTTTGCGTCTCCTGTTGCCCGTAGCGTGATAATTTTCCCTCGTTTTTGAAACATTTTCATTGGTGCTCCGCTCCTATTGGTCGTAGCGTGATGATATATAGCCTTCCTCGGTAAATGTACTATCCAACACTGAAATAATTTTTCAAATCGGACCAGCGATTCCTGAGATTAGCGCGTTCAAACAAACAAACTTTTCAGCTTTTTATTATTAGTATAGACTGCCTCGGTGGCACAGTGGTAGCGTATTCGACTGCTGTGCTTGAGGTCTCTGGTTCGATTCCCGGGTCGAATCAAATGTTTGTATAATACCTAAGTCAAATTAGTTACTTTTTATCATCTGTCAAAACGATAGCTTTGTATAAATGTACTAAATACATACTTGTGACGTCGCTGTTTTAGACTACTCAATGGAGCAATATATTTCAATGTTTATTTGATTAAAATTTGTAATAGAAATGAAAAGCTGTAATAATTAAATTTTACGAGATGTTTTGTAATATTCGTTTTAATGAAGGAGACATCGGTATTTATTTACGATACAGTCATCTACCATAATAATATATATTACGACTGCACGTTTGGCCTAGTGGTTTAACGGTCACAACGCCGTTTCCTACTTCACCAAGTGTCGTGGGTTCAAATCCCACGTAGGACAACAATTTGTGTGATCCACAAATTGTTGTTCCGAGTCTGGGTGTTATTTGTGTCCGTTTCATGTATGTTTGTAAAGTCCCCCGCGACACAGGATTTATTCCTAGTGCGGGAGTTGTCTTTTTACCAAAAAAAAAAAAAAACAGCATTGTGAACCACACTATGGCGGCCTAGTAGGGTCACTTACTGCTCAGCCTATCGTTCATGGAGTATAGAGGTAAGGAGTACAATATTTCATGGACTCTTAAGGGGAAAATTGTACGTCAAACATAACTAAATAATAGTTCGAGAACCGACCACAGAGGCGCTGGAGTGAGAAGAGAGTATGATATCGTTTTTAATTCTTTTATTAAATTGTGGTTCAAATATTAAAAACTTTGCGTAGTATCCTGTCCGACAAACATAAACAAATAATAGTTCATTTGATTATCTTTTCTAATTCTTTAAATTTACACTCTTTGCACAGTGGCGTCACCTAATTAGTGGTTTTGGCGGAAACTTTTTTAACTTGTAGATTGTACTCCTTAACTCTACACTCCATACTATCGTTATAATCACTTCAGCTATTGCCAATTAAATTATAATCACTTTGATTACCTCCATAACTTCAGGTATTTGTGGCAGAGCTCGCTCCATACTTGACATCTCAAAGCTGTCTGTTGACATGTGTCCTGGAATAACACCATATTTATTTATAACTAACTTCGCCCCGCGATGTTAATTGCAGGTAATGAAAATAGTCTAAAAAACAGTAGCCTGAGTTACTCCTTATATCATTAGATATCCGACAACGACAGTCAAAATCGGTCTAGCCGTTCCAGAGATAAGTCGGAACAAATGTTTAAAATTGATTTTTGATGTAAATACCGTATACACTTTCATATGTACTTAGTGAAAAGCTGTTTATTTGAAATTACATAAACACTTCAATTTTATTTATTTGTATAAATCGTTTTTGTTCACCCATCATTTTGGCGATTTAAATTATTATTAGAGCAATCATCATCACAATAATTCAAGTAATATTAAGTTATCTATCAGTTGTGATCAACATGGTCCTTCGAGCCGGCACAGTTAGATAATACTACCTTCAGGACCGCTTCTATCAGCTGTCATGGTGTTCAGCCCTCGTTGTAAGGTGTCCTTAATCTGTTGTTCCACACTGGGAGGAAGATTTGAGGGGGAGGCTGGTTGTTCGTCTGGAGGCTGTAGTGAAAAAAGGGTGTAAAAGTACTGAAGGGCTTCATTAACAACTCGTAACTGGTGAGAAGGTAGAATAGGTCATTATATCGTATCGATGGCAACACTTATAGATTGCACGTTTGGCCTAGTGGTTTAAGCAGTCGCCACACTGCTTTCTACTGCGCCAAGTAATGTGGGTTCAAATCCCGAATGGGACTGTTGTGCTGAGTTTGGGGATTTCTTTGTGTCCGCCTATATGTTTGTAAAGTACTTCGCAACACTGGATGTAAATTCCTAATGCGGGAGATGTTTTAAAAAATAAAAAAACTAAACTAACTTATAATTGCCGGTGGCGCAGTGGTAAAGTATGCGACTGCTGTGCTCGAGGTCTCGGGTTCGATTCCCGGGTCGGATATGTTTGTATGATCTGCAAATATTTGTTTGGGAGTTTGGGTGTTTTCTATCTATCATATGGTTTTAACTTCGCCGTAGGCAGGTACAAAAAAGCCTGATATACGAAGACGTATGCTATCAGGATCTTGGTAAATGTTGTTTTATTGTCCTGTATCTACCTCAGAACGAAACCAGACATAAGTTTACCTATCTCCCTCCAAAGATTTAGGTAGGAGAAGGTCCGGGGGGGTCGTAGTACTATTTACCTGTACCCAGGCCTGCCACCGCAGCCGGGCGGAGACTCCAGCGAGCTGAGCGGGTGCTGCGGTCCGACGCAAGCGGACTCCTCGCGCTGAAGTACGCCGGTTCACTCGCGTCACCAACCAGGAACCACCACAACTGGAAGTGATACACATTTTCTACTATCACCACTCTTGGTTGCTGCTCATGCTTTCCATCAGGCAGAGTAGTCACTTTAGCAAGCTCGCATGGCACATAATTATGGGCCGGCATGATTGAGGAATGGGTGTCATGTCCCTCCAACACAAGGATCGACGTGTTGATCATGCCTGACATGAACTGCCCAACGGTTGATGTTGGGATGATGTATATGTATATATCTATGATAATCGGCGCCAGAACTTCTTTTGCGCGGTTTAGGATTGATAGTTTCTTTGTTTCCTTCGTTACTCCGTAGTTCGACGTATCTTCGGTAGATGGCGCTGTCATATGTTTTTGTTGCCGCTGTATGTGAAAGTCGCCACACAGCCAATCTATATTAAGTTCTTTAATCTTATTATGGCGACTACGACTTAAAGCGCAAGAAAAAGATACTACAGCGCTATCTACCGAAGACACGCCTAACTACGTAAGAACTGCTGATCGTCCTGAATCGCGATGTAGAAATTCTCACGAATCACGACGCATATTAACAAGTTCGTAACATTAACCGTTACGTCGCGGTCCGCGAGGCTTGAACCTCGCTAAGGCCGAAGATCCTCCCTTAGTGTTGGAGAGATATGACATCCATTCCTCCATAGATGTGGAAGTCAATACTATATTATTACGCCAAGATAACGAGGATATCTATTTCTGGTGAAGTAGGTTTACCCAAAGATCAGAAACGCTGATTTCAGCACGGTAGGGCCGGCTCGACCGGGGCGGTACTACCCTCGCACAGAAGATCAGCGTAAAATGACAGCGTTTGTGTGTCGTGTTTCGTTGGTGAGTGCGAGACCGGGGGCCCAGTGATGCAGAAACATGACTAGCCCGCCATGGTGTGGGTCACCATGCTGCATTGTTGCATTGTCTGCATTCGCAGTGAGTATGGTGACCACCACTCTTGGATTCTGATTCCATCAGGCAGAGTAGAGTCATTTTGGCAGTGCTTAACATAAAAAAAGAAAAACACTTGTCCCTTTAGTTTTAAGTGTCCATGGGTAATGGTAATCAACTTAACATCAGGTGTTCTGTCTGTTCGTTTGCCCCACTACTGCACACAAGAAAATAGTACTAAAATCTCATAGTGGATAGTATAGAAAAGTAAACTTACTTGGTATCCTCGCTGATGAGATTCAACACTTCAAACCCTGACCCTCTCTGAGCTGCCTTCAACTCTCTACCAGTGCATCCCACCATCTACAATAATAATTCAGTCAGTCTATTTGCTAGGCATAGGCCATAGGCCTCATAGATGGGCACGCCGTTATTGCGGCGGTAAGACCCGTTATGGAGGATTGGTTCGAGAGGCATCACGGGAGCCTCTTATACCGGCTGACGCAGGTGTTCACTGGGAAAGGATGCTTCGGAGAGCACCTATGTCTGATCCGCAAGGAGCTAACGCCTGCGTGCCACCATTGCGATGGCCAGACCGTGGACACGGTCGGGGTTCCAAGGATTTCCTTTCGAGGGTGCACCTGGTTCCCCGGCTTTCAGTACCCGAGACGGTGTGCGGTTTTTAGTCAGTTTGAGTCCCACCAGCTAGCTGACCAGCTGGTGGCATCCGAGGGGATTTCCGCACAGTAAAAAAAAACGTGTGGCACTCGGGGACTGCCGCTGTAAAGCTATTGCATAGCATTTTTTATCAACTTATCCAATTTAATTATTTATTTATATTTTATTTATGCTATTTTTTTTTTACTTTGAACATGTATACTTACGTGCACATGGGGTGAGTGTGGCATTATAAAGATATGATAGATACCTATACACCTATATACTTTCTCACAAACAGCTGCTTACGTATTCGTCCGATTTCGGAGCAGCTCGTCTCGAGTGCTCTCCGTGCGAGCTTCGGGTGTTAGGTTTTATTTTCGTTACGGAATTTCTTGATTCGGTAGCCGCGCTCAAAGCCCGCGATAAAAGCTAACGGCATAGGCATAGGCCTCATAGAAAGGAAGTTTTGGCATGATGCTGGCCAGACGGGTTGGTATAATTTGAGTCAAGAGTTCCTTCTCTTTGCAGTGCTGTTGTCCTGGTAGTTAGCTCCCTTAGTCGGCTCTTGCGACACCCACGCGGTGAATAGGAGTGGTGACACTACGTATTCTTAATCTGTCACCACACAGATATATTTTTTTGTACAAGATTTGTCTTATTAAATAAATAAAATTTCAGACATCTAACACACAACACCATCTAGTCCCAAACTAAGCAGAGCTTGTGTTATGGGTACTAGACAAATGATATAAATACATAATTATATACGTTTTTTGTAAATACATACATATTATACATAGAACACACCCAAATTCCGAAACAAATATTTGCAGATCATACAAAAATTTGGTCCGACCCGGGAATTAAACCCGAGATCTCAAACACAGCAGTCGCATACGCTACTACTGCGCCACCAAGACAGTCAAATATAAATAAATAAATGATAATTACCTGCAGAAAACTGACAGACCCATGGGCTGTGTTGGTGTTTCTGAGCTGAGGGTCGGCAGCCACCAGCAGATGTCTTAGTCTTCCCGCGCCACCGTCTAGAGCGCGGTGCCATGAAATGTGGTCTCCAGCACATAACTTGTTGCCTGGACATGTTAAAAAAATGGTTCGTTTATGCAATACGAAGAGCCGAAATAGGCAAAATAGCTTGATAGCTGAATTAAAACTTTAAAAAGCGTGATGCAGAATCAAGTGACGTTAGAAGTAGGATTCGAGTTAGTTCAAATCGTATGCGCTAGATGGCGCTACTTGTAGCGTATCTATGGTTGTTTATACGCATTTGCTAAATACAGCTAACCACTACACACTTGCCATCACACACTGTCCTTGTATTATTAACAGAAAAACATATTCATTTACTTTTTGATTACATTGCAAGGAGGGTTTTTATCAGGTAGGCGGCTAGTCATAAAGAAATCAGTTAAAACTCTTGAGTATAATAAATAAATACGTCGTACATCTAACACACAACGCCATGTAGTCCCAAGCTAAGCAGAGCTTGTGTTATGAGTACTAGACAACTGATATAAATACATGTATTGTATACTTTTTTTGTAAATACATAGGTACATATTAAACACAGAAAACACCCAAACTCCGAAATAAATGTTTGCAGATCATACAAACATTTGGTCCGACCCGGGAATCAAACCCGAGACCTCAAGCACAGCAGTCACATACACTACCACTGCGCCCCGAGGCAGCTGAGCTATAAAAATCGTGTTAAGTATAAAGGCCCAATGATGCAGAAGCATCACTAACCCGCCATGGTGTGGGTCCCCATGCTGCATTGTTGCATTGTCTGCATTCGCAATGTATTGTGACCACCACTCTAAGATTCTGTTTATGCTTGCCATCAGGCAGAGTAGAGTCATTTTGGTAGGTTCATATAAAAATAAAAGATGAAACTCACCAGTGGTAAAAACGTATCTAGCCAACGCTTGAAGCAAAGCCGCTGGCCACAGAGGAGGTTGACTCACTCCTTCCGCAGACAGACGAAATGTCAGCTCGAAGCCATACCCGGAGGGAGCTCCAGGGCTTGGGTCCGGAGGCGGGTGGACTCGACCGTCGCCGTGGAGGTCTGATAGACCAAAACTAGAAAAAAAAAAAGGGATTTTTTATGCGGAGAAATTTTCTCTCATCTTTTTTTGGGATTTTTTATGCATGATGGTAGTTTGGGATTCGACGGCTGTGTGTAAGGATATTATTATTATTATGTAGTTTACTTGATGTTTCATCAATAATGTCCCACTGTTGGGCTCGGGTCTCCCCTCAGGAGAGGGTGAAGGCCATACGTCCCCACGCTGGCCGAGTGCGGGTTGGGTACTGGCAAGACAACGTTGTGACTACGTAATCTTGCCGTTGGATATTTTTAAGCCGCCCAAAAGCCACCTACTAAGCTTCACGACTGTTACTTTTTTTTTTATAGAATAGGCGGGCAAACGAGCAGACGTATCGCCTGATGGTAAGCGATTACCGCCGCCCATGGACACCTTGCGGGTCCTTGGCGCCACCAGTGGCGTCACAAGTGCGTTGCCGGCCTTTGGAGGGTGGGGGAGGGGTTGGGCATGGACATCCGGTATCCTCACTCACTAGGTGAAACACAGCGCAAGCGATGTTCCACACAGGTTTTCTGTGAGGCTATGGTATCACTCCCATATATAGTTTTCTATTAACGTTTACATTCGTAAAATGCAACTTGGATAGGAGAGCTGGGACTACAACTAGTCTACAAAGAAATACAAAAGTAGAACCTACAAACCTTACATAATGCCAGTGAGGCAGTATATTCTCCTCCGGTTTCCCAGGGTTCCAGTACATACTGATGTAGTCCAAGGGGTCGTGTCCTCCTAACCTGACACAAAAATAAACAGCGTCAAAATTAAGCGCAGTGTTAGCATATGCGACTGCTGTTCTTGAGGTCTCGGGTTCGATTCCCGGGTCGGACCAAATGTTTGTATGATCTGCAAATATTTGTTTCGGAGTTTTCTATGTATAATATGTATGTATGTATTTACAAAAAAAAAGTATGTATGCATTTATATCAGTTGTCTAGTACCCAACTATGCTAGTATCCATAACACAAGCTCTTCTTAGCTTGGGACTAGATGGCGTTGCATGTAAAATAAAAAAAATGTATCCGTATCCGACGGTTTGAGAATACGGAGTGTCACCAGATCTAGTCACAACATAGGTGATAGAACAGCTGACTGCAGAAAGACGGAAACTTAAAACGAAACCTATATCAACTTGTCTGGCCAGCGTCGAAGTCCTATGTCCAGGAATTGACTAACAATGGCTGTTGATGCACGCTACCGTAAAAGGGTACTGGAAAATATTAATAAACATTTTTGACATCATAAATTATCTCGTAATATGTACCTACTTGTTTTGGGGTCAGAGTTCAGAAGGAAGCCTCAAACAACGTAACTACCAAAATTTAATAGGTAATTACATTTTTTTACCGTTCGGGGTAGAGACAATAGGTTCATGAGTTCCGAGTGCTCGCGCTATGTTTAAACAACTAGCTAAGCAACTGATTGACGCTTTTCGCGACCAGAAAGCCGGCCTTTTTCTAGCACAGAGAATCAGCATAGCCATTCAACGTGGTAATGCCTTTTGGGCCAATAGGCAAAGATGGGGGGTTTTCTGACGTTGATTTTTTGTAAATATTGTTATTGTTTTTTTAATTATGGTTATGTACATAGGTTTCTATATCTATACTAATATTATAAACGCGAAAGTTTGTAAGTATGGATGGATGGATATTTTTTTTACTCTTTCACGCAAAAACTACTGAACAGATTTGGATGAAACTTTACAGTAATATAGCTTATACATCAGAATAACACATAGGCTACTATTTGCCGCGATAACCGACATGTACGCGGACAACCACTAGTTATGTAATAAATGTTGTACTTTTCTATGTATGTGTGTATTTACAAAAAAAAAGTATAGTTCTCTAGAACTAATAATACAAGCTCTGCTTAGTGCGAGACTAGGTATTTGGTATTTAAAAAATAAATTAAACAATCTCAGATGTGATACGTATGTATATCAGTCCCCCTAGTCAAGTTGCAAGTGTTCTTAGTTCTGCAATTGTTAACGCCAAAATTCTCATGTGTCATTGGCAAATCTTAGCAAAGTATTACAATTTAGGCGTTAATGATTGCAGAACAAGAATGCTTGCAACTTGGCTAGGGGGGCAGGTCTAAATAGGATTGTCTTACCAATATTTAAGACGTGTAGTAACTTGCAGAGGATTAGGTTGGTCTGGATACAATCTAGAGCATGTCTCGCAGAGAGCTTTGAGACCAGCCGGCACTAGGCGGTCTGCAAGCAAACATATTTACCTATCGTAATAATTAGTTAATTACCTGGTCTGTTAGTGGTTAGTGGCCGGGACTAATAAGCTGTAGGTCTTAGGTCAACAGACCTTATTAGTTCATAGCTGGACATACAGCCATTGTTAGGAAGGTCATAAGTAATTTATTTACACCTTAAACTAGCTGAGCCGGCTCAGTACAACAACAACCGCAGTTAATGCACTGGGGCAAAGCTAGTCTAAAAAATAGTGGCCTACTCCTTGTATCATCAGCTATCTTCCAGTGAAGGTCCTGTCAAAATTGTTCCAGCCGTTCCAGAGATTAGGGGAAACAAAGAGACGGAAATAAAATAAAAATGCAGTATTGATGTAACTGTCGTATTTTTGTAACGGCTGTTTTAGTGATCACAAACAGACACTTCCATTTTATTTATTTGTATAGGATTGAGTTTTAAGTTTGTTACAATATTACCGAGAATAACTTTTTAATGAATTCATCTTCAAAAAATTATAGGCTGGGAATCTTACCAGTTTGAGTTATTTGTTCCCTGCCCATATCCTGAGAGTTTCCTGGTACACCGTCAGCTGTTACAGGACTTGTAGGGAGTTGCGCAGGCGCAACAAACGACAGTGCACTACTCCTTACCAAGCCGTCAGGAGGCGGGGCACCAGTACCGTTGCCGGTAGACATTTTAGACCCTTAGCCGTTTGGTTTAAGTGAACAATAAAGTCCTTAAAAACGGATTAATAAAACCAGTGAAACCACCTCAACACCGTCAAACTTAGAAGGAAGTTTCATTATTTTTCTCTATTATCTGTGGTATCATTCTTGTTGGTTTTAGTTGCGTTTCGTAGTTTCATTTTTCTACTTATTAGACATATTTGAGTTTTCATTAAAATACTCAATATCCAAAAGAAGATATATAGTCAGGTAAGTAACTAAATTGTATGTAAGTACATTTACTTATTTTCGACAATTCCACTTTAAAAGAAAAAAATGTTCAGTTTCGTCATCATTCGGAAAATCACCAGTTTTGACAAATTATAAATCCCAGTGTCAATGTCAAACGTCCGTCATTGCATTTCAGAACGACATCCGTTCGCACGGACGGATCTGTATTTGTTTGTTATTTCGTTTAATTCAACCGTTTTACTCTATTTATAAACACAAAAACTCACTTGGGAACTATAAATAACTCTCACGCATTCTGTGCTGTGTTACCCGTAACATACATCCGTTTAAACTTAGTATTTAATAAGAATGCGTTACTTATTTCTTATTAGTATTTTTAGCGTAGTTTTTGCGTACGAAAAAGACATGACGATAATGATACAGGCTGGCAAAGTGGACTGTTTCTTTCATAAAGTGCTTGTTAACGAAGTTATCGACGTAGAGTACCAGGTATGCTGTATTATATTTTTTTATCTAAGGCGGTAGATAACTCATGGAAGATTGTAGATTAAATCATTTATAACATATAAAATCTTGTCTATAAAACATTATTTATGGCTTAACGGCTTCTGAAGAGCTAGTAAGGTCTTCAAACGACTGTTATCTTAAACATTCTCTATATTTTATGGTGTTTTTTTATCATGAGTTCTATTTAGTTATATCAGTAGAGAAACACATTTCTCTTATATGTCGTGACGGACCAAATTTGCGCAGTATTACCACACCTATTCATACCTAGGCTGCACAGGCGACTCTAGCCCGTGTACAATCATTACTCTAGCGCCTATTACCTGCCCTTTAGTATGCGTAGCGCCCTTCAGTAAGCGCGCAGATTCATTAAAAGTGCTGCGTCCGGTGCCCCTAACACTGCTGCGCCCGTGTGCACCGCAGACCCTGTACTATAGGTAAAGAGGTCCCAGCTATGGTGTCATGACACACTGTAGAGAAAATAATCACAAATTTTAATAAAAAAAAACCAGACTTCAATCTGGACCAAATTTAAATGGGACCATACGGGAATATTGAGTTATTCGTTAATTTGTCGCGGACATACTTAATGCAAATTGAAGCACCAGCTTTCAAATAAAAAAAGAATCATCAAAATGGGTTCACCCAGTCGAAAGTTATGAGGTAACAAACATTAAAAAAAAAAACAGTCGAATTCGAACCTCCTCCTTTTTTGAAGTTGGTTAAAAAACTAGAGACAAACCTTTAATCAACCTGTTTGGCCAGTGTGGTATAATAGGGAGAGCCACACTTCAGCATGAATGGGCCGGCTCGACCGGAGTGATACCACGGCCTCACAGAAAACCGGTGTGAAACAGTGCTTGCGTTGTGTTTCACCGAGTGAGTAAGGATAACGGAGGCCCATACCCCCTCCCCATCCCCCAAAGGCCGGCAACACTCTTGTGATGCCTCTGGTGTTGCGGGTGTCCATGGGCGGTGGTAATCGCTTACCATCAGGCGGTAGGTCTGCTCGTTTGCCCCATATTCCATAAAAAAAATAGACATTTATGAATTTACCTAGTTTTGTGTTAAAACTAATTAAATATGATTGTTTGCTTTTACAAGCAGCTTGTTATCTCGACAATAAAAACAGTATTTTTGATAGGCAAGTCATGTTAATTAATAACTTTTACATGTGTATGCTGTTGTGATAAACAAGTGTTTTTTTATGTACCTACTAGCTGTGTCGCTACCATGAGCGTAGCCAGCCTTGGGCTCAGGGTGGGGCAGCAGTCTTAAATAATAATTATGTAACTAGCAAACTATACCCGCGGTTTTACCCCTACCGATTCGGTCGCGGCATGGCCCATCGTGTTGCTGGACGAACCGAGCAAATTGTCTGCCCGTATGGTCCGGTGCCTCTGCGAGGTGGGGCCCGATCTGTTAAATCTTAAATTTTTCACCGTTTAAGGCTATGTTCAGATGAATCGATGAATGAAATACAAGATCATCAATCCAAACGTGGCAACTGTTTACATGAACGCGCGCCACCGCGCGGCACCGCGCGGCGCGCTGCGGCCCGCGCGCCTAATCTTGAACCGCCCCACATACATAGATTTTAATGATTTAGGCGGCCAAAATTATTTTTGGGGTTATTTTAGTTCTAAGTTCAATTAAAATAAAGAAAATGTATATATTTATAAAAACACATATATTTGTCAGGTTATAAAGAACAGTAACATATAACAGAGCTATAGTCACTAAAAATACAAATCAATGGAAACAGAATTTAACCAGTTTTCTTTAAATATAAATTTACATTAAAAATCGGTATCTTCAGGTCCAGATGTCTCTACCGACTCTGTGTTTGGGTCAGCAGGTAATAATAGTTTAATCGTTTCAGGTAGAAATGCGTTTCGTGAAGGTTTTCTTATTCGTCTCAAGCAACTAATGAAGGGATCAGAACTTAACAAGAGCCTATAATATACATCTAAGTTACATTCTTCCCTAGAAAACTTTCTGGCAAAGTTTAGCCGGTACGATCGGAAATGCTTGTTCCGGGCTTCTGCAGCTTCTTCCGATAGCTGTCCAATTGGAAGCAGCGAACTTTTTATGATTTGGCTTCCATGTACCAATATCTTGTGCATAGTAGGCGTCATTGGGTGCCAACCATACTGTTCTACGTACAATTTTGCTGTGTCGTACGCATACTTATCATATTTTTCAGCATCTATTTTATGGCCACTAGAAATAGTTTCTAAAATAACCTTGAATCTGTAAATCAGTTCAAAGTTAATACCCGTGATGTCTGAAGCCAATTCGGGGTTTTCAAAAAACCTCCGGCTTGTGTTGCCATCATTGGTGTTGCCAAAGTTGGCCTTTGGCATATCAATGAGCAAACCAGTTTCATTTCGAAACCTCTCTTGAATTTCCAACTTCTTTTGGGCTTCTAATGCCTTGTCTTCTTCAGTTTTTCTTTCCCTGTATTTTTTTACTGGCAGTTTATACGAAAGGTGTATAATGCTTTCGAAAATGCGGATCAGGGCGTGTAATACTGACAAGCCGAATTCCAAAGCTTGAGGGTTTACAATATTTTTCTTCGATAGATCATTAAAGGTTTTCGAAGTAGCTCCACAGATGTAGCACTGGGATGTTGACTTTGTGTCTGTGGCTGCGTTGCACACCTTTCCGTCAATCATACTCATTTTGAGTTGGTGCCCGAACGAAAACTCCTCTTCATTCAACGTAACAACTGTTTTGTAAAGTTGCTTGATGGACTCCTGCACATATTTTATCTCTTCTTTAGTTATGTCCGTTGTTTCTTTTACAAATCGGAGTCGAATCGGACGGCAAAACCTTGACGATGAAGGAGTTGGATTCTGCCAAACAATTTTACTGCGATTAACGACTTCCTTTCTTGCTCGTTAAGCCGGATTATCACATGTTCTAGGTATTTTGATAATCGTGTTATGGTTAGATCCATTAGGCACTGTAGATTACTTTCCGCGCAAGTAGCCGAAATTTTTAGGGATTCTTTCGGCGGATAGCACTCTTGTTTTGATTTCAAAACAAGATCATAGCTAGGGAAATGTTGTGGATTTGTTGCCCTTACTATCTCATACTGTCGTCTCGTAAGATCAGCTTCAACGAACATCTTAAGTGCTTGCAGGGGCGTCAATTGAGGTACCTCATCGCTGTCGGTAACTCTACTGTAGGCTTTTCTATATTTACTAGCCCGTGTTGGTGAGTTCGTAATATCTTTAAGCACTTTCGAGGCGGTCCTATGTCCTGTTGTCTGCAACACAGATGTAGCAGCATAAACAATAACTTCATCACCTACGGAGGCCCTTATTTCTTCCGTTTTTCTTCTTTTACTACGCTCACTTAGTTCTCCAAAAGACTTGGGTGGTCGACCTTGCGAGGAGGCTGATTCAATGGGAATCTCGAATGTTCCCTCTAACCATAATTGGTTTATTTTCAGGAAAACATCTTGGTGTTTATTTGCCTTTGCCCATCGTTGCTTAATTTGTGATTTTACATAAGAAAATCTTTTTTTTAAGTCTTCCTTAGCCTCTTTGTTATGCCCATAGCACATAAGGAGAAAATTCTCATAATAGTCAAGTTTTTCATTTAAAGTTGGTAAATTTTGACTCTGTAGTTGGTCAAATATGTATTGAAGAGTAACTACTTTAGTACCCGAGGTAGTAGGTAGACCTGAAACAAATAAAAAACAATTTTAATACAAAATATCGCACACTCAATATTTCCTATATATGACAAAGAGCATTTCAAAAGGGCTTAGCTAAAAAAAGCGCGATTTTGCACGGCTATTTCTTATGGAATTAGTTAGTTACATATATGAACTATATAGGATAATGAAAATTATTACAGGGACGGACTCATAAGTACATTAAAAAGGCACTTGAATTTAAATATATCTAAAAAAAAAAATTTTGGACAGAGTGATGTTTGTCGTGTTAAAAATGAATGACAGAGAATGTAAATTAAATTTTTCTGTAACGAAAACAAATTGCTCTTACCTGTATTATCGCAATCCATCACAGTTAAAACGCAAATATTAGCTTGAAATGAATTATGCACTTTGGAAAGTTATAAGTTTTGCAGAGCGCCGAGACCCGACATGTACACACTTGTTCACTATCGAATTCCGACTGATCAAAGTCGACTCCCGCGCTTCAAAGGCGGGGGGAGGGGATGTTATATTGTACATAGAACTGTTGACTCACCAATTGTATAGATACTTTACCCTTAGAATAATAACGCATAGAAGGCGAGTCCGCGCGTCCGTTTTGAAGCACCTTAAATGGAGCCATATATGGCTCCAAACGCCGGGCCGCTTCGCAGTGTTCAAGGTCAAAGTACGCCGAACGTGTCTCGCTGTGAATGTTTTGTTTTATTTTACAGTATTTTGTAAATAATTAGGTCAAAATAGAAATGTTTTGTTTCAATATTCCGTTTGCATGTGTGCGTATCGCCGCGCGTACCTACGTAATCGACTCGGTTCAGTGCTTCATTTTTGACAAGGCGCTTTGTATGAAGCTATCTTTCTATGCGTTATTATTCTAAGTACTTTACCATTACATTGATTTTAAAAAAAATACTTTTGGCCGTCTAAATCATTAAAATCTATGTATGTGCGCCCGTCAGCCGCGCGCTAGCGCGCGGTTCAAGTTCTACAAACCTGTATCGACCTGTTCAGTTGATCCGCGAGGCGGACTGACACATAGATCAAAGAAAAATGAGTAGCGTAGACGGTATTTTTATTTTATTTTATTTGGAGAACATACAGTATCATATGACAAAATTAATCTCTAATTAATTTTTTTTAAAAGTATTGTGTCTATCGGTTTGTTTATCGACGAAATCGAAAAAAGAAATGCCATTTGGAATCTTAACTCTAAGGATATTCAAACAAAATGTGTTGGGAAGAATTAGTTTTATTTTTTTGCATTATTAAGGATACCGAAGAAAAAAGAAAAACTTCTTCTCCGACATCTCAGTTTTTGGTACTAAATCCATAAGCAAATTGCCTCCTCTACGTCCATTCTCAATCAATGTTGATACCAGACTGCCGCGCGTACATATTCTGTCATGTGAACACTTCCACCGCGCCCGCGCGGGCATCTGAACATAGCCTAAACCTTCCCTGGAATGCAACAAACATTTAAAACCAAAATCAGCTAACCGGCAAATCGGCCCAACCGTTTATGAGTTTTAGCGAGAAAAACGAAGAGCAATTGATTTTATATATAAGATGAAGATTAACTATACACTTTACTCTCTTTTTTTTATATGTATGGCCCTGCCAAAATGACTCTACTCTGTCTGATGGAAAGCATAAGTAGAATCCAAGAGTGGTGGTCACCATACTCATTGCGAATGCAGACAAGGCAACAATGCAGCAGGGTGACCCTTACCATGGCAGCCTAGTGATGCTTCAGCATCATTGGGCCTCCGGTCTCGCACTCACCAACGAAACACGGCAGCACTAACGCTGTCATTTTACGGTGGTCTTCTGTGAGAGGGAAGTACCGCCAGGGATCGGCAAACCCATGCATAACGGTATGCGTTATAAACGGTTACCGAATCAATCTGTAACCGTTTCAAAGGGTTACTCATTGATTCGGTTAACAGATTGTATATGTTATTGTTTTAACCCAAACAATAAGGGTTAACCCAAATTAAAGGGTTTATGTTTTTGAAATTGTTAACCCAAATGATAGAAGTTAACCCAATATTTCGGTTATTTTACGACGTGACGCGACTTAACGCAATTCGAAAATTCGAAAGCACCGACTTCAAACAGATTCTAGGTACCTAGCACACATTACAATACTACTATTTAAATGAATAAAGAATTAGGTATAGGAAATTTATGAAGAACCAGTTTATTTTACGCTTTTAAGTGTGTTTTTGGCAGAGAGTTTTCGTTGGACGTTTTTTGGAAGTCGGTTTTTTTTTTATAATTCATTTAAATAGTAGTATTATTATGTGTGCTAGGTACCTAAAATCTGTTTGAAGTCGGCGCCAAGCCAAAATGTAATAGGAGGTACCGCACTCGCACTGCCAGATAGCTGCTCCTCGTGTAGCACAAAACAACCCAAGCGGGCAGACACGCGCGGGCTGACGCGACGTCGTTCATGGTCGTCTCGAAATATAGCGATTGTGGTAACTACTATTACATTTGGCTTGGCGCCGACTTCAAACAGATTTTAGGTACCTAGCACACATAATAATACTACTATTTAAATGAATAAAGAATTAGGTATAGACAAGAATTGGCACATAGCAATTTATGAAGAGCCAGTTTATTTTACGCCTTTTAGTGTTTTTTGGCTGGGAGTTTTCGTTGGATGGTTTTTGGAAGTCGGTTTTTTTTTTATAAAAAGTTTTTTTTTGTCAACAGGTAATAGATTCAACACACGGCGACTTGGATGTCTCCTTCCAACTAACGGACCCCACGGGGCGTATCCTGGTGGCAGATTATAAGAAGCCAGAAAACACTCACAGGCACACTGCCGCGCTAGAAGGCGATTATCGATTCTGTTTCGATAATACTTTCAGCACTTTTAGTCAGAAGACGGTGAGTATCTATAATTACGTATGGGCCTGAGAAAGTGACTCTACTCCTACGCCTGATGGAAAACATGAGCAGAATCCAAGAGTGGTGGTCACCATACTCATTGCGAATGCAGATAATGCGCGCATGTTGTATGGTGACCCACACTATGGCCGCCTATTGAGATGCTGATAGAGATTATTTAAAAAAATAACTCCCGCATTAGGAATAAACATCCCGTGTCACGGGAGACTTTTACAAACATACAAAGGACACCCAGACTCGGAGCAACAATTAGTGTTGTTCCATGTGGGTTTGAATCCATAGTACTGTATCATAGTAGAAAGCGGAGGGATGACCATTTATACCACTGCGCCACCCGTACTTTTTAAGGCTCCAAATAACGAAAATAGCCAACGATTCCCTATCGCCTAAGATGTGCGTATGATAAAGGGGACCGAGACGGCGCGGCGGCTTAACGTGCTTTGCGAAGCACGGAGGTAACTCAATATGTAAAGAATGGTCACCATCATACCACCAGGCTATGATGGCTTGACTTTGCATTGTTTTTGTTAGCCTACGGGATTACCACAAGCCGTTCTTAATTTAAATAACTGTCATTTGGAGAAGGAAATGCATATTGAGATAAAGGAACTTTTGAGAAAATAAATTATGCGCTAAGACGATATTATTTAATGTAGTATCTGATAAAAAATAATGTCTATAAAATGTTTGTCCTCAGGTATTCTTCGATATACTAATAGATAATGATGAACACGAAGAGAAAGACTATGATGATGACAAGGAGATGGAATTAGGTAAGGGTGCTTTGTTATTTTCATCAAGTAGCTGAGCCCCGCGGTGTTACCCTTGTTTGTAAACACTCTATTTATTGTTGAAAACTGCATCAAAATCCGTTGAGTAGCTTAGAAGATCTAAGCCTACAGACAGCGGAAACGACTTTATTAACACGCTTTTATTAGTTTGACCTGTATGTATGTAGAGTATCTTTTAACTTCATTTTCACCTACTTCTAGGAGGAGTCTGATTAACTTGAAAATTTGAACAGGGGTCAAGGGCCGATGACGATAATAATAATTGTTGTAAAAATAATGTAAAAAAGCGTGGGGTGACATTTTATTGAATATGTTCAGAAAGCACCTATCCCATGCCCGTGGGTGATGTTGCTGCGAGAACCAATGTTGTCACCATAAAAAAGATATCAAGTCAACCTTCAAAGATAGACATGCATATTGCATATGCTTTCATAACCGACTTCAAAAAGGAGGAGGTTCTCAATTTGACTGTATTTTTTTGTTTGTCACCTTACGACTTTCGACTTGGTGAACCGATTTAGATTATTCTTTTTTTATTTGAAAACTGATGCTTCCCGTGTTGTCCCATTTCAATTTGGTCCAGTTCTTGAAGTCGCTTTTATTTTTGTTTGGACTTTTACGCAGCGCAGCAATGCTTTCACAAGAAATCATTTTTCCCCGTTTTTGCTATAGTTTTAACTCTCTACTTGTAACTCCTTTCCTATTGGTTGAGCGCGAAGATATATAGGCTCGATAAATGGGCTATCCAATGCTGAAAGAATTTTCCAAATCGGACCAAGTTCCTGAGATTAGCGCGTTGAACCAAACAAGCAAACTCTTCATCTTTATAATAGTAGTATAGATGACAGAATAATACTTGGGTCATTGCACTGAAAAATGTTTTTATTGGTGACTATGAATTTCAATTACTATTTTATGTCTCAACAAAACTGTGTAGATACTAAATTGGTATGTTCAGGAATACTGCAATAAAATTACAGTACATTTAAATGGTAATAAAAGCTTTATAGTTTACTTTCAGGAAATCAAACTGTATTGTATATGTACACAAGTTAGGTAATAAAATGTCAGTACCTGGATGACAAAGTTTTGCTCGGTATATTTTTTTTGATAAAATTTCTAAAAAAGGAATCCTAGCTAGATAGTGGGATGGGAAATCGTTGGAGCCGTTTCCCACTATTAGATAGGTAGATATATTTCTACGTGTTAGGGTTCGAAAAAATTGAGACATGAGCCTTATAACGGGTAAAAGAGGCTGCTCTGTTTAAACTTAACTGCGATCAACGAGGTGATTTTTATATTAGACGCTACAGGTACTGGTTCATTCTAGAAAATTCCAACCGCTACTATTTCCGAGAAATGTAAACAAGCGAAACACGCGACAATCAATCCATATTCGACCTTACGTATATTACAGTTATGTTCATTGTTCTGTGTGACAATTCATTATTATTAGAACTTATCTAGAAACTGAGTGTCGCTGCTTTTTCTCAAATGTTCTTTTTCGTAACAATCGTAACAATATTTTCTCTTCTCCCACAGGTAACGCAGCTGAAACCTATATGATGAAAGTAGCAGATATATCAGAGGCGGTCACCCGTTTAAAGGATTATATCTCTACTGCGAAGAGACTCCAAGAGCTGCATTCAGCTCACGAAGCGAGAGATAGGAATTTAGCTGAAGAGATGTGTGATAGGTAAGATATAAATACTTGTTTTAGTCCGCGGCTCCGTCCGCCTGTATGTCGGTTAAAGAAACAAAAAGTCGAATTTAAAATTTATCTCTAGGTATACCGAAATTGATCCATATCGGCTCCGCTGTTCAGCCTTGAATGCCTAGCAAACAGAATTACTTCCGAATTTATCATATTTGTATCAGTTGCACTCGGTGATTAGAAACAATCACCGAGGGTAAGCAATGTCGGCGCGGTCAGTACCTAGATGGGTGACCGTTAGTGGCACGATAACATGAGCGTCTCCGTGATTCGGAGGTCACGTTAAGCAGTCGGTCCCGGTTGTTATCATAGGATGACATTCGTGAAGAGAGCAAGATTACGTAGCCACAAGCCACAAAGTTGTGTTGTCAGTCCCCAACCCGCACTAGCCCAGCAGTGGGACGTTATGGGCTGTTGATGACACCGAGACACAGAACAAATGATAATGCTTATCACATAATTGTTTGTCCTGGATGGGAATCGAACCCGGAACCCGTGGGTTAGCAATCAGACTTGCTAACCAATATAACTCCTCCGAAGCGGAATGTAAACTAATGTAATTTATTTTATCTGTTTCAGGGTTATGAACTGGTCTATAACTCAAATATTTTTAATGATATTAGTAGGTATAACGCAGGTGAGTTTTATCTCCTATTTTTAACCGACTTCAAAAAAAAAGGAGGAGGTTATCAATTCAGCTTTTTTTAATGTTTGTTACCTCTGAATTTTTGACTGGGTGAACCGATTTTGATAGGTAATTATTTTTTACCAGCTGACCCGGCGAACTTCGTACCGCCACATTCTTTTTGGAAATATTTTCTACATTTCTAAAATTCTAGATATAGCAATACGGCGCCATCTACCGGAAATCTGTGCAACTTAGATGCCAAACCGCCATCTATTAGAATTTTATAGAACTAACCGATAAATAAATACTAAAGTCGTATAATAAACATTAGTTTCAGAGTTTATCACGCACATACATCGTGACGCGATTTTTTTATATATTAGGTCTTTACCTATGAAATTGCCGTTCTTCAGTACTGGTCATTTGAAATAAAAAAAAGTTTGTAATGGCTCTGTATTCTAAATTCAAATTAATTTTATTTTAAAACCATGACATTCTGTTTACAAACTCAGTCTTTTGTTTTTTGATTAGCGTTGTATTTTCATTACATTTGAACATTTTTCGTCATAATGGATACTTTAAAAATTCGTGTAATTATGGAATATGAGTTCCGTCGTGGCACCAACGCGACACAAACGGCACGTAACATCAAAAACGTTTACGGAGAGAACTGTACAAACGAACGCACAACCCGATTTTGGTTGTCCCGGTTCCGTTTTGGAAATTTTGACTTGCAAAATGAAGCTCGTAGTCGTCCGGAGACTTTGGTTAACAATAATGAATTAAAGGCGATTGTGGAAGCTGACGAAACTCAATCTACAGCTGAGCTAGCAGCAGCTTTTAATGTAAGCATCAAAACAATATTGATCCATTTGCGACAAATTGGCAAGGTAAAAAAGCTTGATAGATGGGTGCCCCACGACCTTAACGATCGCCAGCGCAACGTACGCGTCGAGACCTGCCTTGCGCTGCTCAACAGGCAAAGAAATGAATTAATTTTGAAACGAATTGTTACGTGCGACGAAAAATGGATTCTGTTGGACAATCGAAAGCGCTCAGCAAGTTGGTTAGACCCTGGTTCAGCACCAAAGCAATGCCTTAAACCAAAAATGACCCCTAAAAAGGTGATGGTCACTGTTTGGTGGTCTAGTGCGGGTGTGATTCACCACAGCTTTTTACAAAACGGCATGAGCATTAATGCAGATGTTTACTGTGAAGAACTGGAGAGAATGATGGAGAAGCTTGCACATCTGCAACCAGCTTTGGTCAATCGGTCGTCCCCACTGCTCCTTCACGACAACGCGCGACCCCATACTGCGCAACAGACAGTCTTCAAGCTGCAAGAGCTGCTGTTGGAAGCTCTCCCTCATCCGCCATACTCACCAGACCTTGCACCTACCGACTATTACTTTTTCCAAAATTTAGACAACTTTTTAATGGGTAAAAAATTCAATTCCCGAGAGGCAGTACAAAATGCCTTTGAAGAGTTTGTTGCCTCCCGTCCAGCTGATTTTTACAAGAAGGGCATCAAAAAAAATGCCAATGCGTGGGCAAAGATGCGTCGATTGCATGGGTGATTACTTCAAATAAAAGAAATAAAAAAGTTTTAAAAAATAAGTACTTTCACTTATTGCATACAAAACGGCAATTTCATAGGTAAAGACCTATTATATAGATTATAAAGCTGGTACTTCCCGTGTGGTCCCATTTCAATTTGGTCCACTTCTTGAAGTTTGTTTTACGGTTCGGGAAAAGCTTTCCAACAATCACTTATATATATTTTTTTTGTTCACAGGTAGTATTCGTAAAAAGTTTATTCGATGACAAAGCAATGACGTTTAGAAGATTAATTCCCAGTCTCTCTAAGTGATACGACCGCCATCTTGCCAAAAATACATTAAAAATAAGTATTTAAAGAAATTCTTCACTGTATTCAAACATAACTCATTCAAACATACAATCACGACATTGGAACAGGCAGGGTCGTATTAAGCCGGGACTCCACCGAACAAATGTTGGCAATTTTTGTGTAGTCAACACGTGTTGGTGACAAAAGTTTCTGTAAAGCCGAGTCTCCACCGAACAAAAGTTGGTAACTTTTGTGTTGTCAAATTTCGGTGGAGACGCGCCTTTAAACGGCCATATTTTTCCGAATACATATAGTGTCGTCAAACATGTACATATATTTCTAAATAAATATACTTATAAAGAAATCAAACATCTCAAACGCGGTCGTCTGATCCCAAACTAGACAGAAACTGTACCTATAGTCCATTCGCTTAGATACGGTCCCCTTGATCACGCCGCCGTCGCACGTGCGGCAAGCCGCCACAAAATCAAACAGCCCGCCTGCGGTGTACACCCACAAGCAAGTATGGTTTGTCAGTTTACGCCGTTGTTTGATTTAATATGTTCGTACACATGTTGTCACAACAATAACCACAATTGCGTGCGTTTCGAATTCAATTCACCCTCAGGATTGCGGAGATTCGATGCCAGTCGCTCCGTGTAAAAACTGATATTCAGGTAAAAACGGTTGAACTAGTAGCCGACCCCAAATCTTGGGAATAATAAAGGCTAGGAAGATGATGATGAACCCCAATTGCGTGCGGATGCACCGACACTATCTAAACGAACTGACTATACTATGGTTACCAGACGGCTGATAAACAACTAACACTAGTAAATTAAAAGCAATATTAGCGGACAAATAATTAAATTAAGAAATTATTTTATAGTAAATTGTGTGTGTATTTTGTCGATATTATATTTTGAATAAGGAACTTCATAGCGACTATCTTAAATAAAATATGTTTTGTTATTAGTGCATTGCAATGTGATATGAAGATTCGATAATTTTTACCCGACTACGGCAAAGCCAAAGGAGGGTTATGATTTTGACAGGCTATGTATGTATGTATGTTCATCTGTTCCCTCATAGCTCCTTAACTTCTTATTAGAACTGGACAAATGAGGTATCGTTAGAAGCGTCTCAATCGTCCGCTGGTTATAGGCTATATGACGTGTCACTCAATCTAATGTGGCGCCCTCTAGCCGACATAAACTACTGTATTCAAAAATAAATTTGAGATATATATGCCGTGTTTAGTATCATTGGAAAGGGCATTACTTGTACATTTCAAAAATATATATATTATTAGCATTTTTTCGTGACTTTGTCCGTATTTATTCGATAATTGTGATATTTCTATGGTACCTATTTAAAATATATTTTGCAAAGAAATTAATATTATAGCGGCACCAAAACATTTTAAATAAAAAAAAGTAAAAAGTAAAACCCAACTACGACAAAAAACAACGCTGAAAAAGTATGAAACAAGTTTCAAAAGCCGTAGTCGTAGTAGTAGCCGTAGCATTTTAAATTCCATTTTTTTAGGTACTTTGTTTTTTATTTATAAAACATGGTTTTAGGGTTTATTACATCACAATTAGTAATTTAGCTTCACCGTCCTTGTTAAATAAGATAATATTTATTGAATGACTATTGACTACATTTTTATATTGTTGTAAAGGGTTTAAAAAGTACGCCTTGTTTCGGTGTCCATTATTTTCAGTTAAGTCAACTATTAAATTTTTTAGTCCTTTAAAAAGAGCTGTAGTGAAGCAAAACAGAATCATACAAAACAGTAGGTTAAATTGAATTTATACATAGTGTTGGGATAATTTATTAAAATACGTGAAGGCTAAAAATAATTATATTGTAATTGTTTTGTAGTTTCTATACCAAAAAAAAATAAAAAAACTATATTGTACTGTTTGCCATATAAGATAAAGAACTCTGTACAAAATGTAGTTCAACAAATTAGGGTAAATTGTATGTATAAGTAGACTCTTAATATGTGAAATTTTAGCTTGAAAACCATAGCTCTGCTCATTTCATCCGAACACTATTTAGTTGCCTTTGAAATTAAATATTTAAATACCTCCGTCCGGTCCACACATATAGATAATAGATTTATATTATTCATATTATTCATATTATGTTATAGGCTTAGAGCATACAATATATGGAGGGAGCGCTGAACGAGCGGAAAGCGTGTGAGAGAGATAGACTCTACCTAAACTCAGTCTCTCTACTCCGATCACGCTTTCCGCTCGTTCAGCGCTCCCTCCATATATTGTATGCTCTAAGGTTAAAGGCCGAGTCAGATAGCGGAGTGTAATCGAGGTATAATGTACTATGCAGTAAAAAATTAAAGCGTCGTGAGATGTTAGATTTTTATTAAAGAAAAAAAGATGAATACCTATTTAAGGTACATTACCGACGTCAAACCGCATGCTACATATATTAACTTAACATGGCTACGCATGCCGTGATGACACGTCACCACTTCAACGATCGGTCTGAGCGTGGTCTGAGCACCATTAGAACTGTCTGCATGCAGACATGCAGTCTGGTGCCTGGTGCATATTTCAACCACACTCTGCTGTCCGAATTGGCCCGCATTTTGTTTAACCCTTAACAACATATTGTAAAGACAGACAAAAATTATTACTACATGTGTTTATTAGTTATAATTAATATAAGTAATTATTACCAAAGTATTAAATTTAATTGAACTACAAGAAATAATCATCTGTCTGTGTGTTTAGCTGAAAGTTTGAAATGTCAATATAGTCCGTGCGCGAGTTGAATGCAGTTAGGATCTGAAAGACAAGGCGAGGGTAACCCTACCTTCCCCTGCCTCCCTCATGAACTTTGCAATCTCGAAGGAAACATTTAATAAAAGCCTATACCAACACGTCTGGCCACCGTGGTATATTAGGATAGCGGACAGACCTTTGTTTTACCCGACTTATAGCATGGGAGTAGATAAAATAAATAGTCGTTACTTTGTATATTATTCTATATGTTTGTGGTGGGTTTCAATTGAAGGGTTAATTCTTGTAGTTCAATTGTAGAGTAGTAAGTACTTTGTACTGTCACAAATGTCCTACGCACAATAATTAGCAATAACTAATAAATTAAGGTAACTAGTCTATCGTGTTTTATTTTTCCTCTGGTTTCAAACTAAGCAGAATTTGTACTAACGACGCTAGATTGACTGAAAGAATAGTTGTGTAATATTTCTTGTGAATAATAAGGAAGGTACACATTATTCATAGGAAACACCCAAATTCTGAAACAAACATTTTGAGATCAAACAAACATTTGGTTCGATTCAGGAATAGAACCTAATTCCTCAGTTCAGTTGTTGTATACGCTACTACTGCGCCACCGAGGCAGTCAAAAGAAAAATATATAAATCAGGGACTAAAGCGAGCTCAATTCACTCAATCGTCCATTTTGGCATTGTGATTTGTGATTGGCTCCATCCATGTAAACTCCTCCTAAAATGTAAATTGGAATACCGAATAATCGAATAATATGTGAAACAAACTTACACCATATCTGTTATGGAGTATGGCAACTGATTGGATAACGTTCGCCGCGACCATTTTTCACGAAAAAATATGTAAAGTCCATTCGCTTAGTTAGTGTCGTTGCACTTACTATTTGTAGTACCTACTTTTATAGTAATTCAGCCAAATAGAACTTGTTCATCTGTTAATTGCGATGAATTAAAAAATAGATATCGATTTGGACAATAATTATGACTATTGCTTGTTTAAAATTACAGTAAAGGTAGTAGAGCCACGCTGATTTCAGCACGAATGGGCCGGCTCGACCGGGGCGGTACTACCCTCGCACAGAAAATCAACGTAAAATGACAGCGTTCGTGCTGTCGTTTTTCGTTGGTGAGTGCGAGACCGGAGGCCCAATTAGTCTAGTCAACAAGTACCATACTTGTTGACTAGACTAAAAGATGCAGCAGCATCACTAGGCCGCCATAGTGTGGGTCTCCATACTGCATTGTCTGCATTCGCAATGAGTATGGTGACCACCACTCTTGGATTCTGCTTATGCTTTCCATCAGGCAGAGTAGAGTCATTTTGGCGGGCCAAACATAAAAAAAAAAAAAAAAAAACAGTAATAATAATGTTAATCGCATTAATGTGTAAGTATTCAAAAAGTACTAAGAAAAGAACAGACATTTTATTATATTTTTGTAAGTAGAAAATATCTCTCTACTGCCATATATTTCAATATGCGAATACTCTCATACTATTTAAAATATTAAGTAACTTAATTATAACTAACGAAAACAATTATGAACATCTGTGAAATTATTATTTTTATTACCACCGAAGTTGCTAATCGATTACTTACGATTAATCGATTTCAGGGTACAATGTGTTAGTAAGGGCATCTCTATGAAGTTCCTACTTATTTTGTTTATTAAAATAAGACTTGACTTGACTTAAAGGTCTTAGTTACCAGGTCATAAAATCCCAAAAAAAAAAAAAAAAATATTTTGTTTATATTTTTATAGATATGTCAGTCTGTCAATTCTGTAAGCGTAAATATAATCCACATTTTTCATAAATTTCATTAAAAACCAAAGTTGAAATGAACAGATTAAACAATTAAATCATAATTTATACTTTCGACTACCGTTTTAATGAAATAAATATTATATTTTCTGTTAGTATACACAAAAAAAGTGCATTAAAATGCTGGCACTACTTTTATTAAATAGAATGAGTGCTAGGCGCCGAGTTCGGCACCAAAGACCGATAAAACTGAATAAAACTGAGGGAAAGAGTCCAGATATGTTATGCTGCCGAACTTGCCTTAGTACTGAAGACTTAGTATCCATTTTTTACCATAAAGAGGCTGAACAAAAGAAGTCTCACGACTTGAGACTGGTTACTGGCTTAGAGGTAAGTTTATGCGGTTCTGATAGGGTTCCCAGATGGCCGGTAAATCCGGGATTGTCCCGGAATTTTGCGTCTTGTCCCATGTCCAGTAATCAGACCTTATTGTCCCGGATTCCGAAAATCTACAAGCTTTGTAAAAACATAAACTAACAACGAATGACACGGTTAGCCTGCCTGTAAGTGAGGGGAAAATACTTCCCGAATTTCCCACAAAAATTAATATGTACGAAAACTGTATGTAAGGCGCTTCTGAAATAACACGTCCACAAATTTTACTAATTTAAATAATTTGTCCTTTTAATTCTAAAAAGCGATGCCTTTTGCGAAAGAGTATTTAGTCAACATAATTAAATGTATTTAATCAAGTCTGAACTGCAGACTCCTATCAATTTTGGCATGTCTTGCTCAGAAATACTAACAGTTTTGCGAAGCTTTCACTAAGAAAAACTAATAAAAATGGCTAAATTCAGTGATAAACACGATATGCTACTACGGTCACGACCAAGCGACCCGAGACCGCTGTCCTTTTTTTTTATTGTCCCGGATTTGGTAAGTTTCTATCTGGCAACTCTCTGTTCTGATGACTCCTGGAATGGTGAAAAGACTACAAAATACGTGTTTGAATTTTTTAGTGTACAAATTGTTGGTATTTTTGAATTTTCATCATTGAAAGTCAGTCTAATAAATAAAGGCTGGTTCATAAATGCAGAGCCTAAACCACTTGGGCTATTAACTTGATATTTTAACAGCTGATGTTTTGTTATGTTTGTAAAGTCCCCTGGGACACAAGAATATCCCCGAAGCACTGTGGGAGAGCCACGCTTCGGCATAAATGGATAGGAGTGATAACACGGCCTCACAGGTAACTGGTGTGAAACAGCGCTTGCGCTTTGTTTCACCGAGTGAGTGTGGATACCGGAGCCCCATACTCCCAACCCCTCCCTTCATTCCCCTCCCCATCCCCCAAAAGCCGGCAACGCACTTGTGACGCCTCTGGTGTTGCGGGTGTCCATGGGCGGCGGTAATCACTTACCATCAGATGATACGTCTGCTCGTTTGCACCCTAGCCCATAAAAAAAAGGGGGTAGTCTTCTGTTCTTTTCTCTAAGTAGCCAACCTATAAGAGTCTCCATCAGGCTCCTCTTTCTTTATGTGCACATACTCAGGTCACCAATCGAAAATAGATATTTATCACCAAAAATTTACATATTTATTTTACAAAAATCCAGTAACAACAGTTTTCAAACCACAGAATCAGCACCATTGACTGGCCGCTATTCTTTCTATGTCTATACTAACAAAATAGTTCTCAGACAAGGTCTTAGGAGCCCCATTACCCTGACATATTCAGGGTTTCTAATTCACTTTTTTTTATGGAATACGGGACAAACGAGCAGACGTATCACCTGATGGTAAGCGTATAACGCCGCCCATAGACACCCGCAACACCAGAGGCGTCACAAGAGCGTTGCCGGCCTTTGGGGGATGGGGAGGGGTATGGGCCTCCGGTATCCTCATTCACTCGGGGAAACAGAGCGCAAGCATTATTTCTAGTTTTCTGTGAGGCCATGGTATCACTCTGGTCGAGCCCGCACGTTCATGCCAAAGCGTGGCTCTCCCACGGTAAAACACTATAGACAAGCAGACTTCATCTCAGTACAAGAAAAACTAATAATTCTGGACATAATCTTCAGATCAAAATGAACGATGGGTTGTCACAGAAGATTTGCACACGTTGCTTAGAAACTATGAACATGGCGTTACAATTCAGACGGACCAGCAAGAAGTCGGAGAAGGCACTGCTCAATATGATATCAGGTACGTTATGGAATTCGGATTTCTGCCAATAGGCATTTCTTTTTTTGATAAAGGGCCTGTCAAAGTGACTTTTGCCTGTTGGAAAGCTAGAGTAAAATCCAATCCTGGTGGTCAAATCCATACTCACTGCGAATGCAGACAAATGTTGCATTGTCTGCATTCGCATGTGATCCATACTATGGCGGCTTTTTTGTACCCTCACTTAAAGGACCGGGGATCGCAGTAGGACGGAAACACATACTTTAATAAATAATAATATAAATGGTGATTTAATCACAACTGTAACAGAAACTTCGTTGATTCGTAAGGCAATTCAATGGTATGTTCCCATTACACGTGCGCTTGTAGTGAGTTCTAGGTTTTGTCTCCTCTTCACAGAAAGAGCTGTACCGTTTAGTTCGATAGTGTTACTTCATATTATGATCTGCTTGAGCCATTGAGTTAGCTCCTCTACCCATCCATATGAGCACCATCCCTTACCTACCAGTGCCTTCCCTCCTTAACTATAAAAATAATAATAAATTTCTATTTAACTCTCACAAAAGTTTGTGATACATTACAAAATGCCACATATTCAGGTAGCTTCGTGAGTCTGCTGCCTGAAATGGGTTTAGAAAAACCTGCAATTACAGGTCACCAGGGTCCCAACTGCCCTTAACTGCCTTTCAATACCTCTGCTGTGCCTTTTCTCAAATTTGGTTGGGGTCAGCTTTAATTCTACTACACTACATCATCATCATCTTCCTAGCCTTTATTATTCCCAAGATTTGGGGTCGGCTAATAGTTCAACCGGTTTTACCTTAATATCAGTTTTTCCCCGGAGCCATTGGCATCGGACCTCCGCAACCCTGAGGGTGAAATGAATTCGAAGATTGAACTAGTTGTCAATATATTTGAGGGCACTGACTTACTTGAGCTTTAATTCTACTACAATACAGCTTAATTTCGATTGTAGAGGAACTGCCAATAAACCCGTAAACTACGCAATATCAACTTCGATAGATAAATTGTTTTCAAATTTCTTAGGGCTCCAAACAGATGTTCGTTTGGTATCCGGGAACGACCTGCTCGCGGCTGACGGACTTCAATGGGTGATCTTCCCATCCTTAGAGCGTTTTCACACTATCCGATCCGATATCGGTGTCGAAATATGTATCTGTCTTTCAATTGTCCGGCCCGATATCGTATCGGCGCCCGACACCTATATCGGATCGGATAATGTGAAAGCGCTCTTAGACTGACCGGGCTAGGATTCCAATACGGTGTCATGATTGCAATACACCTACCTGGCCTTCCGCGGGTCCTACCGTAATGATCTGAATTTAATCCCTTCTAATTTTTTTTAGGTAAACCAAAGAAAAAGTACTCGTCTCGTCTGCAAAAAGCTCTTAAGCCATCAGTGGAGACCACAAAAGTGGAGAAGGTGGAGATGGAGGAGTATAGTTACGAGATATTTGGAGAGCAGTTCCAGGATCATGATGATGGTTATGATGTACATGTCAATAGCAAACCGAAGATGATGCAGGTATGGACAGTTTCTAATGATATAGGTGGCAAATGAGCAGACAGGTTCACTTTGTGGTAAGTAATGATCACTATAAAGCCCCATTGGTATGACAATTAGCGTATCTGACTGCCGATCAAAATTCTTGGGTTTGATTCCCGAGCCGGGTCTAAGAGGGTTACTGAAATCCTTAAAAACCGCCCGGAGATTGGAAGTTAGGATCTTAACCCCCATGTCTTGGAGAGCACGCAAAGCCGTCGGTCGTGTCAGAGCCGTCCCATCGAATTGTGAGAGTGAGGGTACAGAGAGTGCACCTGTGTTTGAGCACACACTTGTGCACTATATATTATATATTGCGTGATCCGCAAATCGTTGTTCTGAGTCTGGGTGTTCTTTGTGTCCATTTCATATATGTTTGTAATGTCCCTAACACAGGAATATTCCCTGTGCGGGACTTGTATTTAACAAATAGAAATACTGGTCCACATCTGCTGTGTATCTTGTGTAGAGTCTATCCATTGGATAGCCACGCTTCGGCACGCATGGACTGGCTCGACTGGAGTGATACCACGGCCTAACGGAAAACCGATGGGAAACAGCGCCTGCGCTGTGTTTTACCGAGTGAGTAAGGATACCCCTCCCCATCCCCCAAAGACCGGCAACGCACTTGTGACGCCTCTGGTGTTGCGGGTGTCCATGGGTGGCGGCAATCGCTTACCATCAGGCGATACGTCTGCGCGTTTGCCCCATATCACATAAAAAAAAGTCAAGTCGTGTCATGTTGCTCCAACACAAAGGGAGAATCCTCAGACCGATCGGTTAATGTAGGGATGTTGTATATATGCTAGTCGGCTCGCCTCTGCGATAGATGGCGCTGTAACATGTTTTGTTTGCCGTATGTGGAAGTTGCCATATTTTATTTTAATTATTTCAGAAGCAAACCAAGAAGAAACGAACTATGTTACCGAACTGTGCTTCGTACAAATGCGCTACGTGCAATAAGGAGTTCCGTATGAAGGCCACTTATAAAGCGCATATGCGCTTTCATACTAACTATTGCGTTTGTGAGGTAAGTGTCTAAATACAGTAGAAACTCGATTATCCGGCCCTCTGTTATACGGATTCGCGATTATCCGGACTACCAATCACGACTAATTAAATAATGAAGTCATAGTCACCGACGACGAGGCAGACCCCGTAAAAGATGGCGCGACGATCTTGACGCTTATCGCAGAGACTGGCCGGAACTGGCCTTAGATAGAGGGAAGTGGCTTGTTGCAGGGGAGGTCTTTGCCCATCAATAGGGCATAAAAGGCTCATAAAATAAATATTGAGCAAAATGTAAGCAAGCATGAACGTGTCGGAGCTGGCAGTACCTCGCCCCGCGGGATCTATAATTACTTAATAAACATTGATTTTCGTTTTAAGTATTTGTTACTTTACATTATGTATTTACTAAATGCGCATTAAACCCGATTTTCTTCATAAATTCGATTATCCGGATCCCTAACGAGAAAAATAAGCCCGGTTAATCGAGTTCCTACTGTACTCCAAATTTGACTTACGTACTAGCTAAATCCCACAGTGTTATCCGCGGTTACTGTAGTATTTTTACGTTATGGTACCGCCTCGGGGCAAAATAGTCTAAATAATTATAAAATTTTAACTAAAAAAAACCGACTTCAAGAATTGGACCAAATTGAAATAGAGCCACACGGGAAGCACCAGCTTTCAAATAAAAAAAAACATTAAAATCGGTTCACCCAGTGAAGAGTTCTGAGATAAAAAAAATATATATATACAAGTCGAATTGAGAACCTCCTCCTCTTTTGTTAAAAAGTAGTCTAAGTTACTTCTGATATCATCAGCTATCTGTCAGTGAAAGTTCCGTCAAAATCGGTCCAGCGATTATCTATCCGTGAACAGCAGGAATCACTTACCCTTTGATCTCCCTCTTCCCCCCAAAAATCAGTTCTTCTCTTCTCTGTTCTCCAGACATGTGGCAAGAGATGCAGGAACAACAACCAGCTCCAAGAACACAAGCGAGCTCGTCACGGCCTCTATAAGATCCACAAGTGTGCTTACTGCGAGTACAGCTCAGCCACTAAGGAAGCCCTCACTGTGAGTACTTTCATCTATACCGCACTGTCCTCACATAACCCTCTCTCTCAAGAAGGTTTTGGTCCACTATATCACCTTTGGTCTACCGTGGGAGAGCCATGTTTCGGCATGAATGGGCCGGCTTTACCGGAGTGATACCACGGCCTCACAGAAAACCGGTGTGAAATAGTGCTTGCGCTGTGTTTCACCGAGTGAGTGAAGATGCCGGAGGCCCATACCCCAATCCCCTAACCCTACCTCCCCCGACCTCCGACCAGGCGAGGTGATCATGCCTGGCGGGCCACTGCCAAACGGTTGATGTTGGGATGTCGCGAGAACTTGTATTGCGCGATTCAGGATTGGTAGTTACTCCGTGTTGGGCGTTACTTCATAGTTCGGTGTATCTTCGGTAGATGGCGCTGTCATATGTTTGCTTGTTGCGCTGTATGTGAAAGTCGCCACAGGCTCTTACGACACCCATGTGATAAATAGGGGTGGTGACACTCTGTGTTCTTAATCACTATAAGGATAACCACGGCGGAAGCGAAAACGCTGAAAGACCAACCTAAAATGACAGCGTTCGTGCGTCGTGTTTCGTTGGTGAGTGCGAGACCGGAGGCCCAATGATGCAGAAGCATCACTAGTCCGTCATAGTGTGGGCTACCTACCTACAGATTCATTAATTTAATTTAGAAAATTTGTTACGATGATTATCATTTACAGCAATAACTATTGTATTGATAATATCGTTTAAACTCAACTTTCTTTAAGAACCATTATTTACTTACATATACATGCTTACGTATTAAGATTAAATATAAAAATAAATATAAATGTTTTGTACATCTAACACACAACGCCATCTAGTCCCAAGCTAAGCAGAGCTTGTGTTATGGGTACTAGACAACTGATACAAATACATATATACTTTTTTTTTGTAAATACATACATATAATACATAGAAAACACCCATTATACATAGATAACACACATTACTTGTTACGCATGAGTAAACATTTAACAATATTTACACTGCAGTCACCGAGGCATGCCAACTCGACAACTAACAAGATTATAACCGATACTTGCCTATTGAAGGGTGTACCTACATATTCGAGTTTTAAGAGGATTTGTCAAATTTAGAGCGCCGACCGTCCAACAAAATTATGTTCCCTCGTGTTAGGTACTCTGTGAGTGACTAGTTGTGATGGAGACTTGAAAAAATGCCGCAAAATAAAAACAAATTTTGAGTTTTTCACACTTAAAAAGTAGGAGCAGTCAGTACAATTTTCGATATAATTATTCTAACAATGGATATTTACAGTACAACTAGCTAACTCACGCAACTTCATTTGCGTCTCTTGAATCTTTTTTTTTATGTATGTACATCGATTACTCCGTCAATTGTGGACCCATTTTGAAAATTCTTTTTGTATTCGAAAGGGTATGCTCCCCATGTGGCCTCATGGCCACCATACCAGGATGTGATGATGGGATCCTAAGGAAATCGAAGGAAACCCTCAAATTTACGTGTCATGTTGGTCTAAACTTGAAATTACTATCTTAGGCTCCAGACGTGAAGATCGGTTCAATAGTTTTGTAGTTTGTTGCATTGTCTGCACGAGCAATGAGTATGGTGACCACCACTCTTGGATTCTGCTTATGCTTGCCATCAGGCAAGTAGAGTCATTTTGGTAGGTCCAAGCAAAAAAAAAAGTATGATGAATTGTTTTTATGTAACAGATCCATGAGCGTCGCCACACCGGCGAGAGGCCTTACGTGTGTGACCACTGTGGAGCCACCTTCCACCGAAGGTCGAACCTAGTCCAGCATATCGCCATACACCTGCCAGAGAAGAATTTCCAGGTACTGTATACTTAATACATATGTAAATACTAGCTGTTGCCCGCGGCTTTGCTCGCGTGGAAGTTGATTATATGTATTTATTTAAAACTGTGTAAGTATCTATGAATACTGTGTTCACGTTTTTAAACGTATTTATTTATAATCAATAGTCCATTAAAATTGACTTTCACACACACTTTCGACCCATATTTTAACCCCTTTAGGAATAGAATTCCCATAAATGCTGATATAAGTATTCATTTATTTGTAATCAAAAGCCTGAAGACAAAGTTTCAGGCTACTAAATTAAAAAATGACGGACTTCCAGTCTAGCCTAGGGATAGAATATCCAGAAACGCTTAAATACGTATCTCATTATCATCAACGCAGTCCACTGCTGGACATAGGCATCTCCAATTGCACGCCACTTGGTTCGATCCTCAGCTTCTCTCGTCCAGCTTCTGCCAGCCGTCCGATTATTATTCCACCTGGCCTGTGGACGTTCTACGCTACGTTTGCCGAGACGCGGTCACCACTCACGAACCCGTTTATCCCAACGGTTATCAGTTCTACGGCTAATATGGCCAGCCCACTGTCACTTCAGTTTGCTTATCCCGTGGGCTATGTCAATGACCTTGGTTCTCTACCGGATCACCTCATTCTTGATGCGATCCCTTAGAGAAACGTTGAGCTTTTGTGATGAGAAAAATTAATCATTATTATTATTATAGCCCTCTCCATAGCGACTTTGAACTTGTGGACCAGCCGTGTCGTGTCCACGTTTCGGCACAGTATGTCATGACAGGTAGGACGTATTGATTGAAGAGTTTCGTATTTAGGCACTGTGGGATTGACGATGAAAAGACCCGACAAAGTTTCCCAAACGCTGCCCAACCCGGCCTAATTCTCCTGTTCATGTCGTCCTCGAAGTTGTTTCTACTTAACTGCAAAGTCTGCCCGAGGTACCACACATATTTTTGAACAACTTCAAGAACGGCACCGTGAACCACAACCGGTTCCGGTAGAACATGTTCGTGCATACGTATCTTCTCATTTTTAATCAGTAGCCATAAATAAAGTTGCATGTTTCTAACTTCAAGAATGACGGACTTCCAGAATAACCTATATACGAAATAACAACCCCCATTTAACCTCTTAGGGGTAGATTATCCAGAAATGCTTAAACACGTATCTACTATTTTTTAATCAGTAGTCCAAAAGTAAAGAACGACGAACTTCCTTACAAACTTTCAACCCCGATTTCACCCCCTTAGGGGTAGAATATTAAGAAACGTTTAAATACGCATCTATTCATTTTAAATCAGTAGCCCAAAAGTAAACAATGACGAACATCCTTACAAAATTTCACCCCGATTTCACCCCCTTAGGGGTAGATTATATAGAAACGCTTAAACACGTATCTACTATTTTTTAATCAGTAGCCCAAAAGTAAAGAATGACGAACTCCCTCACAAACTTTCAACCCCGATTTCACCCCCTTAGGGGTAGAATATTAAGAAACGTTTAAATACGTTTCTATTCATTTTAAATCAGTAGCCCAAAAGTAAAGAATGACGAACATCCTTACAAACTTTCAACCCCGATTTCACCCCCTTAGGGGTAGAATATTAAGAAACGTTTCAATACGTTTCTATTCATTTTAAATCAGTACCCCAAAAATAAAGTTTCACGTTTCTTACTTAAAAAATGACGAACTTCCATACAAACTTTCAACCCCTATTTCACCACCTTAGGGGTAGAATATTCAGAAACGTTGAAACACGTGTCAATTCATTTTTAATCAGCAGCCAAAAAATAAAGTTTCATGTTTCTGACTTCAAAAATTACGAACTTCCAGACTGACCTATATACGAAATAACAACCCCTATTTCACCCCTTAGGGGTAGAATATCCAGAAACGCTTCAATACGTATCTACCCATTTTTAATCAGTAGCCCAAAACTACATTTTCATGTTTCTCACTTAAAAAATGACGGACTTCCTTACAAACTTTCAACCCTTATTTCACCCCTTTACGGGCATAATATCCAGAAACTCCTAAATACGTATCTAATCATTTTTATTAAGTAGCCCAAAAATAAAGTTTCATATTTCTTATTTAAAAAATTACGGACTTCCATACAAACTTTCAACCCCTATTTCACCCCCTTAAGGGTAGAATATCCAGAAACGCTTACACGTATCTACTCTTTTTTAATCAGTAGCCCAAAAGTAAAGTTTCATGTTTCTTACTTAAAAAATGACGAACTTCCATACAAACTTTCAACCCCTATTTAACCCCCTTAGGGGTAGAATATTAAGAAACGTTTTAATACGTATCTATTCATTTCAAATCAGTACCCCAAAAATAAAGTTTCATGTTACTTACTTAAAAAATGACGAACTTCCATACAAACTTTCAACCCCTATTTCACCCCCTTAGGGGTAGAATATTCAGAAACGCTGAAACACCTATCAATTCATTTTTAATCAGCAGCCAAAAAATAAAGTTTCATGTTTCTAACTTCAAACATGACGGACTTCCAGACTGACCTATATAGGAAATAACAACCCCTATTAACCCCTTAGGGGTAGAATATCCAGAAACGCTTAAATACGTATCTGCTCTTTTTTAATCAGTACCTTAAAAATAAAGTTTGTTGTTTCTTACTTAAAAAATGACGAACTTCCATACAAACTTTCAACCCCTATTTCACCCCTTAGGTGTAGAATATTCAGAAACGCTGAAACACGTATCGATTCATTTTTAATCAGCAGCCTAAAAATAAAGTTTCATGTTTCTAACTTCAAAAATGACGGACTTCCAGACTGACCTATATACGAAATAACAACCCCTATTTAACCCCTTAGGGGTAGAATATCCAGAAACGCTTAAATACGTATCTACTCTTTTTTAATCAGTAGCCCAAAAGTAAAGTTTCATGTTTCTTACTTCAAAAATGACGAACTTCCATACAAACTTTCAACCCCTATTTAACCCTCTTAGGGGTGGAATTTCAAAAAATCCTTTCTTAGTGCTCACTTACGTTATGTAAAGAACCTACATGCAAAATTTCAGGATTCTAGCTTCAGCGGTTTGGGCTGTGCGTTGATCTCTGGGTATGTCAGTCAGTCAGTCACCTTACTCTTTTATATATATAGATTTTACTATCACAGTAGTGCTAGAATTAAAGTAATTTAATTATTTTGATTATATTATGTAGAAAAAATATCAAACTGTTTAATGTATGTTCATGTAAAATTATTCATTATTTTTGCTATTTAAAATCTATACGTTGACAGTTTCATACTAGTTATTGACAGTATTGTACCTAGTATTGACATGTTAAGACATTGTCATATAGAGTATAACACACATTTAATATTATTATTCGAAATTACTTAAATTGAACTCAAAAATCGAAAAAAAAAACTTAATTCACAGTATTTTTGTAGAATTTTAAAAACTGAACAAAATTACCCCGTTTTTGAGTGTCAAACACACCCAAAAACATAGTAATTTGTGTGTGTTGTGTGTAAAAAGCATAGACAGAATTTTGACAGTTATCGGTTTTTAGTGCGACATGTGCCCTAAAAGGCTCAAGTCGCGCAAGTTCCTACAGATACACAAGCACAACGCGCACACTGGCAAGCGTTACGGATACCTGTGCGGTATCTGCGAGCACCGCTTCGAGAAGCCGAACAAAGTCAGGGCACACACTAGACGAGTACACGGCGTACCCGACGAACAGCAGGGACCGATTGTTAGGGTGCAGATGTAGATACTAGGTTCTGTATACTAGGTATGATATTACGTGTACCTTGATTATTGATATTAGGGTATTATTTGGGCGGTTGTGATTCATTTTTGTTCTTCCAAGCCTATTTAGTGGGGTTTAAATGAAGATAGTCGCCTCATAGGACGTACACGGAAATGGAAATACCTGGTCGGTGTTTTATGTGTGTATCGGTTAAGTTTAATATTTTACGTTTGTATGTGTGTGAATTATAAATGACTTGTACTTCAAACTCAAAATATTTTTAGTGGATCATAGATTTGTAAGATGTTTATAAAATATTACGTTAGCTATGTGCTTCCATTTGGGCATACAATATTTAGAAATAACAGTAGTTAAGAAAACATTACAAATAACTATATCAATCATACAATTCATATTCATACCTTGTCTAGTTCTGGTACGTTTGAAATTAGGAAATCAAATTTCTTCAGTTATTCTTTTTATTCTTCCGCGTGATTCCTTCCAGTAAAACCTTTACTTTTTGAGATTACGTGTGTGAGTCTTATTGCTCAAACATAAGGCATATTTTATAGTAGTAATTATTAGAGGAGTTAGTGAACCTGCGGTCGTTAACCCGTTGATGATTATGTTTTATTAGGTACATGGTGTTGTAAATTTCAAAAATGAAAATAAATGTCCTGTGACCAAACTACTGAACCGATTTGATTGAAATTTTGTAGGTGGACCTGTAACATGTGTAGCTATGTCTAGTTTAAATAAATGTAGTATTGCCATATCCACCCTGTAGGAATATAGACAAGAATTGCTCGTTCAAATGTATTAGATCTCTCATACTATGACTATTTGCGACTGGTATGTTAGTCTAGCTCTAGTTGTTATCGATCCTGTTTACAAAACCATAGGTCATAGGTTCGATTTATTGCTTCAATTATGTGATGAGAATGACATCAGTAATGGGTATTATTATGGTAAGCTGCATAACAATCGGTCCCTGGCTTTCGAAGGATGGCTTCAAGTGAGGTAAGGGCACTCTTAGTTTGACTTTAATTCTCATAGGCACTAGTGGTTGACATACGACTAATATAAAGGTGGGGAATTTTTGTATATTTATATACATTTTTTCATATTTGAGCCTGCCAAAATGACTAATCTGCCTGATGGGAAACATGAGCAGAATGCAAGAGTGGTGGTCACCATACTCATTGCTCGTGCAGACAATGCAACAATGCAGCATGGTGACCCACACCATGGCGGCCTATTCAGATACTTCTGCATAATTGCCACACATACATAATATGTAAGGGGTAGGCAGAGAAGATTTATTTTCACTTAATACGGTACTGACACACCTCGTTGTTTTCATCCGCATTCATCGATCGCTGCATGCATGACCCGTAACTTGATGTTATACAACGTAAAATAATTTGTTTACCTAAAAAGAAAGTTTTAGTGAGCCAAAATTAAAAGATAAACATAATAATATATATGCTGTCGCGGACTGTCTGTTTTCAGAACTTTTAAAGGGGAACAATTCTTAAATACATTATTTTTGCGAAACTTTAGACGTTTACACAACACACTCAATGGAAGTTCTCGAAAGGAATAACTTTTACGTGTCTTTGTAACATTTTTCAGTGATTATACTATTACATTCTGCTCCTATTGAGCTTAGCATGATGATATGTAGCCTATAGGCTTCCTCGATAACTAGGCTTTTTAACGCGATTAGCGCCTTTAACTAAACAAATACCTACCCTTCAGCTTCATAATATTAGTAAAAAGTTTCTTTTTTAAAAGATAATGTTGTCAACTGCTAGTGACACCCATTTTCGATAGAAAATATGTCAATATGTCAAACACTAGTGCCGTTACCTTATTTTTAGGGTTCCGTACCTCAAACTCAACCCTACTGCTTCTGAGGAGAGAGACTTACTTCCCTGATAGCCTAGTAGTTTAAGAGGCTGCCACAACGTTTTCTACTACGTTGAGTGTAGTGGGTTCAAACCCCACATGGAACATCACTTTGTGTAATCCACAAATTGTTGTTCTGAGTCTGGTTCTTTGCGTCCGTTTCATGTATGTTTGAAAAGTCTTCAGTGACATAAGATTTATATTCTTAACGTCTTTAAAAAAAGCTAGGTGCGGCAACGCGCTTGTGACTCCTTTAGAGTTTCGAATGTACATGGGGTATGGTAGTCACTTAACATGTTATAACCCATCTGCTCTTCTGTCCTGCTATAGCAGAAAGTAAGCTATAGTCCTTAAAATATAGCTTGATATCGGTGACAGCTGTGACTAGTGTCAGTTTACAACTTACGAGGTACATTTTAGGGGGTCCGTAATTTTTCTGCGAGAGTCATATATTCGATGAATGCAAAGTCGACTGAACGTTACTTCGAATTGAGTTTATCGCGAATGAACTTTTTACCGATAAACGCTTCTTCGACTGAACGATTCATCGATCATCAAAATTACGGACCCCATTTTAGGTGTGAATTTGTATATTTATAATGTATTGAACTTCATTCGTGATAAAACTGGCACGTGAACAATGAAAATATAGGTGATACAAAATAAAATAGCTCGTTCAAAGTTACTTTTGTGTTTTGTGGCCATCTCACAGAGATCAAACTATACTTTAAGGAATTAAATTGAAATTCTTGGATTTGGGTACGAGATAGTTTCGTGGGTCAACTGTAGAAGTTACTGGAGGAAGTTCCAACCAGTTATAAACCAGCAGAACTTGCTACCTTTGATTGCATCTTTTCTTCTCCAGTGTCCCATCTGCAACAAACTGGAGAAGTCCAAACAACGTCTCCATGTCCATAAATACAAAGTACACCGGGAGCGGCGATACAGGTACGTGTCAGCTTTATCAGGAACCTTCCACCAGGTCACGTAATGTCCAGAAGGATCTAAGACAGTTTAACTTTTTCTGGGACTTCCCGAGTGTTATGATCTTAGAGTTCTTAGGTTATGACTCGGTGTGTTCGTGGTCACTGCTGTTGATCCTGGTGTATAGGAGGGATTAGTCCAAATTTCAGAAAAAAAAAGAGTGAGAGCCGACTAAGCGAGTAAATTCCGCAGAAAAACAACACTAAAAATAACCAAATTAGTCTGGCCACCTTCTTTCTAAGAAAGGGGGCTGTTAGCCGTTTTCACCAACGTCCCCTAAATTTAAGGGACCACTTAGACAGAGTATGGTAACCCTGAATGACATTTTCGTTTTCAACAACCTTTAGGGGATACCTAAGTGCTTAGGTGTCTCTTAAGGGCTCGAATATTGACCACCTAACCAACCGCAACAAAATAGGAGACCCATAGTTAGGTGTCACTTAGCATGTTGAAAACGAAAGTAGATAAGATTTATAAAGGTTCTTAGATAAGAGATAGCTTAAGTATAGTTGGTGAAAACGGGCATATGTCTAACAGTATACTAATAAATAAAAATGTTATTTAAAATTAGCTATCGATTTGACATGACAGTTGTCTACCCTATTGTTACAGGTATCTTTGCCCTCGGTGTCCGAAGACTTACAAATGTCCAGACCACGTCCGACGCCATCTTGTTAATTTTCATAATTTGGCGCGCTGTGAACAAGGACCAATTGAAAAATATGTTATCGACAGTCAGAAAAAAGTAATTTGAGATGAGGAATGCTTATATTTATGAGATTGAAATTATTATTCTAGGTGGCTTGTAGTAAAACTTGAAGGGAGCCTATGTCTGGCAATGAACGTCCGTCGACTGTGAAGTAGAGGATTTTCTTATACAAGGTGGATATGACTATGCGATATTAAATGAAACCGTGGGTAATTTAAATATGTTGGTTTACTTTGGGATTGTTTAATTTATCCGAAAACGGATATAAAAAAAATAAAAATTTCAAACAAACTAAATGTCTTAAAAATTCAAACCAATAAGGACACCATCTGTAATTTAAGTTCACTAACCTGTGTGGCCTCAGTCCCGGCCGGCGGCGCTAGTTACCTACAAGACGCGCGACCACATTGATAAAGTAGGTACCTACTTTATCAATCTAAACTAAATAGCACTAGTAATATTATGTATTCGCGTTTTTTTAAATTACACAAACCATAATAATCACAAAAAACGAAAACCGCAAGGATTTTAATTTGGTCATCTCGTGTCGAGGTTACAACAGGAAGAGCATTATCTCTATTAGGAATCAAAGATTGATTTTTCTCGTATCTCCTGGATAGTTTGTACAATAATCCGACTATTGGTAGGTAGGATAAACGAACATTCTCCGTAAATTAATATCTTATCCGTAGTAAATTATTTACTAGCCGTATAAGAGTAACCGAGTCGATGCATTGTTTACTTTAAACTCATACAAAATAACATAACGCTACGTAATAAGTGTAATAACTAACAAACTTAACTAGTGAGTCAAATCACCACAAAATAAATATCATTAATAGGTAGTAGGTCAGGGTTCCCGCGCCGATGTCGGCGGCGACTTCAAAGGTAGCACGTGCGACCCGACGGTAGGTGTAACATCGGTCATTAACCCAACAACATCGTGTAGTAGATTTTAAAATCGAAAAATAGTGTCCTATGGCTAAACTACTGAACCGATTTTATTGAAATTTTGTAGGTGGAATTGTATTGTGTGTAGGTACATCTAGTTCAAATTAATATCGTTTTGTCATATCCACCCTGTATAAATTATTTAAGAATAGTCGTAATAATATATCAAATAGTCGTTTTTGAAGTCGGTAACCAGAACCTTTTTTGGCGCGTAGTGGAAGTCAAAGTGACAGCCGTCAGGTTGTTAAGTGACACTTTAGTGTTGTCAAGTAAAAAAAAACGTTTTAGATATTCGCGTTCTACATTCCTTCTTCTGTTTCTTTTGTTGCACGAGGTTGATTATCACGTTTTTTGGAACGAAGTTCCTTATCGCGTGTTGCAAAAGGGGGCTAGACGGATTAAGACCAAAAGTTGTAACGACACTTTCGACACTTTTCATGCCAAAAGTTGTAACGACACTTTTAACATTGAATTGACGTCATAGTGCTGGATACTCAACGTTAAATATAACAAACTGATTGCCAACGTCCATACCGTGTTGAATTCACCGGTTCTCGTCCGATCACCGAAGTTAAGTAACATCGGGCGTGGTTAGTACTTGGATGGATGACCGACTGGGAATATCACGTGATGTTGGCTTTTTGCATTTATATACAGCAAAATATATTGTTTTATAGTATATTTTGTAAAGTTTGATTCTTTTTATTTCATACATCGACACATTTGGATCATGACCCACCATAAGCTTACTTTCCTACAGACATACATATACAATTGGGTCGACATTCGCGTAAATATGCTTGAGAGCATGGATTGAAAATATTATTATAACTGTTTTGTCTAATATAATTATTATCTACTGCAGTGATGTTATAGGTTAAAACTGCATAGATTTTCGACTAGCATTGACGTAGCTTGCTTAATATTTAAAACGTCTTATGTGCGGCATGCACTGTAAAGGAGGGAAATCTTTGTTGTTTTGACGGTTTCGAACGATTTATCGGCAAAGTGGGTCATGATTCAAGTTTGTTGATAGTACCTATTCCAGTAATGACATACATACTTTCGTGCGCTAAATATATGACGATGTACATTTTGTAAATAATAGGATTAATAGGAATATTATAGATATGGCTTAGTTAAGCCCATAGCATAATATTAATAAACTTTAGAATCTCGAAACAGTTTTAAGACGTTAGTACATTTAAATAATATGAATATTTATATCCCAAAACAAAAACTGCATATTTAAATACTCTTGTAAATAGGTATTTTTATTTATTTATTCAATATTGATTAAATCATGTACTTGAAAACTAAATACAACTGTATAAATAAAAACAATGATTTTTTTAAATTCGTTTTATTGTTGTGTAATTAATTAATTAACAGTCTTCAAAAAAAGGAGGAAGTTCTCAATTCGACTGTTTTTTTTTTCAATAGGTATATTTGTTACCTCATAACTTTCGACTGGGTGAATCGATTTTGATGATTCTTTTTTTATTTGAAAGTTGGTGCTTCCCATGTGGGCCCATTTAAATTTGGTCTAGATTGAAGTCGGTTCTTTTTTGTTAAAATTTGTGATTATTTGTTACCTCTTTTTTTAAGCTGCCAAAATGACTGCTCTGCCAGATGGAAAGCTTGAGTAGAATCCAAGAGTGGAGTCTAGTGTTCTTTAAATAATAACATGTAACTGTCTCCTGTGCGTGGCTAGGGGAGGGGGAGCGAGTTTGTTGTTCAAACCCCCTCAAATGTTTCTACACTACATATTGATATTTTCTACACCCCTCATTTTGTTTCGTAATAATATTACAGTTATAGGAAAATAGTGAAAATACTCATTACCTTGTAACCCATACCCCCCGAAACTAAAACCTGGCTACGCCCGTTTAATGTCTTTAATGTAGTAGTCCCAAAGGCCCAGCTCCCAGATGTATCTCAAGCAGGCTTTAGTGACAGCGCAACGAGCCATTTGCGCAGGTAGCGGGTAGTAGCCTAGGGTCTGTAGGGGTCTTCCTAGATATCACCCTTGCCTACTGGTATAAGAAAAGACTTCAATTTGTGTGGGCACGATGCGACTTATGCCACATAGCGGGCAATCGAAGGTATTGGCGTACCGAGCGAATGAGTGGATGGATATGTATCGGTATCAGTGTCCGTCCTGCCTTAGGTCTCAATCAATATTTTGTTCTCATTTTTGCTTTTTGGTTGGAATGACAATGTATGAATAGTAAATCACGTAGTTTACGAAAATGATTTGCTGAAATAAATATCACCTTAAAACTCAAGATTCTAAACATTGTAAACGGAACGTAAGCATCACAAAAATTTACAACCGTTCTGACACTTTGAGTTGCCAGAGTTAAAGTTATCCTTAAAATTCGGGGAAATACTACCGGTGGGAGGTTTCATTAATTTGTTAAGGAAAATCTTTTTGTTTGGTTTTGAAAACCATAATAAACTAAAAATGTGTTTTTATGCACTTTCTATATGAATATAGATAAAAATAGTATTTTGATATACTACTAATTTATTAAACATATATTGAAATTGTAAATTAAGATAAGAAATTAGCTAACTAAATAATAGTAAATAATCAGAAGAAATCCAGGGAATATATTATAGTCATATTTACTAAATATAACTAGTTTTACTTACAGTTGTTCCCTGTGTAAAGTGTAACGCCTGAATCTGATACTTTGCTGTGGAAGAATATTTTACTCCTTGACGAAAGACTGTCATCGAGTTCAGAACTTTCCGGGCACTTCCGAAATACGCCTGTCAGTAGACCTTTCTTTCTTTAAAAAGTATGGTGGCGACGATCAGTATTCAGTTCTCAAGTTGACAACACTATATATGAAACGTCAATCAAAGTGTCAAACGTTACGCCTCACGTACGCGTCTTGTGTATTGTTTTATTTAGTCCTTTTTTTTAAATAATCTCAATCAAATTTTATATAAGCATGAACAATTAAATATATAAATCATAGAATTATTTTTATACTACATATTTATAGAAATGAGTACTTGGAATTGTTGTAGGGCTTGTTTAGACGTGGAATCTCTGAATCCCATATTTTCGGTACCCGAATATAGTGAAAAATACAGTGAAGTTATTTTAAATGCCACTGGAATCAAGGTAAAGATCTTTTAAGACATAATAATGATATTAAAACTTTTTTAAACGATTGAACTACATCATGGAGTACCTTATTTCGGAGTTAGACTTTTAATTTGAATTAGTTTTTTAATTAAATGTCATAGCGGTTTAATGTCTATAAAAACTCTCGAGTACAAAGAAAATAATATTTATCGCTAAGCTACGTTATTTATCTGGCTGGTGTGGTGCAGTAGTCTAAAATCTCTTTTCAAATGAGAATTATGTTCAGTTCGCCCTCAGGGTTGTGGAGGTCCGATGCCAGTCCCTCCATATAGAAACTGATATTCAGGTAAAACTGGTTGAACTAGTAGCCGACCACAAATAATCTTGGGTATAATAAAGGCTGGGCTGGCAGGAAGATGATGAATTAATGTCATCTAGTATTCAAACTTTTCTTATCAGCTGTCAAGTTTCAATCTCATTGTACTTATTTATAATTTACAGGTGGAACTAAATGATCCTTTGCCACAACAAATATGTTTAAATTGTATCACCTTTATTAATAATTCTTACAAATTTCGTAAAAAATGTGAAGAAAACCAGAAGATATTATTAAGTCGTATCAATGACAAACAAGTATATGAAATTAAACTAGAAACTAATATATTTAAATCAGAAAGTACCCATACAATAGACATATCAGATTTAGTTAATGATATCAAATTATTTAATGATAATGAAAACAGTATTAATGATTTCATTGACTCTGTTGAAAATCATGATAATGAAAATGTAAAATTTGAAAATACCGTTGAAGATACAGTTGCAAAGCCAGTAGAAACCGTATGTAAAGAGAAAAAGAGGAAAAGAAATGTTAAGATGGTACCCAGAAGGAGTTTGAGAACAAAAAAAGAGAGTGGAGAGAAGAAAGAGAGTGGAAAGAAGAAAGAAAGAGTCAAAGAAGAGATAGAGTGTGAATACTGCCACAAAATACTGACATCTAAATTATCTTTGAGGAATCATTATAAGATTCATACAGGATTTGATGTGGTTTGCGAGGTTTGTATGTAAATCTGTCTCTATATTACTACTTTAAACATAGATTATCAAATACCTTGTTAGCCTAGTGGTTAGTATATGCGACTGTCGATCAAGAGGGGTCAGGTTCGATTCCCAGGTCGGGCCTAAAAGGGTTGTTGAGTTTTTAACCGACTTCCAAAAAGGAGGAGGTTCTATGTTCCACTTATTTAGGTATTAGGTTCAAATTATTTAGGTAAGCTGATGATGGAAGGTGAAAGGTACAACTCCTCAACGGTTAGGAGTTGGTGGACAATTCTTTCAATTTCATACGTATCTAAAGACCTTCAGTCGTATACTTTCAAGTTATTTAGGTGAGCTGATGATAGAAGGTTAAACTCTTCAATAGTTAGGAATTAGAGGATGATTTTAATATTACACATACGCATAGACCTTAATTTGTATTCTTGATGATGAAATTTGATGAAATAGTTCAACTTACTACTTAACTACGATTGCTTGCACTAAAAACTGAAAAATAAAAACTTTTTATAAAAAAAAAAACCGACTTCCAAAAAACATCCAATGAAAACTCTCTGCCAAAAAAACACTTAAAGCGTAAAATAAACTGGTTCTTCATAAATTGCCTATACCTAATTCTTTATTCATTTCAATAGTAGTATTATAATGTGTGCTAGGTACCTAAAATCTGTTTGAAGTCGGTGCTAAGCCAAAAAGAATACAAACGAACAATTACAAAAGTCTAAGCAATAGTCACTTGGCAACAACTTCAAACATATTCTAGGTACCTAGCACACGTTATAATACTACTATTGAAATGAATAAAGAATTAGGTATAGTCAATTTATGAAGAACCAGTTTATTTTACGCTTTTAAGTGTTTTTTTGGCAGAGAGTTTTCGTTGGATGTTTTTTGGAAGTCGGTTTTTCTTACAACAAATACTTAATAACAGCCTAGAGTATGGAAGATGGAGGGGTTTCATCACCACATTTGCCCACTATTGTGTAATTATAATATATCTTGCGTAGTTAGCAGCAACTCCGTTGAGGCTGGCTGCCATGGCCGAAATCTGCTAGGAGAACATCAAACGTACACATATTCTAAACCTTCCTTAGTAGAGACATGGTAGAATGGTATTACTATTCATCCCGTGGGTGTTGTAGTTTGATCGAGTTGACTTTTGGCTTATTTGTCGGCCAATACCGAATCATTATAATGTTCGCACTCACATACATCTTCATACTGATTAGGAAACCAAGCGAAATATTGGCCGATATAAAGTCTGTAGTCTACGGGGGCTCTAAGGGAGCAAGCTACGTAGTACAACAGCGCGGCAAAGAGAAGGAACACTTGACACAAACCCTATACCAACCCGTCTGGACAGCGTGGTGTTGTAGACCAAAGCCTTTCAAATTGTGTAGGTAATTACTGCTATCTAGGTCTGATTTTAAATTCTTTTTGTAATTTCTCTTCCAGCATTGTGGCAAGAAGTTTATAACCAGAAGACTGTTGCTGATGCACTGCAGAGCCAAGCACGGCTATGAGAAGACTGATAAGTGTTCCTATTGTGACTACCGAGCTTCTAATGCTGAACAGGTCAAGGTAAAACTATTGACATTTAAAGATAATTAATTGTGATATTCTTTATAAGACTTTGATACCATTTTTAAATTGTTGGAATTTTAAATACGAGTAAAACCATTATTTTACTGCACGTATGGCATATTGGTTTAAGCGGTCACCACACCGTTTTACTGCGCTATGTGTTCAAGCCCTACATGGGTCAACACTCACAGAATATGCTGTTATGTTTCGTTGGTAAGCGTGAGACCAGATGCCCAATGATACAGAAGCATCACTAGGCCGCCATGGTGTAGGCCACCATGCTGCATTGTTCATGCTTTCCATCAGGCAGAGTAGAGTCATTTTGGCAGGTATATAAAAAACTGAGTGATTTACAAATTGTTGTTCTGAGTCTGGGTGTTCGTTGTATCCGCACTAAGAATATTCCAGTATCGCGGGAGACTTCACAAACACATGAATCGGACAAAAAGAACACCCCGACTCAGAACAACAATTTGTGGATCACATAAGGTGTTGTCCCATGTGGGATGAGTGTTGAAATTGCACATCACTCAGCGCCGTAGAAAGCGTGCGAAATGCCCTTCCCCTGTCTTCTGTTCTTCCTAAAAGTGAGTTCCTCTGTCTCCTCAGATCCACGAGCGTCTCCACACTGGTGAAAAGCCGTACGTGTGCAACTCTTGCGGTGCTGGCTTCCACCGCAAGAGTAGCTACCTCCAGCACGTGGCCATCCACCTACCTGACAAGACTGTACAGGTGAGACTGTCTTTATTTATAACTACTTTTCTGACGTAGGAGCGCCACGCTTCGGCATTCATAGGCCGGCTCAGTGAAAGTCCCATCAAAATCGATCCAGCCGTTCCAGAGATTAGCCGGAACAAAGAGACAGACAAAAAATATAAAACATGTTTTTTGATGTAAGTATCTTACATTCATTTGCATTTAGTGAAAAGCTGTTAATTTGAAATTACAAACAGACACTTCAATTTTATTTATTTGTATAGATGTGTCTGTTTTGTGACTGCCTCGTTGGTCTAGGGGTTCAAGAGCGAGTGCCGATCAAGAGGTTTCGGGTTCGATTACCGGGTCGGACCTAAGTGTTGTTGTGCTATGTTTTCTTACAATTAAAAAAAATAAATTACAACTAGCTGAACCCCGCTGTATAACATCAACCGCAGGTAACGCCGCAGGTCGAAGCTAATTTTAAAAAGTAGCTTAAGTTACTCCTTATATCATTAGCTATCTACCAGTGAAAGTCCCGTCAAAATCGGTCCAGCGGTTCCAGTGATTAGCCGGAACAAACAGACGGATAGACAGACAAAAATTGTAAAAAATGCCTTTTTGGTATATGTACCGTGTAAACATACATATGCATTTAATAAAAAGTGGTTATTTGAATATATCAAACAGACACTCCAATTTTATTTATTTGTATAGATTTTTTGTAAGTGTAATTTTTTTGTGAGAGCTCAACTTATACTGGATATAATTTTGAGGGTTTAAATGTATTTTTTTTTTCAGTGCGACCAATGTCCACAAAGATTCAAATCGGTAACCCTAATGCGTATACATAAGAACCGTCACCGAGCTCCTCGCTATACCTTCAAGTGTCGCGTCTGCGAGAACAGTTTCGCCAGACGAAGAAACGTGGCTCGACATCTTCAAAGAATCCATGGAGTGCAGCCTACCCAAGAACATATAGCCAGATTGAAGATAGCCTAGTTAATAGTACGTATTTAATTTAAGTTAGCTTATTTTTATGGAGAACCTTATTGAAAATACGAATTCAAAGGAGAATGGCAGATCCTGTACCGCTTTCAATATGTTATGAATGGTTATGAGATTTATACCGTTTATTAAGCGAATCATCTTAATAATTTTCATGTATTTATTATATTTTTAGAACTGTGCTAAAAGAATATTAATTCTGCTCATAAAGTTGTTACAACTGCATTAACTAAACGCATTCTTAAGTGTTCTAAACACGCCATGATTAAACTCTACTTAGTCTGAAAACTAGATGGCGTTGTGTATCAGATTGCCGAAACTATTTTACATTATTTTAAAATATATATTACGTAAAAAAACGATTTTAAATTTGAATCTATATATATTAATGAGCTTACTGGTGAATTTTGTAAAATAATAACATTTTATTGATGGATCAATAAAATTTTAGACGAATGATGTTGATTTTAAAAATATTATATTACGCCATCTTATTGACAATAATGACAACTCATTTGTGATCCATGTATTTCGTTTTAATCTAAAAACTCAAATAAGTTTTTAACGCTGTTGTAAAAATTCAGGAATTTAAAACGTTATTGTCGGTGGTATTAGCAGCCAAATAAATACAAAATCAATCACTACCATGACATACGCCAAGCGGTACAAGTCCCATACAAACCTGCCATTGTCCTTTAATATAACAATCTTTATCAGTATACAGATGGATTACAACCTTCTCCTTAGCAACGTGTTGGTCTACTACAGCACGCTGACCAGACGGGTTGGTATAGGGTTTGTGTCAAGTGTTCCTTCTCTTTGCAGTGCTGTTGTCCTGGTAGTTTCCTGTCTTAGTCGACTCTTACGATACCCACGGGGTGACACTACGTATTGTTAATTGGTATATCAAGATTCCCTTCAAAAATCTCTTCCCTTTCTCTGAAGATTCCATTCTTTTATACCATACTAGCTGACCCGGCGAACTTCGTACCGCCATATTTACATATCTGTCTCAGCTACCCACAGTGTACAGTAGCGGACAAAATAGTTTTCCCGTTATTCTTTTATTTTTCTTGTTCACAAACCTTGTCCTAACTATAACGAAGACATACAAAAAAATGGTGCAGCCGATCGGAAGTTATGCGCGTACATACATTTCGGCGATTCATTTTTATATATATAGAAGACTAGCTGACCCAGCGAACTTCGTATCGCCATATTTACATACATATCTGTCTCTGCTTCCCGTTGACTTTTAAATTGACTTGTCCCGTTATTTTTTAATTTTTCTTGTACACAAACCTTGTCCTAACAATAACGTGGGAGAGCCACGCTTCGGCATGAATGGGCCGGCTCGACCGGAGTGATGCCACGGACTCATAGAAAACCGGTGTGAAATAGTGCTTGCGCTGTGTTCACCGAGTGAGTGAGGATACCGGAGGCCCATACCCCAACCCCTTCCCCTATACCCCGCGTCCATCCCCCCCCATCCAAAGGCCGGCAACGCACTTGTGACGCCTCTGGTGTTGCAGGTGTCCATGGGCAGCGGTAATCGCTTACCATCAGGCGATACGTCTGCTCGTTTGCCCGCCTATTACATAAAAAAAAAAACATAACGAACACATAATTTTTTTTATTATTAATTTGGAGCAGCCTATCGGATTAACGACCCTTCTCGGCTTGTCGTAATCTTTGAAACTCTTGGGTGTGATGGGAGCAAACTACCAGGACAACAGCACTGCAAAGAGAAGGAACACTTGACACAAACCCTATACCAACCCGCCTGGACAGCGTGCTGTAGTAGACCAACACCTGCTTTCTACGGAGAAGCCAACTGTGGATAATGACGTCATCGTATATTTAAAAATGCCATTTAAGTATTTGGTTTATATAATCTAGATTTGAGTATTATTATAATGTGATAATAGAATTAAATATTAGATTTTATATTTAAATAAGTAGCTAATGTATATAAAAGCCTTGTTTTTAAGGGATGTTAGGAAAATTCTAGCTTATAGGGTTCTGACCGTCTGGTAACAGTTAGTTTTCGTTTCCTCCATGATCTCAGGTCAAAAAGAATCTCAATAGGCCGCCATAGTGTGGGTCACTATGCTGTATTGTTGCATTCGCAATAAGTATGGTGACCACCACTCATAGATTCTGCTGATGCTTTCCATCAGGCAGAGTCACTTTGGCAGCTTTATGTCACTTACAATGGCTTGGCTATCATCTTCTGCTTCCAAGCCTTTATTATTCCCAATTATATTTAGGATCGGCTACTAGGTCAATGAAAAATTCGACCAATATTTGTTGACCTGTCATTTTATAGTAAGTCCATACAATGGGAAGTTAATATTTTTTTATGTTCAAGCTATTAAAATATATAAAACCATTTACCGTGGAAGAGCCACGCTTCGGCATGCATGGGCCGGCTCGACTGGAGTGATACCACGGCCTCTCAGAAAACCGGTGTGAAATAGCACTTGCGCTGTGTTTCACCGAGTGAGTGAGGATACTGGAGACCCATACATACCCCAAAGGCCGGCAACGCACTTGTGACGCCTCTGGTGTTGCGGGTGTCTATGAGGGGGGCAATCACTTACCATCAGGCGATACGTCTGCTCGTTTGCCCACTATTCCATAAATAAAAATGTATAAAATTCATGATGGTTGTTGCTAAGCGAGTTTTATGAACAATTGATTTACTTCCGTATATGTTATATCAATTTACTTATTTTATTAACTATCCTTCCTTTTACTTCCAATTTTATCTATTCCTGAAAGTTCCCGGATGAGGTCAATAGACTTGTCGTCCATTTATTTAATGCTCCATTTTGGATTACATATGTACTTAAACTCACGCCTGTGTTCGGGATATGGGATAGGCAGAGATGTGATAAACACTGACATGCTTGAGAGAGTTATAATTCGCCACAAATGAAATCCCACAGCCTCAGAGAAAACGAATATTCACGAATTCTTTCATAGTTTTTTATGATTCCCAATTCCTTAAGCTCTCATATCTCTAGCGTGAAGTTATTTTTCTCCAAGTGCCTCTCCAATCTCGTAATCCGTCAGCATCCTGTACTCCTCCTTGTCATTGGCCAGGCGGAACAGTTGTTCAACGGAGGTGATACCGGTCAGTGATGATACCGGTGAAGTTACGAAGCCCAAAATCTTAATTCCAAAATTCCCTGATTCCTAGGATAGAGAGCGTTTTTTTGTCTCTAATGAGAGGTTACGAAAACCCCGTTCTCCTCTATCGTGAGGTTGATGGTGCCAAAAATCCCTGTTTCTTGGAAAGGATGGCTCTCCTGTTTCTCTGGCGTGTGTTTACCTCAGTCTAAATCCTGTTTCCTATATTCCTTAGGATCTCCTCTTCAGCTTGAGGTTACTAAAACCCAAATCTCTGTTTACTGCGAGGGAAGGGGCCTCTCGCCTCTGTAGCGTGAGATCTGAACTGAAATCCCCGTTCCTCTGATATCTTTTTTGTTGACGGAAAAATCTCTGCAGATCTCCAGCTCCTTCTGGAACTGAGAAGCCAGGGTGATTCCACTAAAACCACCCCGACAGCCGGATTCAGGTGCCCTGCAGTGAGTGCCCGGACTATGTTAGTTCAGGTCCACCCCAGGATCGACGCCACTCCTATCTAGACTCTATCCTCGGGGAAACCTTGGCTTCTCCCTGCCTATCGGCCCAATCATTATATGTTGCAACCTGGATCCTCCTCCTACCGTACTCCTGATACCTAGAGGTATAGGTTCTTCTCGCTCTTGTTTAAGCAGCTCGGCAGTGCGTTTCTGTTTAAGGGTTTTTTTGGATTTATATCATGAAAAATGCAAAGTTTACATAACCATTTTATTAAATAATAATCACAAACAAATCATATGTACATAGGTATATTTTATCTATAATGGTGTTTAAATACATTAAATACAGGTATTTTATAACAAAATTCGTTTTATTTAACTATAATAGCGTACAATTGGACCTAAGACATTACCGTGGGAGAGCCACGCTTCGGCATGAATGGGCCGCCTCGACCGGAGTGACACCAAAACACCCGAGTGAGTGAGGATACCGGAGGCCCATGCCCCAACCCCATCCCCCAAAGGCCGGCAACGCACTTGTGACGCCTCTGTGTTGCGAGTGTCCATGGGCGGCGGTAATCGCTTACCAACAGGCGATACGTCTGCTCGTTTGCCCACCTAGTCCATAAAATAAGACAGAATAATAATACTTATAATAAGCTGCCTTTATGTAATTCCAAATTAAAAAATCACTGTCAAGTCAAAATATTTTTTGTCAAACGTCAAATTTTTCAAATATACCCAAAGTGACTGCTCTGCCTGATGGAAAGCATCTGCAGAATCCAAGAGTGGTGGACAATGCATCAACTCAGCATGGTGACCCACACCATAGCGGCTATTGATGATTCTGTATCATTGGGCCTCCAGTCTCGCACTTACAACTACACACGACAGCACGAAATCTGTCATTTTAGATTGGTCTGCTGTGCGAAGGTAGTACCGGATCGGTCGAGCCGGCCGTTACGGTACTACCTTCATGTCTATAGTCCTTATAATATAGCTTGATATCTAGAACAGATGTCACAATCCGTGATTTTAAACTAGTGTTGTATTGACCTTACCCTTTTTGACGTTTGACAAAGCTAATTTGACTGAACAGTCAAAATAATAAATTGTCATCTATATTGAACCTTGTGTTATATACATTTTAAGCATATTTTTGCATGTCTTTTCACAATAGCTTTTATAACATAATATCGTAGTGCAAGTATAGTGTGGTTTAAAGACCTGGAAATATAGTTTGATGTCTCTGACAGCTGTCACTAGGGTCATTTTACAACTTACGAGGTACATTTTAGGTGTGAATTTTATATTTATAATGTATTGCATTATTATTTAGAAATATGGATTTTAGATCGGCTAATTCCTTTAGAGAAATACGATATTATATGTACCTACTAAAGGGAAAAAAATCAACTCGATATAAGACGATTTGAGAATCTTGCCATATGTTCCTGTTAAAGATGTCATAATCTAATCAAAGCTTACACCATGCGCACATATATCCGTAATCTAAAGTATCCGGTTAAGATTAAATATTGGTTCCTACTAAAAGGTACCATAATTATGTAGATATAACTTAATAACAATAACATTTCAAACAATCCGTAAACATATTTATCTTAACTAATTCAATGTCCGGATATCCGGACATTTTTTACTATACAGCCTATGACAGCGTGTGTATGCTTAGGTTAATAATTTGTGGTTTCATTATAGCTGTTTAAAATAGAAACCACGTACGATGGTGATGACTTAACCAATATATTTTTAACTAACAAACTTCGCCCTAACAGTCTAAGATAGAACTTCAAAAGGCTCCAACACCACACGGTTACAGATTACCTTACTGAACCCTATGCTATATACAGGGTGTCCCAAAATTCAACGATAAGCGGGCGCCAAAAGGTAGACCTGCTCATGAGTACATAAGGAAAAATAATAAAAAAATATACCTAGTTTTTTTTAGTTACAAAAAACATTTAGAATTTCTTTGAAAATTGGGACACATGGTATAACCACACATGTCCAATATCACACACTAAGTTGCCGGATATCCGGCTATGATAGTAGTCGCTATTCCGGACATCCGGATTATAAAATGTGAGAGAACACAACCGGTTTTTACATATTTATAAGATTGTTTTAAGCTTATTAATTTTAGTACTGAATATTGATAATTCCATTTGCTCAAAAATAAGGGTTGATACATTATGGAGTTTTATTTAAAAAAAGTAAACCGATCAATAGTATGCGGTTACCATTGCCATAGATATAATAATACTTGTTCTATATATGTATAAATAATTTTAAAAAAGTAATTACGTTACGAGATATACCATTTAAGTAGCAAATAAGCGAACCGACTCATGGTATACGGTTACCAAAGCCATTTAATTGTAATTTAAATGCAATATCAAGAAGACAATTTAGTAGCTATACATATACTCATGCCCTATCCCATGAGAGCTAGGCAGAGGCATATTAAGTGCCATATTTCCATACGCATTAAGTAAAAAGCTGTTGATTAAAAATTACAAACAGACACTTCAATTTTATTTATTTGTATAGATTGTTACAGTCCAGAACCACTTAAACACTTAAATAACGCTTTGAGATTTCTATCAATCGATTGCGGGTTTGAAATTTATTTTAGCTGGCTTGGTTCATAAGGTCGCTAGTGGTATATGACCCACTTTATTAAATATTTAAAAATGGTTCCTTTCTTCATTAGATACTAGCTTAGTCCCGCGGTTATTGTTCTACCTTTACAACTGCAAGTAACACCGCGGGGCAAAGCTAGACTAGCCTAAGTTACTCCTTATTACATCGGCTATCTGCCAGTGAAAGTCCCCACAAAATCGGTCCAGCCGTACCAGAGATTAGTCGGCACAAAGACAAGAAAAGATGGCAAGACAGATAGACAAAAATTGAAAAAAAAAATGTTATTTTGGTATATGGATCGTCTATACATACTGTATATGCATTTAGTAAAAAAATATATATTATTTTATATTACAAACAGAGACAGACATTCCAATTTTATTTATTTGTATAGATGTATAGATTATTTAATTCAATAAGTATTGATCTATATTAGGTAATTAGGTTTATTTACGAAGCTAAGTATTCGACCAACTGTCAACTAACGCCATCTACATATTTGCAAATTCCAAAAAGTAGCTAAATCAATGCCATCTGTATGTTGGCCCCGCACACTAATTTATTTATTAAAATTTATATAAATCTTCTAATTAAAATAGTGTTGCACTTATAACATTTTTTATTTTATTTTGCAAAATCCTTCTAATATAGTAGAATACACTTGCAAGAAGATAGTACACTGAGCAAAGTGGTAGACCACACTTCAAAGTAGTAGTACACTTTTCTAACACTGGTTATTTTTTTTATAACACATCATGCACTTTAGATGCATTGGCGGATTTAATGCCTAAGGCATTCTCTACCAGTCAACCTTTAAGTGATGCAGAGAAAATAGGAAGTAGGTGCATTTAGGATATTTGTAAAATATCAAATACACATACATAGATAAACTTACCATATACTACACGTAACACATACGTACATACACATACTCATATATAAATACATACACAAATAAATACCATAACTAGTATGAGATGACATTTATGTATTGGTATATTCTGCTTCATTTTTGTTTTAAATGTAAAAACGTTAGTGGCTTTCCGACTTCGAGCGGAAGCTCATTCCAAAGAATAACGAACTGTACAAAAAAGGATGAGCCGACGAACTCAAGACGGATGAGAGTACAATAGCAATATGGTAGGTACAGTCCACTTACAAATGTATAGTACAGCTTGCAAAGTAATATATTCCCTTACATTAGCTCATGGAAAATGGACCGAACTACGGCAGAGAGATTTTATATTATCTGCAATAAAATGGTACTTAATTTGCCATAGTACAATGGGCAAAACAATTTAGTTTTTCTTGCAAATTATAAATATTTTTGGGACAACACACAACGCCATTTAGTCCCAAACTAAGCAGAGCTTGTAATATATATACTTTTTTTGTACATACATATTATACACAGAAAATGCCCAAACCCCGAAACAAATATTCATACAAACATTTGGTCCGACCAGAGAATCGACCCCGAGACCTCAAGCACAGCAGTCGCATACGCTACCACTGAGCCACCGAGGCAGTTAAAATATAACAAATGTCAAGCTTGATTCGCGCCATCAAACAGTTCCTAATTCTTGTCTGACGTTTCCAAAATGCGTTTTAACTGTTTTAAAATATTTATTCATCGAAAACAAAAATAAAAACATACTACAACCGCGAAACGACTGCAGTCGGCTTGCAGTCATACTTAACTGCACAAACACTAACAAAAAGCGTGCACTTAAATGCAAATTAGTTACGACTTGATTCAGAAAAAAAGAGGATAAATTTGTAACGAATTTATATATTATTATCTTAAATCTAAAAATTTCGGATAAATATATTTAGGGTTAGTTCCACTAGTTGTTCATAAAGTTCCGGATAGACTATTCTTTGTAGTTGTAGTCTCATTTGTAGTTATCTGCTAGATAACTACAAATGTCAAATAAAGGTACACGGTAGGTAGTAGAGCCACGCTGATTTCAGCACGAATGGGCCGGCTCGACCGGGGCGGTACTACCCTCGCACAGAAAATCTACGTAAAATGACAGCATCAGTGCTGTCGTGTTTCGTTGGTGAGTGCGAGACCGGAGGCCCAAATAGTCTAGTCAACAAGTTCCATACTTGTTGACTAGACTAAAAGATAGGCCGCCATGGAGTGGGTCGCCATACTGCATTGTCTGCATTCGCAGTGAGTATGGTGACCACCACTCTTGGATTCTGCTTATGCTTTCCATCAGGCAGAGTAGACTCATTATGGCGGGCCATACATAAAAAAAAAAAAAAAAATATGTCATTTGACATTTTCTAATGTTAACAGCCTAAAAAATATTTGTTTTTTTTATCATTTTTATTTATTCTATAAGTGACTGGGATATATTATAAACAGTATATACTGCATTTTGTGTTGTGTGCTGTGTTTGTACAAATAAACTTTATTATTATTATAAACTTAATATATCTGCAACCTTTAGATAACTATAGGAAACTTTATCAAGAACTAGTGAAATTGGCTTTTAAACTTTTGTCGTACAATATCCCGTTAATATGTAACCAGCGCTATCTGTTTTTTATGTTCCAAAAAAAGTAGGTAATGGTTAACGTGAAGTGCAACGCCATCTATACGTGGGCCCCGCACACTAAATTGTGAAACAATTCCATCTACCGGTGGAACTTGTGAAGCTTGTCGCAACTGGGTGTCCGCAGTCTTTGAGCGTCGGTGTATTGTCGCTCGTCTCCAAAGTTTCGTGCCTTCCACACCATACTCTCGCGGTAGTTCCTTTCACGTTGACACGAATGCCGGAGGCCCACTGGGGAAGGGAATTTGTGTTTAAAAAACCCACAAAAATCGAAAAAAAAAACAGTTTAGTGTATGGAGTGTAGAGGTAAGGAGTACAATCTAGAAGTTAAAAAAGTGTCCGCCGTAATTAGGTGACGCCACTGTGCAAAGACTGTAAATTTAAAGAATTAGAAAAGATAATCAAATGAACTATTATTTGTTTATGTTTGTCGGACAGGATACTACGCAAAGTTTTTAATATTTAAACCACAATTAAATTATTTCATTATGTTTGTCGGACACTTACTACGCAAAGTTTTTAAGTTTTAAACCACAATTTAATAAAAAGAATTAAAACGATACATACTCTCTTCTCAGTCACAAATTACTTAGTTATGTTTGATGGACAATTTTACCCTTATGAGCCCATAAAAGATTGTACTCCTTACCTCTATACTCCATGGTTTAGTGTTTGCTTTGATATTATACGATCCTGTCTAAAATTATTCCAAAACAAAATTGTTAAGTGAGTAATCTGTGAAAACATGACACAGTTTTTTTTTTTTTTTTTTTATTTACTCTGTATATCGTTGAGGTAACCACCTTACCGCTCCCTACCGAGTATTAAGGGATCATATTCCACATGGGACAACATTTTGTGTGATCCACAAACTGCAGTCCTGAGTCTGGGTGTTCTAAATGTCCGTTTCATGTATGTTTGTGAAGTCCCTCACTACACACGGGTGTTGTATAAAAAATAAAAATAAAATACATACCTATATATTCTTCCTCTATAGCCATCTCGAGTCGACGTAATGAGCCCTGGTAGTCGGTATGGAAATTGTCCTTCACATAATATGGTACCTACAAAAATATTTCAAGACAAACTTTAATTTTAATACTTCTTCGATAGACGCCATTTTGCATAAAGTGAGCCAAAATATTATGGACCGAATTAATATTAGAAAATTATAAATTTAATAATCAGTATTATGTTCCGTACTGACTTGCGGTATTACTCGATATTTTTACTCCAAAACGAGTAAAAATTAACGTGTGGACAGCAAAACTCACAACTCGAAGGCTCGCATCGAGCTGGTTCGATGGAATAAAAGTAATTTCCTTCGCACCTACTCGAAGCGAGCCGTCGAGCTTGACGCAAGCGTCGTCGTCGTACGTGACCGCGAGTGGCGCGAGTTGAGCTTCAGTACGCCGTTGACGATTAACGTAAAAACTGTTGTAGATCCCACTTTAAAGTATATCCTTAAATAATTGTTATAATCTTCGGGACATAACTCTTTAATCAAGTTCACGTGGCTGTAATTAGAGCGGCGATCTAACCAATATGTAACCCAGTACCTCCTTTTACGTTTCTCCTTTTTCATTTTCCTTAATTATTTTATAACTAGCTGTTGCCCGCGGCTTCGCCCGCGTGTATGTCGGTTATCGCTGCAAATAGTAGCTAATGTGTTATTCTGAGGTATAAGCTATATTACTGTAAAGTTTTATCCAAATCCGTTCAGTAGTTTTTGCGTGAAAAAGAAACAAACATCCATCCATCCATACTAACAAACTTTCGCGTTATTAATATAGGTAGGATTTTTATCGATATAAAATCGTGATACAAAATGTATTGGTACCTGAATAGTTTTATTTTCTTTATCTCGCATAGAACTTTTATATATTTTTATAAATCAGTTTAAATAAAATAAAGGGGTTAAGACAATTTTGTGAAAACTAAAAATTTATTATAGCGCCATCTGTATTTTTGATATGGAACTCATTCCTATCTGATGTCCCACGACACCACCCGTTTTTTTTACAACTAATACACACACGTTTTACTATTAAAAACTTATTTAAGTATTTATATGTGTACATAAAATATAAAGTGTTTATATGAGCTTATTTCGACATTTGACATCGACTTCTCGCTCGCTCGCTTCTCTCCAAGCTCTCGGCATTCGGTCCGCCTCCTAGACCCTGTCACTGGATTGACGCTTTTCTTCATCAGCGCCGCATTATGGGCCTTTGGAACGGCACGGCCTCTGATGTTCTGGATGTAAACGCTGGCGTACCTCAGGGTTCAGTCCTGTCGCCCACACTATTTCTTCTGCATATCAATGACATGTTAGCTCTTGGCAACATACATTGCTATGCAGACGATAGCACAGTTCATGGGCGATATTTTTGACACCGTTCAGCCAAGCTGGCAGACGTTGAGGAAAATCGACAGAAGCTTGTCGCTGAGCTCGACCGGGTTTTGAACCGCATTTTATAATGGGGTGATAAGAATCTGGTCGAGTTCAACGCCACGAAAACACAGTTGTGCGCGTTCTCTACCAAAAAGTCTCCATTCCTTTCCCTCCCCACTTTTCAGAGCACTCAACTGCCACTACGGGGTAAGCTCGGTGTCCTGGGCATGGATATTTGCCGGGACCTCGAGTACTGTTCTCATCTTTGTGATGGACCCGCGCAGTATTTGCTTGATGCTTTCGATCGGTTGCAATGGCGAACAGTCCGCTTTACCAACAGTCCCGAAGCCACCGAGTTCCTTGAACCTCTGCAGCTGCGTAGAGATATCGCCTCTATAGCAGTCCACTACCATCTGTATCATTGGAAGTATTCTGAGGAGCTCTTCCAACTGGTCCCCCTTCTCTCTTCCTCTGCAGAATAACATGTTCACTCTCAAACCAAACGGTTTGGTTCATCCTTCCTGTGCCGAGCAGCTAAAAACTGAAACTCACTACCAGCGCACGTGTTTCTCTCCCACTGTGATCCCGGGCCCTTTAAGTGGGGCGTGAAAAAGCATCTCACTAAGCCGTCATAGTGTGGGACGCAATACTGCATTGTCTGCTTTCCCAGTGAGTATGGTTGCCCCCACTGTTGGATTCTGCTTGAGGTTTCCATCAGGCTGACCATAGCCACTTTGGCAGCTTCAAATAAAAAAAGTACAATTTTAATAACTACGTTTTTTCTTTTGCCATATTTTGCCAAAATATGGAGATTTTGTGGATTTGATATACGTGAGTATGCTGCCCATGAGAAAAAAAAAACTGTATCTTTAAGCATCTGTGCTTGGGTTTTGATAATATTGTTATTGGAAATGCTGTTTTCAGCGGAAACTGCATTATTTTAAATTAAAATCTCAAATAAGTTGGAATTATTGGAATAAGGGGAATTAAAACATTATCTTCTTTTGCCATTCCATGCGTCATGATTGTAGCTTTTACAATGTTGTACCCCAGTTGTGTCATATTTAGCCATGTACTATTACATTGCTTTGGCGCTCAAGATACCTCATTTAATAGTACTGGAACATTAACTTGCAGCCTCAACTTATGGGTAGGCACTCCTGATATTTCTAAAGACTTTAAGTATTCGACAACATCTCCCTCCACGCCTGACATGATCCGTTCGTTTAATTGATAACTATCTCATTAGTCAGCTGATCAGGATGGATATTATTTACATTTTTATTCATATCTAACCAACAGCTAGCTTATAATGACGATACTTCTGTAGAGAATTATGAAGTTAAGAAACGCTGTTAATTAATTACATTAATTTGGCTTATTTATTTCTATTAATATAATGAACATACAAATCAGATTGACGAATATATACTTAAATTCTTAATATTTAATTTTTATATATATAATATCATTGCTATCATTGTTAAGTCTTCATTGAAAAATTTTTTATGATTGTGACAGCCTTCTTTATTCGTTGTCAAGACGCCCGACGTAGGTAACGCGCAGGCGTGTGGCGAGTGAACTCCCAGAACAACCTTTCATCCCCCTTTTAAACCCCTTACAACCCCTTTTTCGCATTAAAAAGTAGCCTATGTCCTTCTGTGTATCTCTGTGTATCTGTGTACCAAATTTCATTCAAATCGGTGCAGCGGTTTGGCCGTGAAAGCAAGACAGATAGACAGACAGAGTTACTTTCGCATTTATAATAATAATTTTTTTCAAATTGGACCAGTAGTTCCTGAGATTAGCGCGTTCAAACAAACAAACAAACTCTTCAGCTTTATATATTAGTATAGCTGACCCACGCAACGTCGTTTGCGTCTCCTATTGCCCGTAGCGTGATAATTTTCCCCCGTTTTTGAAACATTCTTCATTGGTGCTCCGCTCCTATTGGTCTTAGCGTGATGATATATAACCCATAGCCTTCCTCGATAAATGGGTTATCTAACATTGAAAGATTTTTTCAAATTGGATCAGTAGTTCCTGAGATTAGCGCGATTAGCTGACCCACGCAACGTCGTTTGCGTCTCCTATTGCCCGTAGCGTAATAATTTCCCCCCGTTTTTGAAACATTATTCATTGGTACTCAGCTCCTATTGGTCATAGTGTGATGAAATATATATATATCATCACGCCTATAGCCTTCCTCGATAAACGGGCTATCTAACACTGAAAGAACTTTTTCAAATTGGACCAGTAGTTCCTGAGATTAGCGCGTTCAAACAAACAAAAACTCTTCAGCTTTATATATTAGTATAGATGTATTTATTATACTCTTCTAAGATCTAATACTCATAATCAACAACACATTTATTTGGATAAAGACTAATATTAGGTATTATGTTGATAAAAACTCTTTGACAAATAACTCAATAATAGGTACCAACTCTTAGCGTCTTATACTCGTGATAACTTCTAAACGAAATGTCCGAATGGGGTGAAACAAAAAGTATTTTACTTCTACATAAATACCCTTGATAACATAATGCTTTATTTGGATAAGGATTAATATTTACGATACACATTTAACGTAGTTTCTTTCTTCATATTCTTCAATATTTTTTTTGAGCACAAAAGCGGTTATTGTGGCTAAACCATGATAGTTAGATATATGCTCTCGCGGACTTTTTTGTAGATCTTAATGGGACCTACAAACCCGTAATACATGATTTTGTTCTATTGTCAATACTTTTTGCAGCGCACGCAAAAATAGGTTTTCGAGTTCACACCTTGGGTTACAAAATAGCAATTTTCTTACGGATCTCAATTTTTTTTGAAAATAAAATATAGCCTATAGCCTTCCTCGATAAATGGACTATCCAACACTGAAAGAATTTTTCAAATCGGACCAGTAGATCCTGAGATTAGCGCGTTCAAACAAACAAACAAACAAACAAACAAACAAACAAACAAACTCTGCAGCTTTATAATATTAGTATAGATTAAGGATTGCTAGACTTGCTTAATGTAGCCACCGTCTCCTTTGTTGAACAGACATCTATTGGCTCTAACGGTTCGGTGAATACTGAACGGCGAGCCAAAAGTAGCGTCACTCGATCGATGAAAGCTGAATGTGTGGACGAAAGCCCATGCCGTGGTTTTTACTCGACATGTTTGCTCGATCGAGTAAATCCGTATGTGAGTACTTAGCATTAGACTACGGATCCGTGTCGACAATTGATGGGTCATGTGAACCACCAGGAGACATTTTAGAAATATACAGGGGCATAAAACAATAATATTCAGCAACATGCCGTCACTTGTAAGCTGTCCAACTGAGTACTGGTGTAGGAGAGGGGGTGGCAACCCTCGATTTTTCTCCCTTGTCACATTATTTTTGTACGGCATTGCGGAATAATGGATTAGAAGAGATATTGAAATTGTACGGAATCGATGCCGTACAAAATCAAATGACCAAATTGAGCGGCGGTGACGGTGCCACCGAGGCAATTAGTTATATATCTCTAAAACTAAACTATCTGGTTAACAGAGTATTTATAACGACACTTCCATTAATAAAATCGTTCTGGATGGAGTCACTTGATGGCGTGCTACCTATATCGCACAATGATTGTTTGCAAACCATAGATTATAAAGATCTATTTCAAAAGATTAGGTCTGTCCTTACCTTCAGGTTAGCAGTCTCTCTAGGCACAGGGTATTTGGAGCTGGGTGAAATGCTGTAGACGGGCTCGCTGATGAAATATCCGGACATCATGGAGAGCAGTACCAAAACGAGGACCGGGAGAAGCTGCACCAGACCCGCATTGGGTTCGCGATGTTCAGGTTCACGGGCTCGACGACGGGTGTACACCGTTGGGCCACCACCAGGGAAAGCTGCTGGAAACATAGAGTATTATCATGAAATTGCCAAGAGCCACGCTTCGGCATGAATAGGCCGGTTCGACCGGAGTAATACCACGGCCTCACAGAAAATCGGTGTGAAACAGCGCTTGCGCTGTATGTCAGTTTTGTTTTCAAAACATGGATTTACAATATACAAATCTTAACCTAAACACAAAAACCTATATTAGGTTTATGAGTGCTTAGCGAGTCGCCGCTAGTTATAAATTATATAGATTCAGAGATATTCTACAATATGTGATTCCCTTGTTGCGATTATACAATGTTTATACAAGTTAGAAGGTTAGATCAAGATTCTAATGTGTTAGGCCTCCTTGACACGGCCAATATAGTGAGGAAGTTGTTGTCTTCGGAGCTCTAATTTTTTGAAATTTTGTCTGTCTGTTTCGGCAAGGCAAGCTCCCAGGTCCTTAAAGCGGGGCGTGAAAAAGCATCTCATTAAGCCACCATAGTGTGGGTCACCATGCTGCATTGTCCTCATTCGCAATGAGTACGGTGACCACCACTCTAAGATTCTGCTCATGCTTTCCATCAGGCAGAGCATAGTCATTTTGGCAGCTAATACACCAACTTCAGTTTGCACTCTAACCAGCCCCATTATACCATATTCGCCGACACGTGCCCACTTCGTTGGGCCGGCTTTTCTTCGACTTAATTTACAAATACTATTATTTTTAACTGAATATTTTGTTCAATCATAATAAAATATGTCTATGACACTCCTGAATAGTGTCCCTTTCTTTTAGTAAAATAATTTTCAGAATCGGATCAGTACTGCCGAAGATTACCCCTTTTCTGTGCGGAAATCCCTTCGTATACCACCGACTGGTGACTATATCGGACTCGAACCGACTAAAAACCGCACACCGTCTCGGGTACTAGAAGCCGGGGAACCAGCTGCAGCCTCGAAAGGAAATCCCTGGAACCCCGACGTACCTCGGGCCACCTACGGTTTGTAGATGAGAAGATCATCCCCTACAACCACACAAACAAAGTTAGAAACTTTAACTCTTTACAATACTAGTATAAGCCACGCTTCGGCATGCATGGGCCGGCTCGACCGGAGTGATACCACGGCCTCACAGAAAACCGGTGTGAAACAGCGCTTGCGCCCGAGTTAGTGAGGATACCGGAGGCCCTCCCCTCCCATCCCCCAAAGGCCGTCAACGGACTTGTGACGCCTCTGGTGTTGTGGGTGTCCATAGGCGGCTGTAAACGCTTACCATCAGGCGATACGTCTGCTCGTTTGCCCCCTATTACATAAAAAAAAGAGTATATAATTCCAGTACCAGATGCTCCGAAGAACATGTTGAAGAGTTCCTCGGCGGTGAGATCAGACTCGAACCCTCGTGCATAGTACTGGTGATGGGTGTGCTGAGAAGGAACGGGCTCTTCTCCTCTGACGTCGTACTGCTTTCGTTTCTCGACATCAGTTAGCACTGCTGCTGCGTTGCCGATAGCCTGGGGAAAGAAATATCAGTATAATAATGACTAGACATATCCTATACACGACCGTCTGATTTTAAACTAGGCTGAGATTGTACTATGGTGATCAGTCCGCTAGGATTTATCTGGATTTTAGGGTTCCCTACCCAAAGGGTAAAACGGGACCCTATTACTTCGCTGTCCGTTTGTCTGTCACCAGGCAATGGAGGCATGAACCGTGATAGTTAGACAGTTAAAATTTTCTGAGATGATGTATTACTGTTGCCGCCATAACCACAATTACTAAAAAACAGAATACAATAAATATTTAAGGGGGCTCCTATACAACAAACTTGATTTTTTTGCTCGATATTGATAGACTAGCGACCTGTCCCGGCTTTGCACGGTAATCTTTGACATTCTCGAATTTCCTCTACTATACCGTGTGTTATACTCGTACATGTAAAAGTTCCTTAAATCATTCTGTCTATCAGTGAAAATACTTATTTTTATGTATGGGCCTGTTAAAGCAACTCTACTCTGGCTGATGAAAAGCATAAGCAGAATCAATGAGTGGTGGACACCATACTCATTGCGAATATAACAATGCAGCATGGTGACCGACACCATGGCGGCCTATTGAGATGCTTCTACATCATTGGGCCTCCGGTCTCGCACTCACCAACGAAACACGACACCACGTATGCTGTCCTTAGCGTGGTTCTACTACATTTAATTTTTCCTTAAAAAAAATCTGTAGCGTAATTATCAAGATCTAAGCGTATAAAAACAAAAAGCGACTCGATTTAATACTATGTAAAGATAATATATACGACTAGTTGTTGCCCGCGGCTCCGCCCCCCAATATGTCGGTTATCGCGGCAAAAAGTAGCCTATGTGTTATTCTGATGTATAAGCTAATATTACTGTAAAGTTTCATCCAAATCCGTTCAGTAGTTTTTGCGTGAAAGAGTAACTAACATCCATCCATCCATACTTACAAATTTTCGCGTTTATAATATTAGTATAGATGCGTCATGAATACAATTTTCTAGCACTTTCGTATGCGCGTTCAAAACTGTACTTTATATATTTCCAACTAAAATTGATATTTATTTATACGTTTTTATAGTAAGCTTCGCCGAGTTATCATTTATTAATCAGCAGCCATGGCAACAGAAGCTCTAAATAATATAAATAAAACAATAACTATACGATCGATATGAAAAGGTTCTAATGGCAGCTTAGAAACTTTGGAGGTCATTTCGTCGCGGCCTAATACCGACTAGCTTTTTTTCAATCAATGGAGATTTTTGTTAAGAAAATTCTCGAATTCGGAATATATCTCGTGTCCGTACATCTATACAAATAAATAAAATTGAAGTGTCTAACAGCTTTTCACTAAAGGCGTATAAAAGTACTCGTATGTACCGTAATTATATCAAAAGAAACAATTTTTAACCGATTTAAAAAAAAAGCGGCCAAGTGCGAGTCGGACTCGCACATGAAGGGTTCCGTAGCAGCAAGTAACATAATATAAAATTTCTTGTAGTTCATTGTAACTTCCATTGATAAATTGTAGTTTACGATTTATGACGTATTAAAAAAAAAACTACTTACTAGATCTCGTTCAAACCAATTTTCGGTGGATGTTTGCATGGTAATGTACATCATATGTTTTTTTTAGTTTTATCATTCTCTTATTTTAGAAGTTACAGGGGGGGACACATTTTACCACTTTGGAAGTGTCTCTCGCGCAAACTATTCAGTTTAGAAAAAAATCATATTAGAAACCTCAATCTCATTTTTGAAGATCTATCTATAGATGTACACGTATGGGTTTGATGGAAAAAAAAAATTGAGTTTCAGTTCTAAGTATGGGGACCCCCATATTTTTTTTTATTTTTGTGTGAAAATCTTAATGCGGTTCACAGAATACATTTACTTACCAAGTTTCAACAGTATGGTTCTTATAGTTTCGGAAAAAAGTGGCTGTGACATACGGACGGACAGAAGGACAGACATGTATGAATCTATAATTTTAGGGTTCCGTACCAAAGGCATAAAACGGAACCTTAAAAAGGAGGAGGTTCTCAATTCGACTTTTGTGATAAGTTTGTTACCTCAGAACTTTCGACTGGGTAAACCGATTTTGATGATTTTTTTTTATTTGAAGTCTGGTGCTTCCCGTGTGGTCCGATTCTTAAAGTCGGTTTTTCTTAGTTTTTTTTTAGTTTTTTTTGTCTATTTCGGATGTTTGTTCCGACTAATCTCTGGAATGGTTGGACCGATTTTGAAGGAACTTTCACTGGCAAATAGCTGATAATATAATGAATAACTTCTCCTTTTTTTAGACTTGCTTTTAGATGCGTCGTTGTCCGCAGTTGTTTTTATTTATTTTTTATTTTATTTATTAGGACAACCAACAAGAGCATACACCTTAAAAGCTAAGAGGCACAAAAACAGTAAAATACAAGCATTGGCGCTGCCTTAATTATAGGTTGCCACGGAAAGCAAAATTATGTATTAACAGATAGTAACAGATAGTTGGGAGCATAAGGCATCCCTTAACTTAAAAAACTTAAAAGAATTTGAAACATAAGAGCAACAAGTACATGCAAACACAAGAGCGTCAAAAAGTACTAATACATGACAAAAAAAATACTAGATTCGCTTGTCCCAGCTTTACAATTACATTTTTTCCTTTCAAAGATTGTAAACTTAAATGAAATAAAAATATGGATGACATTAACATATATAAATCCTTGTCCAGATAGTTGGGATGGGAGCAAAAGGCAGTCCTTAACTTATAGAGAATAAAGTAGTTAAAACAAGAAAACAACAAGTTCATACAACAAACAAAATTACTTAAAGTACGCAACACATAAGAAATTCTAAATTCGCTTGTCTTAGCTAAACAACGAAAGTTTTCTTTTAAAAGATTGTAAACTTGAATGAAATATATCAATGACCTTATTTTTACTGACAGAATTATACTCTGCTTGGAGTCTATTTAGAGGAGAGAAATGGCCCAAGTTAGTTTTTGACCTTTTAGGTGTAAACAAGGAGTATCTAGTAAGTCGCGGCAGCTTATGAGAGATCGTTATATTAAGTTTTTGTAGCAAATGGGGGCAGTTTATATTACCATTAACCAATTTATGCAAAAATGACAAATTTAAAATTTTTCGGCGCTTTTTTAATGACGTTATGTTGAAGTGAATTAGTCGGTTTGTGTAACTGGACAGTTTCTTTGACAGATTGAATTTATATGCCAAGTGGTACATAAATCTCTTTTGCACGCGTTCAATTCTATTGGAATGAACTTCGTAATGCGGATGCCAGACTACACAGCAGTAATCTAGAATAGACCTAACAAGACTGTCGTACAATCTTATGACGGTACTTTTATTTTTAAAATTCTTAGTGTTTCTCATTATAAAACCGAGAGTTTTAAGTGATTTAGAGACAATATGATCATAATGTTTTCTAAAATCAAGTTGTTTATCAAGAATAACACCGAGGTCCCTAACGGATTCGACTTCCTGAATACGTTGGCCAGATATTGCATAAACGCCAGGCAATTCAGTATTACGGTTACGAGTGAAGCGAATATAACAGCATTTGTCGACATTCAGTGACATTTTGTTATCCCTGCACCAGCAAACCAATCCGTTTAAATCTAGCTGCAATATTGTTATGTCTTGAAGAGCCCTGATTGGTCTCATTAACTTGAGATCATCCGCGTAAAAATATGGTTTGCTGTTTTTGAGGCAAGAAGTGACGTCGTTCATGAAAATATTAAAAAATACAGGTCCTAAGTGGGAACCCTGGGGGACGCCAGATAAATTAGGAAATAGCTCGGATTCATAACCGCTGACAACTACCTTGGATGTTCGGTCTCGTAAGTATGACGAGCACCACTTGTGAAAGGCGCCAGCAAAACCAACCTGCGATAATTTATGCAATAAGATATTGTGAGGGACCTTATCGAAAGCTTTCGAGAGGTCTGTATAAATAACATCGACTGACGCGCGGTCGTCTAATGAACGGGATACGTCATCAAAGAAATCCACAAGGTTGGTGCAAGTCGAGCGAGCAGAGACAAAACCATGTTGAGAGTCTGCGAGAACACTCTTAATATGCCATGATACGTATGGACATATTAAAGATTCTAGCAACTTGGCAAAGACAGACAATATAGCGATCGGCCTGTAATTTTTTACGTAACTAATATCGCCAGCCTTATGGACTGGTACAATAAGGCCTAACCTCCAAAGTGAAGGAAAGATGCCCAAGGTAAGTGACATATTGAAAATAATCGAGAGCGGTAGTGACAGTTGACGAGCACAGTTAACAACAAAGACGGAAGGTATCCCATCTGCGCCAGCACCTTTATTTCTGTCAATTGACATAAGGCGTTGCAAAACTTGGTCTTCAGTTCTTGTTGCATTGCGGGGCTCAGTTATTCACAAATATAAAACTTCCTCTTGAATCAATCTATCTATTGCTGAAAGCGGCATTAAAACCCATTCAATAGTAGTATTATTCTTTTAAAAGATTTAAACGAACAGACAGCGGAAGCGACTTCACTTTATACTGACTGCACGTTTGGCTTAGTGGTTTAACGGTCACCACGCCGTTTCCTACTTCGCCAAGTGTCGCGGGTTCAAATCCCACGTAGGACAACACTTTGTGTGATCCACAAGTTCTTGTTCTGAGTCTGGGTGTTCTTTGTGTACGTTTCATGTATGTTTGTAAAGTCCCCCGCGACACAGGATTTATTCATAGTGCGGGAGTTGTCTTTAAAAAAAAAAAAAGTTAAAATGTTACAATCAGAACTCTTACTAAACCGATCGAATATTTTTAACAGGTATTGGGCAACACTACTGATGACTGTTGCGTCAGATACCATCGACTGTTAAATTGCATCACTAGTTGACATACCCAACCTCGTATGTGTCTCCAATTGCCCGAAGCATGATAACAGTGTGAACTAATTTGTTACCCGAGTACGGCAAAGCCAAAGGAGGGTTATGATTTTGACAGGCTATGTATGTTCATTTGTTCCCTCATAGCTCCTTAACTACTTATTAGAACTGTACAAATGAGGTATCGTTAGAAGCGTCTTGATTGTCCGCTGGTTATAGGCTATATGGTACAGGTGTCACTGAATATAATGTGCCGCCCTCTAGCTGACATAAAGTATTGTATTAAAAAAATATTTGAGATAAAAATGCCGTGTTTGGTATCATTGGAAGGGCGTTACTTGAACATTTCAAATATATATATACACTAATATATTATTTGTTAATAATGGCACCAAAACATTTTAAATAAAAAAAAGTTAAAACTAACTTAAACACAACTAAGACAAAAAACAACGCTGAAAAAGTATAACACAATTTTGAAAAGCCGTAGTCACACGTTACATAGAAACGCACCATAACACTTTAACAACGTGTGACTACGGCTTTGTACTTTTATACGGTTTTATACTTTTTCAGCGTCGTTTTTTGTCGTAGTTGGGTTTTAGTTTTTACTTTTTTTTTATGTACCGTAAAAAAGTGTTAAACCTTAGAAGATTCAATAGGGTAGATGACTGTATCGTAAATAAATATCGATGTCTATTACATTAAAAAAATATTACAAAACATCTCGGAAAATATAATTATTACACCTTTTCATTTATATTGCAAATTTTATTCAAATAAACATTGAAATATATTGCACAATTCAGTAGTGTAAAACAGTGACGTCACAAGTGTGTTGTTAGTACATTTTTCATACAAAGTTATCACTTTTTATCATCTGTCAGATGATAAAAAGTAACTAATTTGACTAAGGTGTCAACTACCCCATTATGGGAACACCAGCTGCTTCTGTAGCGTAGTAATAGCGTATGCGACTGCTGTCTTTGAGGTCTCGGGTTCGATTCCCGGGTCCGACCAAATCTTTGTATGATCTGCTAATATTTGTTTCGGAGTTTGGATGTTTTCAATGTATAATATGTATGTATTTACAAAAAAAAGTATATATGTATTTATATCAGTTGTCTAGTACCCATAATACAAGCTCTGCTTAGTTTGGGACTAGATGGCGTTGTGTGTTAAATGTCCGAAATATTTATTTATTACATACAGCGTAAACTCTTTATAACGTCATCCTTTATAACAATAAACTCCCTGTAACGTTGAAGTGAGCCCAACTTGGTTGGTTTGCGTTAAAACCCACATATTGAAACACTCTTTATAGCGATACGCCATTCTCTATTACGAAGAAATGTGTTCATATTTGTAGACAGTAAATATTTATTATCGGTATTATTGTTTATATTATGTTATCAGGTAACAAAAGACTTTGAAGCTCCGAAACATCCGACGTCGTCTAGCTTTTGTTATCCTTAATAATTGCCTTGAACACGTGCAGTATGACGCATTGTTTTCTCGGAAGTGATGGTCTTCGACCAAGCATACTGGGTACCTATCATATTATCAGTCGTAAACCTACTTTGAAACTGTTAACATGGCCAGTAAACGGAAAGCGATTAGTGTTGTTATATTAAATATAGTTATATTAAAAATTCTTGTTAATTTGGTTATAATTCTTGTTTATTTGGTTGTTTTTTTGTTCACTCCATATAACGATAACTCTCTATAACGACAAAAAAAATTCAGTCCCTTGAGTTTCGTTATAAAGAGTTTACACTGTATTATCTATTTTTAGAAAACGTTAAATTTTACGCAGCGTCCACAATGGAAGCTTTCAAAAGGAATAATTTTATCTTGTCTTTACAAAAAAGTTAATTGATAATCTGCACCTTTTGATCTCAGCTTAATGATGTACCTTGTTGTTGTTCTTCGATAATTGGCCTAGCTAACACTGAAATATTTTTTCAAATCAGACCAGTACTTTCAGATTAGTGCGTTCAAACAAAGTCAGCTTTATAATATTATGGACTTGATGTTCGTTATTAGGGTACCGATAGGTGAACTACGGAACCCTAAAAAAGTAATAATGCAAACAGAATCCAAAATTACACCAACTTAGGGGGAAACATTGACTCATCAATTTATACCTCCAGGCCTTTCCATCAGAAAACTTTGTATAGAGTGTGAGAATGAAAGAAACTTACCTTGAAAGCCTCAGCTGCTCCGGGTGCATGATTCTTGTCAGGGTGAAGCTGCAATGCTAGTTTCTTGTATGCCTTCTTTATTTCGGTATCGGGAGCTTCTTTGGACACACCTGAAAAACCAACATATTTTCAGTATCATACATTCAAAAACCGGCCAAGTGCGAGTCGGACTTGCCGCAAACAGTAATAAATATTTAAGGGGATATTTTTTTTTTCATTTGTTATTATTGTGGCCTAAAATTTGCCTCTGATATCCTCACTCACACGGTGAAACACAGCGCGAGCACTATTTCACACCGGTTTTCTGTGAGGCTGTGGTATCACTCCGGTCAAGCCAGACCATTCATGCCGTACATGCCGAAGCATGTCTCTCCCACGATACACACACACAAAACCGACTGAACAGTTTTAGATGACACTTTACAATAATATACAAGAATAACACATTAAGTTATTAACATACAGTTTGAAACATGCTCACGCCTAAATTGAATTACTTTAAATAAATTTATGTGGCACTGGAGGTCATGGACTAATATATTGTAATGAGAGAGAAAAGAATCTTATTAAAGAGATCAAATTGTTGCTTTTTTTACACGAGCCTGCCAACGTGACTCTACTCTGCCTGGTGGAAAGCATTAGCAGAATCCAAGAGTGGTGGTCACCATACTCATTGAATATTCCCGGGTCGGACCAAATGTTTGATGATCTGCAAATCTTTGCATCTATGTATAGAGTTAAGGTGTTCTTTGTATCTATGTATAGAATTAGCGTGTTTTCTATGTATAAAGAACATATTATCAAAAAAAACTAATGTATCTATTTAAATCAATTGTTTATGGGTACTACACACATCAAAAGTGTCTAGGGATCAAGCATTTTTATGCGGATTTCTTGAGATTGAGATGTGGCTTTGGCCCTGGCCTGCTTAGTCGCCAGACTTGAACCCGATTGAGCATGCATGGGATATGCTACAGAGAAGAGCTCTGCCGAATATGGAGGGTATCCAGTCGCAAGAAGGTTTTTTTGTTGTTGCAACGAACATGGGCGGCCATTCCACAGCGTGATTTGGATGAACTCATTTTGAGTATGCCAAACCGATGTTCTTGTGTTAGTGTTCGCGGTAGAAATACGGATTATTAATTGTTTAAGTTACCTAATAAAATTTTAAAGAAAACTGTTATTTCAGTCTTTTTTTCGAACTTTAATGTTAGTGGTTCAAATGTCAAAAATCCTTTTATTAGGAAAATGGCAAATTTCTTTATTAATGCAAAGGTGACTTGGTTTATCGTTACTGTGACAAACGAAAACACTTTATTTGATGAATCCTTAAAGAAAATTTTAATTAATATCAATCAGGAGAAAAGTTATTGCAAAAATATATGTTGATCCCTAGACACATATGTTGATCCCTAGACACTTTTGATGTGTGTAGTACAAGCTCAGCTTAGTTTGGGACTAAGTTAAAATATAAATACTTGTATATAAAAATCACAAAATAATTTAAAAAAAAACAAATAATGTGGGTTTCATGAATCAAATTGTTTTTTTAGTTTCCACTAAATGAAAAAAAAAAAAGTTCCAGTTGGAATCTATTAAAATTTATTATAAATGAGAATTCTCTCTTCTAGCATTCTCATTTTTCATTTTTAAATGTCTCTGTCCTCATTTATAGTATTTAAATCAATAAAATATTTAATCTCAACTATTTTAAATGTACAAGATTTTGTATAGTGCAGTCATGGTTAAAACTGCACAATACAAAAAAAAACAAACTGTCTAGTCATAGTTTCCTGTTAACATTGAAAAATAAAATTAATTAGTTCACAAATGAACCAAACTTACCAAGTATTTCATAAAAATCTTTGCATTTTTTCACGCGCCGCACAGCCTCTTGTTGTTCTGGTGTATACTCTCTTTGAGCTGGCTGATGGGCAGGTGCTTTCCTCTTTCGAACTTCCTCAGCTTGTGGGCTATTCGGAGGAGTACGTTTCACGCCTGGTGACGAGGGCCCTGCTGCCCTTACACGCCCCAAAAGCTCCTTGGCAAGTGTAGTAGGATATAAACGTTCCGCTTTCAACAGAAACTTCTCAGCCTTTTCCATGTTTCCGAAAGCAAAGGCACTTTGGGCAATCATTATGCATTTTTCAGCCTCGTCCTTGTTGCCTTCCAAAGTCATTTTGAGGGGTTTCTAGCAGACTGTTTTGATGGTAATCAGTTTTAAAACGTTACTGACACGTCGTAGAAAGATTTAGAAGTGTTTGTGCGCAAATTAAATTAGCGCAAATAGAAATTAATTCCTTTTAATCCACTACATTTGTGTTCAAGAACTGCAATATTGCGTCAATCAAAATAAGACTATCTGTATTACCAACTTAATAAATATCATGATAAATATTATTTTGCTCATTGTTACCCTAAAGATCCTTTACCTTTTTTTGTTACCTTAAATCCTGCAACAGTAAGATCACAGCAGGAAACCTAGGACATTATAATTAGGTATTACAGTGAAAATTATGTGCAGAATAGCTATATAATTAAAAAAAATAATTAAAAAGGCTGATACCCATTTTTTGAAACATATTGATGATTTGAACACGTTTGACGTTTAAATTTCGCGTTACAGAACTTTACGGAGATAGTAGTAAAGCTTTTGTAATTTGTTGTCTCTTTCACTCCAAACAAAAAGCAGCATATTTATCTCGCTCACACAAATAATGGACAACTAGTTCTGACCTCACACAACACCGGGATTAAATTTAACGTCATATGACGTATGACGCATTAGAAGATTGATTCAATTGAATAGGATATTAATTTTGCGCTAGGCGTATCCAAAGTTTAGTTTTTTAAGCGTAATCCATTAAAAACATTGTGCAACCTATATCTATTCGTTATATTCTTATATATCTCTGTGAATAACATCGACGGAAAATGGCCGCGCCGCTTTACAATCCAGTAAGTTTTAACATCATTTCTCTTTGCTACTACGAAAGATGCCATTATGTGCCTCTTTCGGTGTATTCTCAAGGGCAATTAGAACAATATAATCCTAAAATTTACACTGTGGACTGTGTAAATACAATGTTATGCCGTGATGAAAATTATCATTGGCCTTTTTAGGTGACCGAGAAACAGAAGTCAGTGTTATACAGTTTTCAAGGCCGTTCTTCTTAGAATTAAGCCATTAAAATATATCCTTGTGTTTCGAATGTGTGCACTGGGTTTTCCTTAATTTTAATTTCTACTACGGCTATCTATTTATAGTCGTTTGCATTCTTGCATATATTTGTTCTGATAAGAATGCTATGGAGAATTCGTCATTATGCCGACTATTTTTAAGCGTGTCGAAGTGTTGCCAAAGCCAACCCACGGCGTGGACCGTGGATTTAAAGCAACCCCAATTTCTGAACACTTACTTGTTTTTTTTTAAAATTTTCTTTTAAAAAAAACTGATGCTGAGGTAACCCACGTAAAGTCCTACGTCACGTAACGTCCTTAGTGTTTTTAAATTATAGAACCTTTAAAAAAAATAGTATTTTAGACATGAAATTCCAATTGCATTAGTAATACCTATTGTAAAATGTGACATAATTAGTCAGTTAGGTATGTTATCTAAGAAACCTGCCTATATTTATCAATTATAGATATCATTATTATTTTAAGTCACTCTATGCCTTGTCATAGCGTCAGTTATTGTAACTGATAACTATATTAATTGGTAGGTGGATGTTACCTAGTGTATGTTTGTTTGTCATCATCATCAACAACCTTAAATATAATATTGACTGCACAATTGGTCTAGTGGTTTAATCGGTCGCAAAGCCACTCTCTACTGTGCCAAGTGTTGTGGGTTCAAATCCCACAAGGACAACACTTTGTATGATCCACAAATTGTTGTTCTGAGTCTGGGTGTTCTTTGTATCCATTTCATGTATGTTTGTAAAGTCCCTCGTGACACAGAATGTCCTAATTCCTAAGGAATTCCTATTTCACACCTTTTAATATTTATATAATTTAACAGCCACATTGTCCTACAAATTATAATTATTATTAAAAGAAACTTACTTGTACTTAATCAAAGATTACTATGGGTAGACCAGGTCAGGTTAATCTGGTGTTATTTTTACGGTTCCATGCCAAAGGCAAAAAACGCAAGGCACTTTATTCCGAAACTATAAGACCTATAATGTTGAAACTTATTAAGTAGATGTATTCTGTGAACCGCATTAAGATTTTCACACAAAAATAGAAAAAAAAACAATAAATTTTGGGGGTCCCCGTACTTAGAACTAAAACTCAAAAAAATTTTTTTCATCAAAATTTTATTCACGTGTGTGTGTGTTAATTACGTGTGGGGTATCTATGAATAGGTCTTCGATAATGATATTGAGTTTTCTAATATCATTTTTTTCTAAACTGAATAGTTTGCGCGAGAGACACCAAAGTGGTAAAATGTGTGTCCCCCCCCCTGTAACTTCTAAAATAAGAGAATGATAAATCTAAAAAAAATATATGATGTACATTACCATGCAAACTTCCAACGAAAATTGGTTTGAACGAAATCTAGCAAGTAGTTTTTTTTTAAATACGTCTTAAATCGTAAACTGCAATTTACCTTTCATTCAATCAACACAAATATAAAAATAAAATAAAAATTGTATTATGATACTTGCTGCTGCGGAACCCTTCATGGGCGAGTCCGACTCGCACTTGGCCGCTTTTTTATGGAATAGGCGGGCAAATGAGCAGACATATGATGGTAAGGGATTACCGCCGCCCATGGACACCTGCAACACCAGACCCATCACAAGTGCGTTGCCGGCCTTTGGGGGGAGGGGTTGGGTTATAGGCCTCCGGTATCCTTACTCACTCGATGAAACACAGCGCAAGCACTATTTCACACCGGTTTTCTGCCATGCATGCCGAAGTTAGGCTCTCCCTTGGCGAGTCCCATGTTCTAAGTTCAAATTGGTGCTTTATGAAAATAGGCAGTGTGTAGAGTACCTAAATCTAATAGTTCTATTTTAAAACCAGAATAAGAAGTTCTCTTTTAAAAAAAAAAGAAGACATCCAGTTGGTGAAAGAAAGACAGATATTCTGAAAGACCTTCATGCTATACAGGCTGCTCCAGAAGTGCTGGAATATCGTTCCATTGTTCGAAATGCTGGTAAACCAATTATTGCAATGCTGTTTTTCAATAGAGTAAGGATACCAGAACTCTATAGATAGTCCTGGCAAAGCGCCAGTCACACACTAGCATCTAGAATGCATATTTTATTTAAAATTAATTTCCAAGAAAGATATATTTGAATTCAATGTCTTTCGATTCTAATAAGCCAAATGAGTAATAATAAAATAGTGCTTTCAGAGACAAAATGAAGTAGATAACTAAATGATGCATAGTGTGGGTCACCATGTTGCATTGTGTGCATTAACAATGAGTATGGTGACCACCACTCTTGGATTCTGCTTATGCTTTCCATCAGACAGAGTAGAGTTACCGTGGGAGAGTCACGATTCGGCATGAATGATGGTTCGACCGGAGTGATACCACGGCCTCACAGAAAACCGGTGTGAAACAGCGCTTGCGCTGTGTTTCACTAAGTGAGGACAGCGGAGGCCCGAACCCCGAACCCTCCCCCTATCCCCCAAAGGCCGGCAACGCACTTGTGACGTCTCTGTTGTTGCGGGTGTCTAAGGGCGGTGGCAATCGCTTACCACCAGGCGATACGTCTGCTCGTTTCCCCGTTATTCAATAAAATTTTGGCAGGGCCATACATAAAAAAAATCTTACCTCTTAATGATGTTGGTATAGATTTTCAGAAGTACTACTGTTGTCTTGCGTAGTTTGCTCCCTTAGCCTTAGTTTATAAGGACCACAGCATCATATATTAGGTCTTTACCGACAACCGACAACGTGCGACCCCATACTGCGCAACAGACAGTCGCCAAGCTGCAAGAGCTGGGGTTGGAAGCTCTCCCTCATCCGCCATACTCACCAGACCTTGCACCTACCGACTATTACTTTTTCCAAAATTTAGACAACTTTTTAGAGGGTAAAAAATTGAATTCCCGAGAGGCAGTACAAAATGCCTTTGAAGAGTTTGTTGCCTCCCGTCCAGCTGATTTTTACAAGAAGGGCTTTGGTCAATAAACTGCCAATGCGTTGGCAAAGATGCGTCGATTGCATGGGTGATTACTTCGAATAACAGAAATAAAAAAGTTTGAAAAAATAAGTACTTTCACTTATTGCATACAAAACGGCAATTTCATAGGTAAAGACCTATTATAATACTAGCTGAACCACGCAACGTCGTTTACGTCTCCTATTGTCCGTAGCGTAAAAAAATTCCCCCGTTTTTGTAACATCCTTCATTGGTGCTCTGCTCCTATTGGTTTTAGCGTGATGATATATAGCCTTTCTCGATAAATGTACTATCCAACACTGAAATAATTTTTCAAATCGGACCAGCGGTTCCTAAGATTAGCGCGTTCAAACAAACAAACTCTTCAACTTTATGATATTATTATATAATATAAGAAGAGGCTTATTCCGAGCAGTGGACTTTTAAAAAAAAAGAATAAATAAATATTTCGGACATCTAACACACAACGCCATCTAGTCCCAAGCTAAGCAGAGCTTGTGTAATGGGTACTAGACAACTGATACAAATACATAATAGGTCTTTACCTATGAAATTGCCGTTTTGTATGCAATAAGTGAAAGTACTTATTTTTTCAAACTTTTTTATTTCTGTTATTCGAAGTAATCACCCATGCAATCGACGCATCTTTGCCAACGCATTGGCAGTTTATTGACCAAAGCCCTTCTTGTAAAAATCAGCTGGACGGGAGGCAACAAACTCTTCAAAGGCATTTTGTACTGCCTCTCGGGAATTGAATTTTTTACCCTCTAAAAAGTTGTCTAAATTTTGGAAAAAGTAATAGTCGGTAGGTGCAAGGTCTGGTGAGTATGGCGGATGAGGGAGAGCTTCCAACCCCAGCTCTTGCAGCTTGGAGACTGTCTGTTGCGCAGTATGGGGTCGCGCGTTGTCGTGAAGGAGCAGTGGGGACGACCGATTGACCAAAGCTGGTTGTAGATGTGCAAGCTTCTCCATCATTCTCTCCAGTTCTTCACAGTAAACATCTGCATTAATGCTCATGCCGTTTTGTAAAAAGCTGTGGTGAATCACACCCGCACTAGACCACCAAACAGTGACCATCACCTTTTTAGGGGTCATTTTTGGTTTAAGGCATTGCTTTGGTGCTGAACCAGGGTCTAACCAACTTGCTGAGCGCTTTCGATTGTCCAACAGAATCCATTTTTCGTCGCACGTAACAATTCGTTTCAAAATTAATTCATTTCTTTGCCTGTTGAGCAGCGCAAGGCAGGTCTCGACGCGTACGTTGCGCTGGCGATCGTTAAGGTCGTGGGGCACCCATCTATCAAGCTTTTTTACCTTGCCAATTTGTCGCAAATGGATCAATATTGTTTTGATGCTTACATTAAAAGCTGCTGCTAGCTCAGCTGTAGATTGAGTTTCGTCAGCTTCCACAATCGCCTTTAATTCATTATTGTTAACCAAAGTCTCCGGACGACTACGAGCTTCATTTTGCAAGTCAAAATTTCCAAAACGGAACCGGGTCAACCAAAATCGGGTTGTGCGTTCGTTTGTACAGTTCTCTCCGTAAACGTTTTTGATGTTACGTGCCGTTTGTGTCGCGTTGGTGCCACGACGGAACTCATATTCCATAATTACACGAATTTTTAAAGTATCCATTATGACGAAAAATGTTCAAATGTAATGAAAATACAACGCTAATCAAAAAACAAAAGACTGAGTTTGTAAACAGAATGTCATGGTTTTAAAATAAAATTAATTTGAATTTAGAATACAGAGCCATTACAAACTTTTTTTTATTTCAAATTACCAGTACTGAAGAACGGCAATTTCATAGGTAAAGACCTAATATATACATTTTTTTTGTAAATACATACATATTATACATAGAAAACACCCAAACTCCGAAACAAATATTTGTACATCGTACAAACATAGAGAGAGAGAGAGAGATACAAGACACGCCCAAACTTAGATTTGAAGTTAAGGGATCGTACTTATAATACGTAACCCATTGAGCGGACTTGGGGGTGTTTAGAATACCACGTTTGATCACAGGGGCGGTGGGAGGAATTGAATATTATGTCTATATAGTAACAGACTAAAAATACGGTGTCACCACCCCTATTCACCCCGTGGGTGTCGTAAGAGTCGACTGATTGAGCAAACTACCAGGACAACAGCAGTGCAAAGAGAAGGAACACTTGACACAAACTTAATACCAACCCGTCTGGTCAGCGTCGTTTAGTAGACTAAAACCTCTTTTCTAAGGAGAGGGTCCAGCAGTGGAATGTCCAAGGCTGCCGATGATGATAGCTAGCCTTAGCGCACGTGTTCCTCCCAATTTGTTCCCGGGTCTTTTAAGTCAGACGTCAAAAAACATCTCTAAGCCACCATAATGTGAATCGTCATTCTGCATTATCTACTTTCGCAATGAGTATGGTGACACACCACTTTTGGATTCTACTCATATTTTCAGTAGCATGCTCCCTTTGGGGATGTGCTTTACGTAGACTTGCACACACGTCTACCCTCGCCGGCGGCTCTTGTAATGTACACTATCCACTGAGGTACTGTGGAGGGAACGGGTGTCATGTCCCTCCAGCACAAATGGAGGATCCTCCGACCAGGTTAGCTGATCATGCCTGTCTGGCCACTGCCCAACGATTGATGTTGGGATGTTGTGTATATGCTAATCGGGGCGAGAAATTCTATTGCGCGATTCAGGATTGGTAGTTTCTTCGTTTCCTTCGTTACTCCGTAGTTCGATGTATCTTCGCTAGATGGCGCTGTAGTATGTTATGTTGTACTGTATGTGGAAGTCGCAACAGTACTACACTATCTACTGATAGATATTGGCTCGCATCAATCGCACACGACTTCACTCCATAGCGGTCACTAGGCCAGACGCTGCCCCGCCCCCGCGCACCACGCGTGTGTTGCTCGAGACGGCAGTTATATACCACTCTACACTTTCCATTAGGTAGAGTAGTTATTTTAGCTAGTAATACTTAAAAAAATGTTTAGACAACCTATAGCGCCCTCTATAGTTCAAGCCTTGTCGGAATTTGTCTTCGTTTAGTCAAAAGAATTAGAACATTATGTAAAATAGTTGAATAGTGATTACGAAATGACGTCATCCGTGACGAATTCGACATAATGATTTCATATTGATGACCACAACTTCGATTGTGAAACGGTTTTAAATAAACACTACAAGTGGATTATGTATTATTCTATCATGTATTCCATTTCATTACCATCACATTTATTTTTTCACTTTATTTTATATCAGTTGTCTAGTGCCCATAACACAAGCTCTACTTAACTTGGGACTAGATGGCGTTGTGTGTTAGATGTTCGCAATAGTATTTTTTTTATCAACAGCTTTGAATAATCCACTGCTGAACTTAAACCTCTCCTTAGAAAGAAGGTTTTGGCCTACCATGATGTTCTCCTAGCCGATTACGGTCACGGCACACCGTGCACAAGTGTGTGCGCAATCTCAGGTGTACTCTCTGTTCTCTCATAATCCGATGGGACGGTTATTCGACACGACCGGTTGAGATCAATCGCAGGATCGGCCTACCGTACCACGCTGACCAGACGTGTTGGTGTAGGGTTTGTGTCAAGTGTTCCTTCTCTTCTTCTCTCGACTATTACGACACCCACGGGGTGAATAGGGGTGGTGACACATGATGCTCATTTGTTTTAATCGTCTTTTGGGGGTCAATTTTATTAACAATTGAAGTTTTTTTTTTATGAGACTAATCCCGCCCACACTCTCACAACTGTAACTCCTGTACACCAGGATCAACAGCAGTGACCTACGAACACACCGAGTTATCACACTCGGGAAGTCCCAGGATAAATTTAACTGTCTTAGAACCCGCAACGAAATTAATCAGAAGAAAAACAGGAGGAGTTGAAGTTTCTTAATTGTTGTGCATGTTGATTCATGTTTTCATCTAAGAATATATATATGTACCTAGTGTGCCTTAGTCATACTATGTGTAGAGAGAGCAACCCCGCCAAAAATAACCACTGAACTATTTATGCCAAGTGGAACAAATATTGTCCGCTACCCTGAGGGCGAACTGAATTCGAAGTTTGAACTAGACTAGTTGTCAGTATACTTGAGGCCGCTGACTTCCCAAAAACGATTAGATGTTTCTGATAACCGGGACCGATGGCTTAACGAGCTCTCCGAGCCACGGGCATGAAACGCCGCTAAGTTTGCATACAGGGCTTATTACGAATTTCTTTTGGCCCGACCTGGGAATCGAACCTGAGACCTCTAGAAGTAAAAATAAATTCAATAGAATAAAAATGGAAAATAATTTAAACAATTTTACATAGGGAAAACATGAATTCTACTCAACAATGTTTCCTTATTGGGTATTTGTTCACTTGTGGGTGAATACACTGGGAAAACTGGTGATTTGGGAAGAGCATTACGCATTTTGAATAATAAATAAGTATTACGTAATGGTATGTGATTAAATTACTTAGTACTAAGTACGGATGGTTTGCACATCGCACCGTCGCGAAAGTTCACAGAAAAGATAATGTTAGAAATGTTTTGCACGAATAAGTGAAACAATACCTTCTTTTAAAGACATAAGGTTGTATTTAGGAACATATTAAGTGGCGGTTAGGATTTATATTTATCAAATTCTTCGGACAAATTAGCATAGGCATAGCATTAGCAAATGTGTGTTTAATATTAATCGTTAATGTGTGCGTCTACGCGACAAAGGATCTCTTGGAATGCACCGTTGATTGATCGCACTTCTAATGTTTATTTCTCTATTCTGTGTGTAAGTTAGTACTTTACGGGACAGGCAAACTATTCGAATGAAAAAAAAGTTAGGCCTTAGCTCCATCGGAAGCTTGTATAAACATATGTATAATATAATATCTATCTATCTACCAGCGGTCAAAATTCGCCTTTTTTTTGTTTTAATTTTTAGCTTTCTCCACTCCTCCATATAATCTCTAACTGTGCCAAATTTCATACCTCCTTCGTTCGCACAATTTTCTTAAAAAGGGGTACAAAGTATTTGCTTCACACGAACATTAAACATTTGCCAGAAACTAAATTTTTCTGGACTTCACAAATGTTTTAATACCAAATTAGCTTTACTAGCCAAACGCATATAGCTCCTTGAATTGTAGCGAAACTTGTCTTGAAGGTAGTAGAGCCACGCTGATTTCAGCACAAACGAGACGGTCTCGACCGGGGCGGTAGTACCCTCGCACAGAAGATCTACCTAAAGTGACAGTATTCGTGCTGTCGTGCTTCGTTAGTGAGTGCGACGCACGGTCCATGGTGTGGGTCACCATGCTGCATTGTCTGCATTCGCAATGAGTATGGTGACCACCACTTTTGAATTTTGCTTATGCTTTCCATATATAAAGACAGGCCCATACATAAATAAATAAATATTTTCAGACATCTAACACACAACGCCATCTAGTCCCAAGCTAAGCAGAGCTTGTGTTATGGGTACTAGACAACTGATACAAATACATAGAAAACACCCAAACTCCGAAACAAATATTTGTAGATCATACAAACATTTGGTCCGACCCGGAAATCGAACCCGAGACCTCATGATCAGCAGTCGCACACGCCAACCGCGAGACCAACGAGGCAATAAAAAAAAACATAAAAAAAATGTAGCGACTACGATTTATTCTCTGCAATATGTAACCGGTAATGCCGGTCGCGTTATAGTAATTGTAAAAGTACTGAAACAAATACAGGCTTTATTTTCTTTTTCAGGTCGTACCATGCGTCCACCCCATCCCAGGGGGCATGTACCCCGGCCGCATGATCAGGGTCCAGGGTAACACACCACCCGGAGCTCAGAGGTAAATATCTTTCGATGAAGATGCTGTTAATGGAATCGTCAGAAGAACAGTTATATCTTAAAACCACCATAAGACAGTTCAGATTGAGGATGAGAGCGATGAAAATGACCATGATTGTGATTATAACTATGATTGTAACTATGGTTGATTATCATGGATATGATTCTGAAATCTCTATATACTGAATCCAAATAAGTTTTGAAGGGCATATATTACGGGTATTAATTTATTACGTGAGAGGTTTTTTGGCGATTTTGCGAAAGGTGAAATGTCGTGAGATATGGCTCAACCCCTACCTCAATTACAAATAGATTTTTTGAAGATGTGTTTTTCTTGTATAAAAGCGTTGGATTGATTTTAAACAGAAAAGAAAATAATTTGGTTAATATTTTTATTTAAGAATAGTTCAGATTGCTTAGAAACTAGACTAAAATAACAGTGAAAATTCAACAATTTTATTTTCTTGTTGAATAACATATTCGTTAAATATGCTGAGAGGCTCTCTACTCAAAGTAAGATTAGATAAGACTTGGCTCAACCCCCTCTTACCACTAAACGCCACACGTAATTAATGGACGCCCGTTTATCTAGTTAAGGTAAAATTTCTACCCTCTTTTGTACGCAAAAAGTTTCGGTCATTTAAATTACATGATGTCATCTATCCACTTCCTTTTTAAAATAAAATTTTAACACACATATATATATATACATATATAAGTATTAATACGCTATATAATACTGATCCAACCCTTCCAGATTCGCCATCAACTTCCAGTGCGGCCCCAACACCGACCCTCGCGACGACATCGCCCTCCATCTCAACTTCCGCTTCGTCGAGATGTGTGTCGTCAGAAACCACCTGACGGCCATGAGCTGGGGGGTTGAGGACACCAGCGGTGGCATGCCCCTGAACAGAGGAGAGTCCTTCGAGGCCCTGATTCTTTGTGAGCCTCACGCGATTAAGGTTTGTGACAGAAACTGTTCTGAACCTGTTTACCTCCACTTCAATTAGAAACTGTGCTGTGGGAACAACCCTCCCTGTCTGTCTGATTGGGGGAAGCCCTAATTGTCGCTTCCCTTGTAGGGATCCATGGGCGGCGGTACTCACATGTTATGCTGCTTGAGTTGCTGAAATCCACGTGCCGTTTCCTGTATACTATTAAAATATTGGCAGTCGCGCAGTAGTAGCACTAGTAGCACATGCGACTGCTGAGGGCAAATATTTATTCGGAAGGATGTTTTATGTGTAAATGTTTGTATAAAAACTATGTAAATATTCTATCAGTCAATCTAGCGTTCATAGTGAAAGTTCTGTTTAGTTTAAAGCTAGATGGCGTTGTGTTGCAGATGTCCGGAAAATATTTAAAAAAACTCCTTGTATTTTAGGTGGCATTGAACGGCCTCCACTTCTGCGAGTTCCCTCACCGCGTGCCTTTCCAAAGAATCTCCCATCTTACCGTCGACGGCGATGTCCTGATCCAGTTCATCGGATTCGAAGGTGCTGCCCCACCACCGTCCCAGATGTATATGGTGAGTATATTGAGAGGGGGCCCATATAATGATGACGTCACAGTTTAAAGACTTATTTAATACTAGCATTTGCTCGAGAGGGGGCCCCGATAGTGATGACGTCAGAGTTTAAAGTTTAGTAGGTATTAGCATTTGCCTGCTGCTCTTCCCGCGACCTTTCTGAGGAGAGGCCTATGTCTAGCAGTGGACTGTTAAAGGCTGGTGATGATGATGATGAATAAGGACGGTGACACATTCTGTGACTCGGGAGTTTCAACTGTCCGTAGCGTAGTTGTTTAAAGGCGCGTCTCCACCGTAATTTGACTACACAAGAAAAAGGTTGACAACACAAAAGTTGCCAACTTTTGTTCGGTGGAGACTCGGTTTTACAGAAACTGTTATCACCAATACGTGTTGCCAACACAAAAGTTGTCAACTTTTGTTCTGTGGAGACTCGGCTTTGGGGCGCTAACGCATTCTTTGACATGGGAGTTTCAAGTGTCCGTACCGTAGTGGTTTGCCGCTTTCTACTGCGCTGAGTGTCGTGGGATCAAATCCCACATGGGACAACACTTTGTGTGATCCACAAATTGTTGTTCTGAGTCTGGGTGTTCTTTGTGTCCGTATAATGTATGTTTGTAAGTCTCCAACACATTTCTAGTGTGGCTGTTGCCTGCTTGATGACTCCTGATTCAGACACGTTGTCTGCTATGCACATATTTAAATGACCAATATTGTCGTTTTACAGTCCGAGCCTCCCGCATACGGCGCGTACGGAGCCCCACCCACATACGGAGCCCCCGGCTACGGAGCCCCTCAAGGTAAGAACATCTATTAAAATATTATAATTATAAAATATCTTCCCGCGACAGTGGCACATACTTTTATTCCTAAATGGGAATCGAACCCACGAGGTCCGTATATGTCAGAATGACGTTACAGTTGCGCCTTGTAATAGGGAATTGCGTCGGGAACTATTCAAGTAGCCCCTTTATCACAATACTGTAATACATAATGTACATATTTTAAAACTAATTTATTTACTAAGGGTTGATGATTGTTAAATGAAATCAGTACTTTGATATGTTGTCTGCATTCACAATAAGTATGGTGACCACTATTTGCTTTCTATCAGAGTAGAGTCATTTTGGCAAACAAATTATTAAAAATAAAAAACCCGACTGCGTCAATAAATAATAATAAAAACATAAGTTTTATATATATTTGTAATCACCGTCAAAAATCTTTATTTTGATACCACACTCGATGTATTTTGAAAACATTTTTTTACATTACTTTTTGGCGCCAAAATTTTTAATTTTATTTAATCTATTGACACCACTCACATAAAAATACGACAAGCCGTTTAGGCTCTAGGGCGTGCCAAAGAAATATACATACACACATACACTCGAAAAACATAACCCTCCTTTCGCAGTCGGGTAAAAAGCCCAAATGACGTTACAGCTTAGTGTTGCCATCATCATTTTAAAATTAGAATCTACCGCCTTTTTTTGCAGTATAGTGTTATAAAACTTTAGTATTGTCGAATTTATTTTGTCACCGAAGTGGGTAAAATGTCTGAATATTTGAAGTAACATATCACTTATCAACAATTGACTCGGGTGTTATTTTGCTTCCCCGTTCTATGAATATATATTGACATTTTGATTAGTTTGATTAATTTTTAGATTTAGATTAGATTGATTAATTGTTATGGTAATAAAACTAACATGTATTATAGAAATATTACAAATAATGCTTTTATACTACAACTAGCTGACCCACGCAACCTCATTTGCATCTCCTATTGCCCGTATCGTAATAATTTTCCCCCGTTTTTGAAACATTTGTTATTATTGCTCCGCTCCTATTAGTCTTACCGTGATGATATATAGCCTATAGCCTTCCTCGATAAATGTACTATCCAACACTGAAATAATTTTTCAAATCGGACCAGCGGTTCCTGAGATTAGCGCGTACAAACAAACTCTTCAGCTTTATAATATTAGTATAGATAAAACATTATTTTGTAATATTTCCTTAATATAGTAAATAGATATGGTAAAACTCGCATGTATATATTTTTATATAGTTTTATTGTAGTTCTAAGAACGGTTTTTGCGCTTTGTAATATTGACAGGTTGAATGCGGTGTTATTTTTTTAGTTTTTATTAACATTTTGAATTTTTTTTAGATAATTAGTATAAGCTTAATATTATTAACATGTATTTTTTTTCTTACGTATTTAAATTTTTAGTAGTTAAATTTTTATCGGGGTTTTAGCACATCTTGGCTTATCTGGTTAAATATCTTTTTTTGGATAATTATCTATGTGGATAATTATGTATAAATACATGAAGAAAAATATTTATAGCCCTTTTTACGAAAAATTTTAACAAAAAAAAAACCGACTTCAAGAACGACCAAATTGAATTGGGTCCACACTGGAAGCACCAGTTGTCAAATAAAAAATAGAATCATCGAAATCAGTCGGCGTGATATTGAGTTATTCGTCAATTTGTCGCGCAGATACTTAATGCAAATTGAAGATTTATATGATTTTCTCATGGATGACATGTCAGAACTGGATAAAATACAAGTTGGGACCACATGGGAAGCACCAGCTTTCAAATAAAAAAGAATCATCAAAATCAGTTCACCCAGTCGAAAGTTGTGAGGTAACAAACATAAAAAAAAACAATTGAATTGAGAACCTCCTCCTTTTTTGAAGTCGGTTAAAAAATGAGCAAGCAGGACGTTTGAATTTACGTGGATGTACACACAGTATAATTCGTGACCGGCCAAGTACATAGCTAGCTAAGGAAGGGAAGCAGAGACATTGGTGACAGAAAAAGGAACTAAAATTGGTTGCGTTCCTTTTTATCAAATTCTAATACTGCACGTTTGGCCTAGTAGTTTAACGGTCACCACGCTGTTTCCTACTTCGCCAAGTGTCGTGGGTTTAAATCCCACGTAGGACAACACTTTGTGTGATTCACAAATTGTTGTTCTCAGTCTGGATGTTCTTTGTGTCCGTTTCATGTATGTTTGTAAAGTCCCCCGCGACACAGAATTTATTCCTAGTGCGGGAGTTGTCTTTGAAAAAATAAAAATAAAGGTGTATGAAATTTGGCAAAGTTTATGTGTAGGAGGAGTGCAGAAAGCTAAATAAAAAAAAAATGTTTAATAGTCCAATTTCGACCGCTGAGCGACCACTAAAAACTAGCCGACCCGTGCCCACTTCATTGGACGTTAACCGCCCGCATTTCTTCGACTTGATTTACAAATACTATTATTTTTAACTGAATTTTTTGTTAAATCATAAAAAAATAAAGCCTATGTCACTCCTGAATAGTGTCGCTATCAGACAGTGAAAGAATTTTTAGGATTGAATCACTACTTCCGAAGATTACCCCCTACAACCACATAAACAAAGTTAGAAACTTAACCTCTTTATAGTATTAGTATAGAAGTATTGAAAAATAATAGTCGGCGCTCTTAGCCGAATATTCGCCGACTAGGCACCGACTACAAAAGTGGCCGGATAGTCTAGTTTTGACGATTTCGCCGACTCGTTGAAACATCTCGAATATACAAAGCCGGTTTTTTTTGTAGAAAGTTTTAGGAGTTTCGTTCCGAACGTTCCTGAAATTTCTCAAGTTATAAACCACTTTTATTACCGAGTATAATCTTTATTCGCTATTCTTATAATTGAATAGCACCAAACTTAAAGTAAATCCTCCCAAATAAAAATATATAATTGACTAATATTAGACAATGGTTCTAAACTGTTTATTTACATTAGACCCCACATAAGGTCATCGTTTTCTCCTTTACACGTAAGGGTAGTTTTTAAATTTGTCTTATTAATCTATTACTAGCTTCTGTCCCTGATTCCGCCCGCGTTCCATCTCTGTTATCGCGGTAAAGAGTATCCTATGTCTTTCCTCAAGAATTAAAGTATGTACATGACAAATTTCGTTAAAATCGATACAGCGGTTTACAGACAGTTTTGAATTAATAATAATTGGTATGGATTGTTATGATACCTAAGAGATATTGTGTTTAACTTAGATAAGAGAGTTATTTGTACATGTTTACCAGAGATTTTACTTGTTATTTTTTTTTAATCCCTTGGTATATGTACATACAGAACCTCTTTTTAATTTTACCAGATCTTTCTATAATACCCTGTATAAAAACTGAGTTTACTAGATTTTGCAAACGGTTTTTGTATCCCAAACTGTTCACAGTGTCCAAGGTAGTAATAAACATACTTATATATTACTAAATACATACATATCATAGATAAATTCCTGCCAGGTGCGTGCACATCATACAACCAATTGACCTGGATTTCTGGCTCACTTACGATAACTGACTTAATTTACTTAACTGCTTTCTCTTTTAACAAATCTCATTTTAATTTTTGTCGATCACTCACTTCTTAATCTCTTATTAAAATAAATCTGCTTTTATTAAATACATAAGACGGTATGCATAAAGTCTGTATCGCTTTTAAACATTACCGTGAAAGCCGCGAGTGTTTTTATATAATTTATATAAATGTATAAAGGTAAGTAATAAGATGTACATATTATATTTTGTTATATACACATTGTTTGTCTGATTTGTTGTACACTTATGTTAAATTATTCGAAGTATTTTGTTAGCAAAAAAATGTAATAAGGCAAATGAAGAAGGAATATCAAATTGTAGCTTTATACTAGTATTTTATAAATGCGAATGTTAGAATGTATGTTTGTTACTTAATGGCATCAGAACAGCTGAATAAAATTTGGAATATACAAAATAAATATTGATAAGATCAAATTTGGCGAATGAAATAATGAAGTCGGAATAAAAATAATTAAGAAGACTAATAAATATTTCATAATATTTATACTAAAATTATTTTGTTTTACTTGATAAAAGGTTATTTTTTACATACTAACATTTTTTTAACATGTAAAATTCTCGTATTTCTCTTTCTGGGATAAAAATAACTATGTGCATATGTATATTCTAAAATGTCACTGTGCACAAATTTTACCAGATTGGTTCAATCGTTCAGCGTTTGAGTAGTCCATTCGTTTAGATAGTATCGGTGCACCCGCACACAATTGTGGCTATTCTTGTGAAATACGAGTATATTAATTTATACAACTGCGTAAACTGACAAGTCATACTTGCTTGTGGGTGTACGCTGCCGGCGGGCCCTTTGATTTTGTGACGGCTTGCTGCACGTGCGACGGCGGCGCGATCAAGGTGACCGTATCTAAGCGAATGGACTGTAGTATTCATCCTAACTCGCATTTGCAATATTAGTATATACTAGTAAGATGTAATATCATAGGATAATCTTTATAAGAGTAAAACTAGGAAGTGTAGCTTTGTCCATTAGGTAACTGATGTTTCTATCGCCATGAAGGTATATTTTACAACTTAATTTCACAGTTCCACAACTTTTATTAAGTTAAATTATTACATTAATAAGACATTGAAGAATTCAATAAAAGAGTGTACTTCCTTTATCAAATGTCAGCACTGCGGTAGAGCTGCCGTTGGTTAGTAGTCACTATATGAGTTATTAGATATTTTTTTTGTAAATGTATCGTTTTAAATAAGTCCCATTTTTAGGGTTCCGTACCCAAGGAGTTAAAACGGGACCCTGTTACTAAGACTCCGCTGTCCGTTTGTGAGTACGTCCGTTCGTCCGTCCATCTGTCAGTCACCAGGCTGTAATCTCATGAGCCGTGATTACTAGACAGTTGAAATCGTGCGTGAGTCCGACTTGCACTTGCCGATTTTTCTTTATTTGCCATCTCAATAGATATTATTCTAACCTGAGACACCAGCACATGCTGCGTTTGCCTGAAACCCAAATATAAAGTATTTTTATCCGAGACCCCAACAGATATTATTTTTGTCAGAAACCCCAGCAGATAATTTAAATAAGGCTATTACTTTTATCCAAGACTCCAACAAATATTATTTTATTTGAGACCCCACTAGGTGTTATTTTTATCCAAGACCCCAAAATATATCTTTTTCATCTAAATCTTCAACAGATATTTTATCTGAGCTATAAAAGATATTATTTTAATCTGAAACTTTTGAATAATAATATCATAGAAACAATACCCTATACTAGGTGATAGTTATAAAATAATTGCGTGTGCATGCATTTGAGTGGGGAAATGGTTTGTGAATGGCTTTATAAAAAATGTGTTTGTGCATTTTGATTGTTTTGTAGTTTTGTTGTTTTTGAAAACATTATTAATATTTTTAAATAAATTCTTTCACACACGGCCATCAGATTATATCTGGTTTCATACTAGGCAGAGGCTCTGCCTAGTATGAACTGTAGATGTACTATGGCAACCAGACTACTGATAAACATATAGTCTATTCGTTTAGATAGTGTCGCTTTGATCCTACCGCCGCCGCCCGTGCGAGTTCTTGTCAAAATGAAGCCGACCCGAATACAAAGGAGCCTTGACGAGAACCCGCACGGGCGGCGGCGGCACGGTCCAAGTGACACTATCTAAAGGAATAGATTATACTTATATATCTCTAAATACATACGTGTGATGATGCTACAGATTTGTCAAGATTTGCTCAATTTGAATGTGTTAAATCTTTCCTCTCGCTTTCTTGCAATATGTTGGAATAATTTCGCGAAAAGAGACGGAAGTGTATTACAGGAAGTCTTTTTCACACGCGTTAATTGATTTGACCAATGAACGCGCGGTGCTAGAGTCCGTCAGATGGTAGGTGAGACGTTAGATGTTACATATTATATGTGACTCTAACTTCGTGTGTTTTTTCTAGTTTTAAATATGTTTTGATAGTGTAATCAGGGCGGATATAGAATTAATTTTAATTAGACAAAGGAGTCAACTTCTGAACATAGACCTCCCCCAAGACCTCCCACTATAACTGGCCCTGTGCTGCCCTCATCCTGCGGTTTCCTGCGACCTTCACCAGGTCATCGTACCACCTTGTATCCTCGCCTTAGATTTTGATAATGAGAAAAGTCAATCATTGCCATGTTAAATCAACATGTTTATAAAGTTGGTTGTAAATGCAAATTTTTTATAATGGACCATTTAAATAGTGGGGTTTTCATTTGTTAAGACCAGCTCAGGTTGGTCGCAAAATGCTGTTAAATAATTTAGTTTAGTCATTAGCCGATAAAGGGTTTGAAGAAAATCATAATCAGTTTATGTACATTTTTTTCATCTAGTAGTGTTGTATTATGCTTATATCAATCTTCTTATAAATAAAAATCAATTGCTGTTCGTTTGTCTCGCCAAAACTCGTTAACGGCTTGGCTGATTTAGCTGATTTTGGTTTTGAAATGTTTGTCGTAGTCCAGGGAAGATTTAAACGGTGAAAAATTAAATATAACTTGAAAACCAAATGTCACGTGTACGAAGTAGCGGGCACAGCTAGTATTACATATATTATGTACTAGCTGTTGCCCGCGGCTCCGCCCGCGTGTATATCGGTTATCGCTGCAAATAGTAGCCTATATGCTATTCTGATATATAGCTATATTACTGTAAAGTTTCATCCAAATACGTTCAGTTAGTTGATTTTGCGTGAAAGAGTAACAAACATACATCCATACAAACTTTCGCGTTTATAATATTAGTAGGATTAGCTTTTGTTCACGATCACGACTCAGGCCGCGTGTATGTCGGATATATTTTTTTATGTAATATGGCTTTCTATCGGTACAAGAGTTTTTAAAATCGATAGTAGGATAGCCCCTGCAACCTTAAAAACTTTACCTCTTTGTCTTATTAGTCTGGTCTTCTTAGATAGTTTTTCTATTCTTTCAAATAGTCATACTCACTAACAATACTAACCATTTAGCTGATATTTTTCTTGACACTTCTTCAACATAACCATAAATTGTCAAATATATCTTGGAAAATTAATTAGGAAATTTTCACTAAATCCTGACTGGAAACTTTAAAGCTGGGCACAAAATCCGCCGATATACAAAAGTGCATAAAGTTTCTTGCTAGGAAGGCGGTAGAACGGGAAAAGACAAGCTAGCTTCCTTACCACAAGCGCTAGAGAGCACAGAATGATTTCAGACTTGGGAGTAAGCGGGTATATGGATATGACCATTGACCTGACTCTGATATGGGGAGGCAATGTGTTTTGCACACTCTTCTCCTATCCGGAGTCTAACCATACTCTGCTCTGTGGTCGCCTGCATATCAGGCGACATTAGTTTGTGGAGGTTTTCGTTGAATTCTTTGTTGGGGTATCCCAGTTGCGACATGCTACAATATCAGTGCTTGTCACTGGGAGTTTTCTCACGAAAAGGCCAATACTACATGATAATAAAAATTAAAAAAGTATTGCCAAATAAAATATACAGCATTACCAACATACAATGGCCCATATAAGGCAAGCTTTATCTGTGGGGTTTGTGTGACTATTACGATTACCAATATGGTTACAAAATATGCTCGGTCGACATAAATACACTTCAGATTAACAATAAATAATACCAAAAGGTCCCTGAACTTAACTGACTATCTGTTGTTATGATGATCATTTAAATATGTGTAAATAAAAGTTGTTGTCACAGGGCTCAACCAAATTATAAAACGGATCTAAAACTTCAAATGCCAAACTAATGTTAAGACTAGTTTTAGATGATGTCTAATTTCTTACATTTCCTTCAACATGGTAGACGATAGTTTCCATGATTCATGCTATTAAAACAAATAAATAATAAATTCTCGGGGTTTTCTATAGAAAACACATAAATTTAAGTTAAAAGCAACGTTAAAAACCTATTGAAATAGAGGAAAGGAACCTTAGCAATTCTTGACTGTTTCTGACTTGTTCTTCACGATTATTAATACTATTGAATAACTTAAAACTTCTGATATTTCAAAAATCTCAATAAAAGTTGATTGAATTGAAATTTAAATTATTGAACTGTTCAATAATTGAATCGAATCGTTTATTAAAATAAAAAATAAAATAACTATAACTACAATACGTTACACACAACGCTACGCTACGCAACATACAAGCGCTACGGTACATACAAAGAGGCATAGCCTGCTAGAAATATTACCCTTTCTTATGGCTTCGCTGTAGTCGGGTAAAAATTGACACTTTTTCAAAAATCATTTTGTATAATCTGTGCTAGGGTGTCAAAGACCCCATGTGACCCTAGACCCCTATTTTGAAGTAATGATATATATTCTGCTTACTATATTGTATATTGGTGCTTGGTAGATTATTATTATTATTGTTTTATGTTGCACAGCTGAAATGTTATATTATTTTTTATTATATAGTGTTTTTTATTTGCTTCTAGGCTTCTACTGAAGAAATATCCATAGCGGAGATAAGAAATACAGGTATATATCATGATAATTAATATTTTTTAGTGTTTCCAACTGTTGGCAACTCTTCAAAAAATCGCAAACTTTTGTTTCCATTGTGTCTACACCGAGTCGCCAACAATGTGAAAAACATTCCAACTAAGCGTCTCCACAGAGCCAATAATTCAGCAACACGCGTTTGCTTTTGATGTTTACCGCCAAAAACTGAAACACGATTCCCAACATTTGTTGACTACACAAGGTAATCACAGAAACATTTGTCACCAACCCGTGTTGACAGCACAAAAGTTGCCAACTTTTGTTTGGCGGAGACTCGGCTTGAGACTAAGTAAGAGAAGGAAGACCAGGAAGTCCTGGTAGCAACTACTTCGAGAGCAACCCTGAGTTGCTAGAGCTGCACCCAACCTTACCCTAAACGACGATGGATTTAGTATACGAAGTGTCACCACCCCTATTCACCCCGTGGGTGTCGTAAGAGACGACTAAGGGAGCTAACTTTTTTTATGGAGTAAGGGGCAAACAAGCAGACGTATCGCATGATGGTAAGCGATTACCGCCGCCCATGGACACCTGCAACACCAGAGGCGTAACAAGTGCGTTGCCGGCCTTTAGGGGATGGGGGGAGGGGTTGGGGTATAGGCCTCCTGTATCCTCACGTGCAAGCGCTGTTTCACACCGGTTTTCTGTGAGGCCGTGGTATTACTCCGGTCGATCCGGCCCATTCATGCCGAAGCGCGGCTCTCCCACGGGAAAAACGCAGGACACCAGCACGCAAAGAGAAGGAACACTTGACACAAACCCTATACCAACCCGTCTGGTCAGCGTGGTACAGTAGACCAACACCTCCTTGCTAAGGAGAGGCTTATTATCAGCAGTAAACTGGTAAAGACTGATCATAATGAAGACATACATAATGTATATTACACCTAGGCACAGAATAGATAATCATGCCTATCACGCAATTGCTCGGAATCAAATCCACAATATCCAGCACGGCCATTAAGACGGGTATCCACCGAACAGAAGTTGACAAGTTTTGTGTTTTCAACACGTGTTGGTGACAAAAGTTTCTGTAAAGCGGAGGCTTCACCGAACAAATAATTTTGCAACTTTTGTGTTGTCAACCTTATTTTGTGTTGTCAAATTTCGGTGGAGACGCACCTTTAGAGCCAATAACCACTAGACCTAAGATGAATGATTGAATAAAATAAACTGTGTTCTTTTCTATATTCTTAAAATTTTGCATAAAAACTTTAAGCCTATCGGTCAAGTAGTTGGGTAAAAGAGTAACAAACACACATTCTCATTTATCTTATAGCTTGATTTCTGTGACAAATGGCTACGAAACTGATGAAGTGACTTTAAAAAAGCGATTTTATTTTGTATCATCTATATTTTCATTGTTTAGTGTGCCACAATTCTTCCCAGTGTTGCCAGTTTTATCACAAATAAAGTGCAGTACATTATAAATATAAAAATTCACACCCAAGTTCTAAAATGACATTAATTATAATAATGAAAAGGAATTGTGCGCTATTCTAGAAGGCTCGCACAACAAAACTGGGGAATGAACTGTCGCCTACGGTATTCCCGGACAAATATGACCTTCAAACTTTCAAGAAAAGAGTGGACTCCCTCTTAAAAGGCCGGCAACGCACTTGTGACACCTCTGGTGTTGCGTGTCCATGGTCGGCGGTAATCGCTAACCATCTGGCGATACGTTTGCTCGTTTGCCCCCTATTCAATAAAAAAAAAACTAATGACAACTGTCACCGAGATCAAGCTATATTTTAAGGGCTTTATAATAATTGTGTTTTTATTATTACTAATGTATATTATTTATTTTCAGGTGCCTTGTAAAATAAAGAAGAAATAATGATGAAAAATAATGATTGCATTATTAACATACAAGACTTAATCGATGGCACTAAAATCTTATTTGTATTTATTATATTTAAACCGACTTCAAACGAAATTTTTTTTTGTAGGTTGGGTGAAAGCCGGTGTAGTACGGTCGGAACATCAAAAAAAATTGTTTCTTTTAGATATTGTAATATTCAAAAAATATGGTTTAAGGGTTTATATTATTCATAAGATATTCGTTTTTTCTATTTGTATAAAAAATACTATTTCATTATTGAATGTTTGATAGACCGCTATGGTGTGGGTCACCATGCTGCATTGTCTGCATTCGGAATGAGTATGGTGACCACCAATCTTGGATTCTGCTTATGCTTTCCATCAGGCAGAGTAGAGTCAATTTGGCAGGCCCATACTTATTAAAATGAAATTAGAACAGCAGCAATACAAATTATTTTCATTAAGTCTATGAGTGAGAATCTCCTTTTTTGTACTTTTATACAAATTTACAACAATTTTTTGAATGTTTTAACTTTAAATAACAAATAAATATAATGTAAAATAATTACCAAGAAGATAATTTTTTGGTTTAGCATTTTGTATGTTTGAAGTCGGTGCATTTTTTTATTTATTTATCAGGTTCACGCAAGCCGAGTGTATAACGTTTTTTTTCACCGTCAAGTACTAGTATTAGTCATATTTGATGGCATAAATCTACTGATTGTAGTGGCAAAACTTTATGGGCTATCTTGAGTAATGAACGCTGTTTTATCGTTGCGTCCCTATTTTCTTAAGGCAAATAGGCCATTGGCAAAAACCCTTTGGATTTTTAAACAATTGTGTCCTTTTGAACTTTGTTCTCTAAGTTCAACCCTGTAATAGAGAGTTTTCCAATTCACTATTGATTTTTGAATAATCTTGGGAGGTAAATAGGAGTGTTAGAAAGTTTGTGCTCACAGAACTGGATTATTTATCGTCAAAGATGCCTAATACTAGTAGCCAAACCGATATTTTAGTAATTTTGTCAATGTTTTTGTATTGCCTCTTCAAAGTGGGTCGATATTTTAGCAGGAACTAAGTTTTATCTAATGCTGAAAAAGAACTCTATATAGCTTGTATATAGAGTTTAAATCACGAGAATCCAAAATAAAAATATTCACATCTAAAATGTACCTAGTAAATTCTAAATTGACACTAGTGACAGCTGTCAAAGAGATCAATAAGGTATTTGACACTTCAAAGTAAGTAATGGTACAGAAATGTGCAACACTAACGTAGTCAGAAGAGATTCGACTTACGTGAGAGAAAGATAGGCAACTGCAAGTAGAATATACTTATAACCTTAATTGGCCTTTATTGTGTCGGAGCTAGAGAGTCACAATTCGTTAAATGACTTTACTAGGTGCATCTTTTGTACTTGTATGCGAGTACTAGTTGGCATGTTTAACGCATTTTTGAAAAGGCAAGGCAAAAATTATAAATAAAAGATTAATATCCTAAATTACTATTGTTATTATTTTTTAATAAATGGAGAAGGTATATTATGAATAGACAGTAAAAAAATCGACGAAAATATATCTTTCTATTCCAAAACAAAGTATGTTCCGTACAAATGGTATTGAATAAATAAAATTTCAGCATATTTGACCTTAAGGTCAATATATGATAAGGTCAAAAAGTCAAAGATATTTTTTTTTGGTCTACCATTAGTTAATGGAAAGACTATTAAAGGTAGTAGAGCCACACTGATTTAAACACGAACTGGCCAGCTCGACTGGGGCGATACTACCCTCTCACAGAAGACCAACCTAAATTGATAGCATTCGTCAATGAGTGTGAGACCGGAGGCCCAGTGATGCAGAAGCACTAGGCAACCATGGTTTGACCACCATTCTTGAATTCTGCTTATGCTTTCTATCAGGCATAGTAGTCACTTTGGCAGGTCCATACATAAAAAAAATTCGGGTACGTTTGACCTTATTGACCTTAAAAGTCAAAGATATTATCGTCGATTGTCACAGGTAATATTGTGTTTTTATAAATGAATGTTGTGTGTAAAGAAGTATTGAATTTCATGTCTAGATTTAAGTTAACGTTTTGTAGCCAAAAAAACTAAATAACTTTTCGAAGAATTGTTGCATCGGTAAGAATTTACTGGTTGACCATATATTATATGCCTACTTTTTTAATACAATTTAGATCTGTAATTTATACTAACCGAAACCGATGCACCATATTTTTTGTTTTCTAATTTTTATTTTTGTCCTATTCTTATTATCACAATTCGTGCATAGATTATGGAAAATGATATATTAAAAGCTTCTAAAAATTGTGTTTTATATTTTAACCTTTGTAAAGGTCAGTTTTTTTGACCTTATATAATAAGGTCATTTTTTTGTTGGAAGCGGTTTTTGGCTCGATGTTTGCATTTAGATAAGTCTGTATGATATTAAACAGCTTTTAGAAGGTAAAAAAAAAATTACAAATTTATGTGCGAAATTTTTTGATGTCTCAATAGTTTTCAAATAAAAATATGTTCGTGTAGTTGCATTTCAATTGTAATAAACTCTGTTGTAATACCTTTTCTATGTATTGTGCATTATTTAATATTTCAAGTTATTAAAAAATATTAAATTTTATTGGTGTTTGATTACGTCATTTTCAAAAGCAATAAATTTTCCATGTTTTTGAAACATTTTTCAATTAAGGTCCTACTGGTCTTAGCTTGAATTAAATTGTCAATATCTTTTCTCGATTTATCAAAATGAACCATTAGTCCCTGAAATCTGAGGTCTTCTAATTGTAAACAATATTATAATAGTTGGATTGGGACTCCGAAAACCATTTCGTAGTTACGTTACAAACGGGTTTCTGGAGGCAGTAAATTGGTAAACAGATGTAGGATATTCCCCCTCTTCTCTAGCCATAGTGACGGACGTCTTGATGGCTGAGATGGAATAGACCCAGGAAAATCTAGATGAGCCTATGATCACAGTATGTAGTTTTTAAGTTGCTGTTTTAAAAATTGAATCAAAAAACAACGTGTCTCAAACCAAGGATATCAGACGAAGAAGTTCACTGGGTGAGAAAAGAGGGTCTTTTCGAAAATATGATCGCCTCGCGTGACGAATTAAGAATACGGGACTACTTATCCCGTGGGTGTCTTGAGCCGACTAAGGGAGAAAACAAAGAAAAACTTGTGACAATCCCTATACCAACCCGTTTAGCCAGCGTAGTATATCAAGCTAAAACCTCCTTTACGGAGTAAAATATTAAAAACTTGATGATAATGAAAATTGATGAAAAAAAAGTTCTCTTCTAGAACGCTCCAGGAGGCTTCTATGCTTCTGGAGGGAACTAAAATGCCTAGCCTTCCTAAACTGACATACAAGTACCTATATAAACATCAGTTTGTACAGTGTAAATGAAGAAAATAGAGCCCCCTCCAATACCAACCCATACTAATATTATAAATTAGAAAGTAACTATGTCTGTCTATTTTGCTACCACGGTTAAACCATGCGAACCTGCGAAAACCGATATATTATTATGTACATGCATGCAAAAGCTACTACAATGCCTTTCAAATAAGAATAGGATTGGAAATTCGCCATCTTGCCCTGCATTTGTCAACAACTTCAGATATTTTTGTATGGTGTGCAAAAAAAACGAGAATTTAAAATTACAATGTGTTTCAAATTAGAATAGGACTGGATTTTGTGACTAGTATGTAATTGTAAATTATAGTCTATGAGTAAGACCCAGTAATAAGGGTCTGGTATTGATGGTCTTCCAAATGCACTCCGACTGCACATTTGGCCTAGTGGTTTGAGTGGCCGCCACGCCGCTTCCTACTGCGCTAAATGTTGTGGGTTCAAATCCCACGTGGGACAACACTTTGTGTGATCCACAAATTGTTGTTCTGAGTTGGATGTTCTTTGTGTTCGTTTCATGTATGTTTGTAAAGTCCCCACGATACAGGATGTATATTCCTAATGCGGGAGTTATGTAAAAAAAAGGTTTAATAACAGCTGTTCCATCCAGCTGTTGGATCCATTCCATTTCAGACGCAGGGTAGTTTTGGTCGGATCAATTCTGAAACGCTACCCAATTGATGTTCTAATTATGAAAGTAGGAGGTTCAATTCCTTGGGGTACCAAAGATTTCCTTTCTGGGGTACACCTGGTTTCCCAGATACTGGTACTCATGACGATATGCGGTTTTAAGTCAGTGCGAGTCCGAAATATCCACTAACCACCTGGTTCCCAGGTTACTGGTATCCAAGACGGGTGCAGTTTTTAGTCAGTTCGACTCCGAAGGAACCACCCCACCGGTGGTTGGTATCCGAGTGGATTTCCGCATAGAAAAAGACGTGTTTTTTTTACCAATAGGCGATTTCATATCTCATTTATGTTTTTTTTTGTTACAGCTTATGCTGGAGGCGAGGTATGTTTAAGTTTATAATTACATTAATGGTCAGTCTAACCACTTGCTGATAAATTCCCTGATAAAATACTCTGAACTTATCTGCCAGATAACTACAGATTTCAGTTTCAATAGTCTTGAATAGGGACATACCTACCTAGATAGTCTTAAAATTTTCAAGTTCTATATATACGATTCAGGGGTGCCGATTTAAACACGTTAATCGTTACGTGTCATTTATTTGAATGTATTTAAAATATTATAAAATAAAATGACTACACTATGGTTGATTGCGCAGTACTTAAATGGCAACCGAAGCTCTAAATGTTAAACAATAATTACAATGATATATTACAAAAACAGTTATAACGTTCAAAAATATTATTGCATTATTTTTCTTCTTGCAGATGCAAACTTATCAAACGACCACCTACGTCCAAAGTCAGCAGCGCAGTTCGGGTATTGGCACGGGGGCAGCTGTCGGACTAGGAGTGGGCGCATTGGCTGCTGGCGGCTTGGCGGGATACGCGATCGCTGGCGGGTTCCGCAGCAGTACTCCTCCACCAGATGATGTATGTCACTTGTTCTAAATCATCATCATCACCTTCAATAGTTCACTAGTTGAATATAGGCCTCTTATTACTGCCTCGCTGGTCTAGCGGTTGACGTTCTAGGGTTTAAATCCCGGGTCGGGCTAATTGTTATTGAGTTTTTCTGACTATAGAAATACTGGAAATACATAACAGCTTGGAGTTTGTTGGGGTCTGAACCCCTGTGCCTCGAAAAGCACGTAAAGCTGTCGGTCCTGCGTCTGATCTCTCCACGATCGTGTCGGTTAACCGTCCTCTCGGATTCTGAGAGAGAGGGAACAGAGAGTGCACCTGTGTTTGCGCACATATTTGTGCACTATAATATCTCCTGCGTAGTTGGCAGGTCTCCATTGAGACTCGCCGCCGTGGCCGTAATCGGTTAGGAGAATATCACATTAGAAAGGTAGTGTTGGTCTACAACACCACGCTGTCCAGACGGGTTGGTACAGGGTTTGTGTCAAGTGTTCCTTCTCTTTGCAATGCTGTTGTCCTGGTAGTTAGCTCCCTCAGTCGGCTCTTACGACACCCACGCGGTGAATAGGGGTGGTGACGACACTCCATATCCTTAATCCATGCATTTATGTTGGTGATGTCTTTTTAAATGTCAATTTTTCCTTTCCAGATTTCATTCGCAGACGATTGGATGGAATAAATCAAAATGACCGATCCGCTGAAGTTTAGTTGTTAGGTTATAAGTACATAATAAAGAGTGTCACAGAGGAACAATTAATAGAGAATAAAAATGAATGCATGTAAAAGACATACTTAGAGCTTGATGTCTGTGACAGCTGTCATTAGTGTCATTTTACCACTTACGAGGTTCATTTTAAGTGTGAATTCTTAAATTTCAGCAACCAGTTTTCGGTTTTGGACATCGGAGAGGTTATATTGAATTTCATTTGTGATATTTGACACGTAAATAATGAAAATATAGGTGATTCAAAATAAAATCGCTTATTTATATATAATATCATATATTAAACTTACTTCGTAGGTTTTGTAGCTATCTGTCACTGATATCAAGCTATTTTTTAAGGATTGTAGGTAATTAATATTATTTTTACTATTAAAGTTTTAACAACGGATCAACAGATAATCGGTGTTAAGTACCCCCCTTACCCCTTAATCTGGATCAAAAGTGGGTTCCAATACAAAACATTACCCTTCCTTTTGGCTTCACCGTTGTTGGGTAAAAATAATAAAATCAAGGGGGATTAAAGCTAATATATTAGAATTATAAATATTTTGGGCCTTAATACATATATATTTAATAACTAATTAAATGTTTTTAGCATAAAGTTTACTAACTGACTCACGCAACTTCGTTTGCGTGTCTTTTCAAATAATGCTCGGCTCCTATTGGTCTAAGCGTGATCTCAACTATCCTGAGTCCTGACGTTAACTAACTGAGGCACGCCAGCAAAAAACACATTTGAAAAAACTGTAAATCAGTCATGGTGACCAACACTATGGCGGCCTAGAGATGCTTCTGCATCATTGGGCCTCCGGTCTCGCACTCACCAACGAAACACGACAGCACGAATGCGTTGTTGTTCTGTGCGAGGGTAGTACTGCCCCGGTCGGGCCGGCCCTACCGTGCTGAAAAAAGCGGGGATCTACTACCAATGAAGCTGGGGTGATCACCATCCTTATTGCGAATAAGGACAATGCAGCATGGTGACCCACACTATGGCGGCCTAGTGAGATGCTATTTTCACGCCCCGCTTAAAGGATCCGGCATCATTGCTTTTTGTTGCTAAAAATTATTTAATTCATAAAAATAAATGTTGCCTTAAATGTAAAATATATATATTGTAGGTACCCTAGAGTATTACCTACCTAAAAAAAATAAAAGATAACGGGAAAAGTGTTTTTTTTGTCCGCGACTGTACATTGCCTGTGGGAAGCTGAGACAGATATGTGAATATGGCGGTACGAAGTTCGCCGAGTCAGCTAGTCTATACTAATATTATAAACGCGAAAGTTTGTTAGTATGGATGGATGGATGGATGTTTGTTACTCTTTCACGCAAAAACTACTGAACGGATTTGGATGAAACTTTACACAGTAATATAGCTTATACATCAGAATAACACATATGCTACCGACATATACGCGGGCGGAGCCGCGGGCAACCACTAGTATATTATATATATTGTTTAATTGTACCTGGATGTCCAAGCTTTGCTCGGTGTTTTTTTTAACCGACTTGAAAAAGGAGGAGGTTATCAATTCGACTGTTTTTTTTTAAATGTTTGTTACCTCATAGCTTTCGACGAGGTGAACCGATTTTGATGATTCTCTTTGTATTCGAAAGCTGGTGCTACCCTGTGGTCCCATTTCAATTTGGTCCAGTTCTTGAAGTCGATTTTTTTTGTTGACATTTTAGATTTTCGGTAAATTTTCTAAAACGAAATCCTAGCTAAATCGATTTTTTGCCTAGAAAATCCCTTGCATACTAAATGTAAGGAAAATCGTTGGAGCCGTTTCCGAGATTCTGATTACATATAGATATATATAATGAATGGGCCGGCTCGACTGGAGTAATACCACGGCCTCACAGAAAACCGGTGTGAAACAGCGCATGCGCTGTGTTTCTCCGAGTGAGTGAGGATACCGGAGGCCCATACCCCAACCCCTCCCCAATCCCCAAACGGTGCGGCCGGCAACGCACTTGTGACGCCTCTGGTGTTGATATGCCTGCTCGTTTGCCCCATACTACATAAAAAAATAATATTAGATAGATTATATCTAAAGTCACACAATTCACATACGACCGTCTGGTCTCAAATTAGACAGAGCCTATGTAACAAGACTGCTGATAGACATGTTTATATGTATATTGGTACGTGGAACAAAACTCCGTACCCCTTTTTACGATAATTAATACGAACGGAGGAGAAAAAAGAACACTGCCGCGCAATTCATAAACGCAGTAATTACTACCGTTCACATGTTCTTTACTGCGTTTTTTTTTATGTAATAGGGGACAAATGAGCAGATGTATCGCCTGATGGTAAGCGATTACCGCCGCCCATGGTGGACACCCACAACACCAGAGGTGTCACAAGCGCGTTGCCGGCCTTTGGGGGATGAGGAGAGGGATGGGGGAAGGGGTTGGGGTATAGGCCTCTAGTATCTTCATTCACTCGGTAAAACACAACGCAGGCACTGTTTCACGCCGGTTTTCTTTGAGGCTGGTGGTGGTATCACTACGGTCGAGCCGCCCCATGCATGCCGAAGCGTGGCTCTCCCGCGGTATACTTGCGTGGCAGCTTACAACTCAACAATAAAAAACTTAAAGAAATAACAATATTGGTTACCTGGTTTTGTATCTATAAACGACTACACGGTCGGCCTAGTGGTTTAAGCGGTTGCCACGCCGCTTTCTACTGTGAGTGTTGTGGGTTCAAATCCCACATGGGATAACACTTTGCGTGATCCACAAATTGTTGTTCTGAGTCGGGGTGTTCTTTATGTCCGTTTCATGTATGTTTGTAAAGTTCCCTGCGACACAGGATTTATTTCTTCAAACTCATTGCACGTCAACTACTACTGTCTGAAACATTTGATCCATTCTAAAGTTGCCTGGAAGAGATTGCTTTTGGCAATAAGGCCGCCCTTTGTACACTACACTTCGGACATATTATGTATTATGTACTTATTTAACTCTGTAATATGGTGTGCAAATAAAGAGTTTTCTATTGTATTCTATGTTACTAATGCGGGAGTTATCTTAAATCTCCTAAAAGTTGTTTCCTCACTGTATGGAACTGCTTTTTGTATCGGTAATTTTTAAGCTTGGTCAAGTCTCTTATTTTTGTTAATATTACCCCTTGAAAGTAGTTATTCACAATCTGACCCAGCTCATTGCTCTCGAGTGTACGAAATTTGTTGTTTCTCACCTTTACGGTTGCACATCAAATTAATTACAACTTATCTTGAGAAATATATTTCTCACACAATAGGACAAATTTCCTTAAATAATCGTTTTTTGTAAATAATTACAAAAATTCTTCACGCCAATTAGCAAAATCAAGAATACATACTTATATATGTATACATAGATGTTGTATTATATAGATTTTTAGTAAAATTTTTTTTGTTTTATTTCATTTTTTCACCTGTTTTAATCACAACTACTCTCCTCCTAGTCTTTGAATATAGTTTTTTATAGCTTATATTATGTCTCAATTAATACCATATCAAATACCTAAAGAAACATTCAAACCTCATAGCTCATTTCGGAGATTAGGACCTTTACACAAACAAATAAGTACCTAACTCTTCAACCTATCTTGTGAAATGTCATTACGATGTTGATCAATGAAATGTTTTCCCGCTTTTTACGTAGCATTTAAATTATTTTCTATCTTTCATTTAGAAGAATTGTTAAGGAGACTATAGGTACCTACTCTAAGAATAAAGATATTCAGAGAACATAATGTAAAATATTTAAGGTAAAAGGCAATCCGAAAATGTTATTTTTATTCTTTAGTAAATTTTTAAGTGAATTTCTGAATTCTGAATCTGTACTTACAAAGTCATGACACTAACATCACAACAAAAACGGTTGACTGTCAAATTTAATTTCGGCGGCAAAATATTTTCACAGAAAATTATTTTAGTCATAATTATCCCGAGTTATCCAGGAAACAGCCATGTGTTTTTTTTTTTTTATGGAATAGACCGGCAAACGAGCAGACGTATCGCCTGATGTTAAGCGATTACCGCCGCCCATGGACACCCGCAACACCAGAGGCGTCACAAGTGCGTTACCGGCCTTTGGGGATGGGGGGGAGATAGGGGGAGGGGTTGGGGTATGGGCCTCCGGTATCCTCACTCACTCGGTGAAACACAGCGCAAGCACTATTTCACACCGGTTTTCTGTGAGGCCGTGGTATCACTCCTGTCGAGCCGGCCCATTCATGCCGAAACGTGGCTCTCTCTAATTTGTATTAAATAACATAATCTATATATCTATATAAGTAGGTATATAAAAGAGTAAGGTGACTGACTGACATACCCAGAGATCAACGCACAGCCCAAATCGCTGAAGCTAGAATCCTGAAATTTTGCATGTAGGTTCTTTATATAACGTAAGTGAGCACTAACAAAGGAATTTTTGAAATTCGGCCCCTAAGGGGGTAAATCAGGGGATGAAAGTCTGCGTGAGCGAAGCCGCGCGTAAAAGCTAGTATGTATATATGAGTAATAAATAAGTGTCGAAAGATTAAATAAATAAATACTATGATGTGCTTTTGCATTGGATTTGATGGGCTTATTTGATTTTTTTTCAACGTAGTTCATAGGTACTTCAAAAAAGCTTTTCTATAATCATACTAAAAAAAAACGCTTTTTACGATGGCTGTTTCTTACATAGAATTAACTCAAAGCCAGATACATAAGATAGCTGTTATTCTTAAGGTTCGAATCCTGGGTCCGACTGTTTGTATGATCTGCAAATATTTGTTTTGGAGTTTGCGTATTTTTTTTATGTTTGGGCCTGGCAATGTGACTCTACTCTGCCTGATGGCAAACATGAGCAGAATCCAAGAGCAATGATCACTATACTCATTGCGAATGCAGACAATGCAGCATGGTAACCCACACCATGGCGGCCTATTGAGAATGAGATGCTTCTGCATAAACAAGATATGATATACTTTTGGTTGGTCTTCACTGAGATGGTAGTACCGCTACGGTCGAGCCAGCCCGTTCGTTCTGAAATTGTCTGCTACCTTGTAATATGTGTGTAATAAATTAAATTAAATAGGTTTTTAAAAACAAGCTTTTACTGGAATGCCTCGAAACGTATCAACCGAGTCCAAACTCGATGATGTTGCGACGTTTCTTTACAGAGTTCCTATGGCCACCTTCCAGCTCTAGCAACAGATCAGCTCCATGTCATTATAATATTGTATTGTCACTCTGTATACATATGCTTGCAAAATTTCAGCAAAATCGGTTGAAGATGTCTGCTTCAAAATTGAGTTGCAAGATTCCACCCGAAAATACAGCATACATTGCAAGTTAATAAAAAGCTTGTAAAAAAACTGTGATGTTTTAGCAACTAAGTAAATAATTAATTATAAATAACTATTGTCACTTAATCATGTGTAAAATGCTTTATTATAGTAGTTAATATATTTAATTGTATGTAGTGTTTTATTTCAATGTAAACCAACCATAACTGTTTAATTTTACTGTTGCGACTTTTACAAATACTTTTTGAAGTAAAACTTCTTTACGCACGCTTGACTTGAGGTGTAAGCTGGTGAATGCGTGATGAGAGAGTTACGATGCGAACGGGTTAGTGGAGATGGAAAAAGAGTGAGTTAAGTGCGTGTTTTTTTATGGAATAGGGGGCAAACGAGCAGAGGTATCGCCTGACGGTAAGCGATTAGCGCTGTCCATGGACCCCCGCAACACCAGAGGCGTCACAGTTGCCGGCATTTGGGGAATGGGGAGGGGTTGGGATATGGGCCTGCGGTATCCTCAATCACTCGGTGAAACACAGCGCAGGCGCTGTTTCACTTCGGTGGGAGGCCGTGGTATCACTCCGTTCGAGCCGGCCCCTGCAAGCGTGGCTCTCCCACGGTAGTTCGTGTTCGTTATGTATCATTTTGTGGAGAATTTGGTGGAGAATAAATACCACCGCTCATGATCGTCGTTACTCGGAAACTACCACGCTTTATCATCTTCTAAAGAACAAGCTGATACGATTTTCAAAGTTTCGTGAGCATATTCCATGCCTCATCTATAAACTTTACCTCATACCTTCAAGCTCTGAAGCTTCACCTCGTAAGTCATATCAGATATGAGGAAACGAAACGCTTACTGTTTATACCCTCATAAATATACAATCTTTCAGTCAGGTGCGGTCGCAGCCTGATATTTTGGGTCACTAATATATAATCAACTAGTTGTTGCCCGCGGCTCCGCCCGCGTATATGTCGGTTATCGCGACAAAAAGTAGCTTTATTGCCAAAAGCAATCTCTTCCAGGCAACCTTTAATGCACAATACACAATTTTATTGCCCACATTAAAAACAAATGGATATATTTTGTTTTTATTGGTAATCTATTGTGACGATAATATTTGGTAATCAGCGCCTGCTTTCAGTCCATGTCTTCAATTAGTTTTACACAAACCGTGTCAACACACAGTACACACACACATTATTATTCTACCACAGTACTAGGGCAGTGGCAGCAGGGCAACAAATAACTATAGTTTACAAATAAACTTGTGAAGACAAAGTTGGTTATTGGCAGTTAGTATGGTGGCCCCCACTAATCAAACTTGCCATCAGGCTGAGTAGAGTCACTGTGGCATGCTGTCAAATCTATACTAATATATAAAACTGAAGAGTTTGTTTGTTTGAACGCGCTAATCTCAGGAACCGCTGGTCGGATAGTACATTTATCGAGGAAGGCTATAGGCTATAGCATCACGCTAAGACCAATAGGAGCGAAGCACCAATAAAGAATGTTTCAAAAAGTGGGGAAAATTGTTACGCTACGGGCATTAAGAGACGCAAACGAGGTTGCGTGGGCTAGCTATTAAAAAAATAAAAAGAAAGACAATATTTTCTTTTTCTTAAAACTTTATCTTTTTCTTTAAAAACTTAATATCTTAAACATTATGAAATATACTTGCTTATTCCTTCTCAGGTTTTTCTGTTCCCTTTTTCTCTTCTGCTTCTGTGTGTTCCGTGCTTTTCAATAGCTTTTTCTCTTCAGATTCTGCATCTATTTTACCTTCTGATGATGTTTTCATTTTTTTATTTGCTGGCATTTCTTCTTTTTCTTCCTCTGATCGTTTGTTCTTTGATGGGTTTTCACTAAAGCAAAAATAAAGAACATGAATAGGAACGCCATCTAGTGTGCAATATATAAAGTATACAGCGCCATCTAGTTTTTGTAAACCAAAATAACAGTAATATTGCCTGCTGTGAGTTTGATTTTTTTAGTGGAACCGAGTACCCGAACCCAGTAACCAGGACGGGTATATACGCTAAATATCATCACGCTACGTCCAAAGGAGTGGAATATAAATGAAAAATGTTGCAGAAACGGGGGAAAATTATTTCTTTTGAGAGTTTCTAGTGCGTGTGTTGCGTAAACAGTTAGTTTAACAAAAGTAATGTAGGTATTAAATGGTAAAAGTTCTATATTAAAGTCCCCGACAGAATATGTCTATCTTTTAAGGTTTGATATTAGGTCTTTACCTATGAAATTGCCGTTCTTCAGTACTGGTCATTTAAAATAAAAATAAGTTTGTAATGGCTCTGTATTCTAAATTCAAATTAATTTTGTTTTAAAACCATGACATTCTATTTACAAACTCAGTCTTTTGTTTTCTGATTAGCGTTGTATTTTCATTACATTTGAACATTTTTCGTCATAATGGATACTTTAAAAATTCGTGTAATTATGGAATATGAGTTCCGTCGTGGCACCAACGCGACACAAACGGCACGTAACATCAAAAACGTTTACGGAGAGAACTGTACAAACGAACGCACAACCCGTTATTAGTTTTCCCGGTTCCGTTCTGGAAATTTTGACTTGAAAAATGAAGCTCGTGATCGTCCGGAGACTTTGGTTAACAATAATGAATTAAAGGCGATTGTGGAAGCTGACGAAACTCAATCAACAGCTGAGCTATCAGCAGCTTTTAATGTAAGCATCAAAACAATATTGATCCATTTGCGACAAATTGGCAAGGTAAAAAAGCTTGATAGATGGGTGCCCCACGACCTTAACGATCGCCAGCGCAACGTACGCGTCGAGACCTGCCTTGCGCTGCTCAACAGCCAAAGAAATGAAGGAATTTTGAAACGAATTGTTACGTGCGACGAAAAATGGATTCTGTTCGACAATCGAAAGCGCTCAGCAAATTGGTTAGACCCTGGTTCAGCACCAAAGCAATGCCCTAACCCAAAAATGACCCCTAAAAAGGTGATGGTCACTGTTTGGTGGTCTAGTGCGGGTGTGATTCACCACAGCTTTTTACAAAACGGCATGAGCATTAATGCAGATGTGTACTGTGAAGAACTGGAGAGAATGATGGAGAAGCTTGCACATCTACAACCAGCTTTGGTCAATCGGTCGTCCCCACTGCTCCTTCATGACAACGCGCGACCCGATACTGCGCAACAGACAGTCTCCAAGCTGCAAGAGCTGGGGTTGGAAGCTTTCCCTCATCCGCCATACTCACCAGACCTTGCACCTACCGACTATTACTTTTTCCAAAATTTAGACAACTTTGTAGTGGGTAAAAAATTCAATTCCCGAGAGGCAGTACAAAATGCCTTTGAAGAGTTTGTTGCCTCCCGTCCAGCTGATTTTTACAAGAAGGGCACCAATAAACTGCCAATGCGTTGGCAAAGATGCGTCGATTGCATGGTTGATTACTTCGAATAACAGAAATAAAAAAGTTTAAAAAAATTAGTACTTTCACTTATTGAATACACAACGGCAATTTCATAGGTAAAGACCTATTATATAGGTATCTCTCCCTATAATCTAGTACCTGGATTGTCCTAGATGATTGGTAAATTTTCTAAAAAGGAATCTATATCTAGCTATATCGATTTATCGTCTAGGAATCCCCCTGCATATTAAATTTCATGAAAATCTTTGCAGACATTTGGAGTCGTTTCTATGCAAGAATAGGGTAGATGTCTGTATCTATCTATCTATACTTATAGTAAAAATGTAACAGGTCCAATTCTTTACATTAAAGATATTTTGATATTTTTTTTAAGGGCTCTCTGTAATCGATACTGAAGCCAAAACTGTAATTTTTTTTCATTTTTGTCTGTCTATCTGTATCTAGGCCGCGCATCGCGCTGAAACTACTGAATGGATTGAAATGAAACTTGGCATGATTTGAGTTCATACTACGAGGTAGGACATGGGATACTTTTTATCCCGAAATTCAGCACGGTTTCCTGGAGAGAGGGGATGAAAGTCAAAATATGTACTTAGTTGTAATTCAATAACACATAGTCCGATTTCTTTCATTCTTTTTTTGCTAGACAGTAAAAAAATAAAAGATAACGGGCAAAGTCTTTTTTTGTCCGCGACTGTACACTGCCTGTGGGAAGCTGAGACAGATATGTAAATATGGCGGTACGAAGTTCGCCGGGTCAGCTAGTCGTAAAATAAATACCGATGTCTCCTTAATTAAAACTAACAATACCTACAAAATATATCGGAAAATATAATTATTACAGCTTCTTATTTCTACAACAAATTTTAATCCACTAAACATTAAAATATATTGCTCAATTGAGTAGCCGACAACAGTGAAGTCACAAGTGTGTATTTAGTACATTTTTCGTAAAAAGTTATAGTTTTGACAGATGATAAAGAGTAACTAATTTGACTAAGGTGTCATCCTATCGCTCGTTAAAAGGTATTAAATTTTATAATAACACCATTAAGGTACGGGCAATAAGAGACGCAGCCAGAATATTAAAAACAACTTACCCCACAGTTTCCTTCTCATCAATTAACTGGTTGGAGTGTTCACCAGTGAGTGTTGCCACCTTCACCTCATCTGCCACTTTTTCTTTTATCTCCTTCTCTGCATTTTTGAGTGGAACGGAGATATCTGATTGCGCGAGTACACATGATAACTTAGGTGTTAGGAGTTTCTGAAAAAATATATAAATGCCCAATGATACAGAAGCATCTTAATAGGCCGCCGTGGTGTGGGTCACCATGCTGCATTGTTGTACTGTCTGCACGAGCAATGAGTATGGTGACCTTTGGCATGACCTTTCGCAAGCTCATATAAAAAAAAGCGGCCAAGTGCGAGTCGGACTCGCCTATGAAGGGTTCCGAAGCAGCAAGTAACATAATACTCACTAGATTTCGTTCAAACCAATTTTCGGTGGAAGTTTGCACGGTAATGTACATCATATTTTTTTTTTAGTTTTATCATTCTCTTATTTTAGAGGGGGGGGGGGGGGGCACACATTTTATCACTTTGGAAGTGTCTGTCACGCAAACTATTCAGTTTAGAAAAAAATGTTATTAGAAACTTCAATATTATTTTTGAAGACCTATCCATAGATGTACACTACACGTATGGGTTTGATGGAATTTTTTTTTGAGTTTTAGTATTAACTATGGGGACCCCCAAAATTTATTGTTTTTTTTTTATTTTTGTGTAAATCTTAATGCGGTTCACAGAACATATCTGCTTACCAAGTTTCAACAGTATAGTTCTTATGGTTTTGGAATAAAGTGGCTGTGACATACGGACGGACGGACAGACAGACAGACGGACGGACGGACGGACGGACAGACAGACAGACGGACGGACGGACGGACGGACAGACAGACAGACGGACGGACGGACGGACGGACAGACAGACAGACAGACAGACAGACGGACGGACAGACAGACAGACAGACATGACGAATCTATAAGGGTTCCGTTTTATGCTTTGGCACGGAACCCTAAAAATGGTATCACTATCGGTTTTTGTTGCTTTTGAAAAGTGTTCATAATATCATTGATTAACCCCCAACGCAAAAAGAGGGGTGTTATAAGTTTGACGTCGATGTCTGTCTGTCTGTCTGTGTGTATATGTCTGTCTGTGGTATCGTAGCTCTCAAACGGATGGACCGATTTCGATGCGGTTTTTTTCATTTGAAAGCCAGTTTCCTTGCGGTGGTTCTTCCTATGTTTGGTTAATATCAGTGTAAGAGCAGTGTTTTGGCGTATGATTACTTGATTAAGTGCTTGCGAATGGGGGGTTATTAATTTTAGCTTGTTTTACAATTTTGTTCTCGAGTAACCTTATTATTTTCTAAAAAGTAATAACCTAAGCTTATAACACCTTATAACATCAGCTGTCTGCCAAAATAACCCAAAGTGGTGTCCCATGTGGGTGGTGTCCCATGTGGGGGTTGAACCCACAACACTTAGAACACTGCGTGATAACTGAATCCACTATACCATCTTTAAATACGGTTGGTCTAGTGATTTCACCACGAGGCGGCGCGGCTGGCCACCAGGGGTGTTTCTCTGGTGGTCGGGCGCATCGAGGCGCTGGGCTTACGGGTGGCCCTGGACAAGACGGAGGCCCTATTGTTCCATGGGCCCCGTCGTGGTCCACCCGCCGGCGCCTCCATAGAGGTCAACTCGGTCCTCGTACCGGTTCGGGCCCAGATGAGGTATCTGGGCCTGATCCTCGACGGTAGGTGGCTCTTCGACGAGCACTTCCGACAGCTTGGTCCAAAGCTGGTCGACGCTGCCTCCGCCCTTGGGCGACTTTTGCCCAATTTGGGTGGAGCCAGCGTCGCAACACGACACCTCTACACGGGGGTTGTCCGGTCGATGGCGCTGTATGGTGCACCGGTGTGGGTGGCGGCTCTGACTGCCCTAAATAAGGCCCGCCTCTGGCGGCCTCAGAGGGTATTGGCAGTCAGAGCCATACGCGGATACCGCACGGTGTCGACCGAGGCGGCGTGCGCCCTGGCCGGAACACCCCCGTGGGATTTGGAGGCGGAAGTGCTCGCCGAAGTTTATCGACGGGTGGCTGGATATCGGGCGGAGTATGGCTATCGCCCTCCGCCCGAAGAGGTACGCGAATGGCGTGAAGCCGCTCGTCGAGCCACTATGGACAGATGGTCGTTCCGGCTGGAGACTCCACGCGCTGGCTTTGCCGCCGTGGAGGCCTCCAGCCGGTCATCCTCGAGTGGGCAGGGCGGCAGCACGGGACCCTTTCCTTCCGACTGACGCAGGTCCTTTCCGGGCACGGTTGCTTCGGGAAGTACCTGCACTCGGTCGCTAGGAGGGAATTGAGTCCCGCCTGCCACCACTGCGACTGCAGTGAGGACTCGGCCCAGCATACGTTGGCGATTTGCCCCGCTTGGGCGTCGCAGCGCCGGGCCCTCACTGCAGTCATCGGAGGAGATCTCTCGCTACCGGCCGTCATACGCTCCATGGCCGGTAGCGACAGCAGTTTTACCGGGGTCGCAACCTTCTGCGAAGATGTAATCTCGCAGAAGGAGGTGGCGGAGAAGGCCCGGGAGGATGATATCCACTCGGACCCAATCCGCCGCCGGCGAACCGGGCGGCGGAGGCGCGCCTATCAGCGCCTCATGCCGCCCTGAGTGTGGCCGCGGATGGTCGGGACGGGCTTTCCCCTCCATCCGCTCTAGTGGCCACCCGCGAGGGGGCGGCGTACGCGTGTGCCGTGCGTCGCCTACTTAGAGAGTCCACCAGGTGACGGTGCCCGCTTCTGTGCGGGCAAGCGCTGGGAGGGGTCCGGATGTGTTAATATCAGCAGTTCCCGGATTCCTCCCTTCACAGGCGCAGAGTGGCACACCGTGTAAAAAAAAAAAGTGATTTCACCACGCCGCTCTCTGCTGTGCCAGATATTGTAGGATCAAATCCCACTTGGGACAACATTTTGCGTGATCTACAAATTGTTTTTCTGAGTCTGGGTGTTCTTCGGTCTATTTCATGTATGTTTGTAAAGTCGACACAGGATGGATATAGAACAATTATTTCTATTTCTTACCTCATAAACACATTCCGTGGTGCTATATCGGTGTATCTTGAGGTACTCGTCCAAACTGACGCTGATCACCAGTCTCCTTTTATTTTCGGTGGCTATACTTGTGACGGCTCCAGAGGATCCATAAAATCTGTGATCTGGTCTTCCCGTCCGAAGATCTACGTTATGAAGATAGCCTCGATGGAAGCCGACCAGTACCTGGCTGAAAGAATACTGTTACGAAATGTCGCGAACATTCGAGAAAGTGATAGGCGGCTTGGCACTACAAATTCTAGATAGTTCTATGCATTGTGGCACAGAACAATTATCTTAGTGGTAATAAATGTAAGGTCGAATACAGATTGATTAAAATTTCGCAGAAATAATGTATGAAACATTGATCTTTTGTACACTAGATTAACAATTACGAACCAAAAACGTACAGGCCGAAATTACGAGAATTCTCTTATTCGATGCAAACGTCAGTTTCAGGGCCGGACCGTAAGTTTAGGGGGCCCTGGGCTAATACTACTTAGGGGCCCACCGAATTATTATTTTTTAAAGACAACTCTCGCACAAGGAATATATATCCTGGGTCGAGGAAGACTCTATAAACATACATATAAGGAACACAAAGAACACCGAGACTTATAATAACAATGTGGATCACACAAAGTGTGGTCCCATGTGGGATTTGAACCCACAACACTTGGCGCAGTGAAAAGCGGCGTAGCGACCGCTTAAACCACTAGAGCTGGCAATCATCAATCAAACAATTACTAAAATATATAGGATAAAAATTATACGATAAAATATTTAATTTGTATTTAAATATATTATGCCTTAGGGCTTAGTGTTTTATAAGTACAATCGTAATTAAATTGACTAATGATAAAGCAAACTATCTGCACTTTCCTTTGGCAAATTTAATTTAATTTGCTTCTCTCATTCTAAATTCTTAGTTAAATCAATCAACATTTATGGACAAAACGGATAAAAGCCTATTATATGCCATCGCTCAGCTTCACAACTTGTGATTAGTATAGTAAAATATATTTTTAAGATTGTATAGCAATTCGGGAATACGCCAACTAGCTTTTTTTCATAAATCGCAAAAATGTGTACGCAAGATGAAATGGCCTCTGTCGACTGAAGCAAATAAGTTTTTAATTAGATGCATTCATTGACTAAATATTCATCCACATTATCGAGATAATAGTCGATAACCTTACGTGTGCTTTCTAAATCAATGTGTTGCACGATATGTTCTTGCAAAACTATAAAAAAAAAAAAAAAAAACTACAAGTCTCATAAACTTGACTTCTTTGATTTAAATCCGTATCCAGTTTATTCATTGCCACGTTTAGCGTGTCTATTTTAAACTTTTCTGCGCCGTTTACTGCGACTGTCTCTGTACAATTATCAGAATACTTTGATGTAATGTGTCTCTTAGTTATAGTAATGTGTCTGTAGTTTATACTTAGTTTTTGGCTTTTTCTTTGTAATCCTTTAGCTTCTGATCCCTTTTAATGACACAATTAACTTATATCCTACACAACCAGGACTCTGTATTTTTTAGTAACTGAATTAAATCTTTCAATAATTTCTTCCCAATATAAAATAAACAAAATTGCCAGTTTATTAAATAAATTTCTTGCCTATTTTCGAAAATCTGCTTTTTTCCTCTTCATTTTCGCTGAAACTTATCAAAATTTTCATAATGTCATCATAGTTATTTTTTAAAGCTTTAACAGCATCTTAGTGGCGATACCATCTAGTGTGACTTAAACTTTTTAACGTAAATATCAGTTTTGTTTAACAATTCCTATCTATATGGGCCCCTATTTAGAAAAACTATCCGGTAGGATATGCTCAGCGACGTTTGCTGTAAAAAAGATTCGACATTTAACTGATGTTGATACAGCTAGAATAGTTTACTTCAGCTACTTTCATAGCATAATGAGTTACGGTATCCTACTCTGGGGTAGCTGTGCAGATATTAATGCCATAATTGTTTTACAAAAAAGCGCCGTACGAGCCATTTATAAATTAGGCCCTCGAGTTTCTCTCTGTTCCAAATTTAAAGAAATAAATATTCTGACTGTATCTTCACAATATATGTACGAAAATTTAGTTTATGTTCAAAAAAATATATCAAAGTTTTCTAAAATCAGTGATGTTCATTCGGTAAATAAATAATAAATAAATAAATAAATATTTCGGACATCTAACACACAACGTCATCTAGTCCCAAGCTAAGCAGAGCTTGTGTTATGGGTACTAGACAACTGATACAAATACATATATAGGTTTTTTTTTTGTAAATACATACATATTATACATAGAAAACACCCAAACTCCGAAACAAATGTTTGTAGATCATACAAACATTTGGTCCGACCCGGGAATCGAACCCGAGACCTCATGATCAGCAGTCGCACATGCCAACCGCGAGACCAACGAGGCAGTCGAAATAAATAAATACCAGAAACAAACATAATTTTAGTGCTCACGTCACTCGTCTCCACAGAGTAGGCAACTCATTCATGGGACAATGTATACGCTTTTACAATAAACTTCCTATTGATATTAGGAATTTGCCATTAAAGAAATTTAAGAATACCATAAAATCTAAGTTATCTGCAAAGGGGTATTATACCATAGCAGAATATCTTGATGATAAAACCGCCTGGGATTGAGCTGCCCATTCTGCACATGCTGTTTATTTTGAATGTCTACGTGTGACGATAATTTGTAGTTTGAAACAAATTCATTTTAAATTATTGCTATTGTCGTCATTTTTTTAAAATTATTATCTTTACTGATTATTGTAATTGTGACTCAAATTGTAATTATCGTATTTCTTTTATTGAAATAATGTCTTTTGCATATTGTCTGGACTTTAAAAGAGACGATGATCCCTGAGTTTGTTTCGTCCTTTCTTCTCAGGGCTAGTCCAGTTAGGAAAGGCCGAACTCATCTGCTCGAAAAAAGTTTAACTTGCAAAAGTGTTCATGTAACCTAATTGCAGAATAAATGATTTCATTTCATTTCATGAAGCAAAAAAGAAAACATATTTTCGCACTTCTCAAAAAAGTTTACGATTTCGGTTCCAACCTTCACAGATTTTTCACCAACTTGGTTAAGAGAATGTGCAGCACATGGCACGTAATCCGCAGATTTATTTTGATACCACCGACTGGTGGCATGTCGGACTCGTACCGACTAAAACCGCAAGCCGCCTCGGGTACCAGGAGCCGGGGAACCAGGTGCACCCTCGAAAGGAAATCCCTGGAACCTCGACGTACCACGGGCCACCTAGGTTTTGTAGATGGCTCCCTCCTGAGCACGAACCCCGATGTTCTCTTGCTTCAAAAAAGCGCTTGCACCTCCACCCCGGCCTGCTTCTGCTAGGGTGACAGGTGGCCTCATCTGCCAGACCCAGGCTTGCGCTTATGGAGGACGAAGATCGTTCTGTGACCACCGGCGCCTGAGTCGTTTGCGGTACCGAGCCCATTCCCGGGCCTGGTGGACCAGGAGAGTTCTAAACCTTTCCCGGTCCCGCTCCGGCTGCTCCTGCACGAGCATAACTTGATCGCAGAAACAGACTGCGGATTTCCACGCACTTTCGCTCCGTAACATGGCCGCAATCATGTTACTGAGTGAGAGAACCCCCACTCCGATGGACGCCACGAGATCGCGCCTTGGCTCCCCATACGCCGGACATTCAGCCTGCGTGTGGAGCGCCGTGTCCACGGTCTGGCCATCGCAGGCACTTAGGCGTTGGCTCCTTACGGATCAGACACAGGTGATGGCCGAAGCATCCTTTTGAGATGACCTCCAAGACTCGTTATGGAGTCCAGTGATCACCGGCTGACGCAGGTGATCACTGGACTCCATAACGAGTCTTACCACCGCAATAACAGCGTGCCCAGCGCTCGGTTGCCCAAGTTGTTCTTCCATCCCTCCACGATGACCTGGTGGAGTTGCAATTTCTGATCTTCGATTTCTCGAATCTCTGGAGACCTTCCCAACGGGCGGCGGTAATCGCTTACCATCAGGCGATACGTTTGCTCGTTTGCCCGCCTATTTCATAAAATATATATATATATATGAAATATATATATTTCGTCAAAATTAAATGCACCGTCAACTGCTACTGTCCTCTCCGATACATTTTGATCCATCCTAATGCCTTGATCGGACGTACCGAGCAAACCGGCGAGATAGTGCTCTCGACCGAGTACTCGGTACGTTTAAACATAGCGCCGAGTGCACGGCCGAGCGCTCGGCACGAAGCGGCGAGACAATGGCTCAGCTGCCGTTCTAGTTACTAGACCGAGTTACCACCCTCCCGCTTCCCCGCACGTCTCGCTCATTCACTCGGCAAGTTTGAACCATGGTCTAAGAAAACAAGGTCTCGCATTCCGAGAGCGGCTCGGGGTGACGTCACTATCCAGTTTCCACTTTATAGCAACCACAAAATGAACCAACCACAATGATATTGTATAACTTCATTGACCATTGTCTATCTTCTACCTTGTAACCCCTGAACTTGTCAGGCGGAAACTCACCGGTTTCGACTCAGGATAGAAGATGATACCTCAGGGCGCCGTAAGAATTTTAATAAAATTTTATAGTGAGGGTGCGGAGGGTCCAAGGAAGACTTCAATGAGACAACTTACGATTCATACAAACCTTTATTCTATTTCCTGTTATTTTACATAAGTGAAATAAAATATAATATTTACAAATAAACTTATGAGGTAGTCTTAAAATAAAAAATAAAATTATACAGTCTTTTCTTTAACACTTTAAGCCTGTAGACTGGTCAGCACAGGATAGCCACCCTCTGGTCACCTCTCTGACTCAAGGTAGTCAGCCGTAGACTCTCTCCAGCTCAAGGTAGCTTAAGGAGACGTCCACCAGTGATCCAACTTGTGGGTGCTAGGTAAAAAATATTAATTAATTTTTATATACAGAATATATGAACTTCCCTCAAGGTAGGGCAGATGGGTCTTGAGGAGTGAGCTGTGAGCTGCCAATAGTCAACCGTCCTCAGCACAAATCTTGACCCACAAGACAGGTAAGATGTAGGTTGTCTTTCTGCGGTAATCTATCGACCCTATAAACAAAATTAAATAGCCTGAGGACATATTCTACATACATTAAGATAATAAGGAAAAACCTTTTTGAGGTTAACTTACCACAGACAGTGGGACTTGAACACTCACAAACACTACCAACAAGAATATTAATATACACTGTAAGCAAAGCTTCCTCAGAGTTAATGAGAGAAGGTTTAAGAAATAAAAAAGAATATGCCACACACCCCGCTATATAGACATCCTATCGAATCTTCTCGATGATTCCCCTACTCCATTTCTGGATGTGCGAACAGGACGTACAACTTCCATACTCCTTGCTTATTTGAGATCAAATTTAAGATGTAGTGAGAATCGTATGATACACATATGATAATGTCTCACTATTTCTAAGTGTCATAATGTTAACAAAAATATCCTTCATAAAATACGCCCCCTATTGCCACCTAGGTGTACCAACAGCCCGGTACTTCGATCGCGCACAAAATCCATTTGTAGTTCGAACCACAATGAACGAGAGGGCGCTGAAACAAAATTGTTAAACATTGAAAACTAAAAAAACGATGTTACAACCTATAATTCATAATAAGAAAACAGTGTTTGTAGCGCCAAAACTAGATCTTCTCAACATCCATGGCCTTGTCCAAGTGCGGCATTGTTCCAATTTTTTGATGTCTGGGCCTGCCAAAATGACTCTACTCTCCTGATGGAAAGCAAAAGCAGAATGCAATAGTACCATACTCATTGCTCGTGCAGACAATGCAACAATGCAGCATGGTGACCCACACCATGGCGGCCTTGTGATGCTTCTGCGTCAATGGGCCTCCGGTCTCGCACTCACCAACGAAACTCGACAGCACGAACACTGTCATTTTACGTTGATTTTCTGTGCGAGGGGAGTACCGCCCCGGTCGAGCCGGCCCGTTCGTGCTGAAATCAGCGTGGCTCCTACTACCTTGAATACCCCCTTTTTTCCACAGTTCATTTATTTCTTCTACTAATAGTGGAATGAGTAACTTTGTTTATTTTCTAATAATCTTTTTCTATCTATCGTGTCCGAATTGTAGTCATAAATGTTTCGGCGTGAAATATATGATGATTGTGACTGTGGTGAAGGAGTAAAATAAAACGTCCAACGTGGTGTCTCGAACGATGAGTCAAGGAGAAAGAAAAAAGGGGTCGTTTATTGATTGTTGGTGCCTTATATAGGAACTAACTAATACAAGTGTTGCCACTTAAAACTAATGCTAGTATGCGGCGATCAACACTCGCAACTGCAAGTTGAAATTTGTTCGGAATATTGCTGTCTCTGTTTGACAGATCTTACGGTCACTGTATCTCGGTAAGCCATACCTGGCGTAGTACATTGACATCTGTTTGCTGTGATAGACTACCAACTAGGTATTTGGTTTTTATAATAAATATGGATGTGTTGTAGACTACCAAAAATCATCCATGAAAACACAATGTTTTTCATTTTCTTTTCGATAATTAGTAATTTGATAATACAAGCTATGCTTTTTAATAAAAAATATTATACGTATTGCTGTTTATAATATACACACATCAAAAGTGTCTAGGGATCAACATATATTTTTGCAATAACTTTTCTCCTGATTGATATTAATTAAAATTTTCTTTAAGGATTCTTCAAATAAAGTGTTTTCGTTTGTTACAGTAACGATAAACCAAGTCACCTTTGCATTAATAAAGAAATTTGCCATTTTCCTAATAAAGGGATTTTTGACATTTGAACCACTAACATTAAAGTTCGAAAAAAAGACTGAAATAACAGTTTTCTTTAAAATTTTATTAGGTAACTTAAAAAATTAATAATCCGTGTTTCTACCGCGAACACTAACAACACAAGAACATCGGTTTGGCATACTCAAAATGAGTTCATCCAAATCACGCTGTGGAATGGCCGCCCATGTTCGTTGCAACAACAAAAAAAGGTCTTCTTGCGACTGGATACCCTCCATATTCGGCAGAGCTCTTCTCTGTAGCATATCCTATGCATGCTCAATCAGGTTCAAGTCTGGCGACTGAGCAGGCCAGGGCCAAAGCCACATCTCAATCTCAAGAAATCCGCATAAAAATGCTTGATCCCTAGACACTTTTGATGTGTGTAGAAAAAACAAAATTAAAACATGCCATTTACGCTGTAAAAATATGCAAAATTAAATTTTCGTTACTTTACGTAAGTTTTTTTAAATAAAAAGGGAAAAGGAGCCGGGATAAATACTGTTTAAATCTGGATATCAACATAATATACTGGAAATATGTTCAAACTGCAAATTATTTTGGTATTCAATTTGTATGGAGAATTCAGCTGACGCCGGCCACTTAATAGAACTGAACTGACTGTGCTTATTTCAAATCGTGTGTGAACAGCTACTCGCTTACTACACTGTCTCGGCCGAGAAACATTTAACTGCCTCGCCCGTTAAATTCGGTACGTGTGATCAAGGCATAAGGTTGCCTGGAAGATATTGCTTTTGGCAATTTGTACATTATGTATTTGTAATGTTACGAATAATAATAATCTTCAAGCCTTATCTGCGCACACAAATACACACACTTCTTATCGATCTCCTGAGGCAAGGAATAATGGACCTTATTTCTATATGCGTACTGTCGGATATCGATTGGTTGTTGCCTAATTATTATTAACTTCGATAATTTTTATTAGCGTCTTTACAAGACGAGTCTCATGTTTTATCGTAGGTTCTAGAAATGTAGGAATAATAATTATATGAGTATAAATAGAGCGTCTCGCTGACCGCACAGTTCAATACAGTTTGAGCTATAGTGAGATAAACATCGAAGTGATATCAGCGATCAACCTAGCGACCTCGGCGACCTTTAAGGATTGTAATTCAGAGTATTATTGTGATTTTAATAGTGGTTTTAATAAAGTCTCTTTAACAAGTCAAAAGGCTTCTTTCTCAAATAAATCGAACCCTAACACGTAACAGTAACTTTATATACTCTCTTGAAAATATTTAAAACTGAGTACAAATAAAGATTTTTCTATCTATCTTTCTAGTATAAGATACGAATACTTACTAATCACCAAACCCGTTAGTAATGCAGGTGGCGGTCATCTTCTCGAAGTCAACACATGTCACGGGGCGTGACTCACTGCGAGTGTCGTATAGCCTACAAATAAATAAAAAAATACTAATAATTAATATCATTTTATTTAATATTCAAAGGCTGATTTCATTTCTAAATATATATTTTTGTGTTTTTTTTTCTTTTTAGGGTTCCGTATCTTAGAAAAAAAAAACGGAACCCTTAAGGATCACCCTTTTTCTCAGGAACGCGTGGAGGTATTAAACTGAAATTCATACCAAAAGCTCAGGTCTACTGTCCCTTGGAGCTGTGAGAAAATCAAACTTCTAATCCAACGCAATCAAAACATACAGCCGTTGATGCTGCAAATTTTCGACACTCGCAACTCGCAAGGGACTCAAAACCTACAGGGTACTTCCCGTGAACTCAGAATCTTGAAATTTGGTACGAAGCAATGTCTTATAGCACAGATAAAGGAAAAATTGCAAAAAGCATACATTTTTAGTTAAATTATATATTATATCTACAGGTTTGTACGGAACCCCTTGGTGCGCGAGTTCGACTCGTACTTGACCGGTTTTTAATGAGTTTGGTATCAGACAGTTATTCCTAACAGAGTCTAACCTAACATATCCATGTTTAGAGCACTCGGCAATGAGATTCCCCCCTCCATTATTGAGGAAGCACAGGTCGCTGACCCACACTTTTCTCTTTTGCATTAGCCGCTGGCCCGGGAGATTCCTGGCGACGAATATTGGGTCCGATCTACCAATGCTCCACACCTTAATGACATTTTGCTCACCACCTGAAATCCATATTATTTTAAAGTACCTCTCAGATCAAATAAAAAAACAAGTAAAATTTTAACAAAAACAAAAACCGACTTCATGGTTCGACTCGATTTTTCTTGGATGCCATCATCAGATCTTAATGTCCTATCATGGTACCACCGTTGGGATATCTCCTTTCCATTAAAGAAATAATCATCAAAATCGGTTCATAAACGACGAGGTTATCCGCGAACACACATAAAAAATTAAAAAAAAACATATCTACGGTCGAATTGAGAAACCTCCTCCTTTTTTGAAGTCGGTTAAAAGGTAGATAACGCACCGCCTTGTTCGTACAAATATGTCGATACTTGTACGAACAAGGCGGTGCGTTATCCACCTTTTTTTGTTTCATCTGAGTAGTACCTGGATAAATTTTATAAAAATGAAGCCTAGCCATTTCATCTTCCAAGTACAGCTGGTTATGCCGACGCTGCTGCTGCTTCTGCGGAAAACCTCAAACGGCGTAAGTACCAAAATATAATAGTAGGTAATTAGGTACATTTTTTAACCGACTTCAAAAAAGGAGGAGGTTCTCAATTCGACCGTATATTTTTTTTTTATGTGTGTTCGCGGATAACTTTGTCGTTTATGAACCGATTTTGATGATTATTTTAAGCTATTGCATAGTTTTTATCGCGGGCTTTGAGCGCGGCGAGCGAATCAAGAAATTCCGTAACGAAAATAAAACCTGACACCCGAAGCTCGCACGGATCGAGACGAGCTGCTCCGAAATCTGTAAGACACAGAGACAGACAGACAAAACAGACTGGGGTTGCGCAAGTATACTTGAACGTGTATGTCCGGCTTAAGCAACTGTTTGTGAGAAAGTAAATAGGTGTATAGGTATCTATCATATCTTTATAATACCACACTCACCGCATGTGTGCCCCGTAAGTATACATGTTCAAAGAAAAAAACTGCTTAAATAAAAACCGATCAGCGCCATCTGTTGAGCTGTTTCGCAACTACGAGGTACACTAACGCCCCCTAAAAAGAAGAAAAAATGGGCAAAGACTGGTTGAATTCTTATTAGAACACAATCTAACCCTCCTAAATAGTATTTTTAAGAAAAACAAAAACAACAAGTGGACCTGGATCTCTCTAGGCGGGAATCATAGAAACGAAATAGATTATATTATAAGCAGCCACCCAAATCTATTTACAGACACAGCAGTTATATCAACATTAAACTTTAATACTCATCACTCAAGACTATACCACCCAAAGGATCCAGAAAGTTTGCTATACATGACACACTCCTGACATGTAGCACAGAACCCAACAAAACAATGGAGAATTCCTTGTCAAAACTCAGCAGAGAACTATTAGAAACCGATGCAATAGATTTAAAAACAAGCTATAACAAACTACAAAACAAAATTACATGTCAAAGAGACCAAAAAAAGGACACAACATAAATACAATTTAGGTAATTCAACACTACAACTTATAAAAGATAGAAAAAGTTTACTTGACTGCAAAATAAGGAAACAGAACATCCAAAAAATAACTAACTTAAGCAAAAAAATCAAAGAAGGCATCAAAATGGACAGGAAAGTCAAAAGGTTGCAAACCCTAGAAGACATATAGCGAGGACAGGAGGAACTAGAAAAGCTCTAAAAGAACTCCAAGAATCAAACCAATGGATCCCGAAATTGAAAAACAACCAAAAAAACTTAACAGGCCGAAAGAACTTATGGTTGGAATATAGATTGCGGTAGAATTTTGTAGCTATTCTATTGAATAGCAACAAAATTCTACCGCAATCTATATTCCAACCAAGACACCACTACACATGTAAGTCGAGAAACCCTGAATTATAATCTGCTCTTAGTGAACCCAGAACCTGATATATTACCCAGTGAAACAAGGAAAGCCATACTAAGCCAAAAGTTAGACAAAGCACCAGGTCCAGATAAAATCACAAACGAGCTACTGAAAGGAACCGTAGAAGAACTGGTCCCCATTTTAACTAAAATCTTCAGCGGCATCCTGAGATCAGGACTGATTCCAGAACAATGGGAGACATCCCACATCATTCTCATACATAAGAAAGGACAAAAAGACGACATAGAGAACTACATACCAATAAGTCTGATGTCTAACATATTTAAAATTTTCTCAAAAATTATTTTAAACCGAATAAGCAACACACTTGATGAAAACCAACCGAAGGAACAAGCTGGCTTTAGGAAAAACTTCTCCACGATAGATCACATCCACACAGTCAAGCAAATTATGGAAAAATACAATGAGTACAACAAATCTATACATATGGCTTTCATTGATTATGCCACTGACGAAATATATACTAGACCAACACTCTACTAGGCGAGACCTGTACGCGGATTTATAGTAAGCTTAATGTTCCCTAGATGTCACTAAGTGCATCAAATCGTGAATTACAACGATATTTTCTAACCCCCAACACCAATACGAACCCAACAGTCAACTGTCAAGTTTATTGACATTGTATTATTGCGAAATGTACCACTAGATGTCGTTTTTTAAATAATTAATTATCTTAGTACCTACATAATTTATGTAATATTTTATCGTCAGAGAGATCTACACAAATAAATAAAATTGAAATGTCTGTTTTTAATTTTAAAATAACCGCTTTTCTCTTTACAATCTTTTTTTTTATTAATTGTTTGAAACTTTTTTATTTTCAATGGATTCACTTTAAACTTTGTATGCATGTTTCTCAATTGACATAGGTAAGGAACTAAGGACTGACATTTTATTTTTTTAATGGATTCAAAAAACAAAATAAAAATTGATGAATTAATAAAATATAGTTGCATGTTGCAGTTGCAATTCCCGTCCTTAATGACACATGTCTAAAAACAGTTTTTGGCATTTATAAATGTTGTTGATCGTGAATGTATGCAAATAAAAAATTTGATAATTACGAGTTGATAATGTCGAGAATTGCTTGCACATATTAATTAACAACTGTAGATGACAAAAAGGTGTAATTAAGGATTTTCTTTCGGTTTGTGTCTTATAAATAATCCTAATGTTAAAAATGCGAACGTAAGTTCCTTTGTTACGCTTTCCGACGAAAACTACTTAGCTGATCAATCTGATCATCATGAAACACATATTCTTGTAGAGGTATTAGAAGTAACATAGGATACTTTTTATTAAATGCGAACGAAGTCGCGGGCGAATAAAGTCGCAGGCGAAACCTAGTTATTAATAAAACAATCATAAGAAATGTTTTTAGAACGAAGTTCCCTAACGCGCTTTTCGCGCCAAAAGTTGTAGCGACACTTAACATTGAGTTGACGTCATAGTGCTGGATACTCAACGTTAAATATAACAAACTGAATGCCAACGTCCATACCGTGTTGAATGCACCGGTTCTCGTCCGATCACCGAAGTTAAGCCACATCGGGCGTGGTTTAGTAATTGGATGGGTGACCGCCTGGGAATACCACGCGTGTTGTTGACTTTTTGCATTTATTTACAGAAAATAATATATTGTTTTATAGTATATTTTGTAAAGTTTGATTATTTCTAAAATAATTTGACAAATGCGTTACCGGCCTTTGGGGCATAGTGGAGTGGGATGGGGGGAGAGGTTGGGGTATGAGCCTCTGGTATCCTCACTACTCGGTGAAACACAGCGCTGTGAGGCCGTGGTATTACCAGGGGCAGGGGTCATATTACGTCGCGTCGCGCGTAACCAAGTTAAATAATATCCAGAAACGGTTAAATACGTATCTACTCATTTTTAATCAGTAGCCCAAAGTTAAAGTTTCATGTTTCTAACTTAAAAATGACGGACTTTCGTCCACACTTTCAACCCGTATTTCACCCCCTTAGGGGTAGAAATTCCAAAATACCTTCCTTAGTGAATGTCTACTCAATAAAACGATCCATATGAATAACTGAAAGAATACAACTTAAGGTATATACGTAATATTAAAATCATCATCTAATCCCTAACTGTTGAAGAGTTTAACCTTCTATCATCAGCTCACCTAAATAACTTGAAAGTATACGACTAAAGGTCTATAGATACGTATGAAATTGAAAGAATTATCCTCCAACTCCTAACCGTTGAGGAGTTGTACCTTCGATCATCAGCTTACCTAAATAATTTGAAAGAATACGACTAAAGGTAACATACATACATATGATATTTAAAGATTTATCCTCCAACTCCTAACCGTTAAGGAGTTGTACCTTACACCATCAGCTCATCATCATAAAATGATGACTACCAGACGCAAATACCGGGTTAACTTTAGGAAATATACGAAAACATAATATGTGCCTAAAATAATGAGGGTTTCCCTCGATTTCCCTGGGATCCCATTATCAGATCCTGATATGGTGACAATGAGACCACCTCGGGAGCATACCCTTTCGAATACAAAAAGAATTTTCAAAATCGGTCCACAATTGACGCAGTAATCGGTGAACATACATATAAAAAACACAGTGGAACATAGAACCTCCTCCTTTTTGGAAGTCGGTTAAAAATAAAAGTACAGTCGAATTGATAACTACCTTCTTTTTTTGAAGTCGGTTAAAATAAACATTCATATTAATTAAATTTTTGAACTGAGTACGCGGCTCAAGCGACGTTGCCGTTCCGTATTAACTACTGGAAGATATGAACGATTTTTGCAATGTTGCCATTCATGAGTGCATTGTTTCTCTGATTCAACCAAATAACTTATAAATGTGACATCTAGCGTAGTAAATAGGTCATTATTTTCAAGTTTATTTAAATCGATTGCAACGACATCTCCTAAACATAGGTGATAACTTTTAGTTATGCAATTGAAAATCATTTTTTTAAAGCAAGCAATACAAAGCAAGTTTTATATTTGAAAAATAATAATATAGTTACTAGAATTGAAGCACATCAATAAAATACTGTTAAACTTTGTTAAACTGCTTTTTAGAGCTTATTTTAAGCGCCATCTAGATTTAGTTGAACTTTTCTAGCTTTTTACGGCGTACAGTATTGGCCAAGGGAGGGACGGTCTATAGTATATTGTGTCATTGATTATGCTAAGGCATTTGACAGCATTAGCCACACAGCCATATGGGAAAGCTTACGAAACCAGGGAATTCCGACAGTGTACATAAACATCATTAAAAACATTTACTCCAACAGTAAGGCAAGAGTACAACTGGAAACCTTGGGTGAGACATTCCAAGTAAAAAGAGGCGTCAGATAGGGCGACCCGATGTCCCCAAAGCTGTTCTCGGCGGTGCTGGAAAACACATTTCGAAAGCTAATCTGGGACCAACATGGACTACATATAAATGGTCAAAAATTAAACCATCTTAGATTCGCTGACGATATTGTTTCGTTTGAAGAACAACCAGGGATCCTAGAAGAAATGATACAAGATCTAAATAAAGAAAGTGAGAAAGTGGGCTTATTTATGAATATAAACAAAACGAAGCTATTAACGAATTCAAACAAATGAAATAAAAATTAACAACCAACCTCTTGAATATGTAGATGAATATATCTATTTAGGACAAATCATCTCACATACAGACACAACTACAAAAGAAATCAAAAGACGAATAGCTAACGGATGGAAAAGATATTGGTCACTGAAAGAGATCATGAAATCCACAGATCTCAGTATAGGTATCAAAAGGAAGGTCTTCAATACCTGCGTTCTCCCATGTATTACATATGGGTGTGAAACCTGGGCTCTTAAGAAACATCACAGAAACATGCTGGAACACTGCCAAAGAGCTATGGAACGAAGTATGATAGGTATTAAGAAACAAGATAAGATACAAAACACAGTCATAAGAAGTAAGACAAAAGTCACAGACGTACTTATTAGAATAGATAGTTTGAAGTGGAGATGGACTGGGCACATGCTGCGCGGTACACAGGAGAAGTGGAGCAACATCATAACTGACTGGTACCCTAGAGATGGGAGAAGGAACAGATGAGGACAAAGAAAGAGATGGGAAGATGAATTAAAACTGACGGCAGGCCCAAAATGGAGAAGGGTTGCTAGAGATAGAGTGCAACGGAAATTGTTAGAGGAGGCCTTTGCCAAGAGGCACACTGAACTCAGAGATATTTTATAACTAAAGAGACAACCACAATACAAAGAAGGAAGAAAGTAATTCAGGATAAGAGGCTTATTATTATTATTATAACGCCCCCTATTATTTAAATACTTTTTGAACAATCAAACTGGCAAAAAAAATTGCGTATGTCGATAAAAAATGCTATGCAATAGCTTTACCGCGGCAGTGCCCGAGTGCCACACGTTTTTTTTTGTTTTTTTATATTGAAAACTTCGCAGTGCTCTTACGACACCCACGGGGTGAATAGGGGTGGTGATACTCTTTATTCTTAATTTGTCACTACATGGACAATTGCTATTTCAAATTGCACAGATAAATACCTATCATGATAATATTAAATCTTTGAGAATCCAAATAGACCTGTAGCAAACACATCATTATCTTCATAGACCCTCATCCTGTCGATCTTGCCAACGTTCACCAGTTCCTCAGAATCGTCGCCCCAAATCTTGACTACTCCACCGGAGAGGCCAGCTATCAGGTTTCCCTCGTAGCGTCCCAGACCCACGATATCTCCAGTTCCAAAGTCTGCTTTATAGGACTCGGTAAAACCCTCTAGGATGTCATAAACTTGAACCTGCAATTGTTTTTTTGATCAACCTATGCCGAAGTCAAAAGGAAATTATGGCAGGCTTTTCTTATTGGACTTATCCCGCCCACACGCCCACCACTATATCTCCACGAACACACCGAGTTATGACACTCGGGAAGTCACAGGAATAATTAAATTGTCTTGGAACCCGCAACGAAATTAATCAGAAAAACTGGAGGAGTGTTAAATGTAATAGGCTCAATTCCCTCCTTAGCAACACGGGAGACAAAATGAAGTCAAAATAGGCAGACACTTTTTGCAAACCGGGAAGCACCACGGATAAAATATTAAATAATAAATAATAATAAATAAATATTTCAGACATCTAAACACACAACGCCATCTAGTCCCAAGCTAAGCAGAGCTTGTGTTATGGGTACTAGACAACTGATACAAATACATATATACTTTTTTTTTTGTAAATACATACATATTATACATAGAAAACACCCAAACTCCGAAACACATATTTGTAGATCATACAAACATTTGGTCCGACCCGGGAATCGAACCCGAGACCTCATGATCAGCAGTCGCACACGCCAACCGCGAGACCAACGAGGCAGTTATATTATATATTATATATAAGTTATATATTATGGGTCCTAAGTGAGATATTATATTTGATTACTATAGTATTTATGGCAGGATCAGTTAAACACATACACATGGTGGTTAACTGTCGTTGACACAAGATCCATATAGTATACCGCAGTTTTGGCAGTCTATGTGTGTTGAAATTCAAATTTAAAATCATTTATTCAAATATGATACCAAGTGCCATCTACGAACGTTAAATTGAAGCTATTTAAAAAATCATAGTTTGACACAAACAGACGCCACAGATGTATTGTATTGTCAAGGACGTTCTGTGTTTGTGCGTTCCAATGTAGCATGTTAACTACAGAACCGATTTGAATGAATGAGGTCTCAATAGATAACGGCCCGAGAGACATAGGGTTTTTAAATTTTATCAAAAATTTAAACGTACACAGTCGGGTTTTTTGAAACTTTTTAATGATTTGAAGCTGTAATTCCTGAGATTAGCATCATAACCAAACACAAACTCTGCAGTTTTGCAATAAGAGTAATACGTGTTAGGTTCGATGAATTTGGGAAATGAGCCTTCTGACGATTATAAGAGACTATTTATTTTTTATTTATTTATTTATATCAACTGCTCGCTACACTTACAGTTACCCAATACGTGTAGCGAGCCATTACAACATTGTTGTTACAAATATGATAATTAATGATAAGATTTCATTAGCAATTCACACTCACTGTCGTCCGATTCCAAGCCAGGCAAAGCCCGCACTAAGGGAATCAGACAACTGACAAACACATTTCAAACATATACATATTATAGGTAAATTACACCCAGACGCAGAACTAACGATCGTGTTCGTCACACGAAAGCTTGTCACGGGTAGGAATCGAACCCACGACCTGCGGCGCTCAGCAGTCATGATCACCAACCACTAGAGCAACAGGCCCGTCATTATCAAAACTTATTATCTAAAAAAAGCATACAAAATGTGACAAATGTACTCAATTTAGTAGAGAATAAATCAACATCCGGATACTGAGCAATCAGGGAGTTGAGCAATCTAACTGCCTGGCTAGTGGGAGCGTATTGTGCCGTAAGCGTTCGCACCCGCGGCGCAGCGAGGAGACGGCAAGAGCGTAGCCGGGTGTACTGGTTTGGTACCCATAACGGACAACGAGATAATGCGTTTGCATTATCAATTTTATGGTTAAATAATTGATAGTAATGTACCATTAAAGCACACTTACGTCGCAATGCCAATGTGTTAAGACCTACCATGCCGAGAACAAAAAGTGATGGGTACAGATGCGGATAGAACCCATAAAGCTTTTTGTATAAGAGCCGCGCGAATTTTCGTTGGACGCGTTCAATCATCGTGTTGTACATTACCTCGTGCGGGTCCCAGATTATGGAGTTATACTCCAAAGCACTGCGAACGAAAGAGAAGTACAACACGATGACAGTGTTCCTGTTTTGGAATTGTGCCGACATTCTTATAACGAATCCTAGTGACTTAAAACTTCGTTCACAGATATTATTTATGTGTGTATTGAAGGTGAGACGTGAATCCAAGGTCAATCCTAGGTCACGCATCTCTGTGACTCGAGTCAGCGGGACACCTGATAGTTCGTAACCGTAGGTGTATGGAGAGCGAGATCGTGTAAATGTCATAGTTTTACATTTATATGCATTAAAATCCAACCGATTTTGTTCACCCCAGACCACAACACTATCGATGTCCCGCTGGAGCGCTGCACAATCGTCGGGATTTTTGATACCCAAGTACAGCTTCAGATCGTCTGCAAACATCAAACACTGGGCGTGTTCAACTACATCGGGCAAGTCGTTGATCATAATCAGAAACTGCGTCGGTCCTAAGGTGCTCCCTTGGCTCACACCAGAACGAGTGTCATATGCGTCAGATTGATAATGTCCCAACTTAACGTACTGTCTACGATTAGAGAAGTAACTGGCAAATAATTTTAACAAATTTGGAGTAAACCCAAAAGCTGCAAACTTGCTCAAAAGTACTTCGTTATCCACACGATCGAACGCTTTCTTGAAGTCGAAGTATGCCACGTCTACTTGCCTACTGTGGTCCATTTCAGTAACACAGTAATCGACAAAGTTGATGAGATTGGTTGAAGTGGATCTACCAGCTCTAAACCCATGCTGACACTCGCTCAGTTGTTGCCTAATTTGTCTAGTGATATGGGTGTTTAGGATGTATTCAAAAATCTTGCCGAACGCTGACAGAACGGCAATAGGTCTATAATTAGTGATTTGAGATCTGGAGCCGTCCTTGGGTATAGGTGTAACTCGCGAGATTTTCCATAAATCCGGATATTTGGCAGTTTTAATAGCTACGTTCAAAATGTGTAATAAAGGTTCCTGTAGTACATCAATACAGTCCTTTATAATGTAGGCAGGTATACCATCAGGCCCAACTGATGATTGAGATTTTAGGCGTTTAACTGCCTGTAGTAGGTCAAATTTACTAATATAGTCAATACTGACACGCGCAGAATATAAATTATTATTATGGCGTTCGTTTGTTGTGTAATTAGATGAAGGCTTCAACTGGTCTGTTAAAAAGGTTGATTTGAAATATGTTGCAAAAGCGTTTGCAGCATCGAGTCCAGAGACGCTAAGACCATTGAATTCGAATTCCGAACAGGATGGACGCAAAGCACGTTGCGCCCTGATAAAACTCCAAAAGCTTTTCGGGTTACTCTGTATATCCGTCTCAGTACGATTTATAAAGTTAGTATAGGCTAATTTTATTAGTTCTTTTGTACGGTGCCTATAATATATAAACATTTCTTTGTTGAAGTCTAAATGAAACTGTCTGAATTTTATCAAATGGAAGTGTTTGTTTTTGATATTTTTTATAATTTCAGGAGTATACCAAGATGGGTACACATACCTAGTATACTCAGTATAGTGTTTTTTATAAGGAACATTTGCATCATGCTGCCAATTTCTTATACATATTATCCAAGGCGACATCAACATCCGTTGCAGACACTACTTCAGACCAAGACAGTGATGAGAGACATTTATATAAGCTTTGAAAGTCAGCCTTTTTGAAGTTCCACTGAGGCGAAGAGTGTTCCGAAGTACGTGAGGGCATCGGCGGCGGCCGAGCTCGCGCAGCCGCCGGCCGCGGAACGCTCAACCGAACACCAAGCGGCGGGTGATGCGCGTCCGCCGGCACTAACGGCTCAACATCGCCGAAAACACACACGCGCCTGTCGCCCAAATTGCTCAGTACCAGGTCTAACATATTACCGTAAACATTCGTGATTGTGTTGTGTTGAGTTAATTTACTAACCGACAAGAAGTAAGTCAGTCCGACAGTCACCCAATATTAGAATATCTAATCCTGGATAGCTTTCAGAGATGCTTTCCAAACATTCAAATGTATTCAAATATTTTTCATCACCACAATTTGGCGGTATATACACAACACAAAGTAACAGTCGCTTATACTTTAAACTAACAATGGCTCCCACAACTTCAATATCACTATAATTGTCGGTATGCGATATTTGGTGGACAGAGTATTGTGACCGAACCGCTAACAACACTCCTCCCCAACCAGCATCGTTAATGCGATCACGGCGTATTACAGTATACCCGTCGGGAAATACTTCCCCGTCGTGTATACTACTCACTAAGAATGTCTCTGTTAGTGCATACATATCGGCTGACTCACTTAATACGGATAACTTAAATACATCTAACCTAGATCGCAGTCCTCTAACGTTTTGGTAGAACAATGTGTAACACTTAGGTTTTGGTGGTTTGTACACCTTGTTTACGAAATCCATTCCGCCACTGTTTCACATGCACATCCTCAGGCCAATTGTTGGGGGACATGAAGCTGTCCAAATGTTTCACTGGAATACATAATTTAAATGACGCATAATCTCCTCGGGCTTTCAGTACCTCAACAGCACAATGTGCACCTGGACAAATACGATTTAAGTATTCTAATACTTGTTCGGCTGTTGTTCCTACTTTCAAATAATACAAATGTAGGTAAGTTTTCCGTTCCGCAGCTGATAACGAAGTGGGGATCGGTGCGGCCGTACCACGAGTGATGTTCTCACTCGCACGTTTATCCGAACGTCGTGGGCGCGGGCGGCTTACCTCGCTCCAGTCGTCCTCTTTCGATGTCTGAGAACTCTCGAGTAACTCGATCGACTCGCTTTTCTCACCTGCCGACGATTGCGTCGTTATTTCGTTGTCCGTAGTAGGGGCAAAACTCGGTGATGGTGCCAGTCTCGGTTTTGTCGTTTTCTTGCGAGCGCCAGCAGAGATAGCCGATATAGCCCGAACGCGTGCTTCGCGGATTGGGTGCGAATTTGAATCGGACCGAGGAGTACCCTCACAAGTGTTAGATTTTTTTTTGTTTGAAGTTAATTCTTCACCAATGAATTTTTTAATAAGCTTATTTTGCTCTAATATAAGCGTTTCGAGCGCAGTCACTTTGTTTTGTAGCACGATCACAGACTTATTAAGTTCAAGAATAGTAACTTCAGCGGTTTTTTTAGACATTTCGGATTTTAATTACGTATAATTACAGAGACCAAAGAAAACACTCTCTTCTATAGTAATATTTTAAAGCTGAAGAGTTTGTTTGTTTGTTTGAACGCGCTAATCTCAGGAACCGCTGGTCCGATTTGAAAAGTTCTTTGAGTGATGGATATTAAATTTACCCAGGAAGGCTATAGGCTATATATTATTATCATCATACTAAGTCTAATAGGAGCGGAGCACCAATGAAGAATGTTTCAAAAACGGGGGAAAATTATCACGCTACGGGCAATAGGAGACGCTAACGAGGTTGCGTGGGTCGGTTAGTTCAGAATAATAGTCCTTGCCAACAAGAACTTTCACGACATTTAGCCATTGTTGACTGTCGAGTCTTTTTCTGGCATGTTCTTTCTTTGTAAGAGTAGTATAGATTTTTAACCGAGTTAAAAAAAGAGGAAGTTCTCAATTCGACTATATTTTTTTATGTTTGTTACATCAAAACTTTTGACTGGGTGAACCGATTTTGATGATTCTTTTTTATTTCAAACTAGGTGACCCGGCGAACTTCGTACCGCCATATTTACATATCTGTCACAGCTTCCCACAGGCAGTGTACAGTCGCGGACAAAAAAAAAGACTTTTCCCGTTATCTTATATTTTTTTCTTTCTAGCAAAATAAGAATGAATGAAATCGGACTATGTGTTATTGAATTACAACTAAGTACATATTTTGACTTTCATCCCCTCTCTCCAGGAAACCGTGCTGAATTTCGGGATAAAAAGTATCCTATCTCGTAGTATGAACTCAAATCATGCCAAATTTCATTTGAATCCATTCAGTAGTTTCGGCGTGATGCGCAGCCAAGATACAGACAGACAGACAGACAAAAAAGAGTTTTGGCTTCAGTACCGATAATAGAGCCCTCCAAAAATGTTTTTTTAAATATCTTTAATGTACAGAATTGGACCTGTTACATTTTTATTATAAGTATAGATTTGTTGCTTCCCCTGCGGTCATTTCAATTTGGTCCAGTTCTTGAAGTAGTTTTTTTTCTTAAAATTTTACTATTGATATGTTAATTATTTGCATTAACTTACTTCTCGATTTTTCCTTCCGATCAGTATTTCCGTCTGCTCCTTGTCACCCCAATCCATCCAAGTGATGCCAGAATTATTGGTTTTTGTATCTCCGATATCTTCTATACATGAATCGCTGTTCTTAGTGGGGTCTGTATGGTATTTAAGATCTAAAATACAAGAATTACCATGAAATGTTATAAAATTTAGGGGGTGTGCTGAGAGGTTTCCAACCTAACGTTGATAAAGACATTTTACACGTTTTATGATTTTATTAACTTCACCTGTATGTTTGTTTGTAAGTGACTCCTTTGGAATCGATTTTGACCTACTTTTAACGATCAGATTTCATTTAAACCTAGTAGACTTTTCGAGGACCGATGACAATATATTATTCGAAAAAAAAGCAAAATAACGCCGATGAAACCTTGGTCACAGCCCGGGGGGGGGGGGGGAATTTACAGGAGGCGGTGCGCCTGGCCACCAAGGGTGTTTCTTTAGTGGTCGAGCACATCGAGGCGCTGGGCTTACGGGTGGCCCTAGATTAGACGGAGGCCCTGTTGTTCCATGGCCCCCGTCGTGGTCCACCCCCCGGCGCCTACATAGTGGTCAACTCGGTCCTTGTACCGGTTCGGGCCCAGATGAAGTATCTGGGCCTGACCCTCGACGGTAGGTGGCTCTTCGACGAGCACTTCCGACAGCTTGCTCGGCTTGCCCGAAGCTGGTCGAGGCTGCCTCTGCCCTTGGGCGACTTTTGCCCAATTTGGGTGCAGCCGATAGCTCTACGCGGGGGTTGGCCAGTCGACAGCGCTGTATGGTGCACCGGTGTGGGTGGCGGCTCTGACCGCCCAGAGTAAGGCACGCCTCTGGCGGCTTTAGAAGGTATTGGCGGTCAGAGCCATACGCGGCTACCGCACCGTGGCGACCGAGGCGACGAGCACCTTGGCCGGGATACCCCCGTGGGATTTGGAGGCGGAAGTGCTCGTCAAAGCTTATCGACAGGCGGCTGAATTCCGGGCGGAGAATGACTTTCACCCTCCACCCGAAGAGGTACGCGAGTGGGGTAAAGCCGCTCGTCGAGGCATGATGTCTGGCTGGTGGTTCCGGCTGGAGACTCCACGCGCTGACTTTGCAACCGTGGAGGCTCTCCAGCCGGTAATCCGCGAGTGGGCAGGGCGGCAGCACGGGACCCTTTCTTTCCGACTGACGCAGATTCTTGACGGGCACGGTAGCTTCGGGATGTACCTGCACACGGTCAGAGTGCAGTGAGGACTCGGCTCAACACACGCTGGCCGTTTGCCCCGCATGGGCGTCGCAGCGTCGGGCCCTCACTGCACTCATCTGAGATCTCCCGCTAATCGTCATTCGCTCCATGGCCGGTAGTGACAGCAGTTTTACCGCGGTCGCAACCTTTTGCGAAGACGTCATTTCGCAGAAAGAGGCGGCGGGGTAGGCCCGGGAGGACGACGTCCACTCGGACTCAATTCGCCGCCGCCGGCGACCTGGACGGTGGAGGCGCGCCTATCAGCGCCTCATGCCGCCCTGAGTGTGGCCGCGGATGGTCGGGACGGGTTTTGCCCTCCATCCGCTTTAGTGGCCAGTCGGGAGAATACGGCACATGCGTACGTCGCGTCGCCTAAATTGAGAGTTTTATCAGTAGGCGGTGCCCGCTTCAGTGCGGGCAAGCACTGGGATCCGGATGTGTTAATAACAGCAGTTCCCGGATCCCTCCTTTCTCAGGCGCAGAGTGGCACACCGTGTGGTTTTAGTCGGTTCGATTCCGACACACCGCCCCGCCGCAAACCCCGGTAGGGTGACGGCCCGTGGGGATTTCCAAACGTAAAAAAATATTGTTACAAAGAAAAACAATTTTTTTTATAGTACGTAAAGGCGCGTCTCCACCTTGTCTCCACGAAAATTGTTGGCAATTTCAGTGTTTCCAACTATTTGCAACACTTCACACAAAAACACACAAAAAATCGTCAACTTTTGTTTCCATTGTGTCTACACCGAGTCGTCAACAATTTGAAAAACATTCGAACTAAGCGTCACCGCAGAGGCAATATTTGCAACAAGCGTAAGTAGTGTTCGTACGAAAAAGGCGATAAAAGCAGTAAGGGAAAGAATTCAAAGAAATCTTGTCCAAAAGCAAAAGATTTCATGTCGGGAGCATCTAGAAACATGTCACGTATTTTAAAAGGTGACTTAGGACATAGGATTTCTTGATAAAATTTAGAAAAGAATAGAGTGGTAAAATCAAATCAACTACTTAAGCGGTACGCAAACGGAGGGCACAGAAAAAACTTGTGGATGGATGAGATTTTTTTTACAACTGAGCAATATTTTTAACAAACAAAATGACCGTATTTATGCTGAAAGCTCTAAAGAAGCTTACCAATTAGTCCACAGAGTACAACGTGGGCATTATCCGACTTCAGTGATGGTTTGGTGGGGTGTTAGCTATGAAGGAGTGACTGAGCCAATTTTGTGAAAAAGGTATCAAAACATCAGCACAAGTGTATCAAGATATCATTCTTGAGAAGGTAGTTAAGCCCCTTAACAACACCATGTTCAATTACCAAGAATGGTCCTTACAGCAAGACTCGGCGCCGGGTCATAAAGCTCGATCCACCTAATCTTGGTTAGAAACGAACATTCCGGACTTCATCGGAGCTGAAGACTGGCCGTCATCTAGTCCTGATCTTAATCCACTGGATTATGATTTATGGTTAGTTTTAGAGATTAAGTCTTGCTCTAAACGCCATGATAATTTGGAGTCCCTAAAACAATCCATATGATTGGCAGTGAAGAATTTTCCCATAGAAAGAGTGCGTGCTGCTATTGATAACTGGCCTTGTTCGGGTGCGGTCCGGGTGCCGTGGAACACCAATCAGCACTCGTACGTGTTACACCGAAAGCCTATCTAAATACAACTTAAGTACGTGTACCGAACGGGCACCGTAGTGAACACTTCTATACTCGCACGTAAAACGCAACGCAACGTATAAAGGACTGTATTGCAGCCAATGGAGACCACTTCTAATAAACTTTATATATTTTTAATGGTTGTATATTAATGTTTTAAACTAACACACTGTAATAGTACCAATGTTAAGCCGGGTCTCCACCGAACAAAAGTTGTCAATTTTTGTGTTGTCAACACGTGTTGGTGACAAAAGTTTCTGTAATTTCCTTGTGTTGGCAACAAATGTTGGGAACAGTGTCTGTTTTTGGCGGTAAACGTCAAAAGAATATATTGGACGGCCAGATCTTTTTCTGTCACAAACAGGAGAGGTCTCATTGTCCCTATCAATAGCCCGGTACACAATCATTTGACTAATATCAAGCGTATGGAGGATTTTAAAATTGTATTTGGCTCCATACCTACTTTATGTAATGCAATCACAGTGATTCGTTTCTCTTTATCACCCCACTCCATTTTAATATCACAAAATAATAAATGCCTATGAAATTGCCGTTTTGTATGCAATAAGTAAAAGTACTTATTTTTTCAAACTTTTTTATTTCTGTTATTCGAAGTAAACACCCATGCAGTCGACGCATCTTTGCCAACGCATTGGCAGTTTATTGATGCCCTTCTTGTAAAAATCTGCTAGACGGGAGGCAACCAACTCTTCAAAGGCATTTTGTACTGCCTCTCGGGAATTGAAATTTTTACCCACTAAAAAGCCGTCTAAATTTTGGAAAAAGTATAGTCGGTAGGTGCAAAGTCTGGTGAGTATGGCGGATGAGGGAGAGCTTCCAACCCCAGCTCTTGCAGCTGCTTCACGACAACGCGCGACCCCATACTGCGCAACAGACAGTCTCCAAGCTGCAAGAGCTGGGGTTGGAAGCTCTCCCTCATCCGCCATACTCACCAGACCTTGCTCCTACCGACTATTACTTTTTCGAAAATTTAGACAACTTTTTAGTGGATAAAAAATTCAATTCCCAAGAGTCAGTACAAAATGCCTTTGATGAGTTTGTTGCCTCCCGTCCAGCTGATTTTTACAAGAAGGCCATCAATAAACTGCCAATGCGTTGGCAAAGATGCGTCAATTGCATGTGTGAATCTTCGAATGATATGATACTTCGAATAACAGAAATAAAAAAATAATTAGCAATTGAAATAGCAATTTCATAGGTAAAGACCTATTATTTTACAATACATTGGCGCGAAAATAAGAAAGCACAATGAACATTCGTATAAAAATAACAGATTCCAAATTTAAAAGTAATTAATAATTTGTTTATTTTTAATTGTAACAGTAGGTATTTAATTTTATGGCCAGACTAAGTATTTAGGTATAAAGACTTTCTCAAAAACTACGCTATCTAACTCTGAAAAAATATTTCGAATCGGTACCAGTTCATTCGAATGGGTGCCAACTCGACTTTGTAGTAGGCAAACCATCTTTTAAGTGTGTTCATTAATTAATTAGGTACTTATAAAAATAAACTCATCTGGATAACAGATGTGTGTAAGTCGATCTTAAAGGAAGATCTTGGTAAACTGGTCCGTCACTAGGACTTAGAACGGAAGCTCTTTCCGACAACTTTAATTTGACCTCCGCTCCGTAGGTCTATATCTCACGGGCTACGCTTAAATACGAGCGTGGATAAGTATGCGGTATATCAGGTAGAATATGTATCAACAGGTTAGAGTATTTCAGGTAAATCAAGTTGCTACCAACAATGTTTCAATTAAATTTCGTTGTCTTAAGATCCTTTACGTAATTAACAATCATAAAATTTGGCAGTCCACAACAGCTGTGCGCTTTTCCAGAAACTTTCTGCCTCGCACAACAAAACTGTGGAATGAACTGACGCCTGCGGTATTCCCGGACCAATACGACCTGCAAACATTCAAGAAAAGAGCGTAAGTAGGTACTTCTTCATAGAAGGCCGGCAACATATTGTTTGTACCTGTGACCTTGTGACGAATCTCACAGAAACAAACACGTTATTGCGTCATATCTCGGCCCTTCCCCCGCCCTCCCCCCTTACGTCCCGCTGATGACGATTCGATGCGCAGAAACGCATAAGCGCGCGCATATTGTTACCTGCTTCTGTGCATCGAACTAAACGCACATGACCTTTCGACCCGCCGTTATGTTTGCATCGAACTTTCGGAGAATTTATCGGGATTTAATAAACACAACACGACGTAGACATAACCAATTAAATGGATAATTTATGAATAAATAAAAATTAATGTGTAAACAGTTTCTGACTTACGTTTAAAAGCTCCTTTTTTATTCGCAATAAATATTTCGACTTCTCTATCCCTTAATGCCATGGTGTTTTTTTTTTTACTTTCTGCGTAGCAATAGTGAGTGTATAAAGACGTGTAGTTTATTAAAAAACATACGCACGCGCACAATAAGCTTAACTACGCAGTAGGTACTGTATAAATATACCAAAGAGTATATAAATCACTAAAATATACTTAATGTACCTACATAAGTGACAAGTTTTTTTTATTGTTGCTATTAGATTTGGCACATAGTCTTTAACTCTTTTATAATTTTCTCAGAATATTTTATGGGACATAAGGAATATGTATGATACAGAATCAGTCCACATTATAAAGTGGAAAAAAAAATGTATGTAAATAATTTTATTACTAATATTCTGCACCTACAACATTTTTGGTAGGTGCAGAATATTAGTAATAAAATGTTAAGTTTAAGTATTAGAGAGACTGAGTTTAAGTTCGGCTGCCCCTCTAGGTATATATGCTCTAAGCTCTCTCTCTGCTCCACAAGTATCGAGTACTTTTCTAACGCCCGGCCTGGTCTGGTCGCGAGAAGCGTCAATCAGTTGCAGAGTACAAAATGTCCTGTTTTATGTCCTGTTCTAATATGGTATGATTTTCCAACCCGTCTATCCATCAACCAAAATAAAATACTTGCCATTAGGCCTCGGTTAGAAAAGTACTCGATACTTTGAAGTATCGATGCTTTCTTCGTTAAATGTTCATTTAAAAGTCGCAGGAGACTGCATTTTTAGGGGACGAAACCAGACTTTAGAAAACACAAAAAAATGGAAATACTACTATTACTGAAATTATGGAGTGTAGAGATAAGGAGTACAATCTAGAAGTTAAAAAAGTGTCCGCCAAAATGCACTAATAGGTGACGCCACTGTGCAAAGAGTGTTTTAAAGAATTAGAAAAGATAGTCAAATTATTTGTTTATGTTTATCGTACAGGATTCTACGCAAAGTTTTTAATATTTAAACCACAATTTAATTTTTTGATTATGTTTGTCGGACACTTACTACGCAAAGTTTTAATTTTTAAACCACAAAAAAGAATTAAAACGATATCATACTCTCTTCTCACTCCAGCGCCTACGTGTTCGATTCTCGAACTATTAATTAGTCAAGTTTGACGTACAAATTTTCCAGGCTGAGGCCGCACTACGGTTTTTTCCAGCCAGCGGTTAAACCGCCAAACCGCAAAACCGCCCGAAGCGCACACACTACGGTAAAATAGCGAACAGTGTTGCCAACAGATAAACTAGCTCTCCTTTAGATTGAAGTTTTAAAACCACCAGAAAACCAAATCGAAATGAAATGACAGATCTGAGATAATTACAAATTAATACAACTTCAACAGCATGATCTTTTAACTAAATGTGTTGCATTTTCTGGAGATAATTGTAATACGAACTTCGGTGGAATAGAGCGCCATGGAACCAACAATGTTTTATAATTCCATAAATTAAAACAAAATCTGAATTCGAAAATAGTTGGTGTGGGATGCTCTGCGCACATTATCAATAACGCACTGCACCACGCATGTGATTAATTGCCAGTATATGTTGATTCAACAACATCAAAAAAAAAAGTTTTTACCACTTAAACAAGCCGACCCCAAATAAAATTGGGAATAATAAAGGCTACAGTCTAAAAAGTTCTTAAAGAACTCTCTGACACAGTCGAGGTTGAGTATAAACAGCTTCTCTATCATTCAAAGACGCGTTGGCGAAATCTGTTTCCAGCTATCGAGTGAGTCCTGAATGTGGATTATTTCAAAAGCTTAAAAAAGCCCCTGATCTGATTTTTTTTAAATCGGAGGCATACCTGTTTTTCATGCATTCAATTATGCACATCATTTACTCAAAAATAAAAGCATTAGAAAAAAATATAATTCAGTATTTAAAACCAGAAGGATACCTACTTGCAACCATTTCAAAAAGCTTGGATGATCGAAATAGAGAAAGTTTCTTGCCATTGAATATTCAGAGTACATATTCTAAATAAAGAAGATGAAAACACAGTTAAAAACTTAATAAGACTGCTGATGAAAACTTTAAGCAGATATTTTTTTATTTGTTACTAGCTGTGCCCGCTAATTCGTACACGTGAGATTTGGATTTTCAAGTTATTTTAATTTTTTTACAGTTTAAACCTTTCCTGGACTACGAAAAACATTTCAAAACCAAAAACAGCTAAATCAGCCTAGCCGTTCTCGAGTTTTAGCGAGACAAACGAACAGCAATTGATTTTTATATAATAAGAAGATAAGACTAAGAAACTTAGAGCTTGAATACTGGAATGATATCTTATGAGTTTCAACTTAAAGATATTTTTGTAAAATTAGTCTGGTTTAAAAAAAAAGGTTGTGAAAAATATACTACTGTTTTAAAAGCATTTTCACAACTGTGAGATTTTACTTTTCTATCACTGATTTCGATGAAAAATAACTAAATTTAATTAAACTGAATACCTATGAAAATAAATAAAAGAACTATTTCGACTAATTGAACTATGTATTCTTTTTATTTCGACTAAATAAAATAAAAAAATATTGGTGACGAGCAGATTTCCCTAGTGGCCGTTTGCGGAACTAACGTAAGACAGATACTTCTACCTGATAGTTTAATATACAGAGCGAGTGCATTGTTATTTTAAATTCTTTCTACAATGATTTCATTGATAGACGTCTACGGAGTAGTAAAAAATACTTTAAGACCACTTCGTGAGGGTGATCAGTATTTTTAAAGTGGAATGTTAACGTGTATTGGTGACGAGCAGATTTCCCTAGTGGCCGTTAGCGGAACTAACGTAAGACAGATACTTCTACCTGACAGTTTAATATACAGAGCGAGTGCATTGTTATTCTATATTCATTCTACAATGATTTCATTGATAGACGTCTACGGAGTAGTAAAAAATACTATAAGACCACTTCGTGAGGGGGGATCAGTATTTTATGTCGACACCAAGTATTCCAATTTTGACAGAGGCAGATAGGGGAGTGTATTAAAAAAAATCTTCATCCGTTTGTCGCACCTGGGGCCCTAGCCAAGTTGCAAGCATTTCCATTCGCTTATCTTTCTGCAATCGCTCACGCTTTGTCTTGAGTAATTTTAGAAAGCGATAAGTTGGTAGCCATGTTGACACAAATGATTCAATCGCTCGTTCTACAATCTAGGTGGAAAAAACCTAAAATATAGTCTATGGTCTATCCATCGAAACGCATGGTAACGTTGACATTGTTAATCAACAATTTTTATTGTTAATTTTAGTTGGCTGAATTTTAAAAAGTAATTAAAATAAGGCATAAGTTCTATTTGTAAATGGTTTATTATAATATCACAGTGTGAAATGTTGTTTTAACATTTTTGTGACTTGGAAACATAAAGATCCTGCTTGAGGATAAACTTACAATAAATGACGTGATACCTCTTACAGAACGGAATCTAGAGCCAGACAGAACAAACCCAGGGCAATTCCTCGTTTTATTGGAATTCATGGAAAGGTATGTAAATTATTAGTTATTCTTTGTTGTATGAAAGTATCACACTCTATCGCTTGATTATCACATTTAGTTTTCTACAATACAAAGCATATATTATACAACAGCTTACTTCGTAGACAAAAACAAGCACTATAAAAATTAATCAATAAGTCATCTATAACTTTTGTTGTACCCATGTAATATAAATAATGGTGATAAAATTCATTTAAAAATTGACATGATGAGTCATATATTTTCATTGACTCATCTTCCACAGCTTTTAATAGTCCACTGTTGGACATAAGCCTCTCCTGTAATGGGAGACACTATTCTAGCAATGAATGTTTAATACATAGATATGTTTTAATATGTGTGGTCAGACTAAAACCAAAAAGAGAGGCCTAGCAAAAAGCGGTGAAGCTTTCAGGACTGGTGGTGGTCCTAGCAGCAGGCAAACACTTACTGCTTTAGAAGAGAGGCTGTTGGGTTTGATTGCTGAAGTAGTACTGTACAACAACATTGTCCATTCTCTGCCCCAGATTATGGTATCTTATAGTCTGTTTGTTGTGACTAATCTACAGAATGAGTGGACTGATTTTCACATAACCGTTAATAGCAGGAAGGTACTTCTAATTTAATTAATTAATAATGTATTTTCAGCAATATCGGGGGCTGCTTGTTAACTGCCCCCTCCCTCTGGAGAAGTTTAGCATATCAGTCAGCAGCAGTCAGCAACACGTAGCCTAGTGTGTCCATGGCTCAAAGGGCTCCACAGCGCCAATGACATTGAGTGAGTTTGTGGCCATAGAAAATAACCGGCTGCAACCAAAGGCAGACCGGCAAAAAACTTGGATGTGAGGAAACTGGAAAGGAGGCCAATTTTAAATGCACTGTATAACAGAATTTTAAATAAACAGAATATAATTTTTAATTGTTTTGCTGATATTTCAGAAAAAATAATAGAAACTTTACCACAGTTGAGACCATCATCATTATCATGTTAATGATAGTGGTCTTAATTGTGGGTTACTAATCTATTCCTTCAGCTACATTAAAAATTATTGATAATAGAAATACTTTATGTCAATAACTACTTAATATTTTGTAATGTTTCTACTGGGTAAATAAACATACACTGTAATAATAAAGCCATTTAATAATTGTTTTAACATCTGAGTAACAAATAGACTTATAGAAAATATAAAAAGTATAATTTATAAACAGGAAATTTGAAATAAAATACTTAAAATCTATTTTTGTGTCTTCTTTCTATCCATCACAAAAGTAATATTCCTATGTTACTGGAGAATTTCCACCCTGACAAGGACAGAAAATAATAGCAAAGTTTCAAATAACCTTAATATATACTATTCAATAAAGAATTGAGCATAGCTCTTCGATTACTTCACTTTGGTTACCCACAATCATAGCGGGTGTGGGACCTTACAAATTTATATCACCTTCATTGTAATGCTAAATTGTGTAATATACAACATGCCGCTATATTATTGCCAGCTTCATGGAGATGATAGTGAAGAACCCTGTCTCTGAGGAAACATCACTGTACTTTGAGAAATCCAAAACAGCGCTCAATGTAGTTACGGGCTCGCACATGCTTTTGAGTATAAAGTTCTTCCTTAGAACCTTGATCTGCATTGACAGTAGGTGTTATTAGCCAAGGACGTTGTGGATATCCAGAGTCACCTGAAAAAATAGTTTAAAAATATGTTACTCACAGGAAAACTATAGAACTTTTACTAAAGGTAATAGAGCCACACTGATTTCATTATGAATGGGCTGGTTCAAAAATGATGCTTCCATGGTGTGAGTCACCATGCTGCAATGTCAGCATTCGCAATGAGTATAATGACCACCGCTCTTTGATTGTGCTTATGCTTTCCAATAGGCAGAGTAGAGTCACTTTATAAGGCTCGTACATAAAAGTAATTATAAATATTTTTATTGTTACAAATGCCAACCTAACAGCCACACTTGGTCATTATGTTGATTAAGTTCACACATATATTCAGCTCTACTAGAAGACCAAATATGTGAAACATGTGTACCTCCACCAAACTTGGCATTCACATTAAAAATTCACATACTACTATTACAAATCTGAAAATCAAATCAATATAATGAAGTGACTTATCAGTCTCTTACATGCTATACCCTATAAATAAAAATAATCTACCATTTGAACGTTCAGTGAATGATATTCTTTTCTGTTGAAATATACATGCTCTTCAGTAATGGGTTTTACCAAAGCTACATGTGTAGTACAATCTATGCATCCAATTACACCAGGCAAACCAAATCTTCTTTGGAACCTAGTGAAATAAAATTACCTATATGTTTTTACATGGTACAATTCATTTAAATATAGTTAGCTTGTTAAGTAGGTACTCACTCTTGTTTTATAGCTGTTCTCTCTTGTTGTGTTATTGGAAACCTAATCCAGTTTGCCATGAAAACAGGGTGGTTCAAAGCATCAACAACTTGTCTGATGCACCGACTAGCTGTTCGTTGAGCATGATGCTGAGTGACACCAACAATTCACTGATAGGATCCTGTGGCTAGGAAACTAAGAGCGCGTAATACCTATAAAAACACAAACATTAAGAAAAAGAATGATAAAAATGCACCTGACAAAAGTAGTCAATACTGCAAAACAATCAGATTATTAACTTACCTACCTTAACTTTTAGAGGAATCTCGTTGGTTCCCTTTAGTGATTACTTGTTTTGGCGTTCTCGACAAAGGGCTTCGAAAGCTTGACTTGTCTATAATAGCCGGAATTGCTCCACAAATAAAGTGTCCGGCATTTCGCGGAATGTATCGTTGCACTGACGATTAATGTCTTTTTCTACGTCTAAGCCATACTTCCTCATCACGAGCGCACCACAACATATTTACAGTATGCATTTTAAAAGTTCTTATTATCTTAAGCAAAGAAAATACTTCTCGGTGGTCATATTAAACTGTTTAGCTGTCAAATAGACGCCATTTAAATAGCGATAACTATAGATATTTGAAATCGCTTAGTGATCGTTCAAACGCATGGATATCGTTTCGTTTGCGTTTGTCAAAAGTGGAACTTGGCTAGCGTTTGTATGGGATTTGGCGCCGAATTTGTAGGAACGAATGGAAACGATCACATTCCATTCCATCACTACGAACAAACGTCAACTTGGCTACGACTTTTTAATGGAACTAAGTCACGTGATCAAAACAAAATATTAGCCAATGACACACGAGAATCTTATGCGTTAACGATTGCAGAAAAACGAACGCTTGCAACTTGGCTAGGGGGGCTGTTGTGATCATTCGTTATAATCCTTTATTCAAAGATAATGAGGATCATAATACGTTTTCCAAAGCTTTATTTATGGCCACTGGTGTTCAGGTAATTAATTGCGTGTATTTTATTTTAAATTTAATATCCATACTGTTCATAATAATATTTTAAATTCGAAAGTAACTTTTTCTGTCTATTACGCTTTCATGGCTAAAATACTACACTAATTTCAATGAAAATTGGCATGGAGATACTTTGATTATTGATGAAGGTCATGGGCTACTCTTTATCGCGATAAGGGGCCGTCCATTAATCACGTGAGGCTTGAAAGTGGGGTAGGGGGTTTGGTAAACATCACTAAATATCACAAGGGGGGAGGGAGGGTGTAGTAAATAATTACAAATTTTAACCAAAAAAAAAGAAGCACTAGCTTTTGAATAAAAAAAGAATCATCAAAATCAGTTCACCCAGTCCAAAGTTATGAGGTAACAAACATAAAAAAAAAAAAATACAGTCGAATTGAGAACCTCCTCCTTTTTGAAGTCGGTAAAAAATCACGTGTATTTATTTTTTATATTGTTCCGAGAGAAATTCTCTGCGTAGTGTACTATGTACTAGTACAATTTTTGTTTCTCACATGATTACACCATTCCTTTAATATTATTTACATGCAAGTCAAAAACAACCTGCAACCTTTCTATCTAGACTTTTTTATCATGGTTCTTATTTTCAGAATAAAATTAGATGTACTTTATACCTGTACTTAAAGATAGTATTCTTAAAATTTGCTATAAATACACATGATTTTAGGGGGGGGCGGGGAGGGTTAATCTTAAACCTCACCAGGTATCACCAAGGGGGAGGGGGGGATCAAAAAATGCTAAAAACAGAGTACGAGCAGAGCTTCAATATTTTCTTTGACTAGTAAAATCTTGCTAAAGTATTTTAAACATGTTACTGAGTAGCGCGGCGCTCACTTTAATCGTAGGCGCTCTTTTTAATCACCTAGTGCAACTGTGCACTAGGTGATTAAAAACAATCACCGAGGGTAAGCAACTATGGTGCGGTCAGTACCTGGATGGGTGACCGCTAGTGGCACTATACCATGAGCGTCTCCGCGATTCGGAGGTCACGTTAAGCAGTCGGTCCCGGTTGTTATCATATGATAACAGTCCTGAAGCTTAGTTGGAGGCCTTTGGACGGCTTAAAAATATCCAACGGCAAGATTATGTAGCCACAACGTTGTCTTGCCCAACCCGCACTCGGCCAGTGTGGGGATGTATGGCCTTAGCACTCTCCTGAGAAGAGACCTGAACCCAGCAATGGGACGTTATGAGTTGTTGATGTACTGAGCACTAGTAGTAGCTATTGCTTCCCTATTAGAAGAGGTTTTTTTTGTGTCAGTTCTTTACTTGAAAAAGGAATTGGGTTTATTTTCAATACTTTTTAACAGATCCTTATTTTATTATAAGCTAGCTTTTGACATTTGATACATCTTTAGGAAAAACTTATTTTTTTAACCTGACATTGACATAATCTGATCCGATAGTAACCGAAATTGAGTTTAGTAAAAAAAACTTGAGAGGTGTCAAGGGACACCCGGATGGAACGAAGTTTGTATATATATTGTATATTATATACATATGATATGCTACTACAAATAAAAATGTGCATAAAATACTCATTTTTTTTTATAATAAACAAACTTTACAAAATATACTATAAAACAATATATTTTCTATAAATAAATGCAAAAAGCCTACATCACGTGGTATTCCCAGGCGGTCACCCATCCAAGTACTAACCTAACATGTTTTTTTTTATGGAATTGACCGGCAAACGAGCAGACGTATCGCCTGATGGTAAGCGATTACCGCCGCCCATGGACACCCGCAACACCAGAGGCATCACAAGTGCGTTAAACGCCTTTGGGGGATGGGGGGGGGGAGATAGGGGGAGGGGTTGAGGTATGGGCCTCCGGTATGCTCACTCACTCGATGAAACACAGCGCAAGCACTATTTCACACCGGTTTTCTGTGAGGCCGTGGTATCACTCCGGTCGAGCCGGCCCATTCATGCCGAAGCGTGGCTCTCCCACGGTGAGTGTTGCTTAACTTCGGTGATCGGACGAGAACCGTTCTATTCAATATGGTATGGACGTTGGCAATCAGTTTGTTATATATAACGTTGAGTATCCAGCACTATGACGTCAACTCAATGTTAAAAGTGTCGTTACAACTTTTGGTGCAAAAAGTGTCGTTACATTTTTTCCGTTTAGCCCCCTTTCGCGATAAGGAACTTCGTTCCAATAAATTAATCTTTCGGACATCTAACACAACGCCATCTAGTCCTAAGCTAAGCAGAGCTTGTGTTATGGGTACTAGACAACTGATATAAATACATATATACTTTTTTTTGTAAATACATACATATTATATGTACATAGAAAACACCCAAACTCCGAAACAAATATTAGGTCTTTACCTATGAAATTGCCGTTTTGTATGCATTAAGTGAAAGTACTTATTTTTTCAAACTTTTTTATTTCTGTTATTGGAAGTAATCACCCATGCAATCGACGCATCTTTGCCAACGCATTGGCAGTTTATTGATGCCCTTCTTGTAAAAATCAGCTGGACGGGAGGCAACAAACTCTTCAAAGGCATTTTGTACTGCCTCTCGGGAATTGAATTTTTTACCCACTAAAAAGTTGTCTGAATTTTGGAAAAAGTAATAGTCGGTAGGTGCAAGGTCTGGTGAGTATGGCGGATGAGGGAGAGCTTCCAACCCCAGCTCTTGCAGCTGCTTCACGACAACGCGCGACCCCATACTGCGCAACAGACAGTCTCCAAGCTGCAAGAGCTGGGGTTGGAAGCTCTCCCTCATCCGCCATACTCACCAGACCTTGCACCTACCGACTATTACTTTTTCCAAAATTTAGACAACTTTTTAGTGGGTAAAAACTTCAATTCCCGAGAGGCAGTACAAAATGCCTTTGAAGAGTTTGTTGCCTCCCGTCCAGCTGATTTTTACAAGAAGGGCATCAATAAACTGCCAATGCGTTGGCAAAGATGCGTTGATTGCATGGGTGATTACTTCGAATAACAGAAATAAAAAAGTTAGAAAAAATAAGTACTTCCACTTATTGCATACAAAACGGCAATTTCATAGGTAAAGACCTATTATTTGCAAATCATACAAACATTTGGTACGACCCGGGAATCGAACCCGAGCCTCAAGCACAGCAGTCGCATACGCTACCACTGGGCCACTGAGGCAGTCAAAAAATAATAAAATAATGATTGTAATACAGATCAAATTAGTAACAATATGTATGATATAAAAATCTCTATTTCTCCAACGGCATTGACATCAAAAGACTTAACGGTTCCACCATATCTAATACCTTTAAAGGAGCTCTGAATCTCGAAAACTGTTCCAACGATTTTCATGGAATTTCATTAGCTAGAGTTCATTCTTAGAAAATTTACCAAAAATAAATTGAATTAAAAAGCTTTTTAAAAACAAGCTTTTACTGGAATGCCTCGAGACGAATCAAACGAGTCCAAACTCGATGATGTTGCGACGTTTCTTTACAGAGTTCCTATGGCCACCTTCCAGCTCCAGCATCAGATCAGCTCCATGTCATTCTAATATTGTATTGTCACGCTGTATACTTAAGCATGCAAAATTTCAGCACAATCGGTATACGATATATGCTTCAAAATTGAGTTGTAACATTCCACCCGAACATACAAGCATACATACATACATACATTGCAAGTTAATAAAAAGCTTGTAAAAAAATACAGAGTAAAGGTCATACAGGTATTGAAGTCTTATTGGACTCTTTTACCCAGATAGGGACAAGAGTCTTATGTAAGCTTTGTAATAAAGAATTATCAATAAGGTGCATAGATTTCCATATGTCCCGGTGTCATCCGGGTGCTGATGAGAGGAAGGTTAAGTGTGATATGTGTGATTTGTTTGTTTTGAAGAATAAATTAAATAGGCATATGATGTTGAGACATGGCAGTGAGGGTTTTAAATGTGGGATAAGTTATGAATAGATTTTAAACATTCATCATCAAATTAATTGTTATGAGTATAGTGACCACCACTTTTGGATTCTGCTCATGCTTACCATCAGGCACGGCAGAGTCATTTGGCAGCTGATTAAAAATAAACATCATAGTCCTGAAAATATAGCTGGATCTCTGTGATAGATGTCACTAGTGTTATTTTGCAACTTACGAGGTGCATTTTTATATTTATAACTGGCTGAGCCCTGCAGTATTACCGCTAAGAATCCTGCTTTTTTTCACTAAAAAGTCTCAAAATCCCGATTTCACTAAAAAAAATCTGGCAGCGCTGGTCACCACCCCTTTTCATCCCGTGATAGACCGGGCGCTGGTGACAGGTGACGTTCCACGATTTTGTCGTGCATGCCTTTTTAAGGCTTGATAACTAACCCCAAAATATCAATGATAGTCGGGGTTTTAGCCCCCCCATGCGTCCTCTTCATAAGGAAAAGCGCTTTACTTTGTGTAGCGGATTTTCGTGTTTTTCCGTGATAGTATACTGCATGCCATTGTAATATATGGAAGTTTAAACAAATTAAAGCTGTAATAATTTATGGCATGCACTCCGCAGCGGCCCAAGATGATCATAGGATTCTGAAAACCTAAAAAAAATGAAAGGGCAATTCCGTGTTTTGAAATTGCATGCCGATATAAAGAATGAAAGTTTTTGTAATAAACACACTCTGTAAAAATTGGCATGCACCCCTCGTCTGACCAACGGTGGTAAATTTCCGGATAACTCTGTAAAATTAGAACACAGATTTTCCGTGATTCCAAATTACTCCTAATAAAAATGAATATTAATTTTATAACAAAATATTATCTAATACAAATGGCATGCGTGTTGAATAAGCCCATCATATTATAAATAATAATAAACGTTGCAACAAACACTGTGCAAATTTAGGTGACTTGTTTTTGCATGCCGTTTTGTATTTCGTGAATTTACATTATTTTAAGTCATGAATGTAAATAGCATGCATGTAGCTACAGCCCAACATACAAAAATTGAGAAAAAATTGAATAAACATCAATTTCTCAATTGAAAAAAAATTCTGAAAAATGCCGTGAGTTCTTCCTGCATGCCGCTTTGTATTTTGTTTTGTTAGTAGATACTATTGTAAGCTGAACTGCGAAATGGCATGCATGTAGCTTCATGAAAATTGTTTATATAAACAGAAAAAGAAGGTCCAATTTTATAATTAGATTTTTTTATGAAAAATGAAAGTACAAAATCATTAGCAGCATCATTATTTTAAACATTAAGTATTATTAATTATCATTATCATCAATCGCTTCATCATCATCATCGTCGACATTATCATTATCATCATCGCGGCTATGTACAGACTCTTCCGTAGTGTAGCCAATATCGGATTGGCAATCGCTGTCATCGTCATCATTTGATTCTTCATCCTCTTCATCATCAAAGTTTGCACACACCGATACGACTTCCTTAGCATTAACGTCGCTGTCTTTTGGGGCTATGAAAATGACAGAAGAGGGTTAAGACCATACGTCCCCACGCTAGATAGGTGCGGTTTGGGGACTGGCAAGACAACGTTGTGGCTACGTAATCTTACCGTTGGATGTTTTCAAGCCGCCCAAAGGCCTCCAACTAAGCTTCACGACTGTTATCCTACGATAACAGCAGGACCGCGTGGTATAGTAGGCCTTTATAAGGAGACGCCTATGTCCAGCAGTTGACTGTTATAGGCTGGTTAGTGATGACGATGATAATGGAGTACTTAATACGCCCCTGCCTAACTAAAATAACGCACCATATGTCGTCATAATACTATGTTTCCATGACGTCTTAGTTAGCACGTTACTTACAAGGTCAGCTTTAGTATAGGAAGTTTTATAGTCTTGATGCTTTGAAAACATCGCGATAAAGGTGTGGTTCCACTAAAGAGATTAATATCAAAATTAAATTGAAGAAATAGAAAACATTGAATGTCTTGGTGGCGCAGGTCTGGGGTTTGATTCTCGTGTGAGACCAAATGTTTGTATGATTTGCAAATATTTGTTTCGGAGTTTGGGTGTTTTATATGTATGTATGTATTTATGTCGATTGTCTAGTACCCATAACACAAGCTCTGCTTAGTTTGGGACTAGATGGAGTTGTGTGTCCGATATTCAACATATAAAAAAGTAAGAAACACTGACTACTTAGTATCAGACCATGAAACTGCAAAAGATTATTCATTTACCTTAAATAAGAAAGGTAATTCGGTAAACGACCCCAATTGAACTTTCTGCCTCGCACAACAAAACTGGAACGAACTGTCGCCTGCTGTATTCCCGCAAACTTTCAAGAAAAGAGCGTAAAGGCCTTTTGATAGGGATATTAAATGGTCGGCAGCGCACTTGTGACGCCTCTGGTGTTGCGGGTGTCCATGGGCGGCGCTTACCGCGATACCTCTGCTCGTTTACCCCTATACCATAAAAAAAACACCATCCAACCCGCCCATCACACTCCTACCTAAGTTTGAAGAGTGGAACACTCAAAGGATGATAATAATATCGCACCTCTACTTCTTGAGTTGCAGTTGAGTCTAATGCCGGTTATCACTAGATGATCTATCTGTTCATTAGTCCTCTATCTTGACATAGTGTATGTAGGTCCGTAGTAGTGGCCTAATACATATATGAATGTGGGAGAGCCACGCTTCGGCATGAACGGGCTGGCTCGACCGGAGTGATACCACGGCCTCACAGAAAACCGGTATGAAACAGCGCATGCGCCGTGTTTCACAGAGTGAGTGAGGATACCGGAGGCCCATACCCTAACACCAGAAATCCCACTACGATGACCACTGATCAATATTGATTTTTCTAAATAAATAAATATTTCGGACATTTAACACACAACGCCATCTAGTCCTAAGCTGAGCAGAGCTTGTGTTATGGGTATTAGACAACTGATATAAATACATATATACTTTATTTTTGTAAATACATACATATTATAAATAGAAAAACCCAAACTCCGAAACAAATATTTGCAGATCATACAAACATTTGGTACGACCCGGGAATCGAACCCGAGACCTCGAACACAGCAGTCGCATACGCTACCACTGCGCCACAGAGGCAGTTAATTTTCATGGATTGGCAAATATTGTATGACAAGCACGACAATTTATTCTGTATCTGGGTGTCTTCAACGTTATCATTTGACTGCCTCGGCGCAGTAGTAGTAAATACGACTGCTGTGCTTGAGGACCGTTCACACAGACCGGCTTGGAGAGGAGAGCACATTTTTATCACATTGGAAACAAAGGTTTGAGTAATTGTAGTAAGGTTTATTTTTGCATGTGCACTTCTTTTTAACCGACTTCAAAAAAAGGAGGAGGTTCTCAATTCGACTGTTTTTTTATGTTTGTTACCTCATAACTTTTGACTGGGTGAACCGATTTTGATAATTCTGTTTTTATTTGAAAGCTGGTGCTTCCCGAATGGTCCCATTTAAATTTGGTCCAGATTTAAGTTCGTTTTTTTTTGTTAAAATTTGTAGGTAATTATGTCATCAAGAATGCTTGATCGCACTTAGTGTGAAATAATAAAAATTGCGATTGCGTGCTCTTTCTCGCTTGCGCAGCTCTGCTTCTCTTCCACAGCCGGTCTATGTGAAATAGTTGGTGGCTCCGCTTCGGTCAATTCCAAGCGTATACGATCCGGTCTGTGTGAAAAGAAAAATACGAGCCGATGTTCTACGAGCCGGTCTGTGTGAACGGACCCTGAGGTCTCGGTTTCAAATACTGGGTCGGACCAAAATAAATGTTTATCAATCTACAATTATATTTGTTTCGGAATTTGGGTATTTCTATGTATAATACTAGTATATGTAGGTATGATTTACAAAAGAAAAGTACTTAATTAAATATCAGTACAAGCTCTGCTTAATTTGGGACTAGATGGCGTTGTGTGTTATATATCCGAAATATTATTATTAATATTATTGTCAATAGCCTTTACCAGTCCACTGTGGGACATATCCCTCTCCTTAAAAAGGAGGTTTGGGTTTCCTGAACCTGAGTGTAATTTATCCATATTAAATTTATTAACATACTAGCGTTTGCGCGCGGCTCCGCCCGCGTTATTGTCGGTTATCGCAGCAAAGAGTAGTCTATGCTCTCCATGCTAAATTTCATTGAAATCGGTGATGTGGTTTGGCCGTGAAAGCAGGACAGACAGACACGAGTTACTTTCGTATTTATAGTATAGGTAAGTATGGATTTAACGATTTATAAGTATGTTTATCATCAAAATGTATTGTGACTGCACGGCTGGCCTTGTGGTTAAAGCGGTCGCCACGCCGCTTTCGACTGCGCCAAATGTTGTGGGTTCAAATCCCACACGAGACAACACTTTGTGTGGTCCACAAATTGTTGTTCTGTGTCTGGGTGTTCTTTGAGTCCGTTTCATGTATGTTTGTGTAGTCCCCGAGACACAGGATATATATATTTCTAATGCGGGAGTTGTCTTTAAAAATATAAATATATCAGCAGTATTTTTACCTACCAAAGTTTAGGTTTTACGTTGGAACACATGAACGGTTGTTGGACATCTTTCGCCTGAGATAATGATGATGAACGGTGTTTTGCACCTAATTAAGTAGACCGTTGTATTGGAACCACACCTTATCTAACCGCCAGAAAGACACCACACGCCGTTTATTTTCATTCATTCAGTGATCAGTATCAAACCAGACGTGATCAAGTGTAGACGAAACTCAAAATGGCCGCCAACGTTCCTGTGATACTAAACAACGGGTATACGTGTCCTGTTATTGGACTTGGCACTTGGAAAGTAAGTGAAATTGTGTATAAATCATAGATTATGTATAAACAGAAAATGGTTGAAATTGTGGGAAAATTCGTGAATTTTACAAAGAAACTAATTTAAAACTGACATAAACTTGGAAGTTTACCGGTTAATATTTCGCGTCAACAAATTGATTGACATCAACAAAACTGTGTATTTATCTCTAGGAATGTTTATAAAATGTGCTAATTTGTTCGAAATTGCTGCTAAACAATATACCCAAGACAATTGAAAATTTACATGAAAATAAAATTTTGGCGGTCGAATTCCGAATCTTTGCTGTTTTGTTTTATTTAAATTCGTTACGCAGTCAATACTTTTATACTACGGCAGTTTAAAATATAATACTGAAAAACAGTTTTTCATTTTATTAGCAGCACATAGGTATTTATTTAAAAATGTTAGTTTGTCCTCTTCTACATCTAAACAATGTCATTCAAAAATTAAACGCCATTTCAAAACAGGGGTTACAAAAAAAAATCTTTACGTAGTTAGATATATTTTTTCAGTCCTAGAAGTATCCGTTTATGTAATAAATTAAATATGATCTCATACCTACCATACCCTACCTGGACGCAAAAACTGCTGTTTGGATTTGCTTTAAAAGCAAATCCGAACGACATTATTATCTTCAAAAAGTATTTTTAATATAACTATCTTTTTTTAGATGTTTGTCCAAGAATTTACTAAACAATATTTTGTAGGTATATACTGATATAATAATATTTTATTACATTTGTGAAACGCGTATCGACATTTTGAAAAATAAATAGTTTCAAATGTACCCACATTATTTTTTCTGTATCTATATTATTGCCTACAAGCTTTTATATATGGCTCCACCCGCGTGTAGTACAGGTCAGCTACCGCGGTAAGTAACCTATGACCGTCATTCCTAATCATAATCAGAATAAACAGTGATACCACGGCCTCAGAGTGAGTAAGAATACTGGAGGACCATGCCCCAGCCCCTCTCCCAAAGGCCGGCAACGCACTTGTGACGCCTCTAGTGTTGCGGGTGCCCATGGGCGGCGGTAATCGCTTACCATCAGGCGATACGTCTGCTCGTTTGCCCCCCATGCCATTAAAAAGGGTATTCATGCAAAATTTTATTAAAATCGGTTCAGTAGTTCAGCCTTGACAGTGTAAGCGAGACTGTTACGTATTTCGGACAATATTTTCGGACATCTAATACACAACACCATCTAGTCCCAAACTAAGCAGATATAACTATTATGGGTGCTACACAACTGATATAAATACATATTTACTTTTCTTTGTTAATACATACATATTATACATGGAAAACATCCAAACTCCGAAACAAATATGTATTTGCAGATCATACAAACATTTGATCTAACCCGGGAATGGAATCCAAGACCTTAAGCACAGCAGTCGCATACGCTACCACTGCGCCACTGAGGCAGACGAATCCTAACCCTTCTACTCATATTATAAATGTGAAAGTTTGTAAGGATGTGTGTTTGTTGCTCTTTCACGCAAAAACTACTGAACAGATTTTCATGAGACTCTGCAGTTATGTAACTTAGACGTCGGAATAACATAATAAGTTAAAATTTATAGACATAAACGCGGGCGGAGCCGCGGGCAAAAGCTAGTACTGCTATATCCTACTAATATTATAAACGCGAAAGTTTGTAAGTAAGGATGGATGGATGTTTGTTACTCTCTTTGGATGTGGATGAAACTTTACAGTAATATAGCTCATACATCAAAATAACACATGTACTACTATTTGCCGCGATAACCGACATATACGCGGGCGGAGCCGCGGGCAACAAGTTGTTAATAATGTATTGTTTTGATATTTCTTTTTTTTGTCGCATTACAAATAGTTACATTACCGCCTTGTTATCTGTCGCGTTTTGCTTGAACGCTCTAATCTCAGGAACTACCTACTGGTTCTATTTGAAAAAAAAAATGTGTTAGATAGCCCATTTATCGAGGAAGGCTATAGGCTATATATCATCATGCTCAGACCAGTAGGAGCGGAGCACCAATAAGGAATGTTACAAAAACGGGGGAATATAATTACGCTACGGGCAATAGGAGAAGCAAACGTGGTTGTGTGGGTCAGCTAGATAAATTATATTCATATTGTGCATATTGATATTGCATATAAAGATGTATTAAAGCGTCACATGAAGAGATGCAACATAGAGCCCTCTCGCTGGGAGAGTTTGGCAGCACAGCGACCGGAATGGCGCGAGATTGTGAAGAAGCGAATCCGCTAATTTGAGGAACTGTGTTTTGCTGACCTCGACGCCAAGCGCGATGAGCTTAAAGCCCGTCCACTCGCCGCCATTCACTATAATTATGAGAGCGGTAAACTCACTTGCCCAAAGTGCGAGGGAGTTTGCTGCGAAAATCGGTTATATAAGCCATCTCCGGGCGCATCAGCGCCAAGCCCTATAAGGGGTCGAAGTAGTCGCCATGGCCGAAATCGGTCGGATTACATCATTGATATTGGATCGGATAAATATTGCTGTATGAGTGCAGAAGTATGCAAACACTAAAGGAACTAAAAAAAGTGGCCAAGTGCGAGTCGGACTCGCCCATGAAGGGTTCCGCAGCAGCAAGTAACATAATATATTTTTTGTTTTATTTTTATATTTGTGTTGATTGAATGAAAGGTAAATTGCAGTTTACGATTTGTGACGTATTAAAAAAAAACTACTTACTGGATTTCGTTCAAACCAATTTTCGTTGAAAGTTTACATGGTAATGTACATCATATATTTTTTTTAGATTTATCATTCTCTTATTTTAGAAGTTAAAGGGGGGGGGGGCACTCATTATACCACTTTGGAAGTGTCTCTCGCGCAAGCTATTCAATTTAGAAAAAAATGATATTAGAAACCTCAATATCATTTTTGAAGACCTATCCATAGACCTATCCACGTATGGGTTTGATGAAAAAAATTTTTTTGAGTTTCAGTGCTAAGTATGGGGGGGACCCCCAAAATTTATTGTTTTTTTTATTTTTGAGTAAAAATCTTAAAGCGGTTCACAGAATACATCTACTTACCAAGTTTCAACATTATAGGTCTAATAGTTTCGGAAAAAAGTGGCTGTGACATACGGACGGACAGACAGACATGACGAATCTATAAGGGTTCCGTTTTTTGCCTTAGGCACGGAACCCTAAAAACTACAGGAACTATAATATGAATACATTAGACTTTTATTTGTAAAAACTATTCTGTATTAAATGATAATATTTCGTTTCGATGGTTATGCTATCAAGTTTTATGTCAGTCTCACTCGCGATTGTTTTGTCTTTCCGTAGAAATTTCTGTCATCAGTCTTGCTTGTGTTTTTTTTAATGTATTCTCTGCCAAAATGACTACTCTGCCTGATGGAAAGCATAAGCATATAAACCATAAGAATCCAAGAGTGGTGGTCACCATACTCATAGCTCGTGCAGACAATGCAACAATGCAGCATGTTGACTGACCCACACTATGGCAGCCTAGTGATGCTTCTGCATCATTGGGCCTCCGGTCTCTCACTCACCAACGAAACACGACAGCTGTCATTTTTCGTTGATTTTCTTCTAAATCAAAATGAATCGTCAAATGTGTTGTTACGTGCAAAACTTCGTTCGACTAATTCGGTATTTAAAAAAAATATTTTGGTTAAGGCACAAGAAAGGTTCATAAGGAGAAAAAAAAGTAAAAATTGAGAGGAAAATAATAAAAAAAAACACTTATTTATTTTTTCTTTTAGACTGCGACAGGACTTTGACAGAACAAAGCTTGTCGGGGTAGTTATCTATATCTATACTTATAATAAAAATGTAACAGGTCCAATTCTGTACATTAAAGATATTTTGGAAAAAAAATTTGGAGGGCTCTCTATTATCGATACTGAAGCCAAAACTGTAATTTTTTTCATGTTTGTCTGTTTGTCTGTCTGTATCTTGGCCGCGCATCACGCCGAAACTACTGAATGGATTCAAATGAAACTTGGCATGATTTGAGTTCATACTTCGAGGTAGGACATAGGATACTTTTTATCCCGAAATTCAGCACGGTTTCTTGGAGAGAGGGGATGAAAGTCAAAATATGTACTCGGTTGTAATTCAATAACACATAGTCCGATTTCTTTCATTATTTTTTTGCTAGAAAGAAAAAAATAAAAGATGACGGGAAAAGTCTTTTTTTTTTGTCCGCGACTGTACACTGCTTGTGGGAAGCTGAGACAGATATGTATGGCGGTACGAAGTTCGCCGGGTCAGCTAGTCGGTTAATAAATTTATATGTAGTTATTCATGTTCGTGCACTAAAATTAGATAAAAGTGTCCTACTTCAGTCTAGACTCGAGTAGTAATATTTTTTTTTTGAACATCTAACACACAACGCCATCTAGTCCCAAGCTAAGCAGAGCTTGTGTTATAGGTACTAGACAACTGATACAAATACATATATACTTTATTTTTTTTGTAAATACATACATATTATACACTAGCTGACCCGGCGAACTTCGTACCGCCACATTTACATATCTGCCTCAGCTTCCCACAGGCAGTGTACAGTCACGGACAAAAAAAAGGACTTTTCCCGTTTTCTTTTATTTTTTTTCTTTCTAACAAAAGAAGAATTAATGAAATTGGACTATGTGTTATTGAATTACAACTAAGTACATATTTTGACTTTCAACCCCTGTCTCCAGGAAACCGTGCTGAATTTCGGGATAAAAAGTATTCTATATCCTACCTCATAGTATGAACTCAAATCATGCCAAGTTTTATTTGAATCGATTCAGTAGTTTCGGCGTGATGCGCGGCCAAGATACAGACAGACAGACAGACAAAAATGAAAAAAAATACAGTTTTGGCTTCAGTATCGATTATGGAGAGCCCTCAAAAAAATGTTTTTTTTAATATCTTATGTACAGAATTCGACCTGTTACATTTTTATTATAAGTACTAGCTGACCCGGCGAACTTCGTACCGCCATATTTACATATCTGTCTCAGCTTCCCACAGGCAGTGTACAGTCGCGGACGAAAAAAAAACCTTTTCCCGTTATCTTTTATTTTTTTTCTTTCTAGCAAAAAAGAATGAATGAAATCGGACCATGTGTTATTGAATTACAACTATGTACATATTTTGACTTTTATCCCCTCCCCCCAGGAAACCATGCTGAATATCGGGATAAAAAGTATCCTATGTCCTACCTCGTAGTATGAGCTCAAATCATGCCAAGTTTCATTTGAATCCATTTAGTAGTTTCGTCGTGATGCGCGGCCAAGATACAGACAGACAGACAGACAGACAAAAATGAAAAAAATACAGTTTTGGCTTCAGTATCGATTATAGAGAGCCCTCCAAAAAAAATTTACAAAATATCTTTAATGTACAGAATTGGACCTGTTAAATTTTTATTATAAGTATACATAGAAAACACCCAAACTTCGAAACAAATATTTGTAGATCATATAAACATTTGGTCCGACTCAGGAATCGAACCCGAGACCTCATGATCAGCAGTCGCACACGCTAACCGCGAGACCAACGAGGCAGTTTTAGTAGTGGATCGATAACTTATCAAATATGTACTATACCATCTATTTGAAAAGAAACCTCGCATTAAGTGATAAAATATTCAAAGTTCACTAATGTTCTTCGAGGAAAATGCATGTATTTCGCGTTTACAACCTATTAGCTTTTTCCCGCGGGTACGCCCAGGTGTATGTCGGTTATCGTGGTAAAGTAGCCAATGTGCTTCCTCAAGAATCAAACTATCTCCATGACAAATTTCAGTGTTTTTGCCGTAAAAGCGTAATTCGGATAAAGTTATTTTCGAATTTATAATACCAGTATGGATACATATTATTATTTTATACCTTTTTATATTGAAGAGTACCTACTATTTTATACTCTATGGCCGAATTCAGTTCGCCCTCAGGATTATGGACGTCTAATGCCAGTCGCTTCATGGAGAAACTGATATTCAGTCATTACAAACATATCACTAATGATTTAAATAAGTTTTAGAGAACAAAATTTTAATTGAGTATACCACCAGAGTTCATTGTTTTTGCTTGCAACTATCCCTGTTAGATTTCGAACGTCATTGTAATGGCAACATTTTCGATTGTCATTTTTCTTGTTTGACGTTTTGACGTTTGAGGTTAAGAAAGTATAATGGAGACGCTTGGATCGGTCGAGCTGGAGCTTCGTAATTGACTGCCGGTTTTAAGTTAATTGAATTGTATTTTAGCTAATTTTCCAACGACTCGGTGTTTCGTCGGTGACCGCTATGATTGGTCGGGGTTGGACTCGCGAGTGTTAGTAGTCACGTTCAAAGGGGCGCGATCCGCGATAGCTAATAAGAGTGTATTGTAATTCGAATTCCTTGAAGATTGTACAGCATTCTGGAGCATGTATGTGTGAACGTACCAGGACAGACCAGGCGGTGGGGTACCCCATCAAAGGCGCCAAGAACAAGGAAGCCACACAACTCCAGTAAGTGCTTGATGATTTTAGTTTAGATTGAAACGCCGTCGTTCATTGCTCTTGCCAATGAACTAGTTTTAGCGATTGTATGCTTATAACATGGGCCTATAGGTATTTCAAACGTCAAAAGGTGATCGCTGCATTGGCGAGAGGAATGAACAATCCCTGTAGACCCTCCTGCGTCCTGTAGGAGTATTGAAGCCTGTAAAACAACCGAAAATTTTGATATTTTAACTTGGATTATTTAATTTTTGACATTTTGGAATTTTTTTGAGGTTTTTATCGAATTACTCGATAACCCTTCACTTTTAAAGTCACATAATTGCAGATTTAGATAGCGCTCATCTAGCTCTATCTAATAATACCTTATTTATACATTCGTCACATATAAGTTTAAAAACTTCAATTTTAAACTGAAATGTTGGTAATTCTTGGTAATTTCTGACATTTTTGTTGATTTTTTCAGCAATCCTTTATTCCAAACTAGCTGACCTACGCAACCTCGTTAGTGTCCAAACTACCATACCCCGTTTTAACCCCAAAAGGGGGTTGATTTCTAAAGATACATTATTAGTACACCTTCACACCATCTATAGAGCATACATTTTAAATTTCAAGTCTCTTACTTCAAAAACATAGGACTTTCATACAAACTTCCAACCCTCGTTTTACCCCCTTGGGGGTAGAGTTTCGCAAAATCCGTTCTTAGCGGATGTCTACACCCTATAAGAAACCTACTTGCCAAATTTCAAGTTTGTAGGTATCATAGTTTCTGAGATTTCGTGATTAATAAGTGAGTGGTATTTCGCTTTTATATATATAGATATAGATTTAATATTGTTACATATTCGGATAGGGCTCGTCTAGTTATATCTATTGACACCTTGTTTACTTAGTTCCGACACATATAAGTTTTCGATCAAATTCGATTTTCAAACTTAAATTTTTGTAACTTTTGAGGTTTTTGTCGAATAATTCGATAGCCCTTATTTTGGGAATTACATAGTATGCGCATATTTAGATAGGCCTTCTCAAGACCCGTCTAACGACACCTCATTTGCTTAGATCCGGCAAATAGAAATCCAAAAAATTGTCTGCCCGCCCTCCCTGTTTTTACTGGATATATAGGCTTGACTTGCAGGGATCGTCAACCATTGGTATGGATCGAAAAATTATATTCAGGACAGAATTTTAAAAAAAGTTCCGTACTATTTTAAATTGTAGACTGAGGCACTTTACACCTCTTCAAACAAGTGGAACGGCTCTGTGTAGAGCAGAACTTTTTAATTTTCATAACAGTAGAACTGCGTTCTACGAATACTTTATTTTAAACCTAGTTATATTAAACTTGACACTACCACACTATACAGGGTCAAACAGACATATTTACACGTTTTACACACTGACAACATTCCCCGTTCACTCGCACACATAACATCACACTCTCTCACACACATTTACAATATGTACAAAACACCACCAACATCCGGCGCAGCCAGGGGACAGGCCTCTCCCAGTGCTGCCATCTCGCCCTCGATAGTGATGGACGCCGCCAGGACCTTCATAAAAAGACCGGGAACGAAGAGAAGGTCTCTGGAAAATATGGACCAGTATAAAAGAAACCAGAACAATTATGCTGAGCTATCAAGTGAACATCTGCTCCAGGAGGTCATGAAGGCATTTGAGGATATATGATGATAAATGAGACGTGACATAAAGACCTTCCTGGAGGCACAATCAAACAGATGTATCCGCATAGTCTTCGAGCTCAGTAAGCGGATGAAGAAGCTCGAAGTGGCGGCGCCCGGGACTGCTACAAAAGCAGTTGCTGTATCCTCTGATAGGGAGGAGGCACTATTGGAGAGGCTTGATCGGAGGAGACTAACCTGAGGCAAGATATAAAAAACCTCAACAACGAGAATGATGATCGGGGCGCCGACATCATCGAGCACAAGGCCGGGGAGACCAAGCTCGCGATAGAGAAGGCGGTCGCGGTGATCGTGGTGGGTATGCAGGCTGGGAGCGCTGACGCCTTGGAAAGGGTCTTCGAGAAGATCGAGGAGACCTAAGTCGACATCGACATGGCGACCGAGTTGATGATTGTGCGTGCGCAGTCCCGACTCGAAGACCTGGTTGGGACTATCGCTAGAGATGTCGTCATCGAGACTCAGACGCACATCAGCGCAGCCGTAAAGAGACTGATACCCGAAAGCGTCCCGAACCCGATCCCCCCCAAGACCTATGCTAGCGTAGTTGCAACCAGACTCGGGCGCCGACCGGCGCTTCACTCAGTGGCGGTGACCTCAACGGACAGCCAGGAGACTGCCGATGAGGTACTCGCCATTGTGAAGAAGGCGGTCGATCGACGCCAGGGGTACTGGCCTAAAAATAAGCAAGGCACGTAAAGCAAAAAATAGCACGGTCATCCTAGGCTGCGACACGGAGGTGGAGATGGCCAAAGTGAGAGAGAGACTAGAAAGCCGTGGAGATGGGCTAAACATAGTGCCCATGAAAAATAAAGATCCACTCGTCGTCCTTAAAGACGTCATTACGGATGGCGATATGGGCCTACAAGAAGAGGAGATAGAGTTGAAAGTAAAGTACAGGATAAGAACAAGAAACCCAAGGACCTCCCACGTGGTCATCCAAGTGAAACCGAGGGTATGGCAGAGGATGACGGAGGCTGGAACCCTGGTGGACCTGCAAAGGGTCATAGTGGAGGACCAGTCTCCGCTCATCCAATGCACGAAGTGCCTTGCATTCGGCCATGGCCGTAAGTTCTGCACCGAGAGTGTGGACAGGTGCAGCCACTGCGGAGGCCCGCACCTGCGCGAAAAATGCGCCGACTATACCGCGTGAGCCGAACCACAGTACTGCAACTGCTCGCACTCTGGGCTGCGGAATACCGGCCATAATGCCTTTAGTGCCGAGTGCCCAACCCGGAAAAATTGGGACTACCTAGCGAGACAGAATACACAATATTTATGACTCACTCACTCACGTACACACACTACACAGAAACAGACACACACACACTGATTTGGGAACTATATAATGACTTTATACGAACATATCAACACACAAGCATTGGACACGTACACTCGGACACAATATCACCATCTTGTAGATTTAAATAGCATTTAAAAAACACCTAGATAAACTATACAGTACAGAATCATAAAATCAAGCTATGAACATCGTTAAATAAAATAAGAAATAAAATTTAAGAATTAAGTAAAACACACACAAACATTGAACACGTACACAAACAACCAAATTGAAAACAGCTCAAGAAACAAACCAGTTATATTTGAATGCATTCGCATCGTCGTAAATGGATTTTAATAGTCGTGTTTAAATTTGTTAAACAATACAATAGTATTGCCATCGACCATCATATAAACGATCCGTGTCATGACAAATTAAGAAACAGAGTGTCATCACTCCTATTCACCCCGCGTGTGTCGTAAGAGTCGACTTAGGGAGCTAACTACCAGGACAACAACACTGCAAAGAGAAGGAACACTTGACACAAACCCTATACCAACCCGTCTGGTCAGCGTGGTGTCGTACCTTCTTTCTACGTCCAGCTGTGGATTAAATGTTGTTAATGATGATGAGACTATTTAAAAACGTCTGGAGAGTCAGAGGGACTCGTTTAGTTAAATGCATTTTATCAACGTCTGAAATAGCAACTGTTTTAAATAAAGATTTAAGTTTTACCTACCTAAGGTTTTAAATTTTAACATATTTTTAGTATAATTTAGTTAAAATTACAGAAGGTGTTAAATTATTTGGTTTTTGTTTAATTAACTTTGTGGTTTAAATTTTATGATTACTTACGGCCATGCAATTAGTATTGTTACGAAGAAAGAACATCCCAGACAAAAATACACATATCTGATGCTTCTCACGACATTCGGTAGTCGGTACAATTTTACTTTTTTAAATCACTTTAGTTTACATTAATTAATTCTATTTTTTAAACATCATAAATCGAAACAATCCCATGTCTAAAACACGCAACTGTACTGTCTACTATTCTGGGTCCTTTTTAGAGAATCCCGCAATCTTAGATAATGTATATAATGTAAGCCCGCAATAAATAATAGGTCTTTACCTATGAAATTGCCGTTTTGTATGCAATAAGTGAAAGTACTTATTTTATTTTTTCAAACATTTGTATTTCTGTTATTCGAAGTAACCACCCATGCAATCGACGCATCTTTGCCAACGCATTGGCAGTTTATTGATGCCCTTCTTGTAAAAATCAGCTGGACGGGAGGCAACAAACTCTTCAAAGGTATTTTGTACTGCCTCTCGGGATTTGCATTTTTTACCCACTAAAAAGTCGTCTAAATTTTGGAAAAAGTAATAGTCGATAGGTGCAAAGTCTGGTGAGTATGGCGGATGAGGGAGAGCTTCCAACCCCAGCTCTTGCAGCTGCTTCACGACAACGCGCGACCCCATACTGCGCTACAGACAGTCTCCAAGCTTTGATATTATTGAACAACCAGGATATAAATTGATTCCCCGGTTGGACCAAATGTTAGTATATATTTACAAAAAAAAATAGTATATAATATACGCATTCTATCAGTCAATCTAGTTATCATAATCCAAGCTCTGCTTCGTTTAAAGCTAGATGGCGTTGGGTTTGAAATGTCGGAACTATTATGATTTTTCTGAAGTATGCAAGTTCAAATGTTAGATAAACTAAATAATAGTTTCTTCTTCTCCAGTCCCTGCCTGGAGAAGTGGGACAAGCAGTGAAAGATGCTATCGAAGCTGGGTATCGTCACATCGACTGTGCACATGTTTACCAGAATGAAAAGGAAATCGGAGAAGCCCTCAAGGAAATATTTGAGAAGGGCGATGTTAAGAGGTAAGAACAAAGTCTCAAACGAAATATATTTAGTTGGTTATTAAGAAAGAACAAAAACATTTTTTTTCATAAATCTTCATCAGATGTATAATAAAAAAAAATTAAACATCGTATCAGCGTGTTTGCAAAACTTGTTAGATAAACAATAGGCTACAAATTAAACCTAATTAAACCACAAATTACCTCATTAGATTAGATCACAGATGATATAAAAAATATTAATAGAGACGTTGTTTATCTATGAATATTATGGCAGGTTAGCTTCATCGTTCACCATATATTTTTACCCTACGACAAACCCAAAAGGAAGTGTTTAATCAACCAGGAACTGTTTGTTTTTCTGTGGAGAACTGAAAACTGTGGAACGAACTGTTGCCTGCGGTATTCCCGGATCAATACCTTACGGTATACCTTCAAACCTTCAAGAAAAGAACGTACTCCTTCTTAAAAGGCCGGCAACGCACTTGTGACACCTCTGCAGCTCTGGTGTAGTCCATGGGCAGCGGTAATCGCTTACCCTCAGGCGATACGTTTGCTCGTTTGCCCCTTAATACATAAAAAAAGGGTAACAGTTTTGGCATCGGCATAATTACGTACGTTTATATTTATGTCCATCGTAGCCCCTAAATTACTAAACAGATTTTAATGAATGAGTTGTCAAGAGATTCGTACTTAATAATGCCTCGGGTGAAATAGTCTTTATACGCTTTATAAAAAGTTTTTAAGTAGTCGGGTTTTAGTTTGTTGAACTTTTGAGCATATCTTATAAAATTGAAGTTTGTTTGTTATTTCAAATTAAACAGCTTTTCAGTCAAAGTATATGAAAGTATACATATACCTATAGGGTACTTATGTTGAAAAAAAACATTTTTTAAGTTATTCTGTCTGTTTGTTCCGTCTATTCTCTGGAACGGCTGGACCGAATTTGAAGGAATTTTCACTGGCAGATAGCTAATAATATCAGCGATCTTATGTTGAAAAAACCATTTTTTAAGTTATTTCTGTCTGTTTGTTCCGTCTATTCTCTGGAACGGCTGGACCGAATTTGAAGGAATTTTCACTGGCAGAGACCTGATAATATCAGCGATGTATAATAGACTAGCTGTTGCCTGCGGCTCCGCTCGCGTGTATGTCGGTTATCGCTGCAAATAGTAGCCTATGTGTTATTCTGATGCTATATTAGCTATATTACTGTAATGTTTCATCCAAATCCATTAAGTAGTTTTTGCGTGAAAGAGTAACAAACATCCATCCGTACTTACAAACTTTCGCGTTTTTAATACTAGCTGTTGCCCGCAGCTCCGCCCGCGTATATATCGGTTTTCGGGGCAAAGAGTTGTCTATGTGTTATTCCAGGGTGTCAGCTTCCTGCATACCAAATTTTATTCAAATTGGTCCAGCCGTTTGCGCGGTCAGGAGTAACAAACATACACACTCACAAACTTTCGCCTTTATAAACGATATTAGTGTGATTAGTCGTAGTAGATTAGTAGTAGATAGGGTTCCGTCCGTGAATCGATGTTGATCGGTCGTGTGTCGCTGTCGCAAGTGCCGTGCCAATTGAACCTGTTAATTCCTTTTTTTCTATTGGTCGAGTGACTATCTGTTGATTCCTTGTCACTCGTACGGAGTCTTTACGACTGGGTGCCGCCCAGTGGGACGTCGTCGACAAGGATATCAATATACCCAAGTATTTCGGTTTATGAATCTCAAAAAACCGACCTAGTGATTTGCCGAGATTTGATCAGTGATCGTCTGTGGGAGTGTCCTTGGGCGTAACCTGTTTGCCGCTCGACCACGGAGGCAAGTAATGGACATTACAAATTCAACGTCTGCTACGCGCCACACTGACGTCAGCAAGCGACTACCAACCCCCACTCACGGCAATAGCTAGGTGTCGACGCGGCTACGCTACACGCCTACGCGCGTTCTCACTGTGCTACGACGTACATTACCGCCTATTAAATGAGTCTTACCGCTATAACCTACACTTTTTGCTGAAGTCGTTAACAAGCTAAGTACGTGGGACTGAGATATTAATGTTTCTATCATTACTATACCGTTATTGTTACACTCAGCAGTAAAATGTCGATACATCGGACACCACCTAAAACCCCAACAACCCCTATATGCCATACGCAGTCTGAATCTGATTTGGACTCGCTGCAACTATCCGAAGTTTCCTTCGTAACTACTAAAAGAAACAAACGGCCGCGCACGGAGTTGCACTCAATGGTTGGAGCGGACGATAAGGGAATCAGCGAGGAAATAAGGGAACTGCTTAGCGAGTGGAAACTGGAATTCGATGCAAAGCTAACAGCTATGTGTGAAAAGCAAAATGATCTCATTACCAAATTATCGTGTGATATCTCTGAACTAAAACAACAAACAACAGTAGTTCAAAAATCAAACAACGAAATTGTGGTTTCGATTGCGTTCATAAACAGCCAATATGAAGAAATAAAATCAAACCTAGAAATTTTACAAAAGGAACGCCTGGTGCAGCGAAGATCTATTGAAACATTAGAAATGAAGATTCATGACCTTCAGCTAAAAACTAGAACATCCAGCATAGAGATTCGAAACATCCCGCACGCTGAAAAAGAATCCACTGCCTATCTGACTGATACCGTGTGCAAGGTTGGTCAAGCTATAGGCTCAACCATAACCACGTCTGACCTTCGAGATGTGTACCGCATGCCAGGCAAACCAGGAGTTACACGCCCAATTATTGCGGAATTCCAAACTGTGCAGATGAAAGTGAATACCTTAATTGCAGCACGAAATTTTAACAACAAAAAAAAAACCGTACAAGAGAAACTAAACACACAACTCATCTCGATTCCTGGTAAGCCGCAACCCGTATATATGGCTGAGCATCTTCCGGCAAGCTCAAAAAAACTGTTCTTCCTGTCACGTGAATTTGCCAAACAAAATTCTTTCCGTTTTTGCTGGACGACACATGGCAACATATTTCTTCGGAAGGCTGAAGGTGACAAGCAGATCCTAATTTCATCCGAACAAAGCCTGGACAACTTGCGTAAAAGTATGTGACTAACCAATATATCTTTGGTGTTTTTTTGTCGGTCTTGCCATTTTTACTGTAAAATATATATTAAAACTCAACTCTATCATACCTTTGAAAAAGGTCGCTCTATCCGTGGATTTTATAACCTTAAGCTATCATTTTATGTAGAACAAGGGATATATTTATGTATTGCTTTTTGCCTCCATATGATATTTACTTATATACTTCATTATACACACACAACATACTACATACTACAAAAGCTCTCACTTATCACAACACTCATCCACACATACATTACTCAACATATGAGTTACGGGACCTCACGTTATACAAAACTATCTAGTTTCAATATTGCAGACTCGTATCGTATCTCATAATAAAAATGACTAACATAATAAATATCAATAAAGAACTAGATTCATATAAGCCATCAGACATATATATATGCAAACCTGAAAACTGCCCGAATTATTTCAGTAACAAGAATATAGCCCTGAAACTTCTTCACGTTAATATACGTAGTATTAATAAAAATTTTGATCAATTACGAATACTAATATCACAAACAAGGATTACATACGACATCATAATCCTTACAGAATGTTGGCTCAGTAAAGTCAACCATTTACCTAACCTAGATGGATATTTGACGCATTCCACAAAAATGACATCTAATCAAAATGATGGTATAGTCATCTACACAAACACAAACATTGTATGTAAAATAACTGAACCAATTTTTAAAAACGCTAACTGTTTAATCTGTACAGTAGGTAACACGAATATAGTGGCAATTTATCGATCACCATCATTCAAAACAAGAAATAATTTCGATGACTTCATTGATAGCCTAAACTGTGTTTACACTAGTAGTTCAACTAAGGATCTGATACTTGTGGGCGATATAAACATCAACATAGGCCCTAATAGTAAAGACCTTTTAGCCGAAGAATATCTCACCTTTAATGCGTCTCATGGTCTCTTTCCTACGCACACTCATCCCACGAGGACTGGTACATGCCTAGACCACATACTAACTAATTCCTCTCACTTATCTACTACGCTTATACTCGAATCTTTCATTACTGACCACCTACCTTTAGTTTTTATAATTAATAAAGCCCCTACACTACATCAATGCAGTCTCAGTAAGTCGACTGTTGACCATTTAAAAGTAAAAACTGAGCTTCACAATTTGGACTTATCCTATATTCTAAAAATGAATGATGCTAACTTAGCTGCGGATAGTCTTCTATCAGAGCTATCAACAACAATCACTAAGCATACAAGCTTCACCATCCTAACAAAAAAAAATCGAACTCTTAAGCCTTGGATGTCTGTCGGCCTACTCCGTTGCATAAGAAATCGGGACAGACTACACCTAAAATCTAAAAAATCCCCGGAAAATATGACACTGAGAATAACATATACGCGCTATAGAAATTTTTGTAACGACTTACTCCGCAAGCTTAAAATCGAACATGCCAGAACTTTAATTGACAAAGCAGGTAATGACACTAAAGCTCTATGGAATGCCATAAAATCCATAACAAACACTAGCAAGTCAAACCCCAGCCCTATTGAACTTCTGCAATTATCAACAGACCCTCAATCATCAGTCAATCAGGTATGTAAATATTATAATGATATAGGAAAAAACTTAGCTGACAAGATTTCATCCAGCACTCAGCCTTCGTTAGGATCAGCTAACCTAACGCCAAGTATACATAGCCCATCAAATTCACTGGGCCTCACTGAGGTTTCTGAGACTGAGATTGATGCCATCATTATGCGGCTCCGGTCTGATTCTGCTATTGGATGGGACGGTATTTCCTCTCAGATTCTTAAGGACTCCCGAAGTGCATTGACTCCTGTCATAACCCACATATGCAACTTGGCATTGGGTACTGGTGTATTCCCGGCTGCCTTCAAAAAAGCGATCATTCACCCAATTTACAAGGCCGGGGACAGGGACTGTGTTAGCAACTACCGACCAATCTCGATCCTAACGGCATTATCTAAAATTCTGGAAAAGACTTTGAATAAAGCACTACAAAATTTCTTAAATAAATACAACCTCTTAGCGAAGAACCAGTACGGCTTTCGTCCAGGTATCTCAACTGAAGACGCGGTTCTTGACTTAACAACTGCTATAAGCAAGAATCTAGACGCGAAAACAAAATGTCTCTGCATTTTTCTAGATCTCTCCAAAGCGTTTGACACGGTCTCTGTCCCTATCCTTTTGGCTAAGTTGGAAAAAATAGGAGTGCGTGGTATGCAGCATAAAATTTTTGAGGACTATCTTTCAAATAGGAAACAGTTAGTAAAAATAACGGGATATGAGAGTGAAGAGGCTACGACTTCTCACGGGGTTCCACAGGGGAGTATACTGGGTCCCACGCTCTTTCAAATTTATATAAATGACCTCTGCACACTCTCTCTACCAAATACCAGTATCTTTGCCTATGCAGACGACACAGCTATCCTGGTGACGGGATCAAATTGGCAGGAAATTAAGGATAGAGCAGAACTCTCTCTAGCGAAGGTAATGAGCTGGTTAAATGCAAACCTCCTGACCCTTAACTTATCCAAGACCCACTATGTCCCTTTTACAATTACAAAAGCAAACACGGCACCACATTTTTTTTCCATAACGGCCCACAACTGCTTGTCCCCGAACACCTGCTTCTGCCACGCACTAACCAGAGTAGAATCAGTCAAATATTTGGGAGTTCAAATAGATAGTGGTCTGAAATGGGATAAACATATACGCCTGACAACGACACGAATAAGAAGGCTGATACATTTATTTAAATCTCTGAGAGACATCACACCATTAGACAAATTAAAACTGATATACGTAGCACTGGGTCAGTCCGTCCTCCAATATTGCATTTCTGCATGGGGCGGTGCAGCCAAAACCCATCTTATAGCCTTGGAGCGAGCGCAAAGAGCCGTGCTAAAAGTGTTAACAAAAAAACCGTACAGATATCCCACAATAACACTCTACTCGGACACCAAATTACTAACGGTTCGTCAGCTTTATGTGCTCCGACTTGTCCTAAGGAAACACACAACTGTACCTACGCCCTCGCTAAAAAGAAGACGTAAAAAGGCTGTTTTTCTTAATGCATCCTGTAGAACAACCTTTGGCACACGTCAATTCTATAGTATGTGCTGTAAAATATATAATACCACTAACAAAAAACTAAATATTGCTGATCTAAACAAACACGAAGTTAAAACCAAAGTCACTGCCTGGCTACAACAGCTCGATTATCAAATGACTGAGGACCTACTCAAACAAGTAACATAAACACCATCACGCTTAATCTAAACTAACTCATTCACTCATACACACAGTTTCACACACACATACATATATAGGCACGCACGCACACACACACGCACACACACACAACACACACGCACACGCTCCCCCACACATGCTCACATATATACTAAAAATAGGCTCTTGAGTATATGTTTATTTTTTTCTCAAAATAAAACTTCTAAATGTATTTAGTAAGAATGTGTAATTTATATGAAAAATACACAGCGACACCACATGTTTCTTTACTGCAGTACTGTAAATCGGCGACGGAACACTGTTCTTCCAAAATACAGGTTTTTGCCTAGTTTGGAATGCAGTTTCTGTACCTTTTGTGTAACACATTCCTGTAATCTAAAATTGTAAAAATGTCTACACCTGTCAATGTGTTTTTGTTCTGTGTTCAATAAATGCATTATTATTATTATTATTATTATTAGTAGGATTTGGTTAAACAACGTGAACTATTCCAGGGAAGACATATTCATCACGTCAAAGTTGTGGTCCACGTACCACCGTCCAGACCTGGTGGAAGGGGCTATCAAGGTCACGCTCGAGAACCTCGGCGTGGAATACCTGGATTTGTATCTGATGCACTGGCCTCAAGCCTACAAGGTAAAGACTTTATACATATTGACTGGCCTGTTGGTCTGTAGTGACCCTGACTTCTAAACCGGAGGTCCTGAGTTCGATTCCCAACCAGGACAAATAGTTGTGTGATGGACACGATCATTTGTTGTGTCTGGTGTAATCTATACAAATAAATAAAATTGGCGTGTCTGTGTGTAATTTTACTAAATACATATTTATGTATACACGGTACATTTACCAAAATATTTTTTTTACAATTTTTGTCTGTCTGTCCGTCTGTTTGTTCCGGCAAATCTCTGGAACGATTTGAACGATTTTGACGGGACTTTCAGTGATAGGTAGCTGATGATAAAAGGAGTAACTTAGGCTACTTTTTTTAACCGACTTCCAAAAAGGAGGAGTTTCTATGTTCCACTGTATGTTTTTTTTTTTTTTATGTTACCTGATTACTCCGTCAGTTGTGGACCGACTTAAAAAAAAAATTTTGTATTCGAAAGGGTATGCTTCCGAGGTGGTCCCATTGCCAGAATATCAGGATCTGATGATGGGATCCCAGGGAAATCGAGGGAAACTCTCATTTTTTATAGGCACATACTATGTTTTTCGTATATTTTCTGAAGTTACACCCGTATTTGCGTCTGGTAGTCATCATTTTATGATGATGAGCTGATGATGTAAGGTACAACTCCTTAACGGTTAGGAGTTGGAGGATAAATCTTTAAATATCAGATGTATATATGTTACCTTTAGTCGTATTCTTTCAGATTATTTAGGTAAGCTGATGATGGAAGGTGGAAGGTACAACTCCGCAACGGTTAGGAGTTGGAGGATAATTCTTTCAATTTCATACGTATCTAAAGACCTTCAGTCGTATACTTTCAAGTTATTTAGGTGAACTGATGATAGAAGGTTAAACTCTTCAACAGTTAGGAATTAGAGATGATTTCAATATTACACGTACGTTTAGACCTTCATTTGTATTCTTGATGATGAAATTTGATGAAATAGTTCAACTTACTACTTACCTACGATTGTTTGCACTAAAAACTGAAAAATAAAAACTTATTATAAAAAAAAATCGACTTCCAAAAAACATCCAACGAAAACTCTCTGCCAAAAAAACACTTAAAAGCGTAGAATAAACTGGTTCTTCATAAATTGCCTATACCTAATTCTTTATTCATTTAAATAGTAGTATTATATTATATTATATTTTACGCCTTTAAGTGTTTTTTTTGACAGAGAGTTTTCGTTGGATGTTTTTTGGAAGTCGGTTTTTTTTAGACTAGTTTCGCCCCGCGGCGTCACCAGCGGTACGACAATAACCGCGAGTAACCGCGGCTCAGCTAGTCTATAATATGTATATTTTACATACATACAACATACAAATATATGAATTATGAGTGTCTGTTTTTAATATTAAAATAACCGCTTTTTAATAAATGCATATGTATGTATACACGGTACATATACCAAATAATCATTTTTTAAAATTTTTGTATGTCTATCTGTTTGTTGCGGGTAATCTCTGGAACGGCTTGGCCGATTTTGACGGGACTTTCACTAATGCTGATGATATAAGCTGTAACACCGCGGGGTTCAGCTAGTATATAATATGTATGTATATAGTAATATATAAGTATATATATCAGAAGTCTAGTTACCATGGTTCAGGCTTTGTCTAGTTTGAGATCAGACCGACGCGACGTGTGTGAGATGTGTGACGTCATTTACATATTTACAGGAAGGAGGGGACCTCATCCCAACAGACGCTGAGGGGAAGTTCATAGTCTCCAACGTAGATTATGTGGACACCTGGAAAGCTCTGGAGACCCTGGTCGAGAAAGGCTTGACCAGAAGCATTGGGGTTTCCAACTTTAATAAGAAACAAATGGACCGGTTACTGGAAGCTGCGAAGATCAAGCCGGTTATGCATCAGGTAGGTCACTAGATAATACTTTTGCTGTCAAGAATTACGATATATATTAAATAGAGATGTGCCGACTAGTCGACGACTAGTCGGTAAAGCCGACTATACGGCTTATTACTTTGCATGTATTTCTCAATAATATATTTGTCAATTTTCATTTTATAATCAGTTTTAGACATTTTGAAATGTAAAACAAAGCAATCTTTCTTTTGGTAACCAGTTTCTAAAATTACTTGCTGATAACAAACATATCTGACATTTATTAAACAAAATGTTTGCTTGTAGTGTTTGCACTTTTTTCCTTTACACCACAAGAAATAATCATTGCCAATGATTACACATAACAGCATTAAGGTCCAATGCAACGGCGTGGCCTCTGATTTTCTAGAGGTAAACGCTGGCGTACCTCAGGGCTCCGTCCTGTCGCCCACACTGTTTCTTCTTTAGCCCACAATGTTAGCCCATGGCAACATGATAATTGTTAGGCAGACAACAGCACAGTCCATGGGCGATATTTTGGACAACTTGCAGTCAAGCTGGCAGACCTTGAGGAAAAACGTTGGGAAGACGTTGAGAGATGTGGCCGCTACAAACGGCCCGAGACCGGTGACACCCCGGTGCGGCCGGGGGTTGTCGTCTAAGGAGGGTCGGTGTTCCGACTCTTACTGTGTAGAACGGTAGGAGGCGCAACAGCGACCCGCCCGGGGGTGACTATGGTTACCCCGGGATGTACCTCAGTCATGAGATACGGCAGGAGGGTTTTCAGAAACCGCTGATGCGTTCCTGGAGTTCCTCCTGACTGCCGAGGTAAGCCGCCGCGGGGTTTAGTGGGTAGACCATCGAGTCCCACATACGTCCTTCGTGTCCCCCCCCCCCCACGGAGGGTATGGTGCACAATGCATTCCCGCGTAAAAAAAACAAGGTTCGCTCGTGTGTGGAGTACTGTTCTCATCTTTGCGATGGTGTCGCACAGTATCTGTTTGACGCTCTCGACCGGTTACAGCGGCGAACAATCCGCATTGGCGACAGTCCCTAAGCCACCGAGTCCCTTGAGCTGAGCCTCTGCAGTTGCGAAGAGATATAGCCCCCATGGCAGTCCTCTATTGCCTTTATCATGGTGAGTGTTCTGAAGAGCTCTTCCAACTGGTCCTCTCCTCTCCCTTCCTCTATAGGACAACACGTGCCGGCCTCGGAAGTCACCGCTTCAGAGTGGTAGACATACGTTCTCGCACTCATCCCTTCGGTTCTTCCTTCCTGTGCTGAGCGGTCAAAACTTCGAACTCACTACCAGCGCACGTGTTTCCTTCCCACTACGATCCCTGGTCCATTCAGCGGGTCATGAAAAAGCATCTCACCAGGTCACGCTGTCCTGTGTGTCCACACACTTCTGCATTGTCCTTATTACCTACCTACTACCTACATTGAGGATTGTGACCAGCACTTTTAGATTCTGCTCATGATTTCCATTAGGCAGGGCAGAGTCATTTTGGCAGCAAACACATAAAAAAAATCGAGAGCATTACTAAGGCGGCCTCGCGGAAACTTCGCGTACTGAATAGGGTAAGACAGTTCTTTGCGCCCGAGCATCTGTCTTCTTTATAAGACCCAGGTTCGCTCGTTCGTGGAGGACTGTTCTCATCTTTTTGATGGATCCACACAGAATTTGCTTGATGCTCTTGATCGGTTGCAGCTGCCAGCAGTCCGTATTATCAACAGTCCCGATGCCACCGAGTCCCTTGAGCCTTTGCACTTGCGGAGAGATATCGCCTCTGTGACAGTCCTCTAGCGTGTTTACCATGGACAGTATTCTGAAGAGCTCTTCCAACTAATCCCACGTTCTCCCATATTCTACAGGACAACACGTACTGGCATTAGAAGCCACCGCTTCAGAGTCGTAGAAATACGCTTTGGAACTAAACGGTTCCGTTCTGCCTTCCTGTGCCGAGCAGTTTTTAACTGTTTGGTACTACCAGCGCACTTGTTTCCCTTCCACTATGATCCCGGGTCCTGTAGGTGGCGTGAGAAAATGCATCTCACTAGGCCGCCATAGTATAGGACGCTATACTGCATTGTCTGCGTTCGCAGTGAGTATGGTGTTGGAGTGTTGGATTCTACTCAAGCTTTCATCAAGCTCAGCAGAATCACTTTGGCAGGCTTTCAAATAAAAAGAAAACAAAAAACATCGTCCACTTGTTTAAAAAACATCGGCACAAGTGATTTTCATTTTCATTTAACTCTTCACTTCAATCAACAATAATAATAATATCTTTACACAAAAATATTTTTTACACTAAAACACACCTCCGACTACGCCCCTTACAGAAGCAAAAATGAAGAAACAAGGTTTGCAGGCGGCGTTTGCGACTGGGGCGCGAATCAGCTGTAAACGAAGAGTTACGGAAATGTCCGTAACCACTATCGGTTTGGCCGATTAGTCGGCCGACTAGTCGGCCTTTTTAGGGCCGACTAATCGGCTAGTCGGCTAGTCGGCAAAAGTAATGATCGGCCCATCTCTAATATTAAACTATAATACCTTCAGTACACTAGTTTTCGCTTTTGTATGTGTTGAGCCTGTCAAAGTGACTCTACTCTGCCTGATGGAAATTATGAGCAGAATCCAAGAGTGGTGGTCACCATAGACATTGCAAATGCAGACAATGGCGGCCTATTGAGATGCTTCTGCATTATTGGGCCTCCAGTCTCACACTCACCAACGAACCACGACAGCACGAATTTTAGGTTGATCTGCTGTTGGTTGATGTACCGCTTCTGTCGAGCGGCTCAACCGTGTTGAAATCAGCGCGACTTACTACCTTTAGAAAGCTAAAGCTAGAAGCCGTAGTCCTGAAAAAAAGCAAGCCTTTCACCATAGAAAACATGGCAACTCAAGCTTATCCTAGATATTTCACCCCAGTTCAACAACAACCCATAACGTCCCACTGCTGGGCTCGAGTCTCCTCTCAATAGAGGGTTAAGGCCACACGTCCCCACGCTGGCCAAGTGCGGGTTGGGGGCTGGCAACACAACGTTGTGGATACGTCATCTTGCCGTTGGATGTTTTTAAGGCCTCCAACTAAGCTTCCCGACTGTTATCATATGATAACAACCGGGATCGACTGCTTAACGTGACCTCTGAATCACGGAGACGCTCATGGTAACATGCCACTAGCGGTCACCCATCCAGATACTGACCGCGCCGTCGTTGCTTACCCAGTTACTCAGCAAAATCTCTTTTCAGATCGAAGTCCATCCGTACCTTAACCAGCAGCCTCTGATCGACTACTGCAGGACTCATGACATAGCAGTTACTGCGTACTCACCCCTAGGCTCTGGGGACAGACCCTGGGCCAAACCTGGCGACCCAAGTCTCTTAGACGAACCCAATATCAAGCCTATTGCTGAAAAGTACGGGAAGAGTGTTGCGCAAGTATTGATCAGGTGAGAGAAACATCTGATGATTTCAAAAAACCCATCGCTAGATGAAGGTTTCTCCTTAGCCGGAAGGTATTGGTCTACTACAGCACGCTGACCAGACGGTTTGGTATAGGGTTTGTCAAGTGTTCCTTCTCTTTGCAGTGCTGTTGTCCTGGTAGTTAGCTCCCTCAGTAGGTTACGACACCCACGGGGTGAATAGGGACACGTAAGGTACCACGCAGATAATGTATATGTTTCTGAAGTGAAACTTCTTTGCGCGCATGAGGGCAAAAAAATTACGGATGAAAAGCAATAATAATAATATTAGTGACACTAAAATGAGGGTTTTTGTGCAAGAAGAGGGAGAGAGCGATTGAGACCGATTGAGAGAGAGTGAGAAAGGGCGAACGTAGCATGAAGCATATAAGTGTAGGGAGAGAGTGAGTGAGAGAGAGAAAGGGAGATCGAGAAGAAATACACGCTATTGGTTGATGTATTCTGTTGCATAACATTTGTATTAATTTTCGACACTTATTATTTTAATTACAATTAAATTCCTAACATATCTTCATTTTTCCCTTCCTCAAGTCTCAGTAATCTAAAGCTAAAGATTAGTATAAATATAATCGAGATTTAAAAATTTGTTTGCCAAAGAAGTTTCACTTCTGACATGTGTACTTTGTACGCACGCAATTTTTTTTATAACTTCCAGGTATGCCATCGACCGTGGTCTGATCGTGATCCCAAAGTCTGTCACCAAGTCGCGTATCATTGAAAACTTTAACGTATTCGACTTCCAACTGACCTTGGAGGATATCAAGGAGATAGGGTCTTTGGAGCGCAAAGGGCGGATGTGCATGATGGGAGAGTAAGTATATCTTTTGGTCCGTCGGTCTGTTATACTTTCTCGGTCAAAGTTCTGCACCTATTTCTTTTTTTTAAGTATGGCCCTGCCAAAATGACTTTACTCTGCCTGATGGAAAGCAAAAGCAGAATCCAAGAGTGATGGTCACCATACTTATAGGGAATGCAGACCAATGCAACAACCCACACTATGGCGGCCTATTTTTTTTTTACAGGCGGGTGAAGCCACGGGCAAAAGCTAGTAAGTGTATAAAGAGTTGACTCGTATGTTTGGGATTAGAAATCTTGACAACTATTTCAGAGGACTTGTGTAGCTATAATTTATTTTGTCTGTTTGTAATTTAATTCTGCAATATGCATGTAGATATTTCGAAATATCTATCAACTTTCTGGCTAGCGTCATAGTTCAGGCTCTACTTAGTTGCCGTGTCCTGAATTAACGCAGAGACTGATGTCATTTGACAGTCAAATCAATCAAGTCCTGACTTTAATGTCTCATTTATTTTCTTTTCAGTACTCACCATCCTGATTATCCATTCCACGACGAGTATTAGAAGACTTCACCTATATGTTAAGCACCGTTTTTAAACACAAGTGGCCTCATTCATAAACTTTATCTAACTATAAGCATTGGATCCGTATTATTTTCAACTTTAAATTTATAAACTCAAAGTTGAAAATACAAATAACCGTTGCATAAAGATAAATAACGTTTAGGTATTATAAGGTTGAACGATTTGAGATCACTACAAGTTACTCGTGAAAGTTATTTAAATAAATAATTCTTACACATTTTTATAGTTTTATTTTATATTTTCTTAAATTTTTACAGTTAATTCCTAGCTTATTTTTTTTTAATTAATGATGTGAATCTGTGATTTATTAAATCTAGCAATACTATTCCAAACTTATGGTAGACTTTAAAATATTACTCTGGTATCCCTAGATCTGTCAACTTTAGAACAACTGTCAATTTATCGGGCTATACTCGACTGTTGTTAAAAATACGTAAATTAATTAATTGTTTTTAATTAAAATGAATGAGATTGTGTGCAGATTATGTTTATCTATAGAAAATTTAACACCATTGTTTAAAAATAGTGAACAAAGTGATGAACACAGTTCAAATTTATTTATCGCAACTGGTTTGCAAGTACGTTAACAAGAATTTATTTATTTATTATAGGTATAATATTCGGATTAATTACGTTAATTTTATGTCTGTTATATATAAAACTAACTGTTAAGGACAAGCTAGTAAAATCTATAGACATGGTGCCTAAGGTTAACAAAATGAAAGCTGTTTAAATAAACAGAGTCAATTTTGGATGTTAGATCAAGTTTTAATAGTAGATTCGTACATTTTCTACGTAATTTCTCAGGAATTTGTACTTATTTATTTTTAACCGACCGAGGAGGTTCTTGAGAACCTCCTCCTTTTTGAAGTTAAAAAAAAAACAGTCGAATTGATTCGACTCTATTTTTTTTTGTTACCTCAGATCTTTCGACTGGGTGAACCGATTTTGATGATTCTTTTTTTATTTGAAAGCTGGTGCTTCCCGTATGGTCCCATTTCAATATGGTCCAGTTACTGAAGTCGTTTTTTGGTTATTTTTTTTTTATAAAGATAAGGCGAGATCACTTTGCTTAATTTTGACGATTTTTCAATCAGTATATTATTTTTTTATGTATGGACCTGCCAAATTGAGTCTACGCTGCCTGATGGAAAGCATAATTAGAATCCATGAGTGGTGGTCACTATATTAATTGCGAATGCAGACAATGCAGCATGGTGACCCATACCATGGCGGCCTAGTGTTGCTTCTGCACCATTGGGCCTTCCGGTCTCGCACTCACCAACGAAAAACGACAGCACGAACGCTGTCATTTTACGTTGATCTTCTGTGCGAGGGTAGTACCGCCCCGGACGAGCCGGCCCGTTCATGCTGAAATCAGAGTGGCTCTACTACCTTGAAAAAATAGTACTAGCTAAGCAGTGTTTCTCACGGTACTAAAACAAAAGCGGGTAACTTCGCGGGGTTATGCTAGTCTAATAAAAAGTAGCCTAAGTTATTCCTTATATCATGAGCTATCTGCCAGTGAAAGTCCCGTCAAAATCCGTTCAGTAGTGTAGGGGAGGGTGTGTGGTGCACACAGCAGTGTTAGGGACGCTGAACACGAAACTTATTATAAATCTGCGCGCTTACTACTACTGGAAAGCGCTACGCTTACTAAAGGGCGCTAGCTAGTGATTGCACTCGGCGCTTCACGAGCTAGAGACTCCTCTGGCCGTGCCAGAGATTAGCCGAAACAAACAGAGGGGCATACAGACAAAAATAAAAAAATGGTTGTCTGTAAAGTCTGTTTACGGACGATAGTTTAACGTGACAACGTCATAACAAAACATTGATGAAATGATGGCGCCGCATCTATCTCTCGCTTCCATTTAAGGCTTGAAGTGCAAGCTCTCTACAGCCCGGAGTTAGGAAGTTGAGGTCCTAACCCCCTCGGAGAACACGTAAATCCGTGGTTCCTGCACCTGATCCCTGTTCTGTCATGTCACATATACGTCCCATCGAATTATGAGAGTATAGAAACAGAGAGTGCACCTGTATATGCGCACACACTTGTGTACTATATTAATATCTCCTGCGTATTTGGTTGGACTCCTTTGAGAATGGTCACTGAGGCCAGGAGTAAATCATCACTATACTTACTTGTAGTGCCCTTGTACCTTCTGTGTTGTAATGCTTCTTGTATTCCATGTACTTCGTGCAATCATAGTTTAAGTTATAAAGCAGGACTTATAAGGTTACAATACCTTTCATATCCCGAAGTTTCGAAAGGGTTATACCGCACGTTTATAAGGTATCGTAACCTTATAAATGATATATCGTGAATAAATTGCGATGTATAGCAAAAACTGTGTAAAAGCCGCAAAAGTCTAAAAAGAGTGCTTGCGACCATATCTTTTTAACTAAAACTAGCTGTGCCTGCTACTTCGTACTAGTGACAATTGGATTTTTCAAGTTATTTATATTTTTTTACCGTTTAAACCTTTCCTGGACTACGACAAATATTAAAAAAAAAAAAAACAGGTAAATCGGCTAAGCCGTTCTCGAGTTTTAGCGAACAAACTAACAGCAATTGTTTTTTTTTTAAAGAAAATGCGTAAGGACTGATTGTATTTTTCAAATGTACATAATATTTATGAATGTGTCTATTTATTGTCTCTGTGTACCTATATTTCATTTTATGTGTATAATTTATAGATTGAAAATAATGATGGTTTTCCACAACACATATGCGAAATATGCACCAGTACTGTTGACGCCGCTTTAGAACTTAGAAAACGAAGTCAACTTACCGAAAAAGAACTATTAAACCGCGGATACAGAAGAAATTACGAAAATATTACCAACAAAGAAGAATTACTCGAACCAAAAACAAAAGTAGAAGATGAAAGTATTGATTTTATTGACGATTGCGCCAATAACGAAAGCTTTACAGAAACTCAAGTCGTTTTTAATACGTCAGATGTAAGTGACGCAGAAACAAAACGGCCGACTAAAAGAACTGTCAAAAAGCCCTCCAAAAAAGAACGTCGACAGGTTTATTTGAATATGGTGGAAGGGGATCTGGATCCGAATGGGCCCGTCACTTGTAAGATTTGTAAAGTGACTGTTAGCAAATGGGCTTGTTTTTTAAGCCACGCGAAGCTGCATTTAGGGTTTAAATTCGTATGTGAAGTAAGTACCTTTTTGCTTAAAGGGAAATATCATATCAACAGCTTTAACAGTCCACTGCTGGACATAAGCCTTTTTTTAACAAGGAGTTCGTGGCCTACACCACCCTAGCCAAACGAGTTGGACTAGGCGTTTGTGTCAAATTTTCTGTTGACTGTTACGTAGTTTGCTCCCCTAAGCATCATTCACGCTACACCGTATCGCGACCGGGCCGTGCTCCGACCGGGCCCCGCCCCCGGTGAGCTCTGGTTAAATTCCTTGCGCGTTCCAAGACAGTTTAACTTTCCTGTGACTTCCCGAGTGTCATAGCTCGGTGTGTTCGTGGCTCACTGCTGTTGATCTTGGTGTACAGGACTTACAGCACAGGGCGTTTGGAACGAATCGGTCGAATCCCCTCTCTCTCTCGGACCATTGATGCAAAAGCATGGGTCTCAAGCATAGATTTCTTTATTCTTTAGTGGGTATACTTTACAATAACTTACGCCATGTGAAAAGCACCAAGAGCTGACGAGCATGCTTGCAGCCATTGATGAATGTGGATGAAGCAAAAGAGGTGTATCAGGACCGTAATAAGTGAAGACCAATTTTATTTTCTCGTTCAACCCCTCTGGGAAATAGGTTTGACTCTGTATGTAACTAACCTACTATATAAATAAATAAACAATATTTTCAGTTCTGCGGCAAGAGTTTCATATCTACGACCAAATTAAATAGACACTGTAGATCACACCACGGCATGAAAAGGGAATTAAAATGTAAACATTGCAGCTATCTCGCTCTAGACAATGCACAGTTAAAGGTGAGTGAAAGGAATGGCTGTTTATTACTCTTTACCTAGGTAATAGCTGACCCACGCTACGTATCAAGTGTGAATCGTGCACTTTACATAATCTATGATTTCGGTCATAAATGGCGGCCACAAAATATTTTAAAAATACACACATCAAAAGTGTCTAGGGATCAACATATGTGTCTAGGGATCAACATATATTTTTGCAATAACTTTTCTCCTGATTGATATTAATTAAAATTTTCTTTAAGGATTCATCAAATAAAGTGTTTTCGTTTGTCACAGTAACGATAAACCAAGTCACCTTTGCATTAATAAAGAAATTTGCCATTTTCCTAATAAAAGGATTTTTGACATTTGAACCACTAACATTAAAGTTCGAAAAAAAGACTGAAATAACAGTTTTCTTTAAATTTTTATTCGGTAACTTAAACAATTAATAATCCGTGTTTCTACCGCGAACACTAACAACACAAGAACATCGGTTTGGCATACTCAAAATGAGTTCATCCAAACACGCTGTGGAATGGCCGCCCATGTTCGTTGCAACAACAAAAAAAGGTCTTCTTGCGACTGGATACCCTCCATATTCGGCAGAGCTCTTCTCTGTAGCATATCCCATGCATGCTCAATCGGGTTCAAGTCTGGCGACTGAGCAGGCCAGGGCCAAAGCCACATCTCAATCTCAAGAAATCCGCATAAAAATGCTTGATCCCTAGACACTTTTGATGTGTGTATTTCGTAGTAGTAGAACAGTAGTTTAATACGCCGCTATCTTTTTTTTATGGATAGATTTTTAAACGTTTTTAACATGCAGGGTGGCAATTTTGAACGAATGTTCATCACTCTTTTGGCGTTCGATTACTACGAGCTTAATAGAGCGACTAGTTGCGTTGACGTCTCGAGACATCAAACTTCACATAGCATTTAGATTTTGTTTGTAAGTAATATTCCGATTGGTTGACAATTAAAAAAGTTATCAGCTACTGTGTTGAAAACCATGTATTGGTATCAGTTTACATAATCATCGCAATAATCCACATATTCGCAATCCGCCTGTAAGAGATTACCTCCGGGCGATAAGGCCACCAATTGTAGGTACTTCTCTAATTTTATGTTAAACTTGGAATGAATCTGGTGTACAATAAAGAGATCTATTATTATTATACTCGCGAATAGAGCCACAGCCTTACGCTAGTTATGAGACATATTGTTGCTGTTTTAGCTCCACGTCCGACGAATTCACACAGGCGAGAGGCCTTACGTCTGTGATCTTTGTGGGTCTTCCTACCATAGCCGGCCATGTCTGGTCCAGCATCTCGAGAGCCATAGATCAGTCGCCAATGTACAGGTAACAGCCCCGCAGGATCATTTACATAACTGTGATGGTATTAGACTGGCCTCTTTCTTGCTAGGACTCGACACATCATGATCTATTGTTAATTATATATATTTACAAATAAATTAAATTGAAGTGTCTGTTTGTAATTTCTATTGAACAGCTTTTCATTAAATGCATATGGTATATACCATGGTCTAAGAAAACAAGGTCTCGCATTCCGAGAGCGGCTCGGGGTGACGTCACTATCCAGTTACCTCTTTATAGCAACATAACACGAAATGAACCAACCACAATGATATTATATAATATCACATCACAATAACCCATATATATTATATAGTATCATTGACCAAACACAACCGGCGATAGGTATGATGACGTCATCTCGATCTCTGTCTCGTCACTGTATCTCGGAATGCCATACCTGGCGAAGTATATTGTAATGCCATCTAATATACTCGTACCTACATAAACAAAAAAAAACTCTTTTAGCTCTCTGTAACGGCTAGACAGATTTTGACAAGACATTCATAGGCAGATAGCTGATGCTAAAAGGAGTCACTTATGTTACTTTAAATTTAAAACAAAAAATAATAATTGTTTTTTGATGTCAGTACCGTATCCTACTAATATAAACGCGAAAGTTTGTAACTATAGATGTATGGATGGATAGATGTTTGTTACTCTTTCACGCAAAAACTACTGAACGTATTTGGATGAAACTTTACAGTAATATAGCTTATACATCAGAATAACACATAGGCTACTATTTGCCGCAATAACCGACATACACGCGGGCGGAGCTGCGGGCAACAGCTAGTACTTCCATAAGAATGTAGTGGAAAGTTCTTAATCTGAAATTACAAATAGACACTTCAATTTTATTTATTTGTTTAGATTTTGATTGACGCAAGTAGAAATCAGCCAGGTGAATACTAAAACCAGTCAATTGCTAAATTGGCCAAGATCCAGATGAAAACTAATCATCTTTACTTTCTCCACAGTGTGACTCCTGCCCCCAGGTCTTCAAATCGCAAAGAGCTCTATCCCGTCACCGGCACAGCGCACATGTTCACTCTCGCACGCCTTGCCCGCACTGCTCTCGTTTTTACACACGCAAATATCTGAACGTGCACATTTCAAGACATCATACAGACATCGTTTATTAGTATTTTACAAGCTTTTATTTAGTTGCACCTGTCCCGATATTTGTCTGTAATCAAATCTTGCAAATTTCTTATCCACTTCCCGATTGAGCTGAAATTTGAAATATATTTTTAGTTTTGATGACAATGCAATTATAAATCGATATTATTATTAATCCAAAATGGCCGCCGCAACAAAATGGCGGCGTACATATTTCTGACTACCCACCCAATATTGGTATCAAATGAAAGGACTTAAAGTTATAACAAGTAATAAAAGCTTGTTTAAAAAAAACTTTTAAAATTAAGCAGATTGTAGTAAGCAGATTTCAGCTCGACCGGGGCGGTACTACCCCTTTCACAGAAGATCAACCTAAAGTGACAGCATTCGTGTAGGCGTGTTTCTAATAATGCAGAAGCATCCGCCACCGTGTAGGCCACCATGCTGCATTGTTACATTGTCTGCATTCGCAATGAGTATGGTGACCACTCCTCGGGGATTCTGCTCATGCTTTCCATCAGGCAGAGTAATCACTTTGGTAGGCCATATATATAAAAAGTGGAGTATCACCATCCCTATTCATCCTGTGGGTATCGTAATAGCCGTTTTAAAGAGCCAACTACGCAGGAAACTTGACACCGTGGTCTAAGAAAACAAGGTCTCGTATTCAGAGAGCGACAGTGTGACGTCACTATCCAGTTACCACTATAGGCGACATAACACGAAATGAACCAACCAGCAATAGCGGTAAAGACATAGGGCTCATGTCACCCACGTCATGACTGTGTCTCGGAATGCTATTCCTGGCAAGTATGTATATTGTTATGCCATGCCCTATACCATATATGAACAACCCATAACGTCCCACTGCTGGGCTCGGGTCTCCTCTCAGGAGAGGGTTAAGGCCATACGTCCCCACGCTGGCCAAGTGCGGGTTGGGACTGGCAACACAACGTTGTGGCTACGTAATCTTGCCGTTGGATGTTTTTAAGCCGCCCAGAGGCCTCCAACTAAGCTTTACGACTGTTATCCTACGATAACAACCGGGACCGACTGCTTAACGTGACTTCCGAATTAGCGTGGTATAGTAGAGTAAACCATAACCTTATTTTTAGAAGAGGGTTATGTCTAACTAACAAAGGCTGTATTTAAATATTAAATTTCTAAAATTCAAATCAAGATGGCCGACCAATTCTTAGATACAAGTTTATTATAAAATCACGATTACTAATTTTAAGAACAATATATATTTTTTTAATAAAATAATATGGCTATGTGCTCCTACAATGTATAACAAAGAATGATATGTTTTTTAAATTAATTTATTCTTTTAAATAAAATTATACCTATTGTTTGTGGGTAGTTTCACTAAATATCAATACACGGAAATTGGCACATGACGAAATTATGTAAAACTAACAGATGTAGTAATATTCAAGGAACTACAAAATGACATAACACAAGTTCTGTTATCTAACGAAGACACATCGAACTTGCTTCCAATCCTACATCGCGCTTTTAAAGTTTTCACTGCGGTTAGTATATATATACAACTTCTATTTATTAACTGCTGGACCTAGGTCCGTCAGGCATGATTACTTGGCGTGATCGGAAGATTGTCCCTTTATATAGGTTTTTTTTAGTGGTTCAAGAACACCTGTATGCTGCCGTATGCCAATTTCCGTGTAAAGACGTACAATACGAGCCAATTAAATACATACTTAATAGATGCCAATAATTAACAATAAAGCAAAATAATTTAATACCGCGGCCTTTGAGCTTTTGTATACTTTAAAAGCAACGCCACGATAGCTAATGGTAATAATTTACATTGCGGCAATATTGTCACTTGTGAAATGACGCAAGCATTGAATTTCAAGCAATAGTCTTGTGAAAATTTTGCCGCAAATAACCAGCGGCAGTTTCCGCAAGCGATAATTTTGCTGTACTCACAAAATGGGAACAATTTTACCGCAATCAAGTCTTAGGGCAATTTTGCCGCAAGCAATAGTCCAGTGACACTTTGGCCGCAAACCATTGTCTTGCGGCAATCTGGCCGCAAACCATACACTTGCGATAATTCTGCCGCAAATAACAGTCTTGCGGCAATCTTATCTCGGAGATTACATCTTAGTTTTAAAATTACATTTATTAAAACATTTGATTACACGATTTCCTTTTCGTTTATTAATTCGACTTGAATCTTACGTACACAGTTACCCTCATATTTTATTATTAATATATATGTATACATATATATCTAATTATATATATTTCACTCTACGTATACAATTGCTTTTTATGTGCTTCTACGTAAAAAAGGATACATCAAAATGCATGTTGACGTGAAAGATTTATATTAAAAAAAAAACAGATTTTCAAAAGATATTCAAAAAAGAAACTTAAAAAATATTAATGATTTTGAAAGATATTTTTTTTCCAAAAAAAAAAACCGACTTCAATAATTGAGACTAAATTGAAATGGGACCACACGGGAAGCACCAGCTTTCAAATAAAAAAGAATCATCAAAATCGGTTCACCAACAACAAACATAAAAAAATACAGACGAATTGAGAACCTCCTCCTTTTTTTTAGTCGGTTAAAAATCAAACAAGCTCTGGTCCCATTACACTTATATGTGTCTACTGTAAAGTCACACATAAGTGTAATGGGACTAATACTTCGCACACGCCCTCTACTGAAACACCTGGACACCAGGATCAACTGCTGTTGATCCTGGTGAACATGATGTGTTCGAACACATTATAACATGAAACTGTCTTAGAACCCGCAACGATAAATTCGTTCAGAGATCGATCAGAAGAAAACTGGAGGAATTGAAAATATAATAAATTCATTCCCCTCCTAGCATGTACCTATGTTCAACAGTGGACTGTATGAGGCCTATGTATGTCTAGCAAAGGACTGGGTGAGGCCTATGTACGTCTAGCAGTGGACTGGGTGAGGCCTATATCCAGCAATGGTTTGCTACCGCTTTGCTAAAGATTGTCCTTAGGTAGAGGCTCCAGGTACAAAAATTTTCAATTAAGATTTTTTTTTTCAGAAATATTTGTTATTTGAATATCTTTTGAATATTTAACATGATTGATTTATTGTATATTTCGTCATTGAAGTAAAACATTTAAAAAATAATTAAGGCATATTATTTTGTGACATACTAAAAGCATATTTAGTTTCATACACAATTTTTGCTAATCATATTATTCTTTATTGCCAATATCCTATTTGGCAATAAGCAGGCGTGATAAAGCGCAAATGTGAATGATAGTACAGTCAGCTACATAATTCACGTAAATTATTATAATAGTCAGAATGTAAAATTTAAATATATCAATATAACTGAACAAGTGTCCATCCATTATATCCTGACTGGCTTTGAGTTTAGATTGAAGATGTTAAAAGATACAGAGGGCAGGACCATAACCGGTTTAAATAACTACCCTGGTATTTCTTTAAAAAGGCGCTTAAAACTCAGAATTTATATATGGAGACTGGGGTCACACTGAAAAAAACACATATTGAAAATTAATTGCTTACAATTAGCCTGAGCATAGCTTACTAATGTAGGCTATGTTCAGACTACAGTAGTTCATGCGAAAGATGTGAGGATGAATATTTGTTATTCTTTACGCAAAACTACTGAACGGATTTGGATGAAACTTTACAGTAATATAGGTTATACATCATCGTTATACAATGTAATTAAAACATTTCCGTACAGTCAAAATACTTGTAGGAAATAGTCGATTTCTGCGTTAAATAATATAAAAAAACTAGTTTGGATGAAACCAAAACTGTATATACCTAGCTGACTGTACATTTCAAAAAATTACATATTCATGGCATTCTTACTATCAATCGCATGTTTTATGTCAGATTTTTAAAAAGTCCCATAAAATACATAAACATCAAAATAATTTTCACAAATATGGCAAAATTACTAATACCAACATAATTACAATGAATATAAAGTTGCCAACGTTAAAAAAATCAATACAACCTCGAAGCATAGATTAAATAGACGATTTTAGACAAAACTTCTTTCTACACATGCCAGTATTTTACATTTAGGTGCCATCTCCACGAACTAAATCGACGGATCCGCGCTTCTATCGTCGGGCTATCTCTACGGATTCGCCGAGTGTATAGGAATAGGCACGACGATAATATCGCCGCGATTATATCGCCCGTGGAGACGGCCCCTTACTGGCGTTTCTTGTTACATATAGTAAATCCTAGCATATTTAAAATACAATATAATTAATTTAGCGACATTTTGTAGACAGCAAGGAGTCGATGTAAATTTTTGTTTATGGTTTAGGGTGGTAAGCTATGGTAAGGTAAGTGGCTACCAGTTGACAGTCTTTGGTATTGATAAATTCGAAAGTAGATCTGTCTGTTCATATGTCTATTAAGCTTTTACGTGTATAAATCGCTGTTGACATTTTAAAGGCAGGACATAGGTTATTTACCGCGATAATCATACACGCGGGCGGAGCCGCAGGTAATAACTAGTATCATTTATAAATACGAAATCGATTCATCTGTCTGTGTGTTCATTTTAAATTTCTAAAAACAAATTTTGATAAAGTTTTTACATTTTTTGATACGGGGAAAATGTTCATATGCTCATTAAAGAATTGTCTTAGTTGCGAATTGAAGCCACACCTCAGTTAGGACTGCTAACCAGTCAAATGTTATACCAGTAAATCATTCGCTATCTACAAAACATCACACAAATCTAGCTTATACTAACCACTGGACACAGACTACGGTCACCCATCATTTTCTATTTCACAAAAAAAAAAATCTATATATATAAAAGCGAAATACCACTCACTCATTAATCACGAAATCTCAGAAACTATAACACCTACAAACTTGAAATTTGGAAGGTAGGTTTCTTATAGGGTGTAGACATCCGCTAAGAACGGATTTTACGAAACTCTACCCCTAAGTGGGTAAATCAGGGGATGAAAGTCTGCGTGAGCGAAGCTGCGTGCAAAAGCTAGTATATTATAGTTCAAAGTTACCGCGAGATATGGCTAAAGCAACCGGCACACTTAATTATCGTTTTTGAATTAGATTTATTGCTTTTTCAGCTGTCTTTTTCGTCCAGCGGTTAGCGTATGCGACTGTCCATCGAGAGGTTTCAGGTGATTCCCGGGTTGGGTCAAGTTTTGGGTTTTCCTTCCAAGAAATCCTTAAAAACAGATCAGAGTATGGAGCACACGTTAAGCCGTCGGTCCCGGTTGTCATGAACATCTATGGCAACCGTTATTGGGAAGTCAGTGCTCTCAAATATACTGACAACTAGTTCAACCTTCGAATTCAGTTCACCCTCAGGTTTACGGAGGTCCGATGCCAGTCGCTCCGTGGAAAAACTGATATTCAGGTAAAACCGGTTGAACTAGTAGCCGACACCAAATAATATTGGGAATGATAAAGACTAGGAAGCTGAAGATTTTCAGATTTGATTCCATAAAAGCAAGAAACCTCCTCCAAGTATTGTATTCCCTTTTCCCAATTTCTTTAGCTCTCCCAATTTTTCTCATTTTAATTCCCAAATTTCCCAATTAAGAACTATACGTTTGCGTATTACTGGCTATTACGTTAGCAGCCTACAGCCTGGGGATTTACTTTTGAGGATATAACAGCACAGTAAAGTTCAGCAAGTACTAGAAAATGATGGGTGACCATGCTTGTACAATATAAATTTAATCTATTTACATTTATTTATCGAATATAATACACAGACTATCCTTCTATGGCGGTTTCTAAACGATTAATACATAGTAAGCGTGTTTGTACGGCATAACTTGACTATTTCAAAACGTGTACATGCGATAGTTTTTATGTATGTTCGTTGGTTCTTCTTTTACGCAAAAACTACTGAAGTTTATAGGTTTTATAAAAAATAAATTGTTTTTTATTTCTGTATAAAATTTAAATTGTAAAATCATATCAAATACTAAAATTAAATTTATCATCAAAACGAATATTTCTTTACAATTAATTACATTTAAACTTAAATATTAAATATTATGAAATAAATAATTAAAAAGCATTATTTCTTAAATTAATTGTTTTCGTAATTTCTTTGTTCAACAAAAATACTGCAATTTTTATGATAATATAGCATCGATTAACGATAATTCTGTTTTGCAATAGATTGCAGACGATTAATAAATCATTTTAGCAGTAAAGGAATCACTCCAGAATATATCCTGATGAATTGCAATAAATCGCAACAACATGCATTAATTTTAATACATCGCAATTCGTTCCAGATGCTTTGTAAAATATTTTAGCAGTTTAAGAATAAATTCTGTTGAATTGCGATAAATTGCAATTTATAGCGATACATCGCAGTCATTCCAGATTCTTATATAAATCATTTTAGTAGTATAAGAATCAATTCTGACGAATTGCAATAAATCGCAACAACTTGCAATTTATTGCAATTATTTTAGATGCTTTTGTAACTCATTTTAGTATTATAGAAATCAATTTTACTGGATTGAAATCCTGGTTGAGGCATATTTTAGCAAATTGCGATAGTATTTGCAATAGTCAAGTTGCAGTACAAACGCACCCGTTCAGTTAAACTATATCGACGCGATATTTGGCAGTTAGAGGTTGTCCCTCGCGGCTTGATCCTGCAACAAATGGAATATTTTATTAACATTATTTCCATAGTCTGACTGCACGGTTAGCGTAGTGGTTTAAGCGGTCGCCACGCCGCTTTCTACTGTGCCAAGGTTCAAATCCTACATGGGACAACACTTTGCGTGATCCACAAACTGTTGTTCTGAGTCTGGGTGTTCTTTACGTCCGTTTCATGTATCGCGCCGAGACACAGATTCAATCTAGTTCGGGAAAATAACAATGAATGTACTTTATTTATAAAATGTAAGAATTTTATTGTAAATTATTGTACTTTTTTAACTAAATAAATATTATTATTATTATGTATGTTTGTAAAGTCCCCCGCGACACAGAATGTATATTCCTAATGCGGGAGTTGACGTTTTAAAAGAAAAATAATTGTATAAAAGGAAGTCACTTCCGCTGTCTGTTCGCTTATATCTTCAAAACTACTCAACGGATTTCAATGTAGTTTTCAGTAACAAATACAGTGATTAAAGAGGAAGGTTTATATGTGTAATACATGTATATTATAGAAGGGGAAGTCGGAGAAATACAAAGATTCCAGTGTGAAGTCGGACCGAGTCGCTAGGGGGTTGTTTTTTTCTTAATATAATAAGTTAAAAGGCTGGTCTGATACAGAAGGCAGTTCTCCTTGTCATGGCTCGTATAGTGAGGAGGTCCTTCGAAGCCTCCTAACCACCAGTCACTGTACCTGAAGTCAGCGGTCTACTATTTTCTATCTTTAAATCAACGGGTCCATCAATAATGTTTATAGTGTATACTAGCTGTGACCGCTACTTCGTACATGTGACATTTGGATTTTCAAGTTAATTTTTCACCATTTAAACCTTACCTGGACTACGACAAACATTTCAAAACCAAAATCAGCTAAATCGGCCCAGCCGTTCTCGAGTTTTAGCGAGAAAATCGAACAACAATTGAATTTTATATATAAGAAGATTGGAAATCGAACCCGGAGTGGTTTAGAACTGACCTATAGGAAGAGCACGGGCCGGACGTTCCGCTCCGAGCCGCTGGAGTGCGAGTGGCTGCGGCGCGTGCTGGGCGGCATGTTGGGCGGCAAGTTGGGCGGCATGTTGGGCGGCAAGTTGAGCGCGTCGGGCGCCAGGTCGGGGGCGGAGCCCGAGCTCGTGGACTTGAGGTCGGGCGGCGCCTCCTTGGCCGTCAGCCGCTCGGAGCCTCCGCTGGAACCGCCGCTGCCGGAGATCACGCTCTCTTCGCGATTGTACCTGGGATTATAAAGAAATCATACAGACATTGAGAGCAAAAAGTACTTTTGAACCTATGTTGTGATCTTTCATAATACTCTTAGACAAGCTTGTGCCTGTAGTTCCGCCCGCTTGTATGTCGGTTATTGCGGTACAGAGAAAAAAATTATCTGTTGCAATATCCATAACTTTTAGTTCCTTAACTCATCATGAATAGTTATCATGTCTGCCACTGGTGGCGCCACTTATTTTCTATTTTAATATACGTGTTGAATTTATTTCTTGTCTCACAATATTGTAATTCTTGATCAAGTAAGTACCTGGATGACCTCGGTCCAATAATGAAAACAAAATAAGTTTAGTGGCGCCCTCTCTTGGAACGCCCTGGTACTGTTTATTCTGCACCTAATTCCAGCATATTTTAATGTAGTTCGCTCGAGTTGCGATAGAAGGCGCTAGACACTGTACATTGATTATATTTGATTGTTGAAAACACGAATAAAACGACATTTTCTAAAAATGAATCCTAGCTAGATCGATTTACCGCCCTCGAAATCCCCTACGTACTAAATTTCATGAAAATCGTTGGCACTGTTTCTGAGATTCAAATTATTTATATAATATACAGATATATTGGTGCAGCATTTTAGCGGTGAAAAAGTGACAGACGAGGTTGCGTTGGGCAGCTAATAAGAAATATACTCAATTGGCCTACGAAATGTATGAATGCACAAAATATATTGGTAAGGTAAGGCTTGTACTTGCGAACTTACCCATAAATGGTGTGCTCGCTGTTCAAACACGAGGAGTATTTGAAAGGTATTGGCTGGTAGCCATATGAGCCTGCGTAGGGCATATACCCCGGACCCATTACACTGAAACAATAACACATTTATATTATTTATTATATTACATGGTATAAAATGCAGTCACATCCACTGTCTGTTTGCTTAGTTCTTTTAAACGACTCAACGGATTTTAATGTACTTTTCCGCAATAGATAGAGTGATTTAAGAGGAAATGAAAGGTTTATATAATGATTTCACACATCAGATAAGTGATCAGGTGACAGATAGTAGTCAAAATATCAGCACCCCTATTCACCCCGTGGGTGTCGTAAGAGTCGACTGAGGGAGCTAACTACCAGGACAACAGCACTGCAAAGAGAAGGAACACTTGACACAAACCCTATACCAAACCGTCTGGTCAGCGTGCTGTAGTAGACCAATACCTCCTTACTAAGGAGAGGCTTATGTCCAGGCGGGAGTGTCAAAGGCTGTGGACTCCTTGACATTGTGTAGAGATGTGACCTTCGTACCTACGCGACAGCGGTTTCATCCCCATCACTTAGATGCTTGGCAGTCCACAACTGTGCGCTTTTCCAGAAACTTTCTGTCTCGCACAACAAAACTGTGGAATGAACGGTCGCCTGCGGTATTCCCGGACCAAAATGACCTCAAGAAAAGAGCGTACTCCTTAAAGGCAGGCAACACACTCGTGACGCCTCTGTGTTGCGGGTGTCCATGGGCGGCGGTAATCGCTTACCATTACGTTTGCTCGTTTGCCCCCTATTCAATAAAATAAAAACTCACTTGGGGTTGGGCAGGGGTGCCAGGGTGTCGCTGAGCAAGCTGTCGTTGTCGTTGCCGTGCAGTCGTAGCGCGGCCAGCTCCGCGCAGAGTTCCCCGGCCACGTAGTAACACTGCTCGGAGAACGTGATCTTGTTCACCGTGTGACGGATGAAGCCAGCCTGGAATTGTAAAGAAGAAACGTTGACAGAAGCTCTTCATCATTACTTTCTTATGAGAGGTAGTATAGTGAGAGCTGTGGCGACTTCCAAAAAAAAAAAAAACTGGTTGCACTCCGGGATTGCAGCAGAAGTGAAAACTGGAACATTAACATTGTTGATGTATTAAATTTCATTTTTTTAATTTTCTATATTTATGAAACACAACGAATGATGGTATACGAATCTATTTACAGTATAAACATTTAAAACACAAGCCGGGTTTACACACACGCACACTCGCGCAAGCGCCCTGCGCCGCTTAAACGAAGCAGCAGGAGCAGGCATACATTTTCGCCGCTCGGTAGAAAGAGAGGAGGATATTACTTCCTCTCCTACGCCATTCCTCCGTCTTACGAATATTCGATCAGGTCACGTGTCCTGACGCGAGTTTATCATTTTTACCCATCCCAAAAAGTGCACAACGCAGCTAAAGAAGTTTTCACTTCAAAATAGTACACCGAACTACGGAGTAATCCTGTAACGCGATATAAAGTATACCCATACCTACACATACATACTTGTACACAAACAAACATACTCCCACACACTATTATTACCTTGAGCATATGCGAGGCGTACTTCCTAGCGTCCCTCCTGTCGGCGATGCCGGCCACGTGTTGCAGGATCCAATCCACCACGTCAGCGCCTATGAACGCGTTGGGGATCGTGATCTTCAGCCACATCCTGTCTCTGATCTCCAGACCTGGTCAGATTCCAAGTTTACTTATTATAATAGTTTAGTGTATGCAGTGTTTCCAGTGTGACTAGTGGTAAAAGAGTGTAAATAGTGTCTGTGTATTTACAAAGTGCTAACTACACTACCTAGGAAAAGTCTAAGATCTGGATTTGAGTGTGACCAGTATGCCTAGAGTCAACATTGTTACTAGTCATTACAGTGTTTATGTATTTACAGAGTACAGTTAATATATTTATAATCTAAACCAGTCTCTATCTAAAATAAAATTAGTCTTTACAGCCGTGTCTAGTGTTCACAGTAATATAGTGTTGTGTGTAATATATTGTAGTGTATCTAGTGTTAATAGTGTGTCTAGTGTTTATAATACTAACAAACGAAGTGTTGGAGCATATCTATCTAGTTTTCATAATTCACGCATAATCTTACCTGACTCTGGCCTCAGCATAGCCCTCACAACGATGGCCATATCCATGTTTACAGACAACTGGGGCTCCAACCCCCCAGCAGGCACAGTGCTAGCGTCTGAAGCTCCTCTCTCCGATACTGAGGATACTGGGAGGGCTGACAGAGATGGTGGTGGCGGAGGGTACGCCTCACGGAGGGCTTGCGTGTGGGCTACCCATGCACCTGGACATATAACGTAAGATAGAAAAATCAGATATCCTGCAAAAACCTTTTGACTGCATGGATGGTTTAAAGCGGTCACCACGACACTTTCTACTGTACTGAGTTAGTGTTCAAACCGCACAAATGCACAATTTTTCGTCCTGAGTCTGGGTGTTTTAAAGTGTGTTTTTAATTTCAAATTAACAGTTTTTTACTTAATGCATATAAAAGTGTACATGGTACTTTCACCAAAATATCATTTTTTTGAATGTCGTCTGTTTGTTCCGGCTTACTACAAAACCTACAGGCAATATCGCGAATCGTTCGATCGAACAAATCATTTATAATATGTAAATGATGGAATGTTGATCTAGTGGTTTTCGACTGCTATATTTTCCATATCCATATGCTATAGTTCCATTCGAATCCAGGATAAAAAAAACAAGCCTACGTAATTGGCTGGTCTCCTTTCAGACTGACCGCCGTGGCCGAAAATGGCGAGGAGAATGTCATCATCAGATCAATCGCAAAAACACAATAGTCTTTTACCGTTACATAATCGAACAATGGGGAACAATGGCATAAGTAAAACAATGACGTGTCTACCTTAACAAAACAATATATATCATTAACTAGCGAATCGACCCGGCTTCGCACGGGAATCTTTCAAATTCTTTTTTCTCTACTTTATATTAAATACTAGCTGTTGCCCGCGGCTCCGCCCGCGTGTATGTCGGTTATCGCGGCAAACAGTAACCTATGTGTTAATCTGATGTATCTTCTATACTTATAAAATAACATGTCCTGACTGACTAACTGACTGATTCATCATCGCCGAGCGGAAACTATTAAACTTGGGAATACAAAATTTGGTGAGTATGATCGTTTCATTAAGTAGATACCTATTAAGGAAGGAATTTTGGAATTTCTACCCCCAAGGGGGTGAAATAGGGGTTGAAAGTTTGTATGGAAGTCCGTCATTTTTTAAGTTAGAAACATGAAACTTTATTTTTGGGCTACTGATTAAAAATGAGTAAACACGTATTCAAGCGTTTCTGATAGTTAGAGCGGATATTTTACTCCTTAAGGGTGAAATAGGGGTTGACGTTTTGTATGTAGGTTAGTCTGGAAGTCCGTCATTTTTGAAGTTAAAAACATGAAAGTTTATTTTAGGGCTATTTAAGAAATATGAAACTTTATTTTTGGATTACTTATAAAAATTAGTAGATATGTATTTCAACGTTTCCTAATATTCTACCCCTAAGGGGGTGAAATAGGGGTTGAACTTTGTTTGGCATATTTAAATTAGAAACATGAAACTTTTCTTTTGGTTTGGGCTACTGATTAAAAATGAATAGATACGTATTTAGGCCTTTCTCGATATTCTACGCTGAAGGGATGAAATAGGCGTTGACATTTCGTAAGCGGGTTAGTCTAGAAGTCCGTCAGTTTTGAAGTTAGAAACATGAAAATTTATTTTAGGGCTATTGATAAAAAAATAGGAGATACGTATTTAAGCGTTTCCCAATATTCTACCCGTAAGAGGGTAAAATAGGGGTTGAAAGTTAGTCTGGAAGTCCGTCATTTTTGAAGTTAAAAACATGAAAGTTTATTTTAGGGCTATTTAAGAAATATGAAACTTTATTTTTGGATTACTTATAAAAATTAGTAGATATGTATTTCAACGTTTCCTAATATTCTACCCCTAAGGGGGTGAAATAGGGGTTGAACTTTGTTTGGCATATTTAAATTAGAAACATGAAACTTTTCTTTTGGTTTGGGCTACTGATTAAAAATGAATAGATACGTATTTAGGCCTTTCTCGATATTCTACGCTGAAGGGATGAAATAGGCGTTGACATTTCGTAAGCGGGTTAGTCTAGAAGTCCGTCAGTTTTGAAGTTAGAAACATGAAAATTTATTTTAGGGCTATTGATAAAAAAATAGGAGATACGTATTTAAGCGTTTCCCAATATTCTACCCGTAAGAGGGTAAAATAGGGGTTGAAAGTTTGTATGGAAGTCCGTCTTTTTTAAGTTAGAAACATGAAAAATTATCTTTGGGCTAATAGTTAAAAACGCGTAGATACTAAGTGTCTCTGGATATTATATCTACCTCTTTTGTTGTGCGGAAATTCCCTCGGATATCACCAACTGGTGGTTATGTCGGACTGGAACCGACTAAAAACCGCACACCGTCTCGGGTTCTAGAAACCAGGGAACCAGAGCGCCCTCAAAAGGAAATCCCATAAATGATATTTCTACCCCTAAGGGGTGAATTAGGTGTTGAAATGTCGTAAGTAGATTAGTTTGGAAGTCAGTCATTTTTAATTTAGTAGCCTGAAACTTTGTCCTTAGGCTTTTAAGTACAAATAAATTAATACCTATATCATCATTTATGGGAATTCTATTTCTAAAGGGCTAAAAATAAGGGTCGAACGTTAGTATGAAATCCTTTTTAATGGGCTATTGATTAAAAATAAATAAATAGGTACGTTTAAAAACATGAATAAATTATTCATACATACTTACACAGTTTTAATTAAATATATTGTAAATAATCAACTTCCACGCGAGCAAAGCTGCGGGCAACAGCTAGTAAGCTATATTACTGTAAAGTTTCATCCAATTCCGTCCAGTGCTTTTTGCGTGATGAAGTAACAAACATACACCCTCACAAACATTAGCTTTTATAAATTAGTGTGATGTGATAAAATCGAATACGAAAAACAATGTTAAATTTATCACTACAGTTAAATGAAAAATTAGACATAACGAATGAAGCTTATTTTCAAAGCATAAATAAAACTAAATTAATTAAGTATCTACAACTAATTCAACGAAAAAAATGGAAGGTATCTACAACTTACTAAAAGAAATTAAAACACCAACAAATAAGGCTAAGTAATTAAATATTTGCAACGAAAAACATCTGCTTACCTATGCCTATACCAATAACCTAACAAAATCCTATAAAAAAGTAAATTATAGGTACCTAGGTACCTATGCTATAACCTTACAAAATTCTAAAAATACCGAGAAAACCAATTAGTAACTACAAAAGACTATTTGCTAATTATTTAGGTACAACAAAAATCGCCTGCGTATACCTATGCTATAACCTGACAAAATCCTAAAAAAAAACTTCGTTTAAAAAAACTACCATAACCTATCATACCTATACCTATATACCTATCATAAAGATGTTTTGTATCATTTTCTGGTAAATTATGATGAACTATTATGTTATATGTTTACTCCTCTTTCAAGTATTTTAAACTTAAAATAAATATCATAATTATAAATGACCATTTAACGTTTATGGCATTCTAGTTTTTGGTTCAGTATCCTGCCAAAAAATCTAAATTTCTTTAATGTACAGAATTGAGCTTATACACTTTTCTTATGCGTTTAAAAGTAATCATATTACGTACCTATTGTAAAGTTAGTTACTTGATTCCAAAAGATGTCGCTGTTTTAAGCAAAGAAATTTTTCAAGAAAATTTAAAACAACCCTTTCTATGGAAAGAGAGAACATAAAACAAATACCTACCTTTTAAAATACTAACTATATACCACATTAATCACAATGCTTGTGCATAAAACGTTCCCACGATTATTTTGAATATTTAAGTCATGCGGGCACAACCAAACACACAGATTCGACGCCTACAGAGAGATATAGATATTATTTTTCCTATGGATAGAGAGGTTGCGATAAATCAAATACTTAATGCTACACCGAATTATACGTAATACGTTCTACGATTATTCCACGATATATTAATCAAAGTGTTATTAATTACGCATGGCTGGCAATAGGTGTCGCTACATGTTGTTTTACGTAATGATAAATTCTTTATAATTTTTTTTCCAATAGATAGAGAGATTGTGATAAATTAAATACTTTATGCTACAATCTTCAGAGTATCTCCTTTCTAACAAAAAAAGAATTATTGCAATCGGACTACTCGTTAATGAATTACAATTAATTACACATTTTGACTTTCATCTCCCCTCCCAAGGAAACCGTCCGGAATTTCGGAATAAAAAGTATCCTATGTCCTACCTCGGAGTATGAACTCAAATCATGCCAAGTTTCATTTGATTCCATTCAGTAGTTTCGGCGTGATGCGCGGCCAAGATACAGACAGACAGACAGACAGACAGACAGACAGACAAAAATGAAAAAAAAAATAGTTTTCGTTTCAGTATCGATAACAGAGTGCCCTCCAAAAAAATTTTCAAAATATCTTCAATGTACAGAATTTGACCTGTTACATTTTTATTATAAGTATAGATTAAAGTATAGTTAAAGAATTTTCTCCATAAACTCACCAGGATCTATAGGTCTGACTGGCTCCGTTCTCGGTATCGTGAAGTACCCTTTGGGATTGGGGTCCCAACACTTGGCTACGACCAGCTTGATGGGTCCTGGCTTCTGCACCACCTCCCGAAGTACTCGAACGGCTTCATCATTTGTCATATCCTCGAAGTTTACATCATTTACCTGTAATGTTTGGAAGATTATATTATTGTGATGGATGAACAGTATTTCATGGTGTTGGGACAAACGAACAAATGGGCTGCCTGATGGCAAGTGACAACCACGTGTTTTGAGAATGTGCAACCCAAGAGGATGTTTCTCATTTTATTACCCGACTACGGCAAAGCCAAAGGTATGTATGTATGTATGTTCATTTGTTCACTCATAGCTTCTTAACTACTTATTAGAACTGGACGAATGAGGTATGGTTAGAAGCGTCTTGATTGTCTTGTTAATGTACCATAACACATTAACAACGCGTGACTACGGCTTTTGAAACTTGTTTCATACTTTTTCAGCGTCGTTTTTTGTCGTAGTTGGGTTTTAGTTTTTACTTTTTTTTTAACACTAGCTGAGGCCCACAGTGTGACCAGTGTTCTTGTTTTTAATATATTAATCTCAATGTTTACGTTTTTCTTTCTATAAGAACTTGCTTGATGCAGATCCCGAGTTTTGACCTTAGCAACACATTTGGAGATTCATTTTTATTTCTATAGACTAACTTCTGGAAGCGGATTCGCCTAAAGGGTCCTTCTTCAAGAGTCAAAGTATCTCCATTTCAATAAAATCTGTGCAGCAGTTTAATAGTGAGAGTATAACAGACAGGCTTTATAATATTAGTATGGCCTGTTGGCCATTTCAATTTGGTCCAGTTTTTTGTTAAAATTTGGTGTTTATGTTTAACTAATGAGCACATGTTTATTAAAGGTGAGATATCTGATAATAATGTTTATTTTTGTAAGTTTTTATAGTAATTTTTACAATTCGGACTTTATTGCTAGAAGGCGCCGACATTTCCTAAGGCTTACTTTGGTAAGAAATACCAAAACAAACCTTTTTTTGATGTTCGTAATATCAACAAAAAGGTTTGTTTATATCATATGCACCATTGTATAGCCCATTCGTTTAGATAGTGTCACAACAATAACCACAACAATTTCACAACAATAACCACAATTGCGTGCGGGTGTACCCGCACGCAATTGTGGTTATTGTTGTGAAATATGAATTCATATATTAATTCACTAGCTGTTGCCCGCGGCTCCGCACGCGTGTATGTCGGTTATCGCGGCAAATAGTAACAAATGCGCAGCAAATGTATAAGCTATATTACTGTAAAGTTTCATCCAAATTCGTTCAGTAGTTTTTGCGTGAATAAGTAACAAACATACACACTCACAAACATTCGCCTTTATAACTAGTGTGATACAACGACGTAAACTGACAAATCACAATGACTTGTGGGTGTACGGGGCAGGCGGGTTCTTGTATGTAGTGGCGGCGTCCCGTTGACAATAAGGCGCACGTGCTACGGCGGCGCGATCAAAGTCACCGTATCTAAAGGGGCAGTGGTGGATTTACCACTAGGCTGAGTAGGCTGGAGCCTAGGGCGGCGAATTTTAGGGGGCGGCAAATTTAGACGATTTTTTTTCAAAAAAAAGAAAAAAATACATTAAGTATTATAATTCAAACTAAGAAAAAAAACGTCTTGACAATTTACCAAAAAGAAACAATGTATTATTCAGTGTACCAAATACTCTAAACTTTATATTAAAGAAAATACTAAACGCTCGGTGAAATGTATCTTTGTAAATATGGGTTTTTAAAATATCTCAATAGCAGTTTAATATTACAATTTAAATTAGTAATTTTCTCTAACATTTTTCAAAATCACCACTGAGAGCGGCATGAGGCCCTAGAATGCACCGCACCACCCGTTTCACCGGGCGGCGGAGAATTAATTTCGAATAGACATTTTCATCCCTCTATCCTTTCCGCCGCCTTTTTCTGCGCGATTTCATCTTCGCAAAAGAAGGTAAAACATCTGCCGCTATCGACCATGGTGCGTATTTTTGAGTATCTAACGCTGCGCTGCTCAAGTACTGGCACAGCGAATTGGCTCCATACACCGGACAGGCGGGATTCAAGTCACTCGTAGTAACCACGTTGAGGTAATTCCCAATGCATCAGTGCTCGGAAAGAACCTGCGTTACCCGGAACAAATCCCACAAGGATATTTCAGCCAACGCGCAAGCCGCATCCGTAAATACGATAATGATGTCCGTGTATGGCTCAAACTAACAATACTCTCCAAGGGTGCCAGAGGCGCGCCCTACTCTGGTCAGTCAGAGCGGTACCGTATAGCGTTATCGACCGGAGAATTCTGCGTACAGCCTTGTCACGATGCTCAGTTTACTCAAATTGAGCAAAAGTCGCCGAGGGGCAGACCAGAGGTGGAGAAGAGAGACCTATCGGTATGTGATGTTTCCACTAAAAACCACTCCGTCGGCCGGTTTCAGGCACCCTGCTCTGAGAAGGACCCAGACTATGTTATTTCAGGTCGACGCCGCGCGTATTCAGAAAGGGAAAAAAATTCCAAAGGGTCTCTACCCTTTGGGAATTGGGACGTCGACTGGTTTCGCCGTCGACGTCGTCTACGCTGCTGATCCTCCCCTACGGCCCTCTTCCGATCCCGTTCAGCAGTCTCTTTCTGGAGAATTACTTCTTCACAGAAAGAGACCACTGCGTCCCAGCCCTTCAATCAGTAATAATTAGGGGGACAGGTCTCGTTCGATATGGTCAACTAGGTCTTCGCGTTCAGGTGTCCACGCGGCCAGTCCTCCAACGTAAGTTTATCAGAGTCCCAGCCAGTTCGCAGTGGAGGAATTGTGCCATCTCCTCGCGTCCGATCTCATTACATACTCACCGAAGCAACCATGACTATTTGCGTCAGCCGGTAGGTGACGCGACCTTCCTCCCTGTCTACCCAAGCTTCGATGTTAGGCAGAACGACACCAACAGTTCGTTGACGCCCATTATGTGGCTGCTCCAGCCGCGAGCGCCATTGTGCCTGCTCCAGCCGCGAGTGCCATTGTTCCAAGGCCTATCGGTAAGCGTTCACCGCATTTCGAGCTCGTATTGGTCTTCACCGCTCTCGCCCCGGCGGATAGCACGAGCCTAGTCTAGATCTAACCTTCTCGTCCATGTCCACCAGAATATAAAAGGTGGGAAACGAGCCAGGACTGTTGCCTCCTCCGACGAATTGGTGGGGTATCGTCGTACGATCCGAATGGCCGCTACTCGCTGCACTTGATTGAGCTAGGCTTGGCAGCAGGAGGAGGCCTATAGACGCTTGGCCCACATCGGCGCTCCGTAGAGGGCCATAAATCGTAGCACAGCGCTAAATAACGGGCCTAGATACCAAATAGAACACGAAGGAGGCGATATTTTTTGTCACTATAGCAGAAGCATGCCAGGATTTGATCTTTAAAGCCAGGAAGGAGTGATTGTGGTCACCATATACGAGGGAGACATCTATAAACCGTAGATGGCTCGAGATCTGCTAGGGTACCAGAAGTTTCCTTTCTAGGTTACATCTAGTTCCTCGGTTACCAGTACCTGAGATATTGTTGTTTTAATCGGTCTCAGTATGACAGGACTACATCACCAGTCGTCTGACAGGGGGTATCTAAATGTATTTCAATTCAACACGGAAGAAAAAATAACATTTTAATAACCTACTGGCGGCAAATATGTAAATCCGTCACTGTAAAGGGGGTTTTATACCATCCTAAATTCAGGTTCCGATATTCAGTGTCCGATATAGGACGGTAAATTCAGACTCAGCGTCTGAATTTGAAGAATCCTGATCACACGTTAACTGATTCAGGGCTCTGAATCAGACGTAAAGGACGAGCGACAAGTGACGGACGTATCGAGTGAGAAAATGCCACCAATTCTATGGAAATACCAGGAGGTCTCGGGTTCGATTCGCGGTCGGACCAAATCTTTGTATGACCTACAAATATTTCTTTCGAAGTTTAGGTGTTTTCTATGTATAATATGTATTAACAAAAAAAGTATACATGTATGTATTTATATCAGTTGTCTAGTACCCATAACACAAGCTCTGCTTAGCTTGGGACTAGATGGCGTTGTGTGTTAGATGTCTGAAATATTTATTTATTAATCTATACTAATATTATAAAGCTGCAGAGTTTCTTTGTTTTTTTGTTTGAACGTGCTAATCTCAGGAACTACTGGTCCGATTAGATTTTTTTTTACAGTGTTGGATAGTCCATTTATCGAGGAAGGCCATAGGCTATATTTTATTTTTTTTAAAATAGGGATCCGTAAGAAAATTGCTATTTCGTAACCCAAGGCGTGAAATCGAAAACCTATTTTTGCGTGCGCTGCAATAACTATTGACAATAGAACAAAACAATGTATTACGGGTTTGTAGGTCCTATTAAGATCTACAAAAAAGTCCGCGAGAGCATATATTTAACTATCATGGTTTAGTCACAATAACCACTTTTGTGTTCAAAAAAATGATTAAATCGTCTGAAGAAAGAAACTACGTAAAATGTGTATCGTAATATTAATCCTTATCGGAATTAAGCATTATGTTATCAAGGGTATTTATGTAGAAGTAAAATACTTTTTCCGGATTCCGGTTTAACAACTGTCAAGCGAGTGCATGTTTCTGTTAGTGTCGCTATTTTATTAAAATTTCTCACGAAAACACAAGCCCCAAACAAAAGTGCGACCCCGTGGTGTTCACAAAGTGTCGGATCGAAGTTCCAAGATACAGATTCTTAGAAACACATCGAACTACGAACAAAAACACGAAAATCCATCATCGCCAAGGTAGATACCACTATAACTACATATATACAAATTGCGCGTTGTCACTTAAAAAAAAAAACCTAAATCCTGTTTGTATCAGTCATTCATCCGGCACTGTCAAATATACAAACATCAAAGAACCAACTTCACAACAGTGCTGAGGGTTGCCACTTTATAAAAAGAAAAAAGAAATAGTAGAAAATCTATACTTCTTAACAAAGGTGACGAAATGGAGAAACAAATAACTTTATTATTTGAAAAGCTCACCCAACAACTCAATCAACAAATGGAGCTTCAAACAAAACAGCTAACACAAAAAATTACTGATAATATAACATCAAAGATAGAAGAAAAATTAGATCCGTTTATTAAAGAGAACAAAATATTAAAACAGGAAGTAGATACACTCAAATCGAAAATCCATATTCTAGAGCGAGAAGGGAGAAAGAAGAACCTTATAATTCATGGCATGCCAGAAACAGAAAATGACAATAAACAACTTCTGGAAGATGTTTTGGAGACCCTAAACATAGTAAGTGGAAAAACAGACAAAGCCAAGTGGGATATATGGGAAATAAGTAAGGTCCAGAGATTAGGTAAAAAGATCGAAAACAATAACAGACCGGTTCTCATATCGGTTACACTCGAATGGAGGAAAATTGAGCTATTAAAGAACAAAAAACTATTACCAAAAAATGTGCACATTACAGAAGACTTCCCCAAAGAAGTTTTAGAACTCCGAAAGGACCTTAAGGCTAAACAAAAAGAAGAGCAAGAGAAAGGAAATACTGCCTTTATAAGGTATGACAAGCTAATAATAAAGAGTAACAAAAACACAGAAAAACGAAAAAGAACTTCTCCTTCACCTGATCAAGAAGAAAAACAGAGAAACGACAATATCATCAAAACGCCTAACTCCAAATTCAGCAAGATAAATGCATTCGACCTGTTAAACAAAACCAAAAAGTAACAATTAAAATCCGGAGCCACAACAACAAAATATAAGAACTACAATAAAATAAAAACTACAACAAAATAAAAACTACAACAACAAAATACAAGAACTAAAATAAAATAAAAACTACAACGTCCCCAACCCGGCTGGTCCCCGTGGGGATTACGACCACTACCCTCCAATTTTGACTGAAGTGGAAAGATTTGGAGGAGGCCTATACCCGAAAAGGGACTATACAAGGAAAAAACGAAAACTAACTCATTAACATATTGATAAGAATATATACTAAGGAAACTAACAAAAAAGTCAATAAGATATGTTTAAAACTATTATATGTATAGGTTTAAAGGGCTTAAATAAATAAATAAAAATACTTTTTGTTTCATCCCAATCGGACATTTCGTTTAGAAGTTATCACGAGTATAAGTTATAAGACGAGAGTTGGTACCTAATAATGAGTTATTTGCCAGAGTTGTTATCAACATAATATCTAATATTAATCTTTATCCAAATATATGTGTTGTTGATTATGAGTATTAGAAGAGTATAATAAATACATCTATACAAATATATTAAGCTGAAGAGTATGTTTGTTTGTTTGAATGCGCTAATCTCAGGAACTACTGGTCCAATTTAAAAAAAACTTTCAGTGTTAGATAGACCATTTATCGAGGAAGGCTATAGGTTATATATCATCACGCTAAGACCAATAGGAGCAGAGCACCAATGAAGAATGTTTAAAAAACGGGGGAAAATTATCACGCTACGGGCAATAGGAGACGCAAACGAAGTTGCGTTGGTCAGCTAGTATATTATTAAACCTGGTGACACCGTTTATTAAAAAGAACAGCAAGTGGACTATACAGCCTACTTGTTTCATATTATTACTTTTATCTGATTGGATGACAGAGAAAAATGCCTGGTACAGTTCTAGCAGTTCTAGATATTCGTCTCTATATTTAACTAGCAACCCGGCCCCGATTCACATGAAAGTCTTTGAAATCCTGGATTTCCTCTACTATTATAATATGTATGTATTGTACATATAAACTTTCGTCTTGAATTACTCTTTCCATTGAGTCCGTAAAATCCCCCTCCGAGAGACACAAACCCTATACCAACCCGTCTGGCCAGTGTGGTATAGTCAACTTACCAAAACCTGCTTTCTAAGGAGAGCTCTATGTCCAGCAGTGGACTATCAAAGGGTATTAATGATGATGGAGTATAAGGATAATATGAATAAAGGGTGTATAATATAATCAAGCTCTTTGATTTGGTAAGTGCTCCTGTAATTTGTTTTCCTGAAAAAACAATGCTATTTCATTTCCGTGTTTCTTTTTAAAAAAAAAACAGAAATTATTCATAATAGAAGATCTAAGTATCACTAGGCCACCATAGTGTGGGTCGCCGTGCTGCATTGTCTGCATTTGCAGTGAGTATGCTGACCACCACTCTTGGATTCAGCTTATGCTTTCCATCCGGCAAAGTAGTCATTTTGGCAGGGCCAAACATTAAAAAAAAACAACTATCAGCTGATAGCACCATAACATGAAAACAACAGAATACAGATCAGCTGATAATTAAGTTTAAAAGTTAGAACTAAAAACAAGGTATTGACTTTAGGACTCAGTACTTACCTGTAAGATCATGTCTCCTGGCTCTATCCTCCCATCCAGAGCAACAGCACCCCCTTTCATTATACTCCCTACATATATCCCCCCATCGCCACCTTTATTAGACTGCCCCACTATAGAAATACCTAAAAAATTCACTGTATCCATATTTAAAGTAACTGTAATTATGTGCATAGACATTGTAGAGTCAGTAATCGATGAGTAAGAAGACGTTCTGGACATAACTTGCGGTCTTTTTCGTCTGCGCTGAGGTCTTTTTCGAGAACTAACTTGGAGATGTGATACGCTACTACATTCAGTTAGTGCACGGTCTACTGACGCGTTGGTGTGTCTGCCTGTAGTCGTTGTGATCTCAGACTGACTGTCAAAGAGGCTGGTAGAATCTAAGTCGGAAGAAAGAACTGAAGCTGTCTCATATTCCAAACCATGGTTGCCATATTTTGAGTGTCCATTTATCCGTAATCCACGGTATTTATATTTATCGCAGGATGCTCTGTGTCCAGGGCGAGAGCTAATAGTGCTGTCTGTGTCCGTACAGGTGTCTCTGGTGACCGGTGCCGGAGCACCATGGGTTTGTTTCGCCTTGCCAGCATTACTATCCGTACACTGAGATGCACCGTCCGAGGGGTTCGATCCCTCCGCAGACACAAGCCACGACACAACACGACCATTAAAACACGGTAGATGAGCGTTGTCATCCACTATTTCTTCTTTAACAACACCAAAATCATCGTCCATAGATTTGAAGAAAAATTTATAGTTCGGCCTATTCAATTGGTTTTTAAAGTCTAATAACGTCACTTTTTCAGGAGATATGGGAATTTTCACTAAATACGGTGTTTCTTCATCGTCTATGTAATAAATAACTTTCGTTTCCTCCATTTTTAATGCATTTATTTGTTAAATAACAACACCCTTACGATCTATAAATATCAGTCGCCATCACAAAAATGGCGATAAATATAGTTCCACTTCTGGACACCACGGAGCGCCACTGTTGCTTTTGTTTTATCAATACGGTCGGATACACTTACGAAAAATCTGAAAGTAAATCCCTGTAAGTGTATTTTTATAATCTGTGAATCCAATTCTAACTTTATAATCTGTAGAATGTTGTTTATCATTTTGAATTCAAAAACATTGTCGTTTGTTTGTGAAGGTTTGGTTTAGTGAGTTCCTGTTAAAATTAATAAATTGTTCACAAGAACTGTTAAAAACATCAAAATGGTATTGGAATCTGAGGCTAAGTTGGTTGATACTATTGCTAATCAATTAGACGAATTCTACAAAAGAGTCGATGGTAGGTAATGAATTTAATTCACGGTTCTGTCACTCGTTATTTGAAAAGTATTCAATATTAACGAGAGTTTATTAATTAATTTCCAGATAAAATAGAAAAAGAACAGCAAGAGTTAAAGGCATGTAAAAAGAAAACGGAATTAGAAACGAAGTTGGCACAGGAAATGAAACTACATGTAAGTATTTTACAGTTACGTACCATTTTCTTGCTAAAATCTGAACAATGTTATTCCTTATTGTTCGGTTGTTTTACGATTGAGTGCGTAGAAGGTAAGTTGAGTCGTTTCAAAGGCGTCTATCGCCTGTAACTACACCAAGCAAATAACGAAGTGAAAGTTTAAAAAACTATAACCGGAGAGGCAACTCTTGATGAAATTATTTCAAATCTATTGAGACCTTGTTCTCTAAAATCTGTTCCATAGCGCTACAGTGTAACATACAAACGTATTTAAACTCCCAAAAATATTATCCTTCCTTTTGGGTTTTGGTTAAAAATATTCAATTGGAACAAGTGATACTCCCAGTTTTATTGGCCATTATAGTTGTACTCTGCTTTTAAGATGCATAGAGAGATATTACATACATAGTCAAACCCACCCTAAAACAAATACACTTTGAATTAACTATAAATATTAAACAGACTGATAGTCCCAAAGGTACTAATAAATAAAAACTTTTTATAAAAAAAAAAAACCGACATCCAAAAAACATCCAATGAAAACTCTCTGCCAAAAAACACTTAAAAGCGTAAAATAAACTGGTTCTTCATAAATTGCCTATACCTAATTCTTTATTCATTTATATAGTAGTATTATAATGTGTGCTAGGTACCTAGAATCTGTTTGAAGTCGGTGCTAAGCCAATCAAATTTCATCATCAAGAATACAAATTAAGGTCTATACGTACGTGTAATATTAAATTCATGCTCTAATCCCTAAGTTGAAGAGTTTAACCTTCTATCATCAGCTTACCTAAATAACTTGAAAGTATAAGACTGAAGGTCTTTAGATACATATGAAATTGAAAGAATTATCCTCCAACTCCTAACCGTTGAGGAGTTGTACCTTCCACCTTCCATCATCAGCTAACGTAAATAATTTGAAAGAATACGACTAAAGGTAACATATGTACATATGATATTTAAAGATTTATCCTCCAACTCCTAACCGTTAAGGAGTTGTACCTTACATCATCAGCTTATCATCATAAAATGATGACTACCAGATGAAAAACCGGTGTAACTTCAGAAAATATACAAAAAACATAGTATGTGCCTATAAAAAATGAGGGTTTCCCTCAATTTCCCTGGGATCCCATCATCAGATCCTGATATGCTGGCAATGGGACCACCTCGGAAGCATACCCTTTCGAATACAAAAAAAATTTTCAAAATCGGTCCACAACTGACGGAGTAATCGGTGAACATACATAAAAAAAAATAATAAAAAAAAATACATACAGTGGAACATAGAACCTCCTCCTTTTTGGAAGTCGGTTAACAAATAACTTTTTATGTTTATACAATACTAGCTGTCTCACGCAATCTCGTTTGCGTCTCCTATTACCCGTAGCGTCATAATTTTCCCCCGTTTTTGAAACATTCTTCATTGGTGCTCCGCTCCTTTAAGTCTTAGTTTGATGATATATAGCCTATAGCTTTCCTCCATAAATGGGCTATCTAACACTGAAAGAATTTTTCAAATCGGACCAGCGGTTTCTGAGATTAGCGCATTCAAACAAACCGGCCTGAAAGTTAGTAAGGCACGGAAGGCCAAAGATAGAACGGTCATATTGGGATGCGACTCAGAAGCGGAACGGGACAAGGTAAAGAAAAGGATCGAGAGCAGTGGTGATGGATTGATTGTGGCGCCCATGCAAAACAAGAACCCACTCGTCGTCCTCAAAGATGTTTTCGTGGACGGCGACGACGACGGAATAATTCGGGCCCTTTACACCCAGAACGCCGACGTCTTGGGCTTGTCACAAGAAGAAAAAGACCTGTCTGTAAAATATAAAAAGCGCACAAGGAACCCAGAAACCTCCCATGTGGTCTTGCAGGTCAAGCCAAGAGTGTGGCAGAGGATGACGGAGGCTGGAGTCCTCTACCTGGACCTGCAAAGGGTCAGAGTGGAGGACCAGTCTCCGCTCATCCAGTGCACGAAGTGCTTGGCATTCGGCCACGGCCGCTAGTTCTGCACCGAGAGTGTGGACAAGTGCAGCCACTGCGGAGGCCCGCATTTGCGTGAGAAATGCCCCGACTATACTACGGGAGCCGAACCGAGGTGCTGCAACTGCTCGCACTCTGGGCTGCGGAGCCTCGGCCACAACGCCTTCAGCGCCGAATGCCCGACCCGCGCAAAATGGCACTACTTGGCACGATCAAATACCGCATATTTATGACTCACTCACATACATACACATACTACACAGAAACACATACACTGATTTGGAAAGTATATCATAAGTATATATGGACACATCAGAACATGCACACAACATTGGACAGGTACACTTAAACAAAAGAAACAGAATAGGAAATAATTCACAACAGAGATTGTAACAAATATATATATTTAAGCATATGTATATGTATATTGTTAACAGAAGGAATAAAAAACAGGATTGTGTGAATTAGGTGAAGCAAACATGCACATAAAACACCAGACACGTACACAAACAAATATAAAATAAATAAATAAATAAAAATAGCCTTTATTTACTCTGACCTTTGTACAATATAAAAAAAATAAAAACATGAAATTATGCTAACTATACCTAACTATACTTCTATCTATTTTCTGTATGTATATAACTTAACATTTAATGTCAGTTACCAGGTCAGGCTGTCTTGCGACATAGGCCTCCTCAAGATCCCTCCACATTTGTCTGTCCATTGCTGTCCTTCTCCAACCCTTGGGCAAATCGTCTTCCCATCTTTTTTTCTGCCTTCCTCTACGTCTTTTTCCGTCCCGCGGGTACCCTTCTGTTACTTTTTTGGTCCACTTTCCTGTTGTTGATCTCATCATGTGACCAGTCCATTTCCATTTCAAGCTTCGTGTTTTTACTTTAACATCTGCTACTTTGGTGATGCTCCTAATTGTTGCAGCTTTCCATTTGTCTTTCAACCTTAGTCCCAACATACTTCTTTCCATTCCTCTTTGGCATACACCTAGTTTATGCTCAATTTTGTGTTATGCTCTGTTAGTGGCCAGGTCTGGCAGCCATACGTGAGACATGGAAGTATGCAACTGTTGCATACGGTTTTCTTTTCCGAGATGGGTACAGATTTATTTTTCATGATTTCCCTAAGGGACCAGTATCTTTGCCATGTATTATTTATTCGTCTTTCTACTTCTTTAATTGCTAAGTCTTCCACAGATATGACTTGACCCAGGTAAATATACTCTTTAACGTATTCGATCTCTTCTTCGTCCACCTCAATTTTGACTTCGGTCTTGTTTGTCATCAATTTTGTTTTACTGACATTCATCGTTAAACCTGCCTTTTTACTTTCATCTGTTAGTTGTTGTAACATTGTTCTTAGTGTGATAGGATCTTCTGCAAACAAAATGAGGTCATCTGCGAATCTCAGGTGGTGTAACTTTTCCCTGTTTATTTGAATTCCGAAAGTTTCCCTATTAAGTTGCCTAAATATATTTTCCAAAACTGCATTGAATATTTTTGGTGACACAAACAAATATACAGAGTCATAAATATCGATCTCATAGACCAGAAAATAACAACTGGGAGAGACATCTTGGAGGGACAAAATCAGGAAGTTGGAAGATCAAAAATATATTGAGCAAAATAAGAGACAGAAATTATAACCATCAGCAAGCTGTGTTACTGGAACACAATATCAAGAGCGACAGAAAACAAAAATCATTACCTATAAACAAAATTAACTAAAAAGATTTAGACAAATCAAAACCAAAGGAAGTATAAAATTAAATTGAAAGCATGTGTTACACAAAGTAGAAAACAAAACTACAAACCGTAAACAAAAACTATAGTATTGATAATTTGAAGTAAGAAAAAAAAGTAACTGTGAAAAATAAAAGAATACCTAACATAGACACTAAATTTGCATAAGAAATATAGATACTACATTTGTATATGAATTAAAAATAAAGCAACTGTGTATAATAAAATGATATTTAAGATAGACATAAAACTTTGAAAAAAAAATCTCCATATTAGGTAAAGTAGAATTAGTAAATTAACGGGAATTTTACCTGATAAAACTACATAATAACTGATAAAATATAAAACTTAAAATGACAAGGTCCTGTCGGTACTATGGACGGGGAAAAGCTGCGAGTACACTGAGTACTAGTTCAACCATAAAATTCAGTTTGCCCAGAGGTCCAATGCTAATTGCTCCGTGATAAACTGATGTTCAGGTAAAACCGGTTGAAACTAGTAGCCCACCCCAAATGTTGGTAATTATAAAAGCTAGAAAAATTATATTTATTCAATATTACTAGTGTTAGCCTAGTGGTCGAAATTCGACCATTTATTTTTCTTAGTTCTTCTTCTGCCCTCCTCTTCCATACAAACGTCAACTGTGCTATAGTTCTTGCACGTTCATTTGCATAATTCTCGTAAAAGGAGGTACAAAATGTTTGCTATACATATATCTAAATATATACATATATAGACAGATAGATAAACAAACAATATTTCTCTAATCTTTCAGAATGAGCTCAGTGAACGCTTAGCAGAACTCTCGCGGCGTGGTACCGAGTTGGACAGGGTCTGTGCTGCCATGGGACGAGTGACAATAGCCGACAATGATAAAAGTCGACTGGATAATGCCAAGTATATATTATTATTTGAAAGCCGGGCGCTTCCCGTGTGGTCCCATTTCAATTTGATCCAGTTTTTGAAGTCGGTTTTTTATTTAAATTTTGTATTATCTAACATCTAATACTGTATGTATCCCTTTACAGAGAAAACTACCAATTGGCTAAAGAATTAACAGGGATCAGATTGAATTTTAGCGCTCCAACGAACATCGCGAAGGGCTGTATCCTTTACAATAGAATAAAACATCAGGGAGAATCATGCTTCAGGAGAGGGCTATCTACAAACTTAGGTAGCTCAAGGTACGTCGGGGTTCCAGGGTTTTCCTTTTTTCCGGTTGGTTCGATTCCGACATGCCAGTGGTATCCGGGGGGATTTCAGCACAAAAAGTGGCCATGAGTTTCTTTGGCCGTATTCTTCTCATAAGGCTCTACACATTTTGGAAACTGTAAGTTAAGTTGTAAATGGACTTAATACTTTGAGAAGTGTTGGTCGGCTGGACCACAGTGACACCATGGCCTTTACCAGTCTTAAGCAATTCAAGCACTTGACACTTTCAGGTGGCACCGGTGATGATTAGCACTTACCATCAGGTTAAAAGTTCAGTTTTAAACCAGAATAAAATAAAAAAATATTACCTATTTTCTTAACAAAATTAATCAGACATTAAGAGTGAGCCTCGGAAGCTTCTGCAGCCGTTCGAGATCGACATGTCAGCCGGAGGCGACTGCGAAGCCCTATGGGGCGTCATACAGTCCACAGCAGCCCCCGGGTGGAACTTCCTCCATGACAAAGAGAATCGACCTAACAATTAGCTAAACAAGATTTTAGATGTAAGAATGAAATATTTTATGTATTAGAAATGTTTTTTTTATGAAACTCTAATAAAAGGTAGAATTATGAACTTATCTTTTTTTTTAGTTTTAAGAGAGCATTCTTTTAGTTTAGTCCTGTAAAGATGTTGTGGGAGAGCCACGCTTCGGCATGAATGGGCCGGCTCGACCGGAGTAATACCACGGCCTCACAGGAAACCGGTGTGAAATAGTGCTTGCGCTGTGTTTCATCGAGTGAGTGAGGATACTGGAGGCCCAAACCCTACCCCTCCCCCAAAGGCCGACAACGCACCTGTGACGCCTCTGGTGTCTAAGGTGTCCATGGGCGGCGGTAATCGCTTACCATCAGGCGATACGTCTGCTCGTTTGCCGCTTATTCCATAAAAAAAAAAAACACCCCTAACGCTCACTGGACCACGGACGACAGAATCGACGACGGATCGCGTAAAGAGTGGAAATATTAGTGACACAAAATGAAAGAATTCTCCGTTGCCTAACTAGGTAGAAACGTGTATTTCAGCTTATTGCAGCGTAAGTGTGGGCGCACACCGGAGTCGACAGACAGTCTCCGACGAGACAGTTTGTCGAGGCTCGACTAGATTGCTGTTAAAAAGCGTTGTGTTAGGTGGGACGTGCGTTGTGGAATTGTAATACAGGAAGTATAAATAAAAACAATTAAATTTAAACAAAAACCGATTTTTTTCTTGTAATATTTGGCCCGGCAAAGTGACTCTACTCTGCCTGATTGAAAGCATAAGCAGAATCCAAGAGTGGCGGTCACCAAACAATGCAGCATGGTGACCCACACCATGGCGGCCTAGTGATGCTTTTGCATCTCAACAAGTATGGAACTTGTCGAAGACCGTTTCGATGTGCGCCCGGCCTAACAGTAAAATATTAAGGTAGGTAGATGACACCTCAGTCAAATTAGTAGCTTTTTATCATGTCAAAACGATAACTTTGTAAGAAAAATGTACTAAATACATACTTGTGACGTCACGGTTTAATCTATATTTATAAAAGAAAGTCGTGTTAGTTACACTATTTATAACTCAAGAAGGGCTGAACCGATTGGGCTGAAAATTGTTGGAGAGGTAGCTTAGAACCAAGAGACGGACATAGGATACTTTTTACGTAGGTTATTTTTTGTATTTTTCCCGCGACGGTAACCATGGTTGTTGTTGTACCCATAGGTTGTACCGCAGGTAGCACCGTGGGGCACAGCTAGAAATATTATAAAGCTAAAGAGTTTGTTTGTTTGAACGCGCTAATCTCAGGAACCGCTGGTCCGATTTGAAAGATTCTTTCAGTGTTGGATAGTACATTTATCGAGGAAGGCTATATATCATTACGCTAAGACCAATAGGAGCGGAGCACTAATGAAGAATGTTACCAAAACGGAGGTATTTTTTTACGCTACGGGCAATAGGAGACGCAAGCGACGTTGCGTGGGTCAGCTCGTTTGTAATAGAAATGAAAAGCTGTAATAATGATATTTACCGAGATGTTTTGTAATATTTGTTTTAATGGAGACATCGGTATTTATTTACGATACAGTCATGTCATCTACCCTTTTCTATAGTGTTGAAATGAAAATCTGCGTGTATGTGTACGTAACTGTAAGTGTATATATATGTGTGTGTGTGTTTGAGAGGATATGTATGGGTTAAACGTGACAGTTCATAAAAGAGTAAATGAATAAGCCAAGTATTTCTTAAAATATTGTATTTTAAGCGTTATGAAATACGCTCTTCGCTTTCTTCTCACGTTTCTTCTGTTCCTTCTGTCTCTTCTGCTTCTCTGTGCTTTTCAGAAGTTTCTTGATTGCATCTACTGTTAAAGTTTCTTCTAAATCTGTGTCTGTTCTACCTTCTGATGATGGTTTTATTTTTTTATTCGCTGGCGTTTCTTCGAGTGGTAGGTTCTTCTTTGAAGGTTTAACACTGAAACAAAAAAGGAAATAGTAACGCCATCTAGTGTACAATCGATAAAGAATACAGCGCCATCTATTTTTTTAAAACAAAAACACTTAAATATTGCCTGCCTAAATAATTCATTAATGATGCCACTAATGTTGGAAGCCTAAAAAACTACCCACGAACATTTAATTCCCTTTTATATTCCCTACTATTCCTACCCTTTACCTTATACCTAGTGTTAATCTGTTTAATTACACTTCCATTACTTTTTTTAATGTATGACCCGGCAAAAATGACTACTCTGCCTGATGGAAAGCATAAGCAGAATACAAGAGTGGTGGTCACCATACTCATTGCGAATGCAGACAATTCAACAATGCAGCATAGTGACCCACACTATGGCTACTATTGAGATGCTTCTGCATCATTGGGCCTCCGGTCTCGCACTCACCAACGAAACACGACAGCACGAACACTGTCATTTTAGGTTGATCTTCTGTGCGAGGGTAGTACCGGATTAACTGTGCTGAAATCAGCGTGACTCTACTACCTTGATATTCTCTCTGTATATAAATGACAGAATATGGTAGATGACATTTAGTCAAATTACTTTTTATCATCTGCCAAAACGATAACTTCGTATGAATAATGTACTAAATACATACTTGTGACGTCACTGTTTTAGACTACTGAATTGAGCAATATATTTCAATGTTTATTTGATTAAAACTTGTAATACAAATAAAAAGCTGTAAATTTACCGCGATGTTATGTAATATTCGAGACATCGATATTTATTTACGATGCATTCAACTACCCTATTCTTAAAACAGTGGGCGAACCACGCATCCGTATTTTAATGAGCTGGTTCGACCGGAGTGATACCACTGCGTTGTGTTTCACCAAGTGAGTCTCCCCATCCCCCAAAGGCCGGCAACGTACTTGTGACGCCTCTGGTGTTGCGGGTGTCCATGGGCGGCGGTAATCGCTTACCATCAGGCGATACGTCTGCTCGTTTGGCCCATTAAAAAAAAAAGAAACAACTTACCCCACAGTTTCCATCTTATCAAATAAGTGGTCGTAGTCATCCACATCTTCTACTTCCTCCTTGATCTCATCTGCCACTTTTTCTTGTATCTCCTTCTCTGCGTGTTTGAGTGGAACAGAGATCTCTGATTGCACCAGTACACATGATAACTTAGATGTTAGGTATTGCTGAAAATATATTTATTATTATAGAAATAAATATTTTTGGACATCTAAAGCCGGGTCCCCACCAAAGTAAAGTTGTAAATTATTGTGTTGTCAACACGTGTTGGTGACAAAAGTTTCTGTAATTTCCTTGTGTTGGCAACAAAAATTGTCAACAAATGTTGAGTACAGTGTTTCCGTTTTTGGCGGTAAACGTCAAAAGAATACGCTTGTTGCAAATATTTATTGGCTCTGTGGAGACGCTTAGTTGGAATGTTTTTCAAATTGTTGACGACTCGGTGTAGACACAATGGAAACAAAAGTTGGCGATTTTTTGAAGTGTTGCAAACAGTTGGTACATTGAAATTGCCAACAATTTTGGTGGAGACGTGCCTTAACACACAACGCCATCTAGTCCATAGCTAAGCAGAGCTTATACTATAGGTACTAGACAACTGCACGTTTGGCCTAGTGGTTTAACGGTCGCCACGCTGTTTCCTACTTCGCCAAGTGTCGTGGGTTCAAATCCCACGTAGGACTACACTTTGTGTGATCCACAAATTGTTGTTCTGAGTCTGGGTGTTCTTTGTGTCCATTTCATGTATGTTTGTAAAGTCCCCCGCAACACAGGATTTATTCCTAGTGCGGGAGTTGTCTTTAAAAAAAAAACTGATATAAATACATATTTAAATACTTTTATTTTGTAAATACATACATATTATACATAGAAAACACCAAAACTCCGAAACAAATATTTGCAGATCATACAAACATTTGATCCGACCCGGGAATCGAACCCAAGACCTCAAGCACAGCAGTCGCATACGCTACCACTGCGCCACAGAGGCAGTCACAAATAGTACTATTATTATTATTCCTTACCTTATAAACCAATTCCTTAGTCTCAAACTGGTGTACCCTGAGCTGCCGGTCCAAGCTGGTGCTGATCACCAGTCTCCCATCATCTACTTTGGCTATATCCGTGATGGCTCCTGCGGACCCTTTGAAGCCTTTGTCTGGTTTCCCTTTCCGAAGGTCTACTTGATGGAGCTGGCCTCTACCGAAGCCGACCAATACCTGGCTGGAAGTATCTATATATTATTACGTGAGGCAAATACTTTGTACCCAGTTTAACGAAAATTATACGAACGGAGTAGTATTAAATTTGGCACAGTTACATGTGCAGTCAGCTAAAAAAATGTGTGCAAGAGTCGGACTCGCGCACGAAGGGTTCCGCACCATCTAACTCCTACTAATATTATAAACTGATAGACTGATAGATGTTTGTTACTCTTTCACGCAAAAACTACTGAACGGATTTGGATGAAACTTTACAGTAGTATAGCTTATACATTAGAATAACGTATAGGCTACTATTTGCCGCGATAACCGAAATACGGGCGGAGCTGCGGGCAGTAGCTAGTTATCTATAAAAACGGCAAAAAAATCACGTTTGTTGAATGGGAGCCCTCTTAAATATTTGTTTTATTCTGTTTTTCAGTATTTGTTGTTATAGCGGCAACAGAAATACATCATCTCTGAAAATTTCAAGTATCTAACTATCACGGTTCATGAGATACAGCCTGGTGACAGACGGACGAACAGCGAAGTCTTATTAAAAGGTGTCTTTTTACCCTTTAGGTACGGAACCCTAAAAAAGTTATGATCGATTTTTGACAACTGGGCGACCAGTACTATTCTATTAGATTTCTTGTAACCTTGATGGGGAGAATCTACTAATTGTAGTTTCCTGGCGTAATTTCTCCAATTCCAAAAAAATATATATTATAGTTTAAAAAACTAAGAAAAAGATCTCTGGAACGGCTGGACCGATTTCGACGGGACTTTCACTGATGAACTTAGGCTTTTTTTAGACTAGCTCCGCCCCGCGTCGTTACCCACGGTACGACAATAACCGCCGGTAACACCGCGGGGTTCAGCAAGTTTAAGATAAGAATACTGACCGCTCATCAAAACTGTTAGTAATGCAGGTGGCGGCCATTTTCTCGAAGTCAACACATATCACGGGGCGTCGCTGAGCGCGAGTGTCGTATAACCTAAAAAATAATAAATAAAACTCAAGGATAGTATTTAATAGTCCACTCGTTGGCGCATTGGTAGGATATGCGACTGCTGTGCCAGAGGTCTCGGGTTCTATTCCCGGTTCGGACCAAATGTTTGTATGATCTGCAATTTTTGTTTCCGAATTTGGGTGTATGTATTTATTTACAAAATAAAAGTAATAAATGTATTTATATTACTTGTCTAGTACCCATAACTCTGCTTAACATGGGACTAGATGGCGTTGTGTGTTAGATGTCCGAATAAATATTTGTCTGAAATATTGGACATTTAATAAGGTTTTATCATACAAATATTTCTCCCGGGTGGAATCGAACCTCTGGCATAGCAGACAGACCAACACGTCCAATACTAATATTTTAAAGAGGCAAAGTTTCTAACTTTGTATGGTTGTAGGAGGTAATCTTCGGAAGTACTGGTCCGATCCTGACAATTCTTTCACTAACAGAAAGCTACACTATTCAGGAGTGATATAGGCCATATTTTCCAGCCAGGCCAGTCCCCGACCCACACTCGGCCAACGTGGGGACATATGGCCTTAACCCTCTCCTGAGGAGAGATCCGAGCCCAGCATTGGGAGATTATGGGTTGTTGATGACAGGCCATATTTTATTATGATTCAACAAAAAATTCGGTTAAAAATAATGGTATTTGTAAATCAAGTCGAAGAAAAGCGGGCGGTTAACGTCCAACGAAGTGGGCACGGGTCGGCTAGTATATATTTAAATAAAATAAATCTTACCTTTTTTTTTTTTTTTTTTAACGTGTGGAAATCCCCTCGGACCGTCACCCCACCGGGGCTTGCGGCGGGGCGGTGTGTCGGACTCGAACCGACTAAAACCACACGGTGTGCCACTCTGCGCCTGTGAAGGGAGGAATCCGGGAACTGCAGATATTAACACATCCGGACCCCTCCCAGCGCTTGCCCGCATAAAAGCGGGCACCGTCAGCTGTTAACATCTCGATTTAGGCGACGTACGGCACACGCGTAACGTCGCCTCCTCGCGGGCGGCCACTATAGCGGATGGAAGGGAAAGCCCGTCCCGACCATCCGCGGCCACACTCAGGGCGGCATGAGGCGCTGATAGGCGCGCCTCCGCCGCCCGGTTCGCCGGCGGCGGATTGGGTCCGAGTGGATATCATCCTCCCGGGCCTTCTCCGCCACCTCCTTCCGCGAGATTACGTCTTCGCAGAAGGTTGCGACCGCGGTAAAACTGCTGTCGCTACCGGCCATGGAGCGTATGACGGCCGGTAGCGAGAGATCTCCTCCGATGACTGCAGTGAGGGCCCGGCGCTGCGACGCCCAAGCGGGGCAAATCGCCAGCGTATGCTGGGCCGAGTCCTCACTGCAGTCGCAGTGGTGGCAGGCGGGACTCAATTCCCTCCTAGCGACCGAGTGCAGGTACTTCCCGAAGCAACCGTGCCCGGAAAGGACCTGCGTCAGTCGGAAGGAAAGGGTCCCGTGCTGCCGCCCTGCCCACTCGAGGATGACCGGCTGAAGAGCCTCCACGGCGGCAAAGCCAGCGCGTGGAGTCTCCAGCCGGAACGACCATCTGTCCATAGTGGCTCGACGAGCGGCTTCACGCCATTCGCGTACCTCTTCGGGCGGAGGGGGATAGCCATACTCCGCCCGATATTCAGCCACCCGTCGATAAACTTCGGCGAGCACTTCCGCCTCCAAATCCCACGGGGGTGTTCCGGCCAGGGCGCACGCCGCCTCGGTCGACACCGTGCGGTATCCGCGTATGGCTCTGACTGCCAATACCCTCTGAGGCCGCCAGAGGCGGGCCTTATTTAGGGCAGTCAGAGCCGCCACCCACACCGGTGCACCATACAGCGCCATCGACCGGACAACCCCCGTGTACAGGAGTCGCGTTGCGACGCTGGCTCCACCCAAATTGGGCAAAAGTCGCCCAAGGGCGGAGGCAGCGTCGACCAGCTTCGGACCAAGCTGTCGGAAGTGCTCGTCGAAGAGCCACCTACCGTCGAGGATCAGGCCCAGATACCTCATCTGGGCCCGAACCGGTACGAGGACCGACTTGACCACTATGGAGGCGCCGGGGGGCGGACCACGACGGGGCCCATGAAATAGTAGGGCCTCCGTCTTGTCCAGGGCCACCCGTAAGCCCAGCGCCTCGATGCGCCCGACCACCAGAGAAACACCCCAGGTGGCCAGGCGCGCCGCCTCTTGGAAGTTCGCCCCCCGGGCTGTGACAAGCGTGTCATCGGCGTAACAAATTACGCCCAGCCCGGGGGGGAGACGACCTCGTAGGACCCAGTCGTATCCCACGTTCCACAGGAGTGGTCCAAGGACAGACCCCTGCGGAACGCCGCACGACATGGGTCGCCGTCTCAAGACGCCCTCTCGGTCCTCGTACACGACGGTATGCTCCTCTAAATAGTCTGCCACTAGCCGCCTCAGGTACTCTGGCACCCCGTGGTAATGGAGTGCTTCCCTGATGCAGCTAAATGGCAGACTATTGAAGGCGTTGGCGATGTCCAAGGACACCGCCAACACCACGCCGCCACAGCTCACTGCCTCTTCGGTCACGGCCCTAAGGCGCATCACGGCATCGACCGTCGAACGCCCCTCTCGGAATCCGAATTGGGCGTCCGACAGGTCGGGCCCCACCTCGCAGAGGTGCCGGACGATGCGGGCAGAGAGTATCCTCTCAAAAAGTTTACCCGCCTCGTCCAGCAACACGATGGGCCTATAGGCCGCGACCGAATCGGCAGGCCGTCCCAGCTTCCTCAACAGGACCAGCTTCCCGCATTTCCAGCACTCAGGGATGCGTCCGGACGCCAGGCTAGCATCCAACACTTCCCTGAGGCGGTCCGACATATGGTCGAGGGCTCGGGCCATCACTCGGGCTGGAACCCCGTCCGGCCCGGGGGCGGTGTTCTTGGAACGGATCCGAAGAACAGCCACCCCAACCTCCGATTCCCTAACGGGCGGCACATCGTCCTCTCTACCCCCGTCGTCTCCGACCGCATAGGCCATCGACGGGGGTGTGTGCTCCGCCCGCTCAGGGAAAAAAATAAATCTTACCTAACATATCCATGTCTGGAACACACAGCAACGAGGTTCCCCCCCTCATTGTTGAGGAAGCACAGGTCGCTGACCCACACCGGCCTCCTCAGCTGAAGCCAATCGTGGGGAAGGTTCTTGGCAACGAATATTGGAGTCGCTTCACCTATTCGCCATATTTTAAGGTCATTTTCTTCACCACCTGGAATAATTATTTCTTCATGTAAAAGATGTGACAGTTTATCGACGATCCCGGTGATCGTCGATAAACTAAGTCAAAGGTTATTGGCACCTTGTGTCGCGGGGGACTTTACAAACATACATAAGACGGACGCAAAGAACACCCAGACTCACAACAACAATTTGTGGATCACACAAAGTGTTGTCTCATGTGACCGTATCTAGCGATCAAGGTGACCGTTTCTAAGCGAATAGACTATACTTTTATCTCAATCTCACTATTTAGGAGCGAAAATTGTTTTGGCATCTATGTTTCTTTGTATGTTCACTGTAGCGCAACTACTGAACCGATTTTAATGAATGAGGTTTCAATAGATTCGTAGTCCCGGGTGACATAGGAACAAATTTTATCCAAAAACAAAAACTATTTCTTGTATTCTGTAACATACTTGCTTATTCCCATGGTCTTTCCTGTTGTATATATTTCAATTCATTGCTACCTACCTTCATACTAAATATTTTCCGAATTCCTCCAGCAGTTTCAGTATAAAGATTTGTCAAACATACAGACACACAAACTCACAAACACATATACAGGGTGGATATGACAATACGACATTAATTTGAACTAGATCTACCTATACACGATACAATTCCACCTACAAAATTTCAATAAAACTGGTTCAGTAGTTTAGCCATAGGATACTATTTTTCGATTTTGAAATTTACTACACGATGTTGTTGGGTTAAGGGGCGCGTCCCTAAAAACGAGCGAAAAGGCACTTGCAGTTTTGCAAAACACAAACAACTCAATTCATATTTGACACTAAAAAAAAATCTCAGTAGTTAATAAATCAGTCTACCAATCTACCGAGTGACATTTATAAAATAATTCTTTATTTTTGTGAAAAAAAGCCTGAACAAAGATCAAAATCATCGAAATCGACCTTTTTAATTAGCACACTCTGTCCTATTTCGTGCTCTATTTTAAATGTTTTTTTCTTATTTCGCGAGAAAAAAGTATGGAGAAAAGATTTACCGTTTTAGTTTTTTATTAATTTTCACCAAAAAGCCATAATCTAAGGCTAAACATCATTCATTTTTAGCGACAAAAGTTCCATACATTTTAGTACGTAGATATCGTCTCCCGTAGATTGCAATAAATAAGTTTTATCGCGCTCAAAAAATTCAGTGCCCGCCGAATATTCAAGGTGACACCACGTCCGTTTGTAGTTCGCACTGAGCTCCATAATACGTAAATGACAAGTTTTAGGGTGGGTTGCCAGTGAGTGTCGAATTGTAACTGTTAATTTGTATTCTTGAATTTAATTTAATTTTTTTTAAAGAATAATTTCAAAGAATAATATTTGTATTTTTTATTAACACAGAATTTATTTTAAAGTTTTTTTTAACTTGCTATGTATGTATACATCTAACTATATTTGTTAAGACGGAATCTTGCAACTCAATTTTGCAGATATCTTCAACCGATTGAGTTGAATTTTTGTAGGCATATGTATATAGCGTGACAATGCTATATTATGATGACATGGAGCTGATCTGATGTTGAAGCTGGAAGGTGGTCATAGGAACTTTGTAACGACGACTTTGTAACCTATCGAGTTTGGAGTCGTTTGATTTGTCTTGACGAGTACTTTGAATACACTTTGACAGACCGAGACACTTTGAGAAATTGTTTTTAAAAAGTAAAAAAAATTTTTTTTAATGATTTCTGTTAGAATTGAATAACTACTACTGAAATAATGAAAGACCTTAAAATTACAGTTTTATTTTTGACTGCATGGTTGGTCTAGTGGTTTAAGCGGTTGCCTCGCCGCTTCCTACTGTATCAGGTGTTGTGGGTTCAAATCCCACATGGGACAACACTGTGTGATCCACGAATTGTTGTTCTGAGTCTGGGTGTTCATTGTGTCCGTTTCATGTATGTTTGTAAAGTCCCCCGCGACACAGGATTTATTGGATACATACGGAAGTTTTCTTTTTTGAAAAAAAAACTAGCTGAGCCCCACGGTCTTACCCGCGATACTACACTAACCGCGGTTACTCCTTATATCATCAGCTACCTATCAGTAAAAATCCCGTCAAAATCGCTCAAGCCGTTTCAGAGATTAGCCAGCACAAACAAACAGACAGACAGACAAAAATTGTAAAAAAGGGTCCCATCTACACTTTACGTCATTTCCATTATTATTCATCCCTTAAGTTCGAATTTAATTAATTGGTGAATTGTAAAACAATAGATAACAATCCCTTACATTATCTGATATCTGTAATCTATATAAATAAAAGAGGAAGGTGACTGACTGACTGACTGACATACCCAGAGATCAACGCACAGCCCAAACCGCTGAAGTTAGAATCCTGAAATTTTGCATGTAGGTTCTTTATATAACGTAAGTGAGCACTAAAAAAGGAATTTTTGAAATTCCACCCCTAACGGGGTAAATAAGGGGGTGAAAATTAGTGTGGGCGAAGCCCCGTGTAAAAGCTAGTATTATATATTTAAGGAAGTTTCCAATTCAAAGTTTTACACTCTTAATATTAATTTTAAGACAAATAGTTTGTTTTATAACCGTCTTAAAAAAGAAGGAGTTTATAAATTAACTGTATTTTTTTTTTACCCGACCACGGCAAAGCCAAAGGAGGGTTATGATTTAGACAGGCTATGTATGTATATTCATCTGTTCCCTCATAGCTCCTTAACTACTAATTATAACTGGGTAAATGATGTATCGTTAGAAGTGTCTTGATCGTCCGCTGCTTATAGGCTATATGACGCGTCACTCAATTTAATGTGGCGCCCTCTAGCCGACATAAAGTACTGTATTAAAAAATGAATTTGACATAAATATGCCGTTCTTGGTATCATCGGAAAGGGTTTTACTTGTACATTTCAAATATATATATAGGTATTATTAGCATTTGCTGGTGACTTTGTTCGTATTTATTCAATTTTTTTTTTATATTTCTATGTTAGGTATTTAAAATATACTTTGCACATAAAATATTATTATCACTACACCAAAACATTTTAAATAAAAAAAAGTAAAAACTTTAAATAAAATAGAAACGTACCATAACTCTTAACAACACGTGACTACGGCTTTTCAAAACTTGTTTCATACTTTTTCAGCGTCGTTTTTTGTCAAAAAGTGAAAAAAGTACGTAAGTAAGTAAGATCTATGTAGTAAAATTTAGTCAATATGAGCAATAAAAGCGATCAAAAATTATATTTTTAAGAAACATTATGTTCCATTAATATAACAGATATCATACAAATTTTATTTCATAACATAGCATTAAAATCCGTTGATTACTGTACTGACAGATAGCGCGAGCGACTTAATTTTATACTGTGTAAAAATATATTATTTGTCCATGAAATGAATTAAAAATGAATAGGTACACTTGAACCCCATTCTCGGCCGTTGACGAGTTACTTAAAGCCCGCGGGCTTTCCGATATGACTAAGATACATTGCGTGCTTTGTAGGACATTCTAAACATTCTTCAAAGGCGAACAGTTAATGAATATGTAACTAGAAGAAAAAACCGAAAGTAAATTTATTAGTTGCCAGGGTTAGTATGCAACAGTGGCCGATGCGTTTGTGTGCATGTAAAATATGAATGTGGTTGTTCAATCACAAATTCCCACGCTCAAGGACTACAGTCTTAATGACCGATGTTACACCTACCGTCACGCGTCGCGTCGTCGGACGCGCTACCTTTGAAGCAGCCGCCGCCATCGGCGTGGGAGCCCTGTGACGCGTTATATTGTACCTACTAGCTGCGCCCGCGACTTCGTCCGCGTGGAACAGTGACTTTGGGTAGCAGTTTTAATTATTAAGGCTAATATTATTTTAAAAATAAGACACACTTTTCACTGTTAAAAACATATTTAAGTATTTATATAAGTACATAAAATAAAAAGTATTTTGTATGAGCTTATTTCGACATTCGACATGGCCAAGGCTTTCAACCTGTTCTTGTACCGTTCGCTTCTCTCCGACCTCTAAGCATTCGGTCTGCCTCCTAGAGTCGTCTCTAGATTGACTCTTTTCTTCATCAGCGCCTTCGCATTCGGGTTCTTTGCGACGGACGGCGCGGCCTCTGTTTTTCTGGAGGTAAACGCTAGCGTACCTCAGAATTCGGTCCTGTCGCCCAAGATGTTTCTTCTGCATGTCAATGACATATTAGCCCTTGGCAATATAAATTGCTATGCAGACGGTAGCACAGTGCATGGGCAATATTATGGATACCCTGCAGCCAAGATAGTAGACGTTGAGGAAAATGGATAGGAGCTTATCGCTGAGCTTGACCGGGTTTTGAACCGCATTTAACAATGGGGTGATGAGAATCTGGTCCAGTTCAACGTTAAGAAAACACAGGTGTGCCCGTTCTCTACCAAAATGTCTCCGTTTCTTCCCCTCCCCACTTTTCAGAGCACTCAACTGCCACTACGGGATAAGCTCGGTGTCCTGGGCATGGATATTTGCCGAGACCTCGACCCCCGGGAGTACATCGAGGGCACCACTAAGGCAGCCTGAACAGGGTGAGACGGTTTTTCGCGCCCGAGCATTTGTGACTCCTTTATAAGACCCAGGTACGCTCGTCCGTACTGTTCTCATCTTTGTGATGGATCTAGGCATTGATTTTCTCGATCTTTCGCAGCGGCAATCAGTCCGCATTATCAACAGTCCCAATACTACCGATTCCTTTGAGCCTCTGCAGTTGCGGAGAGATATCGCCTCTATGGCAGTCCTCTACCGCTTTACCATGGAGAGTGTTCTGAAGCGTTCTTCCAACTGATCCCACCTTCTCCCTTCCTCTACAGAACAACACGTGCTGGTCTTGGAAGTCACCGCCTCATTCTTAGAAATACGCTCTCGAACCAAACGGTTTGGTTCTGCATTGTCTGCTTTCACAGCGAGTATGGTTGCCTCCACTGTTGGATTCTGCTTGAGTTTTCCCTCAGTCTGAGCAAATTCTCAATTTTTTCAATTTTAAAATACTACGTTTTTGATTTGCCATCCTTTGTCAAAATATAGTGATTTAGCTGATTTGATACACGCGATTGTGCTGCCCATTTGAAAAACATGTTTTTTTAAATGAACTGCAACTTTAACCGTCTGTCTTTGGGCTTTGATAATTGGTAGTGCAAATGTTGTTTTCAGCGGAAACTGCATCCTTTTAAATTGAAATTGCAAATAAGTTTGAATTATTGGAATACGGGGAATTGAAACATTTTCTTTTACAATGTTGTACCCCAGATGTGTATTTTGTAGCCGTGTACCATTACATATCTTTGTCGCTCAAGATTTCTTATTAATAGGACTGGAACATTAACTTTCAGTCTTAACTTATGGGAATGCGCTCCTGATGATTCTAAAGATTTAAAAACTTTGTGCATAAGCTATGATATGACTGGTTCAGTTTCCCTTGCATTGTTTCCTGAGAGGTATTCGTTAACATCTTCCTCCACGTCTGACATGATCCGTTCGTTTATTTGATAACTGTCTCATTAGTCGGCGGATCAGAATAGATATTATTTTTAGATCATGTGTGCTATCATATACCAGAACTCACGTCTCAGTGTAATCATGTCGTTACTGTCATTTGGCATACAATCATCTCCTATTTTTAGAAGAGCATTTGCATATTGACACTGCTCATATATCATTGTGAAGTTGTACTCGCATAATTGTAGTAAGACAAAACTTTTTAACATGTACCCATAATACATATGTTTCATACAGGCATTTATTTCATCTTGCGGCGTACCCCTTTTGCTTTTTTTGTGTTTAAATCCCGCCGGATACTTTCCTTCGGATTTTTTCACGAAGAAAATTATTTGAATAAACAAAAAATCATGTAAACAAATCGAATCCTAGTGAATAATAACGAATTTGTAGTAGCAAAATTCAACATCCGCATGCGGCACAGTCGTCTGCCCTCACATGTCTGCCCGTTCGGGTAAGCACACTTAAGCATATTGTGATAACTCAGTAAATGTTACATCTGAATAGCTCTAATATTTTGTCTCCTGTCCCAAACTCATGAAGCATTTTCGCAAACCTTGCATCATCATCATTAGCCTATCGCAGTCCACTGCTGGACATAGGCCTTGCCTTGCCTTTCCTTCACAAACCTTGCATATTTCCATACAAACTTTCATCCCCTATTGCTATTTTACCTTGATCTTAAAATTTTATTTATTTTATTATAAATTTAATTATTATCTTATTATTTTATGAAAGCCTTTATGGATAGCCTTCCTCGATAAATGGGCTATCTAACACTGAAATAAGTTTTCAAATTGGACCAGTAGTTCCTGAGATTAGCGCGTTCAAACAAATAAACAAACTCTTCAGCTTTATATATTAGTATAGATGTATTTATTATACTCTTCTAAGATCTAATACTCATAATTAACAACACAATTATTTAGATAAAGATTAATATTACGCATTATGTTGATAAAAACTCTTTGGTAAATAACTCATTATTAGATACCAACTCTTAGCGTCTTATACTCGTGATAACTTCTAAACGAAATGTCGGATTGGGATGAAACAAAAAGTATTTTACTTCTACATAAATACCCTTGATAACATAAAGCTTAATTTGGATAAGGATTAATAACACGATACACATTTAACGTAGTTTCTTTCTTCAGACGATTTAATAATTTTTTCGAACACAAAAGCGGTTATTGTGACTAAACCATGATAGTTAGATATATGCTCTCGCGGATTTTTTTGTAGATCTTAATGGGTCCTACAAACCCGTAATACATTATTTTGTTCTATTGTCAATAGTCTTTGCAGCGCACGCAAAAATAGGTTTTCGATGTCACACCTTGGGTTAGAAAATAGCAATTTTCTTACGGATCCCTAATTTTTTTGAAAATAAAATATAGCCTTGGCCTTGCCTTGCCTTTCCTTCACAAACCTTGCATATTTCCATACAAACTTTCATCCCCTATTGCTATTTTACCTTGATCTTAAAATTTTATTTATTTTATTATAAATTTAATTATTATCTTATTATTTTATGAAAGCCTTTATGGATAGCCTTCCTCGATAAATGGACTATCCAACACTGAAAGAATTTTTCAAATCGGACCAGTAGTTCCTGAGATTAGCGCGTTCAAACAAACAAACAAACAAACAAACAAACAAACTCTGCAGCTTTATAATATTAGTATAGATTGGTTATTAATAGGTATTTATTTTGTGGTGATTTGACTCACTAGTTAAGTTTGTTAGTTATTACGTAGCGTTATGTTATTTTATGTCAGTTTAAATAAAACAATGTCTCTACTCGGTTACATTTATACCGCTAGTAAATAATTTACTACGGATAAGAAATATCTCCTGGATGGTTTGTACAATAATCCGACTATTGGTAGGTAGGATAAACGAACATTCTATGTAAATTAGATTATTGTACATTGTATTGTACTATCCAGGAGATACGAGAAAAATCGAGATAATGCTCTTCGTGATGTAACCTCGACACGAGGTGACCAAATTAAAATCCTTGCGGTTTTCGTTTTTTGTGATTATTATGGTGACTGTGTAATTTAAAAAAAAACGTAAATGCATAATATTACTAGTGCTATTTAGTTTACGTCGATAAAGTAGGTATCTACTTTATCAATGGACGTCGCGCGTCGTTTAGGTAACTATTTTACGGCCGCCGCCGGCCGGACTGCGGCCACTCAGGTCAGTGAACTTAAATTACAGATGGTGTCCTTATTGGGTTAAATTTTTAAGATATTTAGTTTGTTTGAATTTTTTTTTTTGTTTTTTATATCCGTTTTCGGATAAATTAAACAGTCCTAAAGTATACCAACACATTTAAATAACCAATGGTTTCATTTAATGTCGTATTGTCATATCCACCTTGTATAATATCAGTGTCATACTAGAAAACTAGAATCACAGATGTTACTTACTGCATCAAAAATCTAAAATGGAGGTGGGCAGGACATATGATGAGAAGTAACAAGGAAAAATGATCTAGGGCCGTAACGGAGTGGTATCCGAGACATATCAAAAGAAAGAAAAGGAAGACAGGGTCGTAGATGGGAAGACAATATTATAAGAATAGCGGGACATACTTGGAAGAGACAAGCGTGGAATCGCATTCGATGGAGAACTCTAGGGGAGGCCTATGCTGGACAGCAAGACAATCTTCACGTACTGGTGTCCAACAATTGTACAAGATTATAGTAACTAATATTGTAAGATTGTTACATAAAGGCTATAATAATTAACTAGTTTTTGCTCGCGGCTCCGCCCGCGTGTATGTCGGTTATCGCGGCAAATAATAATGTATAAGCTATGTTACTGTAAAGTTTCAGCCAAATCCGTTCAGTAGTTTTTGCGTGAAAGAGTAACAAACATCCATCATTCCATACTTACAAACTTTTGCATTTATAATATTAGTAGGATAGATATAATCTTTAAAAATCCACACAGACCTGTAGCGAACACATCACCATCTTCATAGACCCTCATTCTGTCGATCTTGCCAACATTCACCAGTTCCTCAGACTTCTTGCTCCAAATCTTCACCACTCCACCGGAGAGGCCAGCCACCAGCCTCCGTTTGTACCTTCCCAGACCCACTATGTCACCAGTTGAGAAGTCTGCGGTATAGGACTTGGTAAAACCTTCCAGGATGTCGTAAACTTGGACCTGCAATGGGTTTTTAATTGGTACAAGAAGGAAGATCACCACTTGGTATGTCTAAGTGTGACTGAGTGTATGTGTACGTGACTGCCAGCTGAGGATGGCTGCAACTTATTACGCTACAATTGATTCAATAATAACAATATTTTGAACATTTGACACCACGGCATCTAGTCCCAAGCTAAGCAGAGCTTATGTTATGGGTACTAGACAACTGATATAAATACGTATATACTTTTTTTTGTAAATACATACAAAAAAAAGTACATTATATAAGGGGTACAGTGTATTAGGGGAGGGGAGTTTAGAGTTTCTAACGACCAATCTAAAACAAGCCGATTACTATAAAGAGACAAGCCACATATGAAGTTGCATGGGTCAGCTAGTTTAATATATATTATTATGAGTACTATTGGTTTCATTAACTTACTTGTTGATTTTTCCTTCCAATCAGTACTTCTGTCCTCTCTTTGTTCCCCCACTCCATCCTTGTGATGCCATCATCTTTCTGTAAATTTTTTATGTCTACAAGGTTTTCTATACACTTTTTGGTGTTCTTTATCAGGTCTGTGTGGTACTTTATATCTGTAATACAGAAAGTAAACATTATTATAATATTTTTATGGGTAGTCTAAAAAGTTTCCCACCTAACAGTGATACAAAACAGTTGTACATAATCTCCCTGAACTCTAAACACTTCTCACAGGGATGAACAATGCAAAAAAAAAGTCCCAATGCTAGTCGGACTCGCGCAGGAAGAGTTCTGTACCTTTTTCTATTCATTTCAAGCGTCTACCTGTTCCTGTTATTAATATTAAGCAAAAAAATCATGTTTGTTGTATAGGAGCCTCCTTAAGTATTTATTTTATTCCGTCTTTTAGTATTTGTTGTTAAAGTGGCAACAGAAATACATCATCACTGACAATTTCAACTATCTAACTTGCTTGACGGCTTAATATGCTTAACTTGAATTATCTAGTGCAATCAATATTAAATTGGACTATTAACGCAATGTTATTTCTATCGAGACCTATCCGGTAAACTTAATTAAACTACAGACTTACTAGCAGACAGACGTACATACTAAACTGGCGTATTTATAGAATTTTAGCGGGTTCAATAGCACAACGTGATGTAAACATAACCAAAGCAATTGAAACAAAGTTGTTTAAATACATTATGTGTTACAGATAGGATACAATTATACAAATAGTACATACTATAAAACTTGTGGTGTTCAATTAATACCAATTACAAATGAAAGACTTAAATATCAAGAAAAAAAATAATGTGATTACAGTTTTTAGCTTACGTTTAAATGAACCTATTTTACTACCAACAAATATTTCGACCTCTTTATCCTCTGTTATTAACATGGCTGTTGGTTTTTTATTTATCATTTTTTTCTCTTTTATAAGTTACATTAAATATCAGCAGCAAACGACGAATAAATCAAATAGTCCAGTCCACTCCACACACGAACGAAAGCAACGTGAAAATATCTGTCAACTGTCAATAAATGTTTTGCCGTGACAGTGACAGGCGATGGCACCACAGATTGATAGAAGTTGAGCATAAATTTGTATCAGACATTGACCTACAGTACATGGACTACGCATACCTACAAAATTATCGTGCCTACCTACACAAAAAGTTAGCGCATAAAATGGCTGCCATAGGGTTGTACCTATGTAGAGTGACTCGAAATGTCGATATCGATATTTAACTGAAATATTTAATAAATTGCAAAAATAACGATAACATTAAGTAATTATAGTTAAATCCGATTGTTTTTTTATTATTTATAATGGATATAATGGATGGATTAAATTTTGAATGATGGACTTAAGACTAAAATCCAAAAATGAAAGCTGGCCATCACTGGACACCCGTCTAGATATGATATGAGCGAAATATTACTTAAACGATTCTTGGGCTTCTACCCAAGAAACCGTAGGCCATTAGGACTGCTACAGCGTTTGGTGAGTCCATTGTGGGTTAGGAGAGTGCTAGTCCTCTCCCTTTTCCCACCTTTTAGGCGTACATCACCTCCTCCCAAAATGAGGCCGTGGATTCCTCTTGGAATCCCTAAAATCCTGGTCTTTCTGTAGTCTGAGAATAGATGATCGTAGGTGAGGTTTCTCAAATTATTATTTTAAAACCATTTGTTATCGGCTATGAAAACAGCCCTATCCATTCTATCAGCAACAAGACTAAAGAAAGAACAGAATACCTCCGCATTCAAACCAACAAGAATGTATACCGTTGTTTACTTATTTTTTCGTAGCTCCGACGGTTCTGGGATACCGATATCAACATAAAAAGTACTTATATTATGTTGACATTGAGCGAAATAACAAATTGAGTAAATAAAACACGTTTTAAATAGTTGTAATATTTATTCACACATTCAGGTTATGGCACTGCGCAGTCACGTAATCGCGTCACGTCGAGAGTTCTGTTGTAGGATGTTTCATGGAAGTGCATCGAGCAGACATACCACATTTTATGTTGAGGGTTTATATTTTCCAAACCAACGATTTCGATCCATTTCTTTCTTAAAATTTCATTTACAGGAAATCTGATGAAGAAAACACAATGTTAACATATTTTTTTATATAATTATACAAGTATCGACACTTTAACTCTACCATCACTATCCTTAATCGTATGTAAACAAATCAAAGTGAAACAAAGCAAATAATACCATTGAGAACCTCAAAAAACTAACAAACGTCTTCGGAAATTATAAAAAGAATATGTTTAACTAGCGACCCGCCCCGGCTTCGCACGAGTGGATTTCAGATGCCCCCGCCGACGACACGATTTGTGCATTTTAAATCTGTAATATCTTCGAATATGTTCATTTAAATTAGATACTGTGAAGGGCCATTTTGATCTATATTAATTTACTTAATTGTATAAGGATTCATTCTGTATTGCTTAAAATCACTTCGTAAATAAGCCATTATTTCTCGTAAAAAGAAAGGAATAAAAAATGGTTGTTGTGGGTTATCCCTAAGAGATAGACTTATACCGTCGCGGCCTTTTTTGTAGTACTTTTTAAGGTGTACAATACTGTAGTACATTATTTTGATCTATCTCGTCGGGTGCAACCAGCGTTTGCAATTTAAGCGCAAAAAAAATGTGTTTATTTGCTACATCACATTAGAAACCTCGAAAATTAACAGTGTTCCCATACTATATTATGCATTTATTATACATAAAAACCTTTCTCTTGAATCACTCCATCTATTAAAGAAACCCGCATCAAAATTCGTTGCGTAGTTTTAAAGGTTTAAGCAAATAAAGGGACATAGGGACAAAGAAAGCGACTTTGTTTTATACTATGTAGTGATACAATACAATAAACAAAATCGTAAAATATTGAACAATTTCAATGCATTTTTGTACTAACCTGTAAAGGGTCAATGTACAATGATTCTTGTTTTTTCTTGCACCAGATTGTTTAATGGAGTACAAAGGCATGACTTTCATGTCTAGGGCAAAGCCTTGGATACAATAAAAACCAATTTAAAGCCGTAATTGGCACGAAAACAAAAACAAAATTTCCAACAACAACCGCTTGACAGCAGATCTACCTCAGAACTTGGTGCATACAATGGCGTCGCCGGTCACGAATTGACAAGTGCATGACGTCACTCAAAAGTGTTGCCAATATTAACGCTCACTAAACTATGTTTATCTCTCTTTTCACACCAAGGTAAACATAAGTTAAAAAGAGACAAAATGCTTTTTTGTATATATGTGTCGATCTTATATATATTAGTATAATGAATTGTTCGTATAGTAGAATAAGGCATCTCCTTATATTTTCTTTCCTCATTGGTATCAGAGTCTCCAGATCCAGATCCGGAGAGGTGAACATAAACCTATAATAATACTAAATGATCCACGCACCTACATCTCTTTTTAATCATGCTCGGCTCCTATTGATCTAAGCGTGATGTTGACTATCCTATCTTATACACACTTATTATCTGTAGACGCATGCAAAAATATTGAAAAAAAAAATTGCAAGAATTATCGAATTACGGGTTGTCAATTTCAGATAGTGGTTACTTTAGGCAAGTGCTCATTATTGACCCAAAGGTAAAATAAGTTATAGAGAAATGATATGAGGGTAGACAGAAACAATTGATATCCACTTATTACAGTTCTGACACTCCTGACACACTCGTCAACTTTCTCGAGCGAGAGGGGCTGTTCTTGATGAACTCACGTGGCAAAGCCCCGATGCTATGAGCCTATGACAAAAAAATGAGATTGATTTCATCTTGACGGACTGAAAGCACATATTCAGAGACGTCTCAGTGATCAATAGATTTAACACCGGTAGTGATCACCGACTTGTCCGAGGCTCTCTGAATATCGACTTTAAAGCTGAACGTCTCCGTTTGATGAAATCTAGGCTCCGACCAACTCTGCTCATAGCCGTGATGGGATCTGAAAAATTCCAGTGAACTCTGGAAAGCCGATTTGCTGCCGCACATTTGAACAGACGCATACCAGAACCTTGAATATGTGGTTCGGATTCTCAGGGACGAAGGTACGAGATTTTGTGAAATGCAACGTAAAAGCAGGAAGTTGAACCCACCTGTCATTTCGTCTGAAAAAGTGGACTCTAAACCGAGAGATCAGCAGGCTTATACGACATGACCTCCAATGCTCCAATTCTCTTTCGATCGAAAGAGCGATCGAGCAAAAAAGTGTTCGTACAATCTCTTGGAAGAAGCCACCTGACGAAGATGACCACATCAAGTGGAGAAGTCGTTGCTTCCAAGCCGGCCGTCCTTTCGGAAGTCTAAGGCATCTACGGCAGTTTATACGCTTCGCATGCATCTCGACCTGATCGAATTGCGAATTGTTAAGTCCTTAAATATTAATCGTTTTTTTAATTTTTTTATTTGATCATTCATTGAAAAGCGGCGACGGTGACGTTGGCTGCGACGTCATGTTGAAATAACTAATTACTGAAACTCGTGCTAACGACACGAGCGCTCAATGCGAAATATGTGCAACACGAATGTGTGGCCGGTCCCACGCACTCGTATTGCCGCTCCTTTGACTCGCACTAAAGTACCGACAAAAAGTGGATCGCCGAGCAGGACGAGCGGCAAGACGAACAACATGACAAGTAACGCAGCCACCCTAACGCCCCGTTCGCACGGGCGTATTTCTAATGCGCTCAAATAGAACAAACGTATTTCCATCCAAGTAGCAGTGCACACGAAAGCGTTAATTTAACGCGGCGTAGTTTTGTCGCGCAGTGCTCTATTTTGAGCGTTGCGTGTTGGTGTTTGCCAACAGTTAAACTAGCTCTCTACTAGATTCAACTTTTAAAACCACCAGTCCATTTCAGATCTCAAACCACAGCGTACTCTCAATATAGCAGGTAATTCTTTAAGCCTTGATTCACCAGTTTTAGTGGAAAAGCCACTAATTTGGCAGCACTGGTGATTAAACGTTGCTGTTCACACGGGCGTAAAAAATATGCTGGGCCAACGCCGGCGTAAGATTGCCCGTGGGTGCGAACGGGTCGAGTCTCTGTCCATAATATTTCTCTCGCCCCTCGTCAAGTGTGTGGGGCCACGGTGGAAGACGTAGGCATTTAAATCTATTTTTTTGTTCTAGAATTACATTAATTATTAAAACAAAATATGACAAATTATAACCATTTGTTATATGGTATGCTATTATGGTCAATAGTTTATTACTATTGACCAGAGTAGAGTTGAGATCTTAACTTACTTTAGTACTATATGCACCTAACAATATGTTCATTATAAATTACATTATAAATATTATAATTATTCCTTTTAGTTTAAAATATTATTTAGATTTTATATTTAAATCGTAATCCTAACTAAAAATAGAAGGTAGATAATTATAAACTACATTTACTCTATCAAAACATAATATTAGTTGCAATAAAAATAATAATTTCAATACTCTTTATGGAGCCAATCAAATATGTCGGTGCATTCTATTATTATCATAAGCTAAGCCAAAATCGATATCGATTCAACTAGGTAGTTGGTGGCGGTAGTGCTATATGTGTTCTGTGCGGTAGTGTCAAGCACTACACAGCAAGCCGCGCGCCGGCAGCCATCTTAGGTCGACATTTGTTGATTTCCGTGTGGAGTGATAAAGTGATTCGCTCTCATAATTTCATCAAATCTTTTCGTTGATTATGAGGACATAAGTATTTTGTGGAGTTCTAGTGATAATATTCAACATGGAAGAGGAGTATATGGACACACAAGACTCTTCAGTGAGTGATATGAACCGAGGTGATGGAAGTGAGAATTTAGTAGACAGCACCAAGGATTTTGGTGATGGCTTAGGATACGGTGATGAAGGTTATGAAGATGATGATGGCGGTAATGGATTTAGAGGAGGTCGCGGCCGGGGCAATTTCAGGTAAAATCAATATGTCACTACATTGTATTTAAATATCTATGTTAATGTACTTGCGTCGTTATAAGACTAATTTTACTACTTATTTGATACAACTGATTTTGTGTTTGATAGACAAAATCAGTTGTATCAAATAAGTATTTAAGTACTTTTGTGTAAATTTATTCGCCTATTGATGAGACCTTGGTTTATTATCTTTATTCATTTCGTTTTATTGTAGTGGACTTGTGGTACTTATTGCATTGTTGGTTTTTGCATTAGTGTTTATAGTTATTTATTTATTTATGTCTTTTACCTCAAATATATTAGGAAAATGATGCCCCTACATGGATATATCTTCATTTTGAGACTATAATACTTCAAAACTTTTAAGATGGTAATAAAAGTATCTGATATAAAAAATATATTTTCTAGTGTGTATTGCGTTGCGGATGCATGCCTTGCTGTTATTAAAGCCTATATAGTATTTGTTATGTTTAGATGTAGTTCTGCTGATTATTATTTGTATTATTATACTTTTTATGTACATACTAGCGACCCGCCCCGGCTTTACACGGGTGGATTTCAGATGCCCCCGCCGACGACACATGCATTTTAAATCTGTAATATCTTCGAATATATTCATTTAAATTAGATACTGTAAAGTGCCATTTTTATCTATATTTAATGCACAATGTATTTAATTTACTTAATTGTATAAGGATTCATTCTGTATTGCTTAAAATCACTTCGTAAATAAGCCATTATTTCTCATAAAAAGAAAGGAATAAAAAATGGTTGATGTGGGTTATCCCTAAGAGATAGACATATACGTTGCGGACTTTTTTGTAGTTCTTTTTAAAGTGTACAATACTGTAGTACATTATTTTGATCTATCTCATAGGGTGCAACCAGCGTTTGCAATGTAAGCACAAAAAAATGTGTTTATTTGCTACATCACATTAGAAACCTTGAAAATTAACAGTGTTTCCATACTATATTATGCATTTATTATACATAAAAACCTTCCTCTTGAATCACTCTATCTATTAAAGAAACCCGCATCAAAATCCGTTGCGTAGTTTTAAAGATTTAAGCAAACAAAGGGATATAGGGACATAGTGACAGAGAAAGCGACTTTGTTTTATACTATGTAGTGAGGTTGTGAACGCAAAGTTAATATGGATGTGACTCTCACTGTGTGTAATATTACTGTTTAGGGATTGCTTTGCGGTTAAATTTGCACTGTTAAATGTCTTTTTGAAGTGAAACTTCGAATGCGACTTCCAACAAGGTCGCGTTAAACGTTTAACGGTTGCATTAAATGTTCAATGCTACCATGGAGGGGGTATGAAAGTACTGTTGCACATTATGAAGTTTCACTTCTTCCGTGCAGAGGGACTCCACACATTTTTTTGATCTTGTAAGATCTTGTACTGTGATAGTTTAAAATATGTGTACTCTAGTGGTCAACCCATGGTCGAAGTTATTTCTTTTTTAATTTCTGCCCTCCTCCTCCATATAAACTGTAACTGGGCCACAATTCATACTCTGCTTGCATAATTGTAGGGGTACAACATTTTTCTACACTATTATATAAAGAGGTAAAGTTTGTGAGTTTGTTACGTTATAGGGGGTAATCTCTGAATCTACTGAACCACTTTTGAAAATTCTTTTACCAATAGAAGGTTACGTTATTTGGGAGCGACATAGGCTAGATAATAACCCGAATAGTGGGAAGACTTTATCATGGTAGCTGAATTTGCAAAGTCAGAGAAAAAAAGTTTACTGCCCAACGAAGAGGGCACGGGTCAGCCAGTAGTTCATGTATTAATATTTAGATACTGGAGTTTATAAATTATGTAGCCATGGTAACCTGACCTCGACAAAGCCAATAGGAAGGCTAAGTTATGACAATCATTCTGTCTGCTTATACACAAGCTACTTACAGGGTTATATTGATGTTGGAAGAGATTTATGGTATAAATGGTTCATTAATTTCACTCATACTGCGTTCATTTAAGTTTTCAAGCAGAGAGTGAGGTTTTTTTTTTCTTTTAAACTCCTGCATTAGGAAAATCATCCTGTGTAGCGGGGGGCTTTTCAAACATACATAAAACGGACACAAAGAACACCCAGAATTAGAACAACAATTTGTGGATTACACAAAATGTCCTATGTAGGATTTGAATCCACAAAACTTGGCACAGTAGAAAGAGGCATGGCGACCGCTAAAGCACTGGGACAACCGTTCAGTTGCATAAAAAAATACTAATGCATGGTTGCACCAAAGTTGGTGATTAGTGACGCAAGTCTGACGAAGAAAGTGTGAGTCTCGTGTGTTGATGAAATATGACTGGACGGTGGGCCTAGATCGCCATTCACGTGTACTTTCCACCAATCACCGATCACCCGCACTAAGCACCTGCACTCACACTAATCGAAGTGAATACGGGCCTTTATTCTTTCTCTTTCTTTCTTTCTTTCTTTCCTTTAGACACATTTCAGTTAGACACATTTCAGTATTTCAAACTTTACAATACTTTGTTTTTTTTTTATATTAAATAATTTCTCTCTGAATCCGCATCATGGTGTTTGGCTTCTAGCGTTGATGGCCATTTAACCAAACAAACAAAATAAATTCTTCAGCATAATTTTCGTAAATGTAGTAGTTTGGTGTTGCGTGAAAACATTATTATTGCTATTAGTACTGAGATTAGAGCTTCATTTTTTGTTATGATATTAAGTGCAAACGAGTTTTTTTTTTTCGTCGTTTGGTGGTTGAAGCGAGTGTAGTGAGTTTATAGGTTATTTTCCGTAATTTGGCAAATAATTTCTTATTGTGCTTTCTAAGTAGTGTCTGTGTGGTTCTGTTACGGGAATTATCCTTAATAAGGTTAGTGAATATTAAAACCGCGCTCATTTCTACGGAAATGAGCGCGGAAGACCCCCCTGATGGGGGCGGTGTGTTACCCCCCGATAAACCCAAGGCTGTAAAGCGACAGTCGGACTCAGTTTTTTCCGTTGACTTCGATGGGAAGAAAACACGTTCTCCAGCTGAATCGATTCAGTCAACTTACTCAAAACCTGGATTTGAGTTGGATTCCAAGCTTGAATACTCGGTATCGGGCAAGGGTCCATATACTGTGTATGTATCTAGGCTTGAACCTGATCCATCATCCGGCCTATCTCTTAAGGCACTCAAACTCAACAAATAACTTTATTAACTCCCCAATTGTTAAACAATATAATTATGTTGCAATAATTCCTCGCTTTCAAATATTCCGTATGGGTGTTGTTAGGGATATCCCTACTGAGTGGACTCTAGAGGAGCTAATATCTGGAATTTCTGTCCCTAAAAATTGTGGAGAAGTAGTTCGTGCTAGACGTCTTAATGTTAAACATAGACAAGAAGGACCCTCTGTTTGGGTTCCATCCAATTCTGTTGTGCTTACATTTTTGGGGCAGAGTCTCCCAGAAATTTTTTTTTGTTTTAATGCATCCCTACCTGTGTCCCTTTACCAATTACCTACCATTCAATGTAGGAATTGTTGTCGGTTCGGCCATATTGCCAAACAGTGTAGGTCTCAGCCCCGCTGCTATAAGTGCGCTCAGCCTCATTCTGGTGACTCCTGCCAGGTTCCTGACTCGGAGGTATCTTGTTTGTTATGTCGTGGTGGTAGCCATTGTGCTACTGACAACAGATGTCCTGAACACTCCAGACAAAAGTCCATAAAAATTGTTATGTCTCAGGAAAATCTGAGTTACATGGAAGCATCAGCTAGATACCCGCAGTCTCCTAAGCGGCTATACTCTGTGGCTGCTGCCAATCCTAAACCCCGTACTAACTTCCCTCTAAATCCCCAAACTCAACCATCCTCCATACCCCCCTCTTCTGCTTCTCCTTCAATATCTTACAAAAAAACTGTCAATCTTCCCCCTCGCCGTATATCTCATTGCTAGACCTACTGCTGACGAGTCACCCAGCGCAGTACAATGTGTCGGTCCACGCCCCTCTGGGATCCTCCGACCACTGCCTGGTATCCACCACGGTGCCTCTTGTTGCCCTGCCACGATCCATCGCAACAAAAAGGCGTTTATGGCACTACTCGTCAGCAGATTGGGATGGAATGCGGGATTACTTTGCATCCATCCCGTGGACTCAGCGCTGCTTTGGGAACAGGCATCTGTCGCAGAGTGCGTCCGCCGTGGCTGACGAGATCACTGTCGGCATGGAATATTATATTCCCTACAGTGAGATCGTCGGCTCCAAGACCCGTCCCTGGTACAATTGTGAGTGCACCCATGCCGTCGCTCAAAAACAAGCGGCCTACCGAGCATGGACCAGGGCACGTACCTGTGGCGACCCTGCTGTAGATCGCCTAAAAGCAGCTTTTAACAAAGCCACTAGGGAATGCAAGAGGGCTTACATTAGAGCAGATGCCCAGCGCATTGCGCGGCTTGGCCATGAACTCGTCTCACACCCTACGGGTAGCCGAAAGTTCTGGCGATTGGCTAAAGCTGTGCAGTCCAACCATTGCCAGCCCTCACTACCACCGCTGAAATATCCCGACGGATCGCTGGCCCATCAGCCGCAGGAGAAAGCGAAACTGCTTGTGGACCTCTTTGCGGCTAACTCTCGAATGGACGATCGGGGCGTGCACCCGCCCACCATTCGGACCAGTGACTCCACGATGAGGGATATCCGTATCCGTCAGAGTGATGTCCTAGCTGAACTCAGGTCACTTGACGTCCGGAAAGCCAGTGGACCCGACGGTGTCCCAGCGGTGGTTCTTAAGAACTGCGCCCCGGAGTTGTCTCCCGTACTGACGCGCTTGTACCGCCTGTCTTATTCCTCAGGAATTGTTCCGGAGGCTTGGAGAGAGGCGAACGTGCAACCTATCCCCAAAAAAGGTGACCGTTCAGACCCGGCTAATTACCGACCTATAGCCGTAACATCCATTCTCTGCAAGGTGCTCGAACGGATCATCAACAAGCAATTGGTCCTCTAGATCACTCCTTGCTAAATGTTTTTTTTTTTTTTTTTTTTTTTTTTTTTTATGTTTGGCCTGCCAAAATGACTCTACTCTGCCTGATGGAAAGCATTAGCAGAATCCACGAGTGGTGGCCACCATACTCATTGCGAATGCAGCAATGCAGTATGGCGACCCACACTATGGCGGCCTAGTGATGCTTGTGCATCTTTTAGTCTAGTCAACAAGTATGGAACTTGTTGACTAGACTAATTGGGCCTCCGGTCTCGCACTCACCAACGAAACACGACAGCACAAACGCTGTCATTTTACGTTGATTTTCTGTGCGAGGGTAGTACCGCCCCGGTCGAGCCGGCCCATTCGTGCTGAAATCAGCGTGGCTCTACTACCTATAAGATCGGCAATATGGCTTTAGGCCGAACCGATCCACGGGTGATCTTCTAGCGTATGTCACTCACCTTTGGGGTGAAGCTATTGACAGACATGGGGAGTCCTTGGCCATCAGCCTTGACATGGCCAAAGCTTTCGATCGGGTTTGGCACCGCTCGCTTCTCTCCAAACTTCCCGCATTCGGCCTGCCCCCTAAACTCTGCACCTGGGTCGCCGCATTCCTGCACCAGCGCCGTATTAAGGTCCTTTGCGACGGTGCGGCCTCTGATTATCGGCAGATAAACGCCAGTGTACCTCAGGGCTCCGTCCTGTCACCCACGCTGTTTCTCCTGCATATCAATGACATGTTGGCCCTTGGCAATATACATTGCTATGCAGACGACAGTACAGTTCATGGGCGATATTTTGGTCACCCTACAGCCAAGTCAGCGGACGTTGAGGCGAAGCGACGGGATCTTGTCGCTGAGCTCGACCTGGTTCTAAGCCGCATCTCTCAATGGGGCAGTGAGAATCTGGTCGAGTTTAATGCCAAGAAAACACAGGTGTGCGCGCTATCTACCAAAAAGTCCTTCCCCTCCCAACTTTTCGGAACACTCAACTGCCCCTGCAAGACAAGCTTGGTATCCTGGGTATGGATATCTGCCGTGATCTCAACATGCGTGAGTACATCGAGAGCGTCATTAAAGCGGCCTCGCGGAAGTTAGGTGTACTTAACAAGGTGAGACGGTTCTTCTCGCCCGGGCATCTGTGTCTTCTTTACAAGACCCAGGTTCGCTCGTGCGTGGAGTACTGTTCTCATCTATGCGATGGTGCCGCACAGTATCTATTTGACGCTCTCGATCGGTTGCAGCGGCGAGCAGTCCGCATCATCGGTAGTCCCGAAGCCACTGAGTCCCTAGAACCCCTGCAGCTGCGAAGAGATATCGCCTCTATGGCAGTCCTCTATCGCCTGTATCATGGGGAGTGTTCTGAAGAGCTCTTCCATCTGGTCCCCCCTTCTCCTTTCCTGTACAGGACAACACGTGCCGGCCTTCGCAGTCACCCTTTGAGAGTGGAAGACATACGCTCTCGAACGCAACGTTTCGGTTCTTCCTTCTTGTGTCGAGCGATCAAAACATGGAACTCACTACCACCACACGTGTTTCCTTCCCATTATGATCCCGGGTCCTTTAAGCGGGGCGTGAAAAAGCATCTCACTAGGCCGCCATAGTGTGGGTCACTATGCTGCTCTGTCCACGTTCACATTGAGTATAGTGACCATCACTTTTGGATTCTACTTATGCTTTCCATCAGGCAGAGTAGAATCATTTTGGTAGCTTGAACATAAAAAAAAAAAAAAAAATTCTATGTCTGGGCAGTCATATGACGTTCATGCCCACAAAACAATAACCCAATCCCCCTCTGCTTCCCGTCCTAACGGTTGTTGCCTTAAACCCCCTACTGAAACTACTCCTCTTGCTACTCCCAATGACAATCTTGTCCAGCTCCTTCTTTGCTCTTTAATTAATATGCTGTCTAAAATGTCAGATGCCCTACCGTACGACGTTGCAGTTCTTGTTGAACAACTACTTTCTGTTCTCTCTAAATCCAATGCTTCCAATGGCTCTCCAAGTCCTCCAATGGAACTGTAGGAGTATTCGACGTAACAAACAAGATATTACCTATTTAATTAACCAATATAAACCTATTGTGTTTGCAGTCTCAGAAACCTGGCTGAGGCCTGATTTCCACTTCAGGATCTCGGGTTTCTCCTGCCTTCGAGATGATAGAAATGATGGTTATGCCGGTTGCGCTTTGTTGGTCAATAGGAACATCTCATTCTCTCAAATCCCATTACCAAACCATAATCCTGGCTTAAACATTGTTGCCCTCAGAGCTTTTAATGTTTCCTTTGTCTCTGTGTACATCCCCCATCCCAACACAAACATTATTTTTGAATTAAAAACAATTCTTTTAGCTATTCCTTCCCCTATGATAGTTTTAGGTGACTTTAACTGCCGTCACACTCTATGGGGCTCTCACTGTATTGACCCATGCTCTTCAATCTTACTTGACGTTATGGAAGATTGCAACTTGTGCATTCTTAATGATGGATCTGCGACTCGTCGTGTTTCCCCATCTCAAAATATTAGTGTACCAGATCTTACATTATCTTCCCCATCCCTAGTCTCCCACCTATCCTGGTCTCCCCTTCCTAACTCCCTTGGTAGTGATCACTTCCCAATTTTAATCTCTTACTCCTCCCCTGCTTCATATGTCCCCCAAACCCTACATCCTCTTCTCAAATACAGAGTTTCCCAAGCCAATTGGGACGATTTTGCAACTTCACTAGATGCAAATTTAGCCCTACTTCCTCAAACAAATCCCTCTAATTTTCTTCTTCTCTATGACCAATTTATTGCTGCACTCTACTCAGCTGCTGATTTCTCTATCCCCCTTAAACAACCTTCCTGTAAATTAACTTCTTCTCCCCCCTGGTGGGATTCTGAATGTACTGCCAGTGTTAAGAAGCGTAAAGAGGCTGAGAACAAATTTGCTACGTCCCTTTCAATGTCAGACTTTCTCAATTTTAAAAAGATCTCTGCTAGCACAACTAGACTTCTTTCAACCAAAAAATCTTTAGGATGGCATACCTTTTGTGAGTCACTATCTCCTCGCTCTAGTCTATCACTTGTTTGGAAAAAGTTCAAGTCTTTCCGAAGAAGTCTAGATGACACCAACATCTCTAGTAATGACCCTCATTCATTCCTACTCGACTTCCATAGCCAACTGGCTCCCCCATATGCTCCGGAACATGACTGTTTCCCCCCTTCCTATCCTTTTTTTCCAAATTCCTCTCCAAATACTATGGATGATCCATTTTCTTTTACAGAACTATCCTATGCCCTTGATAATCTACGTGACTCCTCTCCTGGCATTGACGGTATTCCTTACTCTTTTATTTGTAAATCCTCAAACTCTTGCAAAATTATCTTTCTTAGTATCCTCAATGCCATCTTTTATTCTGGTCAAATACCTGACTCTTGGAAGACCCAAATTGTCATTCCTGTTCTGAAACCTGGTAGAGATCCTAAAGATTCGTCTTCCTATCGCCCTATTGCGCTTTCCTCAGTGCTGGCTAAAATCATGGAAACCTTAATAAAATTTAGACTTGAATGGATTTTGGAACACAACGAATTATTAGCCAAAAACCAGTATGGCTTTAGAAAGGGTTTAGGCACTTTAGATAGCCTCAGCATCCTTACCTCTGAAATTCGCCTCGCTTTTTCTCGCAACGAGAATGTAATCGGGGTTTTCTTGGACATCTCTGCACCCTATGATAATGTACATCTTCCTCTTCTCAGGCAGAAAATGCTACATCTGAGTATTCCAGCGAGGATAGTTCACGTCATCTGCAATATGCTCATGTGTCGTACTATTTCTATTCGTCATCAGGGTTCCCTTCTCCCTCCCCGTCTCGTATGGAAGGGCCTTCCGCAAGGTTCAGTGCTTAGTCCCATCCTTTATAATATTTATACTTCTGACCTAGACCAGTCCGTCAATTCTTTCTGTAAAGTCCTTCAATATGCTGATGATGTTGCCTTATATTTAAGTCATCATCCTTCGCTACTGCCACTTCCCGTTTAAATTCCGCTCTTTATTACTTAAACGTTTGGCTTTTAGACCACAATCTTTCTCTGTCTGTCACTAAATGTAGTGCCCTTGTTTTCACTCGCAAACGTAATATCCCTGATATTAACCTTTCTGTCGCAGGCGAATTAATTCCAATAAAAGATAACGTAAAGTTTTTAGGCCTCATTCTTGACTCTAAATTATCGGGTATTCACCATTTAAACCATGTCATTGAGAAGAGTGAAAGGGGTGTGAACGTTATGCGGGCCCTATCTGGGGTCCGTTGGGGCTCCCACCCCTTTTGCCAAAAACTTTTATACAATGCTATAGTTCGCAGTCACTTCGATTATGGTTCTTACCTTCTGGAACCATGTAATAAAGTTGCTCTTTCTAAGCTACAGCTGATCCAGTCTAAGTGCCTTCGAATCATAACTGGTGGTACGAAATGCTCTCCAGTAAACGCCCTCCAAGTCGAATGCTTGGAACCTCCCCTTCATCTTCGCCGTCAATTCTTAGCTGACAGATACTTCTTTAATGCAGTCCAAACTAATTCCCATCCCCTTCTTCCAATTTTGTTTCAACTCTCTAGTCTGGCCACCACCTCACTTTACTGGAGACACAAGTCCCTCCCTTTGCTCCTTAATTCCTTTATTAAAATGAAAAATCTATCTGATCCTATCTTTCAATCTTCTTTAAATCCTCTTTTTGAGCACGACTATAATTCCTTAGCTTTTAAACCAAAAATCATTCTTGACTTTGGCATTAATAAACATTCTCCGGCAGCCAACCAAACCTTTCTCCACATCATTACGGAGCACTGGTCTGATTGGGTTATGCTTTATACAGACGCATCAAAACTTTCTTCAGATGCATTCGTGGGTTCCGCAGTTTGGATACCCAAATTTAAAATTATTTTAAGCTATAAATGCTCTTTCTACAACTCTATCTTTTCAGGAGAATCTATTGCCCTATTGGAAGCGGTCTCCTATGTGGAATCTCATAAGCTTAACAAGTCACTTATTCTGTCAGACTCTTTGACCTGCCTGCAAGATCTTTTAAAAAATCCTTTCAAAGCTCGTAATAATTTTCCTATAATTCTTAAAATTAAAGAGGTTCTTCACAGATGCCTATTGTCCGGTATTGAAGTAGTTCTAGCGTGGATGCCCAGTCATTCAGGTATAGCAGGCAATGAAACTGCGGACTCCTGCGCCAAAATAGCAGCTCAGACTGGATGCTCATCCCACAAATACTGTTTCGCCCGAGATCTGCGTTCCCTAGCCAAACTTTCATTGACTGAGTCCTGGAATAATACATGGCAAAGCAGTAGAATGACCAAGGGTAAATTTTACGGCTCTCTACAACCCCAAATTCCTTCTAGAGCCTGGTTCTTCAAACAAAAACAGGTTAAAAAGTCAGCCACCTCTACCATAATTCGCTTACGATTAGGATTTGTCAGTACCCCAGTTTTTCTTGCCAAAATTCGGGTTCGTGATCACTCTCTATGTGAGTGCGGTCTCGACGAAGGCACTCTGGAACATATTTTCTTCTCTTGTCCTAAATTAATTGTACCTCTGTATGATTTACTCCCTGAACAAATATCCCGACCCGTTAATTTGGCTTATCTCTTAACTGTAGTACATCCCCATTTGTTAAGATCCTCTACAATTTTATTCGTATAAATAAAATAAATTTATAATGTTTTCTGATACTTTTACAAGATATACTTTTACTACTATACCCCCCTTTTTATTTCTTTCTCTCGTACCACAGAACCACAAACAGAAACTGTTGAAATTACAACAATTCCCGCTTGGTATTCCAAATATTTTCAACCTTAACTAATAAATCTACCGCCCACCTTGACGTTGGCAAAATCATCGATATCCGATGGAGCCATTTAATTAAAAGAAGAAGAAGAAGTGCAAACGAGCAGGCAGGTCCTGATGGTAAGCAATGTTCCTCGCCCCTGCATTCCTTGATGGCAAGCAACGAAAAAAAATATTAACAGTGTTTTCTGAGGCCCTGGTATCTATCATAGTTCTAGAATGACTACCTCGGTAAATTTTATTCTGTTTCATGGTATACATACTCCATGTTATAGGAGTTATATTATGTATCAGTCTATTTTGCCAAGTTTACAGACAATTATCATTTGTCATCTGTTTCTCTGAAGCACTATACTACCTAAGCACGATTTCATAACAAACAATCTGACACAAATTAATTTTGAACAGAAGCAGAGGCCGTGGGCCCCCACCAGGCTGGATGAATGGACCCCCAATGCGCTTCCGAGGACGCGGCTACGGCCCCGGAGGCCCGCCTATGAGAGGTAGAGGCTTCTTTCGCGGCCGTGGAGGCCCGAGAGGATTCGGCCCTAACAACGGACCGAACTTCGACAACAACTGGGGCCCAATGGGGCCCCCTCCTCCTGGCATGATGGGTGGTCCTCCTCCTGGTATGATGGGTGGCCCACCACCGTTTGGGCCCCCACCAGGTATGATGCCACCAGGTGGACCAATGGGACCCCCTCCTAACATGATGGGACAGCCCCCACCGTTTGGTGGACCCCCAGGAATGCCACCACCAAATATGGTAAGTAGTTTAATATTTGCATCATTTTCATGCTCTTGTCATGATTTTGTATTCATTTAATCTTTTTTCTCCATCAGCCTGCTCCAGAGCTCTGGGTGGAAACAAAGTCAGAGGATGGAAAGTATTACTACTACCACTCCCGGACAAGGGAGACAACATGGACGAGACCACAGGAGAATCCAACGTGTAAGGTCATCACACAGGCTGATGTGGAAGCCATGGCTGTAGCAGGTATGGTGGCATCATAGTAAACGTGTAAATTATGTAGTCCAACTAATCCTACTCAACCCTAATTTATAAGGGGCCTGTTAATCAGAGTTTGTGGGTTCCATTGGCTGTAAACTTGTAAATAATGATTGCATGCCTAGATGTGAAATGTGCCTGATCCATCATTATATTGTAACACCTTATTGTAAAACCCACATTCGCAAATAAAGATTGATTGATTCCCTATCCCCATCCTTTTAGGGGTTAATTTGTTGAAAGATAGACCCGGTTTACCACATGCGTGATGCGTGGATACAGTATAGAGTCCAATGCTTCAACAGATACCATGCTGACCAGACGGATTGGTATAGGGTATGTGTCAAGTGTTCCTTCTCTCTGCAGTGCTGTTGTCCTGGTAGTTTGCTACCTTAGTCGACTTATACGACACCCACGGGATGAATAGGGGGGAATACTACGTATTCTTATACTGTCAACACACAATCAAACTTCTCTCTAACGTGACTTTTTATTTCAGCTAATTCCCAGAGTCAAGTTCCTCAGAACATGAACGGACCAATGGGTGGTCCTATGGGTGGGCCTGGGCCTATGGGCGGGCCTGGGCCTATGGGCATGATGCCTAACGGGATGATGCCAACTGGCGTGATGCCTCCAGGTGTGCACGGTGGCCCACAAGGCAATGGGGTGCCACCCTTCATGACACAACCACCCCCATGGGTTAAGGAAAGTAAGTGTCATGTGTAATAAATCTTGAGAATAATAAAATCTAGCAAGATGAAGTGTAGAACTATAGACACGTTGTTTATTTCAGGTGGCAAAGATAAACAAGGAGGCGACACCAGCCCCGCTGAGGCTATGAATGATGATATGCCTCCTGGCGAAACCAACTCTATCGGTCAGACAGCTAACGGTAAGAGAGATAAAGTTATTGGCCTGTTAGTTACTCTAGTGGTTAGTGACCCTGATGGCTAAGCTGGAGGTTTTGGGTTTGATTCCCGTAAATGATTGCGTTGCTGTGCTATTTGTTCTGCATATAGATGTAATTTATCCAAAATTTGTATATGTGAGGTTATTATGATTACATGATGTTTTTCTCCATGTCAGGTAACATGGTGCCTGGCTTCCCACCTGGGCAAGGCTTCCCAGGCGGTTCGTTCCCGGGAATGCCGGGATCGGGCCCCGGGGGAGCTCCGGGTCCCTGGGGCCCCGGCGGTGGGGGCCCCGCGGCCTGGGGCCACTGGCCCCCGCCCCTCGTGGCCCAGCCCCCACCCACCATCACCAGTAACGTTCCTGACTCGAGTAAGTTCATGACTATTTTTTTAAAGCTTGAAAGTTTATTTTTTAAGTAGAAACTCGAATATCTGGTCCTTAGTTATACGGATTCGCGATTATCCGGACTGTCAACCGCGACCAATTAGATATTTTTTTATGGAATAGGCCGTAAACTAGCAGACGTTGATCGCTTGATGATAAGCGATTACCGACGCCCATGGACACCAGAGCGCCTGTCACGAGAGCGTCTTTCCATCAGGCAGAGTTGGCAGACTCATATATGTAAATAAAAAATGATGCAATGAAATTACGCGAGTCTACACTGTTTGTATGTAATGAATAAACTCAAAAACTACTAGACCGATTTGATAAACCCTTTCACCATTACAAAGCTAAATCATCCCCGAGTAACATAGGCTATATTTTATTCCCGTATTCTATCGGGAACTATGCAAGTGAAACTGCAGAGAGTTGCTAGTATAACATATATTAAAATATAAATTTTATTGATACAGCTACCCAAATCCCAGGGTTGGGTGCAGCCCGGGACTCAGTTCCCCGGGAGAACCCTATGGAACCGACGCTGATTCCTGACTCTCCCACTTCAAGCCAGCCACCGCCAGAGAAGGAAACTGTGAGTAATAACTAAGAATAATATTTTTTACTTCAAACCGACTTCAAAAAAGGAGGAGTTTATCAATTCGACTGTATTTTTTTTATGTTTGTAACCTCAGAACTTTCGACTGGGTGAACCGATTTTGATGTTTTTTTTTAATTTGAAAGCTGGTGCTTCCCGTGTGGTCCCATTTCAATTTGGTCCAGTTCTTGAAGTCTGTGTTTCTTTTTGTTAAAATATTGTATTTTGATTATCCTATTATCTTTCCTATAGACGATCCCACCAGAGCTGTTAGCTCTTGCATCGGAGTGGACAACTCACCGAGCTCCAGACGGTCGCCCTTACTACTACCACGCTGGGAAACAGGAGAGTGTCTGGGAGAAACCGAAGCCTATGAAGGAATTAGAAGGTATGTACTACATATCTCATGCTGGGCTGGACCCGCTCACAGAAGACCAAACTACCGTGGCGGCTCTACCGGAGTGATACCACGGCCTCACAGAAAACCGGTGTGAAATGCTCCCCTGTCCCCCCCATCCCTACTCCCATATCTCCCCCTCCCATATCTCCCCCTCCCATATCTCCCCCTCCCCTTTCTTCTTCCCAATCTCTCAAAAGCCGACAACGCACTTGTGTTGCCTTTGGTGTTGCAGGTGTCCATGGGCGGCGGTAATCGCTTACCATTAGGCAATATGTCTGCTCGTTTTCCCGCCCATTCCATAAAAAAATGGTTGTCTGTAAAGTCTGTTCACGGACGATAGTTTAACGTGACAACGTCATAACAAAACATTGATGAAAAGATGGCGCCGCATCTATCTCAAAGCCTTTAATGGAACGCCTCAGAGCGAGGTAACGCCGCATGAGTCATGTTTTTTCGTGCGTACAGCCGGCTCCATCGAATTATAAGACGTTGTCACGTCAAACAACTAAAATGACAGTGTTCGTGCTGTCGTGTTTCGTTGGTGAGTGCGAGACCGGAGGCCGAATGATGCAGAAGCATCTCTAGGCCGCCATAGTGTGGGTCACCATGCTGCATGGTTGCATTCGCAATGAGTATAGTGACCATTAATCTCAACTGTACGGTTGACATAGTGGTTTAAACAGTCGCCACGCCACGCCGGTTTCTACTGCACCAAGTGTCATGGGTTCAAATCCCACATGAAACAACACTTTGTGTGATCCATAAATTGTTGTCCTAAGTCTTGAGTGTTCTTGTGTCCGTTTCATGTATGTATTTAAAGCCCCCCGCGACACAGGATGTATATTCCTAATGCGAGAGTTGTATTTTTAAAAAAGAAAGAAAATAATCTTGGATCCTGCTCATACTTTCCATCAGAGTAGAGTCACTTGCAGGCTCATATATGTGGAGGAACGGGTAGCATGTTCCTCCAACACAAAGGGAGGATCCTACGACCAGGCGAAGTGATCATGCCTGACGGGCCAACTGCCCAACGGTTGATGTTGGGATGTTGTATGTTTATCGATGCGAGAACTTTCATTGCGCGATTCAGGATTTATAGTTTCTTAGTTTCCTTCTTTACTCCGTAGTTCAGTGTAACTTCGGTAGATGACGCTGTAGTATATTTCTGTTGCGCTGTATGTGGTCAGTCGCAACATATATAAAGAAATTGTGCAAAAAGACACTGACTCAAAACTATGGTCATTTCGTCAAAGGTTTTGACAAGTGGCTGAGGCGTCACAAGTGCGTTGCCGGCCTTTAGAGGATGGAGAGAGGGGGGGGGGGGGGTTGTGGTATGGGCCTCCGGTATCCTTGGCGGCTCTGACTGCCCTAAATAAGGCCCGCCTCTGGCGGCCTCAGAGGGTATTGGCAGTCAGAGCCATACGCGGATACCGCACGGTGTCGACCGAGGCGGCGTGCGCCTTGGCCGGAACACCCCCGTGGGATTTGGAGGCGGAAGTGCTCGCCGAAGTTTATCGACGGGTGGCTGGATATCGGGCGGAGTATGGCTATCGCCCTCCGCCCGAAGAGGTACGCGAATGGCGTGAAGCCGCTCGTCGAGCCACTATGGTGAGATGGTCGTTCCGGCTGGAGACTCCACGCGCTGGCTTTGCCGCCGCGGAGGCTCTCCAGCCGGTCATCCTCGAGTGGGCAGGGCGGCAGCACGGGACCCTTTCCTTCCGACTGACGCAGGTCCTTTCCGGGCACGGTTGCTTCGGGAAGTACCTGCACTCGGTCGCCAGGAGGGAATTGAGTCCCGCCTGCCACCCCCACTGCGACTGCAGTGGGGACTCGGCCCAGCATACGGTGTACGTAAACCCCGGTGGGGTGACGGTCCGATGGGATTTCCACACGTTAAAATAAAAGGCCTCCGGTATCCTCACTTACTCGGTGAAACATAGCGCAAGCGCTATTTCACACCGTTTTCTGTGAGGCCGTGGTATCACTCCGGTCGAGTCGAAGCGTGGCTTACCCACGATTCTTGTTTTTAGTTGGTCCGGCTGGAACCAACTAAAAACAAAAATCAGGTACTGACTAACATTTCAACTGCCTTTTTCCTTGCAGAACTTCAAGCTATAATAATGAAGGAGAAAGGAGAGAGATTCAAGAGGGAGTACGATGGCAAAGTGGTGGACCTGGAGTCTGATGCCGGTGAGCCTAAGCTTATTCAACTTCTAATAAGTTATTTAAAATATATTTTATTCAGTCTACGAGAAATTGAGACAAGAAATCAATAGTAAGTTAGAAAAAAATAATTTTGTTTGTCCCTAAAGGGTTTAAAATTAATACAAATATACACATAATTAAAATTAAAATGTGCATTTATCCTACTAATATTATAAACGCGAAAATTTGTAAGTATGGAATGATGTTTGTTACTCTTTCACGCAAAAACTACTGAACGGATTTGGATGAAACTTTACAGTAATATAGCTTATACATCAGAATAACACATAGGCTACTATTTGCCGCGATAACCGACATACACGCGGGCGAAGCCACGAGCAAAAACTAGTATCTCTATAATATATAAACTTCATTAGCGATAAATCAATTTTGATGACATTTTCTTACACAAAGTTTCTGCTGTTGTCCAGCAACTTTTAAAAGCCTGATTGTGTTAAATATTTCTAAAAAAACAAGCCTTATTTTAAAAAGCCTTAGTGTTAAAATTTCCAAAAATTTAATTCTTACTACATATAACTATAAATTCTAAAAATTTAAAAAAACCCCAAATATAATAACCTGAGTTCCCTTTAAAAAGTAAAAAACACGTTATGCGCTTTCATTTGATACCCCACTCGAGTTTATTTTTGCAGACATTCGGTTACTCTTCCCCACGTTCACCCCCATAACTTTAAAACGGCTCAACCGATTTTCATGAAACATGTCTAAGAACACTCGCATGTAAATCAACTTTCATACAAAAAGTAACTAAATTGAATACGCTTCATCCGTTCGGGAGCTACGGTGCCACAGACAGACAGACAGACAGGCACGTGAAACTTATAATACCCCTCTTTTTGGTCGGGGGTTAAAAAAGAGCAATAGCTGCAAAATTGTCAAGTTTCTAGCTCCGCCCGCGTGTATGTCGGTTATCGCGAGTAGCCTGATGTATAAGCTATATTACTGTAAAGTTTCATTCAAATCCGTTCAGTAGTTTTTGCGTGAAATAAATAAATAAATATTTCGGACATCTAACACACAACGCCATCTAGTCCCAAGCTAAGCAGAGCTTGTGTTATGGGTACTAGACAACTGATACAAATACATATAAACTTTTTTGTAAATACACACATATTATACATAGAAAACACTCAGACTCCGAAACAAATATTTGTAGATCATACAAATATTTGGTCCGACCCGGGAATCGAACCCGAGACCTCATGATTAGCAGTCGCACACAGTCATAGAGCACCGAAAGAGTAACAAACATCCATCCATACTTACAAACTTTGCGTTTATAATATTAGTATAGATGTATAGATAATATTGTATATGTAGATAATTAATGTAATATATTTTTCCTGCTTCCTTATATCGGACCTGAACAACAGAGGATTATGGTATTTATATATATATTTAATGCATTTATACGAAATTTTATCATATCATATACTAGCTGACCCGGCGAACTTCGTACCGTCATATATTTTTTTATGTGAATATTTTCTAAATTCCTGAAAATCTTGTTTTATTAATTATGACCTCCTTTCCGCCGCACTCATGTGTTACTAATATCATCCACGTTCGTGTTTTAATACCCCTTATTATACATCACTTGTATAAATAACTATAATATGTTTACCGTGGGAGACGCTTCGGCATGCATGGGCCTGCTCGACCGGAGTGATACCACGGCCTCACAGAAAACCGGTGTGAAACAGCGCCTGCGCAGTGTTTCACCGAGTGAGTGAGGATACCGGAGGCCAATAGACCCAACCCCACCCATCCCCTTCCCCATCCCCCAAATGCCGGCAACGCACTTGTGACACCTATGGTGTTGCGGGTGTCTATGGGCGGCGGTATTCGCTTACCATCAGGCGATACGTCTGATAGTTTGCCCCTAAATTTCTATAAAATGGTCGCCATGCTGCATTGTCTGCATTCCATGGTGACCACCACTCTTGGATTCTGCTTATGCTTTCCATCAGGCAGAGTAGAGTCATCTTGGCGGGCCATAACTGAAATCGTATGAGTAGACCATATCTGTAGCTTTAATATTATTGATGGGTACAGAAGCGAGTGCTGAAGGAGGTTCAGGAGCGGCGCCAGAGGCCGAGCGCGTGACGGTCGCGGCCACCGCCAACGAGGTGGAGGAACTGCGCCAGGAGGCCGAGCAGCAGGAGAAGGAGAACAAAGAGAAAGAGAAGGACAAGGCGAAGCAGGACAGGAGTCGCCCTGTCTCCAGCACACCGATTATGGGAACTCCTTGGTAAGAGATTTAATTTATTACTCTAAGGGTCTGTTCACACAGACCGGCTCGGAGAGGAGAGCATATTTTTACCCGACTACGGCAAAGCCAAAGCATTTTGACAGGCTATGTATATTCATCTGTTCCCTCATAGCTGCTTTACTACTTATTAGAACTGGACAAATCACCAAATTGACCGAGCAAAGCGCCCCGGGTAACCAAAAAAGAAATCCAACTTTGTGGCGCACTATTTTGTACGGAATCGGTTCCCTACAATTTCAATACCTGTTTTAATCCATTATTCCGCAACGCCGTACAAAAATAATGCGACAAGGGAGGAGAATCGAGGGTTGCTACCCCGTCCCTTTCACCAGTTCTCACTTGGACAGTTTACAAGTGACGGCATAGTTCTGAATGTTATTTTTTTATGCCCCTGTATCTTTTAAAAAAGTTCTCCTGGTGGTTCACATGACCCAACAATTTTCGACATGGGCCCGTAGTCTAATATATCGTGGTGATGCATGCCGCGGTGACGCGTCGCCACGTCAAGTGGTTTCACTAAGGAGAGTTCCAGGTCGAGCTGTGGAGTGTTAAAGGTGGTTGATGAGTGATGTTGTTGTTGTGCAGGTGCGTGGTGTGGACGGGCGACGGGTCGGTGTTCTTCTACAACTCGGCGGCCCACTCGTCCGTGTGGGAGCGGCCCGCCATCCTCATGGGCCGGCCCGACGTGGACAAGGCCGTCACGCAGCCGCCCGCCGCACTCCTCGACCTGCAGGTAACCGCGCTACTTCACCATCCACTATCATCCATACTGACATAAGCCTAGCCTCTCTACTGCGCCAAGTGTTGTGGGTTCAAATCCCACAAGGAAAACACTTTTTGTGATCCACTATTTGTTGTTCTGAGTCTGGGTGTTCTTTGTGTCCGTAACATGTATGTTTGTAAAGTCCCCCGCGACACATGATAAATAAATAATAAATAAATAAATATTTCGGACATCTAACACACAACGCCGTCTAGTCCCAAGCTAAGCAGAGCTTGTGTTATGGGTACTAGACAACTGATACAAATACATATATACTTTTTTTTTTTGTAAATACATACATATTATACATAGAAAACACCCAAACTCCGAAACAAATATTTGTAGATCATACAAACATTTGGTCCGACCCGGGAATCGAACCCGAGACCTCATGATCAGCAGTCGCACACGCCAACCGCGAGACCAACGAGGCAGTCGAATGATGTGTATGATATGATAATGAATGAGAGAGTTGTGTTTTTGAAGAAAAGAAACAATATCAAGTCAAAAGTGTCTCTTAAACTTTCGACTGGGTGAACCGATTATGATGTATCTTTTTTATTTGCTTCCCGTCTGGTCCCATTTCAATTTGGTCCAGTTCTTGAAGTCGGTTTTTTTTTTTAAATTATGTAAAGATTTATTAATGATTGTTTATTTACCTATCAGCGTAAAGACAAGGACGCAACCTCCTCGTCGATCTCGTCGACCACCGGCAACAAGACGTCGAACGGAGAGCTGAAGCGAGCAGCAGACTCCAGCAGCGACGACTCCAGCGCTGACTCCTCCAAGAAACCCAAGACTGAGGAGAAAGACGGTGAGACATCCCACAAACTTGAATTTACAGTGAAACCCATATCAAAGATATTTTTATATCGTTAAGTGGCACTTTTTTACAGTTTTGTACCCAGAGGTTAAAATTAAATATGTAAAGTAGCTGAGTCCCGCGGTTTTACGGTGACGCCGCGGGGCGAAGCTAGTCTAAAAAAAAGTAGCCGAAGTTACTCCTTATATCTTCAGCTACCTATCAGTGAAAGTCCCGTCAAAATCGGTCCAGCTGTTCCAGTGATTAGCCGGAACAAACAGATAAAAATCGTAAAAAAAATATTTTGGTGTATGTACCGTGTATACATATATACAGCGTGTCCCAAAATTCAACGATGAGCGGGCGCCAAAAGGTAGACCTGCTCATGAGTACATAAGGAAAAAAAATATATCTAGTTTTTTTTTTAGTTACAAGAAAAATTTAGAATTTCTTTGAAAATTTATACCTTTCATGATATTGCTACTATTCACCACAACTCTTAAAAACACCAAATTGCCCGCAGTTTTTACCCAAAAAACGTTACATAAAAATTTTCATCGTGGTCGTTTAAAATATCATGAAGGGTGTAAATTGTCAAAGAAATTCTAAATTTTTCTTGTAACTAATAAAAAACTAGGTATATTTTTTTAATTATTTTTCCTTATGTACTCATGAGCAGGTCTACCTTTTGGCGCCCGCTTATCGTTGAATTTTGGGACACATGGTATGTGCATATATATGCATTTAGTAAAAAGCGGTTATTTTCATATTACAAACAAACACTCTTTTATTTATTTATTTGTATAGATATAAAATTGAGAAGAGGAGAGTATAATATTAAGGTACATTGAACAGTGTCCCCCGCGACACAGGATTTATTCCTAGTGCGGAAGTTGTCTTTTTAAAAAAAAAAAAGTGTGTCGTGTTTTTGCCATTTATATGTTTTTAATGGGAGTATAGTCAATAAGCATAAATGCTGTCCACAGAGGCGCAGAAGCCGGTGTCGGGCATGCTGACGGGCGGCGGCGTGATCCTGGTGGGAGCCGAGGCGGCCATGGAGGCGGAGACCCGCGCGGCCCGGGAGCGGGGCACCCTGCCGCACCACCAGCGCCACAGCGCCTTCCTGCACATGCTGCACGAGAAGGCCGTCTCCGCCTTCTCCACCTGGGAGAAGGAGCTGCACAAGATCGTCTTCGACCCCAGATACCTCATGCTCAACTCCAAGGAGCGGCGACAGGTCGGTACACACACGCACACGTACATACACACACGCACACGTAGATAGACACACGCACACGTACATAGACACACGCACACGTACATAGACACACGCACACATACATACACACATGCACACGTACATACACACACGCAGGGAGTACATAAACCGTGGGAGAGCCACGCTTCGGCATGAATGGGCCGGCTCGACCGGAGTGATACCACGGCCTCACAGAAAACCGGTGTGAAATAGTGCTTGCGCTGTGTTTCACTGAGTGAGTGAGGATACCGGAGGCCCATACCCCAATCCCCTACCCCTATCTCCCCCCCCCATCCCCAAAAGGCCGGCAACGCACTTGTGACGCTTCTGGTGTTGTATGTGTCCATGGGCGGCGGTAATCGCTTACCATCAGGCGATACGTCTGCTCGTTTGCCCGCCTATTCCATAAAAAAAAAACACGACACACACGCGCACACACACACACACACACACACACAACGCATGCACACGTACACAAATGCACACAGCATTGCCTAGTAATTGACAGTTCTCAATTTTGCTGAGTGACAATTTTGTATAACTTTTAAAACTTTAGCATACACTTTAAACACCTACTGTGTCTATAATATTTAACTTTTGTAACACTGTACGCTGTAAAACTTACATCAACAATATAATAAATAAATTACCTTCTGCCGTACCCAGGTGTTCGATCAATACGTTCGCGACCGAGCTGAGGAGGAGAGGAAAGAGAATAAGAATAGAATAGCACAGAAGAAAGCTGCCTTCAAGACCCTCATGGAAGAAGCCAAACTACACTCAAAGTAAGTATACACTTCAAATCATTAATAAACCTCAAACACAGCAGATGAGTATCCGTATATTATACACTAACCGACCCGTGCCCACTTCGTTGGACGTTAACCGCCCGCTTTCTTCGACTTGATTTATAAATACTATTATTTTCAACTAAATTTCTTGTTCAATTACAATAAAGTATGACCTATGTCACTCCTGAATAGTGTCGCTTTCTGTTAGTGAAAGAATTTTAAGGATCGGATCAGTACTTCTGAAGATTATCCCCTATAACTAAAGTTTAAATATTTATTTTAAATGTTAAAGGTCATCATTCAGCGAGTTCACGTCGAAGCACGGCCGCGATGAGCGCTACAAAGGTATAGACAAGGCGCGGGACAGGGAGACGTACTTCAACGAGCACCTCGCCGAGCTGCGCAAGAAGGAGAAGGAGGAGAAGGAGAGGGCCAGAGAACAGGTGAGGGGTGGAGAGAGACGCTCGTGTGAGGTGTGCCTTGAGAGGACTTGGCTAGAGGAGATTTGGGAGGCTTACGGCTTTCTGGTTCAATTATTATCAATTTGTAAGATTTTTTGTATCTCGGGTACAACAAATACAATCATTTTGCAAAATAGTGATAGGTTGAACAATTTGTTCCGTTAAATTGTTAGTAACTAGCTTTTGCTATTAGAATAGCTTATGTCCTTCAAGAATTAAACTATCTCCATGACTAATTTCATTGGCCTCACAGAAAACCGGTGTGAAACAGCGCTTGCGCTGTGTTTCACTGAGAATACCGAATTTAGAAAGTCTAGCAATTCTTAATTATAAAAGAATTAATGAAAATGAAAAGGAGAAACGTAAAAGGAGGTCGAGCCATCGAGCCGGTTCGATGCGAGCCTTCGAGTTGTGAGTTTTGCGACACGTAAATTTTTACTCGTTTTGGAGTAAAAATATTGAGTAATACCGTATGTGAGTATGGACCAAAAGAAAAAGGCTTGTAGGGAAATTAGTGTGCTTGCTAATGCTGTCTTCCACTTTTCTTGAAAGAATAAATATTATTTATTCTGACGTTCACAGGACATGTTATGTTAAGATACAAAATAAAAGTAATTATAGTGCCCTGTACAATAATAATAATATTTCGAACATCGAAAACACAACGCCACCTAGTCCCAAACTAAGCAGAACTTGTACTATGGGTACTAGACAACTGATATCCTACTAATATTATAAACGCGAAAGTTTGTAAGTATGGATGGATGGATGTTTGTTTCTTACTCACACGCAAAAACTACTGAACGGATTTGGATGAAACTTTACAGTAATATAGCTTATACATCAGAATAACACATAGGCTACTATTTGCAGCGATAACCGATTTACCCGCGGGCGGAGCCGCGGGCATCAACTAGTAAATACATATATGCAATGCTAGAAAAGGCGCCTACTTCAGTATATTGCTGCAACCTAAGAAACTGGAAGCGCTGTTTTTTTATGTGAGCCTGTCAATGTGACTCTACTCTGCCTGATGGAAAGTATGAGCAGAATCCAAGAGTGGTGGTCACCATACTCATTGAGAATACAGACAATGCAGTATGAGGGTATTCTTATAGGACCCGCGCCCAGTGACCTTGGTTTGTCCGTCTGCATGTGTGTTCTTGTTCTTGATAATCGTAAGGATAAGCTCCCAATTCTCCTCTTACATTCTTAATAATATAATTAATTCGTTATAATACAAATCTAAAATAAATAGGGTATATGTATGCAGTATAATTCACTTAACATTTATTTTGAGATAGTTTGTAGTTGACCCTTTTATGGTCCTTCGAGCTTTGGCTAGCAACTCATACTTAACGATCGATAAATCGTCAATTATACTTAATTACTTGCGGTACTCGAGACACACGTGTCTCGGTTTTATTTATGAGACTGCCAGTAGTGAATCTACTCTGCCTGATGGAAAGCATTATTAAGCAGAATTCAAGAGTGGTGGTCACCATACTCATTGCGAATGCAGACAATGGTGACCCACACTACGGCGGCTTATATGCGATCAATCTTATTTAATCATCATTGGCTAAACAAATATTACTAATGAGATATTTAAAAATAAATTTGTCAAATTTGTCTGTTATTCAAGTTGTTAGATTTCCAGTGTTAAAGAGGTTGGGCCTTCTATGCCACGCTGACCAGACGGGTTGGTATAGGGTTTGTGTCAAGTGTTCCTTCTCTCTGCAGTGCTATTGTCCTGGTAGTTAGCTCCCTTAGTCGACTCTTACGACAGCCAATAGTGAATAGGGATGTTGCAGGTGACTAGGTATATAAGGTGTACTGTCGATAAGAAATAAAACGAAATTTCCCCTCCCCCAAAGGCCGGAAATGCACTTGTGACGTCTCTGGTGTATCAGGTGTTATAGGCGACGATAATCGCTTACCATCAGGCGATACGTCTGCTCGTTTGTCCGCCAATTACATAAAACAAAATTCTACATATACCCTATTTTGCAGAAATTAATTCATTTAAAGTTTTTTAAATATGCAATTGCCTTTTTGATTGATATATTCTACGCAATGTCTCTTTTAAAAAAAATTCTAATGTATGTTTGTTGTTGAAATTGTTGTTAGCATAGCTCCTATGATAAAGTTAGCTACTAAGCATCATATTTCATTGCAGGTTCGATTCCTGACAGAAATAATTAAGTTTAAAATAGTGTGTTTTTTTACAGAATTTAATAACTTTTTTTCAGTGTGTATATGAATTGTTGTCAGGTTCAAGTCCTGATGGTTGTGATTGGTCGGGTTCGATTCCCATATATGTAATTCTAATTTTCTAATTTGTATAGATTTTTTAAATGCTATGCGATCTTTTGTCGTTTTTGTGAATTATTAAAATTTTTAAATTAACTTTATTGCAATTTTTCGTTATTTATGCAAAAAAGTCTTTGGTATTGTTCTTAAAAATGAAATTACTTATTTATTATTGACTATGGTTACGACAGTAGTCTATGTTTTCAGTGTTGCCAATTTTGAAAATGAATAAATACTAAAAGTATATTATTTTGTAATAAGAACAATACCAAAGATAAAACTGCAATATTATTAAACTCTATATTTGATCATAATATGTTATAATAATTATTTTCTATAAAATATATCTTTTCATAACGCGATAGTGTTTTCTGAAGATTGCCTTAAATAAAATAAAGCACATGTTTAGTGGAAAGAAAAAAAAAGTTTAAAAACATTATCAACTCTATTTTAAAAGTGTTTAAATGTTTTTAAATACGTAAAAAATACATAAGAGATAAATAAAAGGCTCCTCAGAACAGCAGTATCGCTCTAGGCGTGAATATAGCGTATGGCTTCGTTGTTTGTGGCGTAGCGCGGGGCAGGCGCCGGGCCGCCGGGCGCTGCGCCGGGCCGGGCCGCCGGGCCGAGGGGGGGTGGCCGATTGACGAGCCCTACTTTATGGGGGGGAGTTCACAAATTTATGGGCATTTTGAAATTCGTATGATAGGTGGGTAGTTTTGATAATCTGCGTGTCTGTACTCTGTATGGATATGGTTCAAAGCAGAGAATTTTACTGTGAATCTGTTGGGTTATGTTGGTTGAAATTCCGAAAAAATATTATACCCCATCGGAGTTTGTTCAAGTCGATTGTGTGACTGATTATTTTTTAATTCTATGACTAAATTTCATAAAATTCGTTTTGGTTACAACTTCTAACAGAAAAATACAAGATAAAGTTTTATCTATAATCTGGGATAAATGTTTAAAAAACGTAAAATTTGAGTTTTAAAATATGATCGAAAATCGTCAATCGGTCACACCTCATCTCCAGAACACTCAGAAGGTTAGATATATTTTAAGCAACTCAATACAAAAGAAATATCAATGAAATTAACAAAATATACAAGTATTTAAGAAGGAATAACTATCAAAAAACAATCCCCAATGATGTTTACCTGGGATTTTATAATTTAACCTTTTTAAATTTACTTAGAACATAAAATTTTGTACTTATTAGACTTAGGTTGGATGTACCAATACTTGTATTGAGACTTAGAGTTTCGGGACTTAAAATTCGTAACGGCGGACTTAATATTTCAATTATTATGCTTTGGCACATCCACTCTACGTGATTGGTATTAAAATGTTTAGCCCCCTTTTTAATTTCTGCATTTAAACCCAAAAGTTACATTTTAAATTATTATTTTACCCACTAAACATCATTGAAATGATAAAATCATAATTTTTAATTATATAGAAAAAAAAAAGTTCCCTATAAGCTTGAAGACGAAATAATGCATGCACATGCTGTCAGGCAGTATTGCCACGCTAAGGGAGGAGTTAATACACTGGCAACACCAGGATTGCTTCAGTGTTACCAGCCTAGTAACGGTGATGGGTTGCCAATGTGAAAAATGTAAATAATTGGACTTAGCGAAAATTAGGCACTAATCATTCTTTTTCAGCGATTTTTTTTCCTTTTTAAATTTTATTTTTAATATAATTTAGATACTAGAAAGAGAACTACTGAACTGATATTTCTCTAATACTTATGAGTAAAATGGAATTTCAGTTTTCTTTTTAATAAATATTTTTTCAAATAGGTTCAGTTCAGAAATTAGATAAAGATTTTTAAAACTATATATTGATGTTATAATTGTAAAATACAATAAATGTTTAATATATTATAAAGAAAATGTAACAAATATTAAAATTAGCAAGTCAGGTAAAATTTAATTAATTTCATGAGTACCATTTAAAAATACAAATTTTCTGATTATACTTTATGAGAATATAAATGGAACATGACTGCACGGTTGGCCCAGTGGTTTATTAGGTCGCTACGCCTCTTTCTACTGCGGCTGATGTTGTGGGTTCAAATCCCACAAGAAATAACACTTGTGTGATCCACAAATTGTTGTGCTGTTATCTAATGTGAGGTTCGATTCCTGCATGGTTTATTTTTGTGTCTGTCAATAATAAGTTACATGGCAAGTAATGTACCTCAATAGGGTAGATGACACCTTAGTCAAATTAGTTACTATTTATCATCTGTCTAAATGAACTATTCAGTTGAGAGTTTCAATGTTTATTTCATTAAAATTTGTAATAGAAATGAAAAACTGTAAGAATTATGGTTTCCGAGATGTTTTGTTATATATGTTTTAGTGAAGGAGACATCGGTATTTATTTACAATACAGTCATCTACCCTATAGAATTGTCCTATATTGAATTGACTAACCTGTTGGTCTAGTGGTTAAAGATGCTGACTGCTATGCAGAGGTAGTGGGTTCGACTCCCAGCTAGGACAAATGTTTGTATGATGAACAAAATCCTTTGTTCTGTGTGTGAGTGTAATTTACCTACAATATGTATGTATATAGATAAGTATGTATATCAGCAGTCTAGTTACCATAGTACGGTAATCTGGGATCAGACGCTATGTGTGAAATGTGTCCAGTTATTATTGTATTATTTCATTAAATTTCACCTACTGAGCAAAGTTACGGAACCTTAAACCCCTCTCGCTCCCGTTTGTAGGTGTGAGGGGGGAAGAAAAGAGATAATTTCGAACAAAACAGCTTTTAAATACGCGAACTTAATATAAGAATAGACTAACTGACCCATGCAACGTCGATTTCGTCTCCTATTGCCGTAGCGTAATAATTTTCCCCCGTTTTTGTAACATTCTTCATTGATGCGCCGCTCCTATTGGTCTTAGCGTGATGATATATTGCCTATAGCCTTCCTCAATAAATGGGCTATCTAACACTAAAATAATTTTTCAAATCGGACATAAGTTCCTGAGATTAGCGCGTTCAAACAAATAAACAAACTCTTCAGCTTTATAATATTAATATAGATAATACTGTTTGTAGCAGTATAACGTGAGGTTAGCTATCAAATAAGTGTAGGTTCGAACCCCACTTGTTACGAGGTATTTAACGCCCGACTTCGCCCGCGTAAATGTCGGTTATCGCGATAAAAGGTAGCCTAAATCCTTCCTCAGGAATCAAACTATCTCCATGACAAATTTCATTGAAATCAGTGCAGCGGTTTAGCCTTGAATTTAACTGTCAAAGTAACTTTCGAATTTATAATGTTAGGTTATGGATTTCATGTTATACTGGCCAATTATAAAAATAACATTTGACAAACAATGCTTTCTAGTCCCAAACTAAGCAGAGCTTGTATTATGAGCACTAGACAACTGATATAAATACTTTTTATAAAAACAAATATATATTATATCACAGATCATACAAACATTTGGTCCGACAATCAAAATAAGACATTCAAAATGGTGGAAACAGCCAAGCGAACTCTAATATCAATAAAAACAGTCTTTAAAATTACTTTTATATACTGTAATATGGTACACGTGAAATAAATTATATTTTAATAAAAATATACGATCGTATATAATAGTCAAGTTTTTAGAAAATACACGAAAATTTTTGAGAAATAAATTAAAAGTTTGGTAAACGGAAGTATATCTACAATCAAAATTATCTCATAACCAGCCTTTTACAGTCCACTGCTGGAAATGGCCTCTCCGTAGAAAGAAGTTGGTCTACAACACTACGCTGACCAGACGGGTTGGTATAGGGTTTGTGTCAAGTGTTCCTTCTCTCTGCAGTGATGTAATGCGTATACAAATGGTATTTATACACGAGGGGTTGTACCTTAAAGTACTGTAGATAGGTAGAATTATGGGTTCGATTCCCACTTGACAGGTAGATTCCCAGGTTTATATATATGGCCCTGCCAAAGTGACTCCACTCTGCCTGATGGAAAGCATGAGCAGAATCCAAGAGTGGTGGTCACCATACTCATTGCGAATGCAACAATGCAGCATGGCGACCCACACTATAGCGTCCGTTCTTATGTTGTTTATTCAGAAAATCACGTTTTTAACATAGATATTATGTTGGTTTATGTACACTTCAAAACCTCAAAAAGTCCTACACCGAGAGTTGAAATTTTAGCACGATAAACAACTCGATTTAATTAAAGTCAGTTTGGTTTCTCATTTGTTAGCGTGGTTATGTAAAGCTATTTCAAATAAAACCTCCCTGTTTCTTTTCTTTCTTCTTTCCGAGAATTGAACCAAGTAGCGTGCAATTGGATAGGCAGGCCTTTGTCCTGTAGTAGAAGCCGAGGAACCAGGTGCACCCTAGAAAGGAAATCCCTGGAACCCCGATGTACTTCGGGCCACCTACGGTTTGTAGATTGCCCCCTCCTGTGTGGGAACCCCGATGTTCCCGTTATTGTCCCCCCTTTCGGGTTTGCTTCTGCTAGGGTGACAGATAGCTTCTAGTACCCGAGACGGCGTGCGGTTTTAGTCGGTTCGAGTCCGACATACCACCAGGAGGTGACATCCGAGGGGATTTCCGCACGGGGGAAAAAAGCCTTTGTACTGTGGATTCCGATGACTGATGATGATGATGAAGAAGTGGGCTATGTCCAGGAGTGGCTTTAGGCTTAGGCTTAATACTTTATTGTTTTGACGTTTAATAGAAAACAATTTGATTTTATCTGTTCACGCTGACCAGACGGGTTGGTATAGGGTTTGTGTCAAGTGTTCCTTCTCTTTGCTGTGCTGTTGTCCTGGTAGTTAGCTCCCTCAGTCGGCTCTTACGACACCCACGTGGTGAATAGCGGTGGTGATACTTCCGTAATCTTGAAATTTGATTTATTTTTCAACTAGCTGAACCCCGCGGTTATTGTCGTACCGCGGGTAACGCAGCAGGACAAAGCTAGTCTAAAGTAGTAACTAAGTAGCAACTAACTAAGTAGTTACTCCTTAGATCATCAACTATCTGCCAGTGAAAGTCCCGTCAAAATCGGTCCAGAGATTACCCGGAACAAATAGACAGACAGACAGACAAAAAGTGTAGAAAATGTTATTTTGGTCCATGTATCGTGTATACATACATATGCATTTATTAAAAAGCGGTTATTTTAATATTACAAACAGACACTCCAATTTTATTTATTTGTATAGATAAACTTAAATAATTTTCTTTAGAGGATCTTATCACCAAACTTGCCAATTCAATGATTAAATACTTCCGTTTACCAACCGTACAACTAATAAAGCATTCCCTTTCAGGATCTAATATATCTTTCTATCCACAGGTTATTAATATAATTATACCTTTTTCAGCTTTTAATATATAATTTTTTACAGCTTGTAGTTTTGCTAATGAGCGAATAGAAGTGTTTGTGTCTCGTGGGGATATGCTTAGCGATTTTATTTTATATGTGTGTCTGTGTGTTTTGAAGAGAGTTTGATATACATACTAGCTGACCCGGCAAACGTTGTTTTGCCATTAAATTAATTTAAAAAAAGACGTGTGGCAATCGGCGACTGCCGCGGTAAAGCTATTGCATAGTATTTTTATCAACTTATGCAATTATAATTATTTATTTATTTATGCAGTATTTTTTTTTCTTTGAAAAAAAAGGAGGAGTTTGGTAACAAACACCGCGACACGAGAATTTTATACCTATAATTAGATAATAGACTAGCTTTTGTTTGCGTCTCCGCCCGTGTGTATGTTCGTTATCGTGATTGAAAGTAGCCAATGCCCTTCCTCAGGAATCAAAGTATGGCAAATTTCATTGAAATCGGTGCAACGGTTAAGCCTTGAAAGCGTGACTGACAGACAAACAGAGTTACTTTCGAATTTATAATATTGATATAGATTGGCTAACCCACGCGACTTCATATGCGTCTCTTTTCAACCATGCTAGGCTTCTATTGGTCTAAGCATGATGTTAGCTATCCTATCTGTAGGCACGCCAGTAAATCATTTAAATAAAACCTGAAAATCAGTTTCGGAGTTCATTGTAAGAAACAACGTGACACGAAAATTATTTATAATAGATATTATTTCCATTTAAATAATTTAATTTACTACTACATATTAATTTAATCATGTAATAGTGAAAAATTGTTAATAATGAAAGAAATTAAATAAAAAATTCATAACTGTAATTGTTAATTTTGACAAATTTATTGTTGCATGCTGGAAAGCAACATGTGGCATTCTAAACTTATAATGTAACGACAATGTAACCCTTTACCCATTTTCGCAATAAATTAAGTTTGAAGATTGAAAAAAATAATCACAAATTTTAACAAAAAAAAACCGACTTCAATCTGGACCAAATTTAAATGGGACCATACGGGAATATTGAGTTATTCGTTAATTTGTCGCGTATGTACATAATGCAAATTGAAGACTTATATGGTTTTCTCATGGATGACATGTCAGAATTGTACCAAATTTAAATGGGACCATTCGGGAAGCACCAGCTTTCAAATAAAAAAAGAATCATCAAATCGGTTCACCCGGTGGTTCAAAGGTGTTCACAGGTAACAAACATAAAAAAAATATACAGTCGAATTGAGAACCTCCTCCTTTTTAAAGTCGGTTGAAAAACTAAAAAAACGGCTTAAAATACTTAAAAAGTTAATTGTGTTTCTTATAAAGATACGTGAATCTAATAAAAGCGCGTTAATTAAGCCATGAATAAAACAAATACTTAATTATTTTTATTATTATTTATTTAATTGTCACCAGCCTCTCTTCAGCACCGGACACATTGACAACTACCCTCTAAATATCTCCACGATTCACCCATCCCACACTTCTCCTTACAACCAAGAGTCAATCACAATCTCTTTCTAACTCTTATCTCTATCTCATTATAGGTCAAAAACGACTTCATAGCGCTGCTTAAAGACAAGGGTGTAGACAGACACCTACGTTGGGTCGAAGCCAAGAAGAAAGTGGACTCTGATCCGAGGTACAAGGCCGTTGAGGGCAGTACACTGAGAGAAGATTATTTCAAAGAGTATTGTAAGATCGTTAAAGAAGAGAGGAAGAAGGAAAAGGATACTAAAGAGAAGAGTAAGTGTTGTTTTTTTCTGAAAATACATTTTTAAACTTTTTTTTTTGACAACTCCCACACTAGGAATATATCCTGAGTCGCGGGGTACTTTACAAACATACATGAAACGGACACAAGGAACAACCAGACTCAGAACAACAATTTGTGGATCACACAAAGTGTTGTCCTACGTGGGATTTGAACCCACGACACTTAGCGAAGTAGGAAACGGCGTGGTGACCGTTAAACCACTAGGCCAAACGTGCAGTCAAATATATAAAACTAGTTGAGCCCTCGGTGTTACCTGCGGTACAACACAATCTGCGGGTAACGCCGCAGGGCGAAGCTAGTCTAAAAAGTTGGTTGTCTGTAAAGTCGGTTTACGGACGATAGTTTAACGTGATAACAAAACAATGATGAAATGAACTCATACAGTCATACAACGACGTACGATGAGCGTAACTAGTCAATGGGCGTAACGGGACAATGAGTTATCCTTTTTCGTGCGTGCAGCTGACGTTCATCGATTTATTAGATGTTGTCACGTCTAAAGTAGCCTCCTGTACACCTTTACTTGTCAGTGAAAGTCCCGTCAAAATTGGTCCAGCCGTTCCAGAGATTGCCGTAATAAACAGAGAGACATTTTTTTATTACTTTTTTATGTAAGTACGTACCGTATATACTTTCATATGCATTTAGTAAAAGTCGCCTGCGGTATTCCCAGACAGACCGATAGACAAAAATGGTAAAAAAGATATGTTTTGATATACCTATATACCGTGTATACACACACTCCAGTTTTATTTATTTGTATAGATGTATAGATAAAGCCAAGATAATAAACATCTCACTCGCAATATTACAGAACGAGAACGCAGCAGTACCAAGAAGGAGAAGCGAGACAAGGACCGAGGGGAGAAGGACAAAGAGCCGAAAGAGAAGGAAGACAGCAAGAAGAGCAAGAAGAAAGAGAAGGGAGACGTGAGTATTGAACATGTGTTGAACACTTGTACAGTGCACTTGTAGGCAGGGACTTGGGGGTCTCAGGTCTTCAAAAATGTTTGTTTTTAGCAAATTAAGGAATTAAAATAGCTGCCAGGTTATAATAGAGATATAATTAGAAAAATATATTTTTAGCCTTATTTGTTATTTTTTAGACTCATTTTTTTAGGTTTTTATTAGAAACGGTATATTTAGACTCGATTTTTTGATTTTGAAAAAAGTGTAATTTTTTAGGAAATTAAAAAAGTTTTGTTGTTACATAAATTTGCTGTAGGTAGCTGCCAGGAAGGGGTGGTGGGGATAGATAGATGGAAAACTCTTTATTTGTACACTTTGGTACAGAGTTACAAGAAAGTATATACAATGTCAGATATATAATGTACAAAGGGCGACCTTTTTGCCAAAAGCAATCTCTTCTAGGAAACCTTAGGTCTTACGAGAAAGTGTATTAGTGTGTCTTCAACACACAGGAAGTGTGTGTGTGTGTGTGTGTGTGTTATGCAGTTGTCGAAAGTGTCTTTTATAAAATAAAGTAAGTTTACAGATTTTTCGTGATTACTTATGTGCTCATGGAGGTAGCTGCCCATAAGGGGGGGGGGGGGGGAGTTAGATCTTAGAGTAAGTGGACGTGTGCTTGTGACACGTTTCGGTGTATAACGTTCAGCTCGACCGGAGGAATACTACAGCTTTAGATAACCGGTCTCAAGTAACCATCTGATTGCTTTGAGGTGAAGTTATTAGAAGTTTCACCAGAGAATGAAAAATATACAGTATTTTCTAAAAATGGTAGGCTAGGGATTCTGCTGATATAGAATATAGTGGAGATTCTAAGTAATACCTAGAATAGCTTAGAGGTGGAGCAAATTTAAAAGCATTTTGTTTCCCGTAAATATATTTATATAAAGTGCACTGTTAAGTGTGATATAATTATATTACTTCAATATTAATTATAGCAATGTCAAAAATATATAACTCTTGAAATATTTCTTATACACAATCTATAGGCTACGTAAGAATTAGAGTCAAGTTGTTAGTGAGTTATAAAGTCTCCTAATGATTGTTTTTAGACTTCCGCGACTTTTACACATAGTTTTTGCTCGAAAAGTCGGGAAATAAAAGGTCCTTTTAAATAATTTAATATTTTAATGGTCTTTTCAACCCAAGACGTGTACACGGGTATGAAACCCCGATCCCTTGCCACTACTAAAGTCACCATATTCCTTACTTTAACACGAATCCCTCTCCTCGTCTAACCTTTTTCAGCATCCCAACTTATATTACTCCAGAGTAACTTCTAAAAACGATAACGTATCGACGAAACAATACATCAGGCAGAGTAGTCACTTTTGTAGACCCATATCTATACTAATATATATGTGTATATATAAAAGAAAAAATATATCGGAGCGGCGTTCAAAATCTTTATAAATAATAGCCACGCCACATAATAACGACAATGCCACGATTTTTTAGGTTTTTATTGTTGTTTTTTAGATTAAGTATTTTTTTACTTAGTGTTTTAGACTCGATTTTTTTGACATTGAGTATTTTTAGGCTCTTTTTTTTTGTAAGCATTATTAATATTTTATGTATAAATAATGTCGTGTTGTTTATATTTCTGACATTGTTAGTTTCACTTGCCCATATTGTTGTGATTAGTTTTAAGTGAAACTGCGTCGGACACGGTATTTGTATTTTTTATTATTTTTTCTTTTTACTTGTGTTAACTTTTTCACATTTAAATATCTAGGTGGCTGTGATATAAAAAGTAAGTATGAATTACAATGACTTATTAATATATGAACTGGATGACCGAGTTTTGCTCGGTATTTTATTGGATAAATTTTCAAAAAATGAATCCTAGCTATATCGAATTATCACCGACGAAGCCCTCTGCATACTAAGTTCATGAATTGGCACTATTGCCAAGCCGATATATAAGCATATAACTCGTTTAAAGATATTAGAGAAATACATATTATAATTTTCAAGCGATTTCGACAATATAGGCCGGCTTGATCGGATAGATACATATGTTCAACAGTATATAACAGTCCTTTGCTAGACATAGGCGTTTCTTTACAAACTCAGATCAAATAAAGAAAGGTAGATAACGCACCGCCTTGTTCTTGTTGAAGCAGAAAAAAGGCTCCTAGTTCCAAGTAAACACACTACGCTACTTTTCGTCAATATCGTACAAGTATCCGATATTGACGAAAAGTAGAGTAGTTTATAGCATATTTAGTGCGTAACGCATATGTTTACTTGGAACTAGGAGCCTTTTTTCTGCTTCAACAAGAACAAGGCGGTGCGTTATCTACCTTTCTTTATTTGATCTGAGTTTACAAAAGAGGTTTTGGCCCACTGTACCACGCTGTACAGACAGATTGGTATAGGATTTGTTTCAATAATAATAATAGTTTCCATTTGCGGTGAAGTTGTCCTGCGTAGTTTGCTCCATTAGTCGGCTATTACGACACCCACGGGGTGAATAGGGGTGGTGACACTCCGTGTTCTTAATCTCTAACCACAATCAATCCTCATCATCTAATGGATGTATGCATGCTGTCCTCTTATCCCTCATCAGGGACATAGGGCTCTCAGAAGGGACCTCCATTTCTCCCGGTCTTGTGAAGCAACCTCGAGATCGGTCCAGCTGTAGCCGATAGTTGCAGCCTCTCTATCGACTGATCGCCTCCAGGTATTTCGAGGGCGGCCGCGTTTTCTTTTGAATGCATGTATCAAGTGATTATTAAAGTATTTTAGCCAAAGTAAAGTAAATTACTTATGGCAAACCCGAATTAAACCAAATACAAACCAAGTACATATTTACATAACAATACTGCCTCACGGAAAACCATTGTTAGACAACTCAAAAAAAAAACTTCCAAATTTATTTCGTCCACGAATACTCTGCAATTCCGATTGCAGACGGGGACTGCGTGAACATTGCAGACTTAACTCTGCATTTTAAATTAATAGTCTGTAAAAAATAAATAAAAAAGGCTGTAAAAAAGTTACCGTTCTGCTAACGGAGCTCTTGGTGCATCTACCGATTTTTTCACCTAAAGTACTACTGGTAACACAAATAAACTGTCTGTTCTTATCTCTACTACCTTATTCAGGAGTAGTGTAGCTTACACTACTTACAATTCAGACATTATATTTCTGTCAACATCTCTACTGTATCTAGCTGCAAGAAAAAGCGACTGGTTTGAGAATATAACTTTTTTATACTCGAAGACCTATCCCCACTCAGTGCTGTGCGATTTATTAACATAATTATAAGATATATTTAAAGAATGGCCGACTTGTGCCCCAAAACTATTGCGTCTCGTCACGGCTTAGATAGCGGTACGTTTTGAAAAAAAAACGCGCGCCAGTTGTCATACTCTGCGGGCGGAGGTCAGCTACCTAAATTTAAAATAAAAACGTTTTTTTAATTTTCAAAAGTGCAGTGGTTAAAATCGAGTGTGTTGCCAGGTAACAAACGGAGCGGCGTCGGGTGTTTGCTGCGGGTACTACATCGGACAGGCTACGAATGGGCTGTAGTGCTGTAGGGCAAAATTATCTCCCAACCTCCATAATTGGCACAAATGAACCTAAATTGTCATACATTTGAGAGCGTACTCCTTCTTAAAAGGCCAGCAACGCACTTGTGACGCCTCTGGTGTTGCAGGTGTCCATGGGCGGCGGTAATCGCTTACCATCAGGTGATACATCTGCCCGTTTGCTACCTATTCCATAAAAAAAACATTTGACATAAACAGTCATCCGCCATTTTGAAAGAGAAATAATTCTGATTGGTTTCGCTTGAATCGTTTAGAATTTTTCTGTCGGTTCTGCATATAATATGACTTTTTAGGCTTATTTGTTCACAGTTAATTATTCTGGGTAGCATAGAAGTGTTTGAATTTAGTCTTACTAATATAACGGTTTCATATTGAATTCAGTTATTTTCTTTAATTAATTAGACGAAATTCAGACTATTTATTCACTACAGTACATTCGTAGCCAAAAGGGCGTATAAAATATTATAATTTTTTATTTTAAGGTCACATTTTTAAATATCTATTTTATGTTATTTATTTTTAATAATATAAATGTCATTAATTAAGTTTAATAAAGATACTATTTATAAAAAACTTTCAATTATAAATAATAATTGGAGCGTGCTAATTAATAATTAACATTTAATTACAAGAAACCATTTTTTTTTTATATTTAAATATGTGACCCCATTTATAACGCTCTTTTTGGTAGCAAATCCAGCCCGCAGACTATGACACACGGCCTTAGGGGAATCTGCATAACGTATTCCGTCCACGAATACTCTGCAATTCGGGGATTACGTCGACACTGCAGACTTAACTCTGCAGTCTAGAATTAATTGTCTGCATTGTGACTTGCGATTGCATGTTGTCATTATTTATATTAATAATAATTACAATAACGATCAAAGTTGCAAACATATGCGTGTTATTTTTATATTTTTAAATAAGGACTTTTTAATATATGTTTTATTCTAAGGCCGTGTCAGTCTACGCTACCTTGTCCGATGCAGTGTCGCTTAAAAATAGTTTTTAAGGTAATTTTAATCCACAATGCGAATTTTTTGACGTTAAAATTGAGTTTTCGATAATTTGCAGTTTAATCGTGAGGATTATGATGCTATCTCTCTTTGTTAGATTTCTATTTTTTAGATTTCATGCTTGGTCTGCATTCACAATGTGCATAGTGGATTGGATTCTGCTAATGCTTTCCATCACTTTGGAAGACTCGTATATAAAAAAAATACAGCTCTTGTATTTACAACTTTAGAAAAGTTTTTCTTATACGTCTTATAGAACTAGTTTTTTTACCGCGGCTTTGCTCGCGTTTATTACTTTGTACATTCATATGCTCACCTCTCTCTGCCTCCGAAAAAGTGGAGGCATATTGACTTACGTTTGCCTACCATCATTTTTATTCCTACTTACGCGGTAGAGGTCAAACTAGGTTATGTACCTAATTCCTAAAAAACATAATTGTAAATTTCTAAATACATATATACAATGTTGATTGTCAACCTGTTATATTCGATTAAATACTAGCATAAGTGCTATTCTCCCAATCCAAAGCTGTTGGCCCTGTGCCAAATTTCACCCGGATTTGTTTATCAATCCTGACTTAGACATCCAACCACACTTTGTCATATATAATCGTTCGTTTCATCGCATAATGCCAATTTAGTAATAATAAAAACCTGAATATTATAACTGTAAAAGTTTCCTGCCACCTTGAGAGGCAGTTCTAGAAATGGATGAAAAATCATTTCATAAGCGGTATTTCTGAACCGATACGACCTCCTATCAAAAAAAAACGTGCTCCCACTTTAAGAGCAGCCCTTTTGAGGATAGCCCATAAAACATCTGCCATGTTGCCTTTGCGTCCTTTACGATAAAAATTAATACTCACTGTCCCATATACTAAGAAGTCAAAGCTCATATTCAATCGATTAATAGAGATATGTAGAATATAAACTTAAAAAGTCAAACCATTGTGGATTAAAACTGAAGCCCCTAAGCAAACACTCCTAAACTTTCCGTTTGTTACAGAAATCTGATCAATCGACAGCTGAAGAAGAAAGGAAACAACCCACTCCACCCCCAGAACAGTGGGCAGATATACTCGGCATACCTGGTGAGAAAGCCGAACATGAAAACTCCAAAACACCAGCCAAAAAGTCCGGCCGAAGAGCCAACGAGAGCTCCAAGGCCGATAAAACCAAATCCAATTCCACAGAAGAGGAAGCCCCATCTCCAAAGCAGCTACGATCGTCAAAGAAAGAGATACAAACACCCGAAAAGAGTGAGAAGACATCTCCTATCAAACCACCACCAAAGAAGCGGAGACCAGAAGAGTACGATTCGCCTGAACAGGACGACTTGCCACTGTCGCTGGTCCCTAAGAAGATGGAGAAGAAGAAGATTGAGAAGGTCAGACGGAGAGTCAAGTCCGAGAAAGACTAGTGTTTGCGTCGCACGTTCCTCGGTAAACGGTTATTTACCGACCATAAGCCGCACCTTAAAAGACACTTAAGCACACTATAAAGTGGGTATGAATATAAATTGGTTATGTTTAAAAAAATAACGGTGAACATAGACTAGGGTGTGTTGTATGGTTTCTTTGATCTTTACATACGATTGTTTATGTTTTGTAGGCTCCAATAACATGTCATGTGACGTCACATTACACGTTTTATCTTATTTATGCATGAAACTAGCAATTTGTATGTTAAAAATGACATAAAAAAACCGGTTTTTACAATGCTACATCATGTAAAATTATGCTAAAATTTAACTGCACACATTATTTATGTAACTACATTTTGCCGAGATAAAATATAGCCTTGTGATATACCAAGCTATAATCTATCTCTGTGTTGAGTTTATATAATTTCTTTCATTTCTTGCATATGTGAAAGGAGAAATTTTAACTTTATTGAAGTATATTTTTCCGTTTTAGTTTTGTTAATTAATTTACAAAAGAAATATTAGCTTTTCGCGAACTTAGCTGATTATAATTTAGTCTTTTAAACTGAGCTTTATAAAAAATAGCTTTTCCTATTTTTTTACTTTGCAACTGAAAATTATCAAAATGCTTGTTACCTATAGTTTATTTGAAGACATTGAAGTATTGCACAATTTTTTGACTTGTCAGCAACTAGTCAGCATGGTCCGAACGCCACATATTGTTTTGACTATTATGTCAAAAAACCGGTCCACCAAATGTCAAAATGGTAACTTTGGTACATTTTTGTTTGAAACACTAAGGTATGATTTTACGTCATACAATTTACAAATTATTCGCCTTTATTGTTAATTTGACGATTAAAATACGGACGGTATATTCGAATTGCCGAAATAAACAATTTAGACTAAACTAATTCAAAAAATTTCTGTTGAATTAATCTGGGGTAGGATTCAAAGGGCAGCATTTTTGGTGACTTTGAGTTGCTGGTATCTATGGGTGGCGGTAGGCACTTACCATCAGGTAAACCGTCTGCTCGTTTGTCCTCCCAGTCTATAAAAAAGCATACCATCTACCTAATTGGTACTTGATTATTGGCCAAAATAAAAAAAAAAGACTTTTTTTACATAAATTATTATTTTCTATACAAAATGTTACCCTTAATTTATTTAACGTTTATATCATCTCATAATAGGGGACATCCATTTATTACGTGTTAATTAAAAAGGTCACTGACGTATGACTGACAAGCGGTGGATAGGGGTTTTGAAAGCTTCAGATACAAAATATTAAAACAAAAATCTATGTAAAAGTCCAGCGATATTCCTGAAGGGGGTAGGCAGAGGTTTATGAAAACACCCATATAGTGCAATAAATTTACGTTTCTGTTATTATTTTTCTAGATGTTGATTTTTTATCTAAATAATAATGTTTTTAATCTCTTCAAAATATTGAATGTCGCCTAATGAGTCCAATTGCCACACAAGTGTTCTTACACGTGTGACAAAGATGCGTGTATAATATAAAAGCTTAAAATGCGTTGACGTAATTTATGGATGATCACTTACATTATTTTAACTTCTCTATATAAAACTTTTGATACTTCAATGGTATATAAATCGTATGCAATGATCAAGAATATGTGTTGGCATAATTTATACTACCCACAAAGCAGTCTCAAAAAGTGAATACAATAGTTTTTATTATTACATAGCAAATAGGACATACAGACTGATCGACGCACTTTTATATAAGCCTACATTATCTCTGAAAATTACTTGCTAAAAGACGAGTCTGTACTATGGTCACCAGACTGTTGATATATATATACTTAAATATAACTAAATACATACATATTGTAGGTAAATTATACCTAGACATAGAATACATTAAAGAAGATGACACCTTAGTCAAATTAGTTACTCTTTATCATCTGTCAAAACGATAACTTTGTACGGAAAATGTACTAACTACACACTTGTGACGTCACTAAAACAGTGACGCCACAAGTTTCTATTTAGTACATTTTTAGACCACTCAATTGGGCAATATATTTTAATGTTTATTTGATTAAAATTTGTAATAGAAATGAAAAGATGTAATAGTTATATTTGCTGAGATGTTTTGTAATATTCGTTTTAGTGAAGGAGACATCGGTATTTATTTACGATACAGTCATCTACCCTATTATATTTGTCTTGGATGGGGATTGAAGCCACGACCTTCTGGTTAGTAGTCAGGGTCTCCATACAGGCTGCTTTATAGCTAGGCTAGTCAAACTCGACTTCAAGCCTTATAGTTTTTTAAATATTCTTGATCTCTGTGACAGATACCGAAGAAGTAGCTTTGAACAAGTGATTTTATTTTGTATCACATATATTTTCATTGTTTACGTGCCGGATTTATCACAAATTAAGTGCAATACTTAAGCCGTGTCTCCACAGAACAAAAGTTGTCAACTTTTGTGTTGTCAAGACGTGTTGGTGATAAAAGTTTCTGTAAAGCCGAATCTCCACCGAACAAAAGTTATGTGTTGTCAAATTTAGATGGAGAAGCGCCTTTATAAATACGGTAGAAACTTGATTAACCGGACTAATGGTTATCGTTAGGGATTCGGATAATCGAATATCTGAATAAAAACTGTTTTTTTGCACATGTAGTAGGTACATATATAACGTAAAACAACAACGAAAATCAATTTTTTAAAGTAATTATTGATCCCGCTGCGCGCGGGCGAGGTAATACCAGTTTCGACACGTTCATGCTCTCATAAATTGGAATTGTAGTACATATCTTATTTTAAACATTTTAATATGACTTAATTATTCAATTGTTGCGGTTGGTAGTCCGGATAATCGCGAACACGTATAACGGAGGATCGGATAATCGAGTTTCTACTGTATAAAAGTTCACACTTAAAATGTACCTCGTAAATTGTAAAATGACACTAGTGATAACTGTCACAGAGATCAAGATATAATTTAAGAACTAAAGTTAACCATAACTAACTCAATAGATAATGTAGGCTGTTTATAAAAAAAAAAGTCTAAATTTGTCATGAAAAAAATTCAGAGAATTGTTTCGAACTAGCAACATTGGTAGTTATGTGTTACCATCATACCCGCCAACATAATTGGATAAAAATGGAAGTTGATGCCTCTTGTATTATTTATAAAGTTGTTACCCTATTTTTTTTCATTTTCACAATATTTATTACGCTGCAATAAATTAGGAAGCTTTTAAACAGTAAAATCATTTATATCGCGACGAAAAACACGTGATTTCTTACATTTGTCACTACAAACATATTAAATTAGCCCAGCAACCAACAACCCCTCAATCCCCCTGCTTTTTTAACGTTCCAATTCCCTTCACCCCTCTTACCCTCGAGCAACTACCCTGCCGTGTTTTGCGGCGGAATGGTGAGTCGGACTAGAACCGACTAAAACCACTCGGTGCCACCCTGCGTCTGATATAGCATGGAACCAGAATTACTAGTTTTACTGTAGTACTTTCCATGCTCATTAAAACCCTCCCCTAATTCAGGAGGCTATTCGTAGAGCGACAACTTAGTCACAAGCGTTACTCGCTTTCCATAAGCTGTCTTGCCTACAAATTTGCCCCCTGCCCCATAAAATCGTTTAGAACCGATTTGCTCCTAAGTCCCAAGTCCACCGATGGGCACCTACAAAAGTGGTGTCACAAACTTCCTAGTTCCGTATGACCCCTGCCACCCGTGGGTATAATAACTTGGTGCGGCCGTCGGGTAGTATGTCCACGGAACTCTGAAATTCATTCTTATCCAATTATAAACGTTGAACAGTCTGGACTCTCCTATTGCATAATTAACGTTAATCCTGAAACGCACATGCTATTAGAATATTTAAATAGCGTGCTATTAAGTAGCATGCTATTTTTTAAGCGGAACTCTGGATATTGATAACGAAAAATTTTAACAAACAAAAAACCGACTTCAAGGACTGGATTGAAATGAGACTATGGGAAGCACTAGCTTTCAAATAAAAAAAGAATCATCAAAATCGGTTCACCCAGTCGAAATGAGAACCTCCTCCTTTCTTTAAGTCGGTTTAAAAGTGATTTGGGGGTTTGTTGATGTAGGTTGTGGTGTAAAAAGTATAGACAAGTTCTAAATTAAAAAAATATCGATACGCTTTGATAGCATGTGTTACAGATCTATTTAAGACGTCTAGATAATTGTAACAAATTCGGAACGTGTACATATAGCAAAATTTTGTATTATAATCTAAATTTGTATTTGTAAGTGTTAGTTTTAAGTTGTTGTAATTGTAAGTTGTATTTTATACACTAATACAAATGGCGTTTAGCATACATGCCATAACGATACAGTACAATAGTCAAAAAATATTTTGACATTTTGTATGAAAAAGATTACAACACACGGATTATTGAAAAGTAGATTGACACAACTCTACGCATTTTTTGTCCTAGCAGGTTTTGATAACATACAAGTATGCTATATGTTATTTACCATGCTTATTACGAGCGATCACTAAAAATTAGATCTATAATGACGAACAGACACTCCACTGTATTTGCTGTTCGAATATAACCTTTAAATTCGTTGATCTCAATAGAACAGTTAAATCAGATCGGACGGAATATGGTATGTGCTTTTATGGCATTTAATAATGCACAAAATCACCTATGAAAAGTTTTTGACTATTGGTCAAAAGTAAAAATATATTACATATTGTCAATAGCGTTCTAACAGTACGTATTGGTAGTCAAAACTATTCGTTCCTTGAGGGTAGTATAAAATTTAATGGCAGTACTCCCAAACCAAACCTCCTCCCGCCTAGAAGGGGTGGGGGAAGTAGACTGTGGATCTAGAGTTGCACATGACCATGGCTGAAGGTAATCACTTAACATAAGTTGTTCAGTATCACGTATAAATTTTACAAGCAATTGGTCTATACAGCTTTAAGTAACTACATTATGTCGATTATACATTTATTTCCGCAGTGTCAGTATTGCAAAAAAAAAACTGTTAGGACTGTTGGCATATGTCATATGTGTAGTATTAGCTGATAACGGCAAAATATATTCAAGGAAAGTATTGTTACATCAAGGAGAATTGTATAGTTAACACAACCGCCTCTTGACCAATCAAATTCCAAGCTTTTAAACTTAACGATAATTTCTTGAAGCCTGATTGGTCAAGAGGCGGGGCTTGATTGTTACGTCAGTATTTTCTTAACACGAATACAGTGTAGTTCCTTTAAACGATAGCCCGTCGAAATGTGTAAATTACTTAGCTTAACTTTCTCATAAATCTGATTTATAAATTCATTTTGAACAAGTTTTTCAATAGAACGGATAGTTTTTGTAAATTGTGAATAGTTTCAATTATTAAAAGGGACGATATGAGGTAAATAAGCATTTGTTCAGGTATTTAGAGGTTTGTGTATAAATAATCCCACATACAGACAAACATTACACTTATTTTAAACATTCGTAGTAAGTTGATGTATCAATGCTTTTTTTGGGACTAATAGTGCCACGTCCACCACTGTAAGTCCTGTACACAGGATCAACAACAGTGACCCAAGAATACACCGAGTTATGACACTCGGGAAGTCCCAGGAAAAATTTAACCGTCTTGGAAACCGCAACGAAATGAATCAGAAGAAAACTGGAGGAGTTAGAAATATAATAAGTCCACTTCTTCAAGCAAAGCGGGCGACAAAATGAAATCAAAATAGGCAGACACGTTTTTCAAACCGGGCAACACCACGGATAAAATATAATGGGTCCTAAGTTAGCTACATTTGATGTATCAATGCTTCTCTTAAACGAATAATAACCTACAATATAATAATCTCAGTTTGTTATATAGAACTCTCTCTCCGTTTAAACCTTAATATAATCATCCCTAACACTTTTAGAGTGTTTCCTTACTAATAAATGTCGTGTCCCCATATTAATCTAAATGTCCAATATATGTCTTAAATAAAGATGCAAATGTTTAAATCGTTATCGGTAAACAGTCGTAGGTATGTCATTATTGACGCTTAAAAGGCACTTAATAGGTACAGAATATATAAAATAGCCCTGCAATTTCTTAAAGTATAGCTTGTAATATACCTCTGAGGCATATCGTGTTTCGTTGTGAGACCCAATGATGCTGAAGCATCTCAATAGGCCGCCATAGTGTGGTCACCATGCTGCATTGTTGCATTGCCTGCACGAGCAATGAGTATGGTGACCATTACTCTGCGATTCTGCTCATGCTTTCCATCAGCCAGAGCAGAGTCATTTTGGCAGGCCATTTCGAATATTCCCAATTTTGAGTACTTTTCTAGTGAGGGATGTCTTTTAAGCGTCGATGTCGCCGAAGGATTAAAACAATTAACCTTTTCCAATATCGTCGATATTGTTTTAATGTATTGTTTTTAGAAACAAAAAGACGGCATTTGTTTAAGAAATCATGTTTAGGAATTATTTGTTTTTGTTCATAAAATGTTTTTCCAGATATTATATCGTAGTTTAGTTAGTTTTTGACGTGACAACGTCTAATAAATTGATGAACGCCGGCTGCATGCACGAAAAAGGATGACTCGTTATCCCGTTACGTCCATTGTCCCGTTACGCTCATTGTTCATCTCATAATTGTTTTGCTATGACGTTGTCACGTTAATCTATCGTCCGTAAACCGACTTAACAGAAAACCAATTTTCGATCTATATTTTCAAATACCCGCATTTTATAACAAATAAAAAATATAATTTTCAGTATGAAAATTATCTTAAAGATGTATTTGTGGTTGATGATATTTATTTGTAAATACATTGCTTCACCATCATCATTATCATAAGTGTATTGCAGTCCAAGATTCCACATGGGCCTCCCCTTAGACAAGAGATGTTGCCTCCAGTTCCTGCCAGCCATCTTAAATACATTGCTTCCTCTGTACTGATTTGTAGTACAGAAAGGCAATGTATGTTAAACTTGGTTGGAATCGAAGCAAGTTATGATTAATCTTAGCAAGTACTTTGTTTATTAGTTATACAGATTAACTGAAGCACACGTAAACGGTTAAGTTGTTTTGGCGTTCAATGATGCATACATACATAAGGAATAAAAAGTGTGAGTAGGTTTTTGGTTAATTGGAACCGGAAATGCGTCTTTGATTAATGTTATTGTATAATGTATTTATGTAATAATTTCTATCCAATACAAATTATACCATAATACAATTGATTTTGGTAGGATTTGTATCCAATACAAATTATACCATAATACAATTTATTTTGGTAGGATTTGTATTTGATATATTTGTATTAGTATTAACAATACAAAATGTGTACATATTTTTTATCTCATAAGTTACATAATTTTAATTGTAACGACACTCAAAGTGTTTATATGTTTAGTGTTAGTGTAATTGTCGTTTCGGCAATCTTCGGGTGTATTCGGCAATGTTCGGTTTTTAGCATCGAGGGTAGTTCGAAATTGTTATGTTTAGTTTAACAAACTACCACCAAGGGCGCTGATTAAAAGCTATTGTGCTGTAAACCGTCAAAAATATGATGAAATATGAAGGCTTGGAGGCATGTACATTGAACAGTGCCAAGTTTTCATTATCAGATCTTTGTGAATCGAAATCCGTCAAAATCGGTTATTCCATTTAGGATTCATGACGCCACAAACAGGTTTACAATTTTACAATTAGCCTTAAGCCGACCGAATTATCATTATGACGATAATTGGTCGGCAATAATCGCTTATTACGTCATGAGGAAAAAGCCGATCATTGCCGACTGTACCCGAATACTCCCGAAGCTACATTATTTATCTCGTTGTATTTCTCAATTAGGGTCTGTACACACTGGTATGAAACAGTGTACGTTTATTGTTTCCAGTGCAGTGTGTATGCTGTCTAATAAACTTAGAAAAAATAAATGTATGTTTTTATATTATAATAGTTTAGTGTATAAGGACTTTTACTTGTCGACTATTGACAGCATTGACCGTACACTTTCCCTCTTCTTATCACTCTTTTAATTCCAAGCAGCACAATCATAATCTTGGTTAAGCAACCTACCTCAGGTCAGTACTTAGATGGGTGACCTTTTTTTTAAAGACATGTCATGATGGATGCTGAGCTCTTTATATCAATGTTACAGTTGTCGAAACCGCTCCTGGCGTTTGCTGTTTACTTCATTTTGAACTATTCAAGTAAAACAACTTAATTTTTTTTCTGAAATTTCCATTATAATTACAGTATATTAAAAAGTAATTAATCAGATAAAAATAAAATTATGAATTGATTTTTTGTCTCGCTTCCTTGAAGGTATTATAAAATGATCTCACGCAATATACCTTGCTGATTTTTATTAAAATTTGCTTAATTGAAATGAAAAAAGTGCTACTAGTACACAGTTTTTTAAATAAAGTTCTGGTTTGGGCTCGTTGGACCAATGTACCTTACCTAAATTTTCAAGCTCGAAGGACCAAACACTTTCTTACAAAATTCGGGACGTCCAAGTATTATGTAAACATATTGATTGTGTTGGGTTTTACAATACAGAGAGAAATTAGGTTTCAGTACTGATCACATTAAAAAATTGGCAGGAAAGAAATATGCATTCAAATATATTTTAACATTTTAAATTTACTTACATAATACTTGAACTTCTCTATTCCTTCTTCCTAACCTTTATTAATCCTAAGATTGTTTGGGGTCGGCTACTAGTTCAACTAGTTACCTGAATGTCAGATTTTCCACTGAGTGACTGGCATCGGATCTTCGCAGCACTGGGTGAATTGACTTCGGAAGTTGAACTAGTTGTCAGACATATGTATTTGAGGGCATTACATTTGAGGGACAGAACTTAACGCCGTAGCCATGCGATCGCAAATAAAATTCACTATTTCAACTGTTCACAAATTTTGTTCCGAGTCTTTCTATTCGTTTCATGTATATTTTTAAGTCTTTAACGACACGGGTTTTATTCCTAGCGCGGTGGTTGTCTTTTTTTTTCAAATTCATGGTTTTGATATTGAATTCAGTTGTATCCAAATGCGGGTAGTCTTAACATTTTTAAGGTCAAAAATATGTATTTAAGTTCGAGTCCTAAAACGAGTTCGAATTTGCTTCAAAATGAAAATTGACTATCTATTTTTCGACTATGACTATGCACATTTACTCTGACTATCCTGACTATTTTGACTACCTATATAGCGAATAAGCATTTTCTAAAATAAGTACACTTAGTTACTATTATTTGGATACATGTATCATTGTACATAGGTTTTATATATTATGTTTTCACTAGTGTCTATAATTGTGAATAAATTAATGATTGTCTACAATGTTGGTTTATTTGAAGACCCACCTCTATATCATTCGCCCCTATTTAAGGGAAGTATTGCGTGACAACATAAGTGCCAATATTAAAAAAAATCATTACCAATGGTTGCGCATTCACTACACACTCAGTTTCATAACATCGCTTATAAGTTCAATTTTTTAAGGTGTTTCAGTCCCTCGGGACTACGCCACTCCATTAGATCAACAACATTTATAAAACGCTTAGATACGGTCACCTTGATCGCGCCGCCGTCGCACGTGCGGCAAGCCGCCACAAATCAAAGGGCCCGCCTGTGGCGTACACCCACAAGCAGGCATGATTTGTCAGTTTACACCGCTGTATGAATTAATAAATTCGTATTTCACAACAATAACCACAATAGGGAATGCATAAAATTTTCATTTGTATCAAATACTTTTTTCTAGATTCTATATTGTCTTTACAATATGCTTATAAGGTTTTTTTTTATTTAGTGATTATTTAAGAATAATTAAGAAAATATTAAATGAAATTTGAAAATTAGGGGAGCGAAATTTAAACTTCTAAAACGCGCACTGTGGTCGAAACGAAATGTGACGTCGATGGTTACTTCATCGAAATTATCGGCATCGAAATTCATGCTGTGTTAGTAGTGTTTGTGAGAAAAAATATAAATTATTATTATTATTATTAATTACTTTTTGTTGATATTTTGGAAACAGTTTGATGGGAGCTTTCCACCAAGCGAAGGAAGTTACCAGAGCGCAAACCTCATTTTCCCAGATTCTGGGCAGTGCACAAAGGGTGGTAACGACTCATCAAATTGCAAGTGTCCATGGGCTAAGGGAGACGCTTACCGTGAGACGATTCGCCTGTTCCTTTTTAAATGTATGAGCCTGCCCAAGTGACTACTCTGCCTGATGGAATACATGATCAGAATCCAAGAGTGGTGGTCACCATACTCATTGTGAATGCAGACAATGCAACAATGCAGCATGGTGACCAACACCATGGCGGCCTATTGAGATGCTTCTGCATCATTGGGCCTCCGGTCTCGCACTTACCAACGAAACACGACAGACCAAAGATTATCACTAAACCATAATTACCCCTCCAGGAGCCTAAACCGGAACCAGTAGAGCCTGAACCTGAAGATGCAGACCAGAACAGCGACAGTGAGTCGGCAGCACGAGCGAAGGAGGCGAGGGCCCAGGCTTCCATCAAGGAGAGAGAGCGAGAGGTGCAGAGGGCACTGGCCACCAGTTTACGGGACCGTGACAAGGAACGAGAATACCACAAACGGGATGAAGCTGTACAGGTATGTTTTTTATAGCCTGCCAAAGTGACTCTACTCTGCCCGATGGAAAGCATGAGCAGAATCCAAGAGTGGTGGGCAAAATACTCATTGCGAATGCAGACAATGCAACATGGTAATCCACGCTATTGCGGTATGAGATGCTTCTACATCATTGGACTTAACACTCTGTTCTTAGTGATGGAATGAGAGGAGATTATTGCGTCATCATTTTTACCAGCCTCTAACAGTCCATTGCTGGAGATTCTCTTCGATTTGTCATTTTTTTATTTTTTATTATGCTATAGGGGTTAAACGAGCAGACGCATCGCGTGATGGTAAGCGATAACCGCTGCCCATGGACACCCGCAACACCAGAGGCGTCACAAATGCGTTGCCGGCCTTTGGGGGATGGGGAGGGGGTGGTGGGAAGGGGTTAGAGTATGGGCCTCCGGTATCCTCACTCACTCGGTGAAACACAGAGCAAGCGATATTTCACACCGTTTTCCTGTTAAGCCGTGGTATCACTCCGGTTGAGCCGGCCCATTCGTGCCGAAGCGTGGCTTTCCTGCCTATATACCACGCTGACCAGACGGGTTGGTATAGGGTTTGTGTCAAGTGTTCCTTCTCTTTGCAGTGCTGTTGTCCTGGTAGTTAGCTCCCTCAGTCGTCTCTTACGACACTCACGGGGTGAATAGGGGTGGTGACTCATATTCCGTCACTTCATGGAGTAAATACGATACTTGAAATAATTACGATTTTTTTTATATTTCTATGAATTTTTCGGCAGCATTTTAACGCGCTACTGGCAGATCTTGTTCGGAACCCTGATCTTCCGTGGAGAGATGCAAAGAAACAGCTCAAAAAAGACCATAGGTACAGCTTAGCCGAACTACTCACCAAAGATGATAAGGTATGTTTAAATTATTTACTTCAATGTTCTGTCTGTCTGTCTTCTAGAAGATTGCTAGCCTCCGGTCTCGCACTCGCCAACGAAACACGACAGCACGAATACTGTCACTTTACATTGGTTTTCTGTGAGAGGGTAGTACCTTCCCGGTTGAGCCGACCATTCGTGCTAAAATCAGTGTGGCTCTGCCACCCTTAATAGAATAAAATAAGGTATTCTTACGTGTTAGGGTTGGATTTATGGAGGATTTAAAGACACTCTTAAAATCACAATATCACTTAGAATAACAGTCCTTAATTGTCGCCGAGGTTCACTAGGTTAAGCACTGATATCACTCCAATATTTATCAATCAATGTATATTCGACGCTATGTATATCAATGTAAGGTATATTATTCAGTGCCTCAAGAAATCAACGAGAACTTTCGCGATGTGTACGCGTCTCGAGCGTTTTCTGGAATAATCTTTCTTCGTAACAGTATTAAACTGCTGTTAAATTCCAGGAGCGGTTGTTTATGCAGCACACGAGTGCGTTAGCAGCAAGACGGCGGGACAAGTTGAGAACACTACTACAGGAACGCAACGTTACTTGTACAGCGCACTGGCGAGATGTAAAGGCGATGCTCGCTGATGAGCCTACCGCACCGGTCTACTCCAGCGCTTCCCAGGTACTGTCATCACGACTGCAATTTTTTTTTATCTTGCATGTACAGACAGCGACCAGTTACGATTTTTACAAGCATATGTTTTTAAGGGTATGTTTTTGTTTTTATATATATTTGTTTGGCACGCACGTATTTTTATGCGATATCAATAGATTCGTCTTATGCTACTGCTCCATCTGCGTTAGCGTTAATGTCAAGGGCAAACAACGCGTTATTAACGCGTTAAAAATGCACGTTGTCTATATTTAGGTTACAATGCCGTTAGGACTTAATTCCGCATTAATTAACGCGTTAACACATAATACACACAATGGAGCTTGAAACAGCTAAACTAGTAAATTATTTTATGCATTTATGCAATTTAAAAACAGAGAAAAAACTAAAAAAGAAGATGGTGGATGATTCAAATGCATCGTCGACGAACTCTGTAACACTCTCGGCTCTGATTGTAACAGTTCTAAAAAAGTGTGCCGTCACGGGACTCCCGGCAGATGTGAAACATCGAAATTGATTTGTATAAGTTATTTGTTCCATAAAATAAAATGACTGTTTATTACATTAATATTCATTTTTACCACTTCATGGTAGTTCTCGTAAATGCTTTTCCCGCCTAAAACAAAGTACACTCGTCCCTGCTATGCGCGCGCGTCCGATAGAGACGACGTTAATGTAGCCAACATCAATTAGCGCGCTAAACTACGCGCTAAAACCCTTTGATGTGTCCTCCGAACAAACCGACCGAAAAAACCGACACTCGAGCTATCGCTTAACTTTTAACGCCATTAATAATGCCGTTTGAATTTAACGTATTAAAATGTTGGCTACATCTACAGGTGGAGCACTAGCATTAGTCGTGAGAGACACTGGGTACATCAAAATTAAAAAAAAAAAAACAATTAAAAAAAACCCTGAATTTAATAAAGATGGCAAATATTGACGCAGTCGGTTTTTGTCGGAATCATTTTACTTGTATTATATGTATTAATATGAGATGCTTTCATTTATGTAATGTAATTTTCAGATGGAACGCGAATTCCGTGACTACCAGCGCGACAAGCAATCAGCCGCGAAGACAGCTATGAGACAGCTTCTCCTAGAGACGAGATCCATCACACACAAGAGCCTAAGTGCTGTAAAAGAGAACCCCAACGCGTTACAACATGTACTTGACGCACTCAAACACGATGCCAGGTACGTTAGTTATGATAACCGTACGTCATATCTAGTTTTGACTGGGAAAAACTAGTGCGACTGCACGGTTGGCCTAGTGGTTTAGGCGGTCGCCACGCCGCTTGCCAATTCGCCAAGTGTTGTGGGTTCAAATCCTTCACGGGACAACACTTTGTGTGATCCACAAATTGTTGTTCTGAGTTTGGGTGTTAATTGTGTCTGTTTCATATATGTCTGTAAAGTCCCCCGCGACACAGGATGTTTATTCCTAATGCGGGAGTTGTCTTTTTAAGTAAAAAAAAAAGTTTGCCTAAGATTAGTAATCTTCAGAATCTGCAATGAAAAAAAAAAACGTGTGTGCCTCGCAACGGCCGACAGAAGTGATAACATAAACTAATTTAAGTTAATAGCGTTGTGGGTTAGATTGAGAGAGGAGGTGCCTGCCTACCGCTGTCGTATGCGTGAGAGAAAGTTAGCGTGAGTTAGGTTTACCCTCCCATAAGAAGTTATCACTTCAATACAGACGTAATCAAGTTAGGAAATCTAGTTTAGACTGGTCAAAACTAGATTTTGTAGTAAATATTTCCTTTCTTGATCTAACTGACCATTCCTTCCCAAGGTACACGGCACTAGACCACATAGCGGAAGAACGACAGCAGATCATCACCACTTACCTCGAGGAGTTGGAGAAGAAAGGTCCGCCTCCTCCGCCCACTGCGACAGAGCCTTCTAGAAGGACCAAACAGTGACATCAGAGAGTACGTGTGATAAGGTAGGAACTGCCTGGAAATCTCGCATGGATGGGGTTGTGGTTGAAGCGGTCAATGCGCTGAGTGTTACAGGTTCACATCCCACATTGGACAACACTTTGTGTGATTCATAAATTGTTGTTTTGATTCTGGGTGTTCCTTGTGTCTGTTTCACGTAAGATCCATAAATTCAAAAGTAACCATGTCTATCTCTGTCTGTCGTTACGCTTTCACGTTGAAACCGTTGCACCGATTTCAATGAAATTTGGCATGAAGATACTTTGATTTTTGAGGAAGGACATAGACTAAATTTACCGCGAAAACCGAAATATACGAGGGAAAAAGCTAGTACTCTCAAACAAGTTCTATCCGCCAGATGTTTTCTAGTAAAATATTGACTATTAATATTTGACTGCCTCGATGGCGCGGTGGTAGCGTATGCGACTGCTGTGCTTGAGGTCTCGAGTTCGATTCCCGGGTCGGCCCAAATGTTTGTATGATCTGCAAATATTTGTTTCGGAGTTTGGGTGTATTCTATGTATGTATTTGCAAAAAAAAGTATATATGTATTTATATCAGTTGTCTAGTACCCATAACACAAGCTCTGCTTAGTTTGGAACTAGATGGCGTTGTGTGTTAGATGCCCGGAAAATATTTATTAATTTATTATTTGTTTGTCCTCAGAGGTATACCGTCAAGATGACACAGGACGAGAGGAAGGCAGGCGAGCTGCAACACAACTGGCTGTACATTCAATACACCTCATGTTGATTATTCCTTTAAAATGTAATTTTTAAATGTAATAAATAAAAATAAATATGTTATTTGGCAGTTTTAATGTCCCTTTTAGTCTGCAGCCTGAGAGAGTTGGCGTTAACCGCCCGTTTTTCGCTTCGACTTGATTTACAAATACTATTATGGACCAAGAGCTACTGAACCTTTCGACCAACAGTGTGTCTCTAAGGCTAGAAACTCTTGTAGTGATGAGTCATAACGTGCTAAGTACGTAACCATCGCCTGGCAGGCCTCAGCCCTGCACACCATCATCTTTCATCTTATCGAATAGTTGAAATGTATATTGCATTGATTTCGATGATTCCGACGATTTAATGTTATTTATGACTAATAATGAGAAGTTTGTCGTGTTAGGACCGACCAAGTGTTCTCAGACACATTTTTACTTGCACTCCAGTGCAATCTTTCTCCTCACCTGTCAGGAAATATGCTAGTCAGCACCGCCGGTCATTGTTCCTACTTTCTTTAAATCGCTCAGACAAACATATATATGAATTACAACTTTACAGAATAAAGTTTATTTACATTGATAATGTAATTGAAGAAATGTGAGTCTTTCTGTTCGCCTGGCAGGCACAAGTGCTCATCGGAATCGCCTGTCATTTTGTATTTGAACTTCTTAATGAATGATCTAAATCCTATAAAAATTTCAGCCTTACAGGAACAAGTTTTTTTGTGTCATTTTTTTTACACTTTCAAAACCATGAAAGATGATGATGTGTGATCAGTACTTTTTTTTTATTGAATAGGGGGCAAACGAGCAGACGTATCGCCTGATGGTAAGCGACTACCGCCGCCCATAGATACCGGCAACTCAAAGAGTCACCAAAAATGCTGCCCTTTGAATCCTTCCCCAGATTAATGCAACACCAGAGGCGTCACAAGTGCGTTGCCAGCCTTTTGGGGAGGGGTTGGGGTATGGGCCTCCGGTATCCTCACTCATTCGGTGAAACACATCGCATGCGCTGGTTCACACCGGTACTTCTGAAGATTACCCCCTACAACCATGCAAACAAAGTTAGAAACTAAGCACCTTTTTATAATATTAGTAAAGTATAAATGTGCCTAAGTTAAAGAATGATGACTTTAGAATGGGGGATTGTTTAAAAAAAAAGTGTATTGAAAACCCCGCTTACACGTGAGTGACTATTGCAATCAAAGATTTTTACATGCGCATTAACTTAACATGTGAAAATCTAACAAAATGTGTGTTCTTATAAATCCCCGAACATACCCCAAAAAAACTTCAGTAAATGACCTTTTTTTTTATGTATGGCCCGCCAAAATGACTACTCTGCCTGATGGAAAGCATAAGCAGAATCCAAGAGTGGTGGTTACCATGCTCACTGCGAATGCAGACAATGCAGCATGGCGACCCACACCATGGCGCCCTAGTGATGCTTCTCCATCTTTTAGTCTAGTCAACAAGTATGGAACTTGTTGACTAGACTATTTGGGCCTCCGGTCTCGCACTCACCAACGAAACACGACAGAACGAACGCTGTCATTTTACGTAGATCTTCTGTGCGAGGGTAGTACCGCCCCGGTCGAGCCGGCCCATTCGTGCTGAAATCAGCGTGGCTCTACTACCTTCCCATGTCTTCGTATCTCTAGCCACAAACAAACAAACAACCTCATAGCATTACATTTAATCAAATATAAATAATAATACATTATTATAATTAAAACACAAAATAGCGACGAACAACACAAATTATCAACTACTAAAGTTCACAGAGTTATATCTTCTAGAGCTTTCTATAAATAAAATCCTACTTAATTATTTTTATGTGTGACCTTGCGAAAATGCATAGAAAGCATAATCAGATCCAAGAGTGGTGGATACAGCATGGTGACCCACATCATGGCGGCCTATTGATGCTTCTGTATCATTGGGCCTCCGATCATATAGCAACGTGTTTCGTTGGTGAGTGCGAGACCAGAGGCCCAATGATGCAGAAGCATCTCAATAGGCCGTCATGGTGTGGGTCACTTGTTGCATTGTCTGCACGAGCAGTATGGTGACCACCACTCTTGGATTCTGCTTATGCTTTCCATCAGGCAGTGTAAAGTCACTGTGGCAGGGACAAACATAAAAAAAAGCTCATATCATAGAGCAACTCGGGCCACCGAACAGAGGGGAGTACCCAAAGGGTCTTTTCCCGACACAAAACAGTCTGGTTATTTGTTGCGACGGGAAATCTTCACACATTTTAGTCTCACATACAAAAACAATCGCCTGTCACTAAGAACTCACACATAAACAAAACATTCAGAACTTTACACACACACAAATACATTCTGTGACATAACAGTGTGTTGCGTAGGCACATTTGTGCTTATACTGTGACAGAGGGGAACACCTGCGTACGGCTACTGTCTACCGTGAATACCGAACGTTGGGATAACTACCCAATTCTGTTATTAAGAAATATTCACAGAAACATCTTTATTATACCTACCTACACAGCAATGGATAAAAATAATAACTTTGTAATCATATCATGACCTTAAAAAAGAAAACAAAAACCAGGGCAGCATCTGAAGACTCCGATACCTGGACTCTCGGCTTTATCGGTTCTAATTCTTCATTTCCTCCTACAATACCTTCTTTAGCAAGTTTTAAAGTTTTTCTATCCTTCCCCGTAGTCATGCCGGAATTGCCTTTGTATTATTGGCTAATATTTTGTTTGACCGATGTAACTTGGCGTTGTGATGACGTCATTTCTATTTGTTAGTTTTCTATTAACGATGTAATAGATGGAATGTAAACTTGGCTAGGGGCTGGTCAGTCGGTTAGTAGTCAAGATCATCAGCTGTGAACTTAATCCGACGAGATGGGAGCTCCCAAATGCGAACATTGCTGTCAGCGTCACCGGCTGCGATGCGACAAACCCTGCAACATGAAATTTATAAAACATTAGCTGGTAACTGTTTCTGAATAATGAAAAACTAAAATTTTCGAATCGAGACTAATATTATATACACGAAGGTAACTGTCTGTCCGTTTGTCATAAATATGCGTTATTAGTTAGGAACCAGCAGAATGTGGTATTTCCACTAAAACCACGTGACGATCAGACTCTGGCACTGTGGGAAGGACTCAGACCACGTGCTTTTAATGCGATGCCTAACAGGAACGGCTAGTAGGTACCTACATACTGTAACTTACCCACTCTGGTTGACAGTAATGGCAGTAACACTGCCACCAGGACCCGTCAACCCATCGACGGGTATTGGGCGCCCGCTGTTCACGTTGAACAACTTGATGAGCTGTCCTGAAGACCTCGCTACTCCGAGTACTACCACATAAGGGTTATTTGGCAGCCACGCCATGCAGGAAATTGAGACGTCCAGACAAATTACCTGCCGAAAAATCAATAAGAAAATTTAACAAGACAAATTCGTTAAGAATCGAATTTTAAAGTGGTTGAAGAAACTAGTGAGTCTTACAATACGTATGTACCTACGTACGTATTTCCTAGATCTCCACTTACTACGTTCCTGACACACCTCTTCCTTACGCATTCATCAATCGCATACAGTAGGCAGTAGCAACAGTCGCATGATGTGTAACATCAAACATCTCACCTATTATCTGACAGACAGCTCTACACACATGCTACAAGCTTCCGTCCCTTTTCTCGTATTGATGAAAAGTTATGATCACGTTACACATATCAAGTACCTACCAAGATTTTCATTTAGTGTCGCCGCACACGGGCCACACGCGACATCCACAAACGCCGCCACGTGAAGCTAGACACGGCTACAAAGGTAGCTGAAGCACGCGACGGCCACTTGTGGCCGGTGGTCGACACTTGCGGTCGGTGGCTGCTACTTTTTGTAACCTTTGCGCGCAGTATCATAAAGACGAAGGAAGGAAATATGCCGGTGGCGGCGTTTTGTGGTTGTGGCCGGTGGCCAGTGTGCGGCGACCCTTATGAGTCTCGGCATTTTATGAAACAAGTAAAATTTTAACAAAATAAAAACCGACTTCAAGGTTCGACTCGATTTCTCTTGGATTCCATCATCAGATCTTAGTGTCTTTATCATGGTACCACCGTTGGGATATCTCCTTCCATGAAAAATAGAATCATCAAAATCGGTTTTTAAACGACGGAGTCATCCGCGAACACACATAAAAAAAAACATATATACGGTCGAATTGAGAAACCTCCTCCTTTTTTTTAAGTCGGTTAAAAATAATCATAAAACTTTTTACCTTTAAAGGGCTTGTCTGGTTGACGTCATAGACTCTGACCTCCGAGTCTATGGACGCTGAAATAAACACTCCCGGCTTATGAATGCTAAAGGCGACATCTACAATGCACGTGCGATGCCCATCCAAGACTTCGTACACAGGATCCACCATCTTACTCTCAAGGACTTGCTGATAGGTCTTTGTTTTACATAAGTACAGACTCCCAGTACTCGAGCCGACTACAAATATATCATCAGGGACCTTTTGATCGCTGGGCCGTAAAGGATAAGTTTTAATAAAATCAAAACAGCTGATGTCAATCGCCGCCATCTTGCGAGAGCCATTTATCAAATATGATATAACGTTTTCAAATACTTTAACTTTCAAATTCCCATTGACTTGCCACACGTTGATACTGCCATCGCTGCCTGACGATATCAATATGTTATCTGAGGCGCTGCGTCTTTTGCCCGTATTAATTATTTGCATTGTCAAAAAAGTATTTGCTAGCGGTGCATCGGCCCATTGCAGGCCTGTGACCCGTTTCGATCCATGAGACCCACCCGGCGAGCTCAACAAATCAGCATCCAAATTCCTTAAATTGCATATAACTACTTCTCCTGATATCGTTCCGTAAGCTAGCAGAGCTGACACCGCTGGATGATACTTCACCACAGAAATACAACTCTTTTCAGTGACATCCAAACTCCTAACAAACGTATCGCCTGCTGTTCGTTTGACTGTAAAAATGCGTATTAAACCATCATCGTTGCACCAGTTTTCGTGCTGGTTGCGACCAATAGATACAGCCAAAGAATTGCCAGCGTTACTCCAGCATAAATCTAGTACAGACTTCGACTCATCCCCCCCTCCTATACCTGGCAGGTCGGTCAACTTTATCTCTTGAAAAAGTTTAGCGTTCAAAACTTCCTCTTCGTCAGAATCTGACGAATTGTACAACAATTCCTTATCGTTTTGGTCGAGTTGTTCAAGCATTGTTGGGACAACTTTTCTGAGGAATTCGTTCAAACCTGGAGGGGGATATTCTTTGAGGACCTCGTCCTGAGCATTAAGATCTTCGGGCGTGGCGAGAGATCCAGTTTCCTGAGACAGAGCAGTCTGAGAACCGACACCATTCTCGTAAAATTCGCTAGTTTGGGTCGACGAGTCCATTTCCTCAGCTCTGTTCAAAGTAACAGAGTCAAAACCTATAGCATCACTGTCAAAACCACTCAAACCAGACATTTTCAATAAATATCTACGTAATGAAATGAAATTGTTTTCAATATTAAGGCTTCGTGCGTTTGTTTCAACTTTGTTTGTAAATATTCTTTTTGGCGGGTTGTCATGGTGACCCAGCTGTTTTGTAAGTTGCCAGTATTTATATATTTCTTTCAAATAATAGGTTTATTATATATAACTAAAAAATGGTACATATTATTCCGTTTTTAATGTCTTTCTGGTCTTAAATAAATCTTTACATAGTATGAACTGAAGTCGCTTTTGATCTTGTACACTTTAGATCTTTCAAAGAACCCAACGGGTTATTATGAGTTTTTCAGCAATAGAAGGAGTGATTTATGAGGAAGGTTTAAATGTAGGTATAGTTTAATACCTACATCTTTATTAAAACAGAAAAAAAAAGATTTACAAAGATTTCCGTGCGGAGCCAAGGTGCGTCGCTAGATAGCAATAACACTGAAGGATTTTTGCATACAATGTCAGTATAATGTAGGTATAATCATATCATAATCAATCAAATCATACAATTTCTTTATAGGTTTAATATGTACATATTTACCAAAAAAGTATACGTAAACGTATTGGTAAATCGATCGATCTTTAACCGTGGGAGAGCCACGCTTCGGCATGAATGGGCCGGCTCGACCGGAGTGATACCACGGCCTCACAGAAAACCGGTGTGAAATAGTGCTTGCGCTCTGTTTCACCGAGTGAGTGAGGATACCGGAGGCCCATACCCCAACCCCTCCCCCTATCTCCCCCCCCCCATCCCCCAAAGGCCGGTAACGCACTTGTGACGCCTCTGGTGTTGCGGGTGTCCATGGGCGGCGGTAATCGCTTACCATCAGGCGATACGTCTGCTCGTTTGCCGGTCTATTCCATGAAAAAAAAAAATATACTTACATATAATCAATAAAATACTTCTTATCTATGTAAATATAAATGAATGTTGCTAAGCGCATAACTCGAGAAATTCGGCTAATTTATTTTTGTGTATGATCCTTAAGGTCCACGGTAGGTTTTAATAAAAAAAATAAAAACCGATGAAATTGAGAACTCTCCTTTTGGAAGTCGGTTAAAAATGCGGCTCCACGGGAGGTTCACAGAACGAATTCTGTCCGGGCAGCTAGTTTCTAATAAAAACATCTTTATTCGGTTCGAATTATATATATTGTATTATTAAAACTCATAAACTATTTCAATATACTCGTATAAAACTTTAACAAACAGTTGAACTAAAACTTCATAGAAATAAATTAAGTTTGTAGTCGATTTGACTACATAGTCCAATTGAATTCACAGTCAATTTCACTAAAGGTAAATATAGGTATTTAATAAAACTAAGTTGATAAATTAGAAATATATTTACATTGTAATAAAATATAACATTATTTTCAGATCTCTTTATTCATAAATTATATATCCTGAAGGTTTTAACAATCAAATGATTTTTTAATATAACGACGTGGTCGATTTATCTTATACGATTTAACCCCGTAGTCATACAACTTTAATTAACAGTTGAACTGCTTATGTAGCCGGTTAGTATGACCGACCGGCTATGTAGTCAAATCAGCTAAGAAATTAAAGTTGAATATAGTCAAATTGACTATGTGGTCATGCTACCTACCTATTAGATTCAACTACGTAGTAGATTTGACTACACATTCATTTCTATAACACAATCAATTTGTCTACATAATCAGTTTAACTTCTAAATAGATTTGGCTACACAGTCATTTTTAAAACACAATCAATTTGACTACATATTAATTTTAACTTCTTAGTCGATTTGACTAATTAGTCGAATCGACTATCGACCGACCTTTTCAACAACAGTATTATTATCAACAACAGTCAACGGCGGCGATGTCCCCTTGTACCTATGTACATGTCGAATATGCTTCACAACATAATGTCGGCATTTGTACGATCTTTGACATATGTCACATTTATATGTCAAGTTGCTATGACAAGTCAGCTTGTGCATGTGTAGGCCGTTGTTGACCTTGAACGTTGATGGACAGAGGTCGCACTGTGGAGAAATTAATAAATTAAAAAAAATAAATCGGACATGTAACACACGCCATCTAGTTCCACACTAAGCAAAGCTTGTACTATGTGTACTAAACAACTGATATAAATATATACATACTTATTTTTCTGATACATACATATTATACTGTTAGATGCATCCCTACTCTATCGATAAATTATGCAGTGCGAACTCACTCACTCTTGTTGTTCGAGAGCGGTGTCGGTAAGAGGTGTTTCTGTTGGTTCGCAAGGCATACGTCAGTATATCTTTTCGTTTAATGTTATATCGTTGTCAACCTATTTCTAATCGTTTTAATGTCGATCTGTTATGTATTTCGTGAATTGCTTGTAATCATGAATTATAAGATTCGTTTGTTGTGAACTGTTTAGTGTTTTAATTATAAATGAGAACTGAGGTTAGGCTACCTCCTATTTGGTTTTTTTATTTAATTCTCTCTCCTAGTTTCTAACAATACATATAAAATACCCAAACGCTGAAACAAATATTTGTAGGTCATACAAAGATTTGTTTTGTCAAGGAATATCTATATCTTGGGCAACTTATGCAGTTAGGTAGATACAACTTCGAGAAGGAAGCCGATAGGAGGATTCAGTTGGGCTGGGCAGCATTTAGAAATGTAAGTCACATATTTTCGTCGGATATACCACAGAGCCTGAAGACGAAAGTCTTCAACCAGTGCGTCCTCCCTGTAATGACGACGGTGCCGAGACATGGACACTGACTGTGGGGCTAATCCATAAGCTAAGAGTCGCTCAACGTGCCATGGAGAGAGCTATGCTTGGAGTCTCTCTGAAGGACAAAATTCGAAACGAAGAAATTCGTCAGAGAACCAAGGTGACTGACATAGCTCTGAAAGTTAGAAGGTTGAAGTGGCAATGGGCTGGTCACATATGCCGCAGAACAGACAACCGCTGGAGTAAGTGCGTTCTGGAGTGGAGACCGCGTCTTGGCAAACGTAGTGTGGGACGCCCACTGGCCAGATGGCGGGACGACAGGTCGGGCTCTGCGGTGTTCCCTGGAGAGGCCTATGTCCAGCAGTGGACTGCAACGGGCTGATGATGATGATACAAAGATTTGGTCCGACCCAAAAGTAGAGTTTAAGAAAACTTAATATTCAAAGGTTTTAGGGGGGATTTTCACCTTAATCAGCTTTTCTGTTCTATGGGTCTGCTTGTGCTGCGCCAGGAGGTATGCTGCATGGAACTTGGCGCCACACTCCTCACACACAAAGGGTTTCTCATCGCGATGTCGACGTTCGTGGTTCTGGAGGGAAAGAGCAAGCTATATACATTACATACATAATAGGGCATTTTACTGTATATGAGAAAAAATCTAAAAATATATTATTGAGATACCTTGCAAAAAGCAGTCGGAAAATGTTAGTTTTCAGTTTTTTAAATCTGTTCTTTAACACCACGCAATAGTAGCTGCCATGTTATTACGTCAAACCGCTGTGTAAACTAAAGTGTTAACTGTCAACTGCTCAGCGTATGCTTTATATTGTCAGCGCATTTGTTTTTGTTTACAAAGCGAAGTGACGTCATTACAACAGAGCAATATGGCGTCCACTGCGTCCAGCGTTTTCGACAAATTACGCGCGAAATTTGAAAATGTAAAATTTAAATGCATTTTTATGGCACTTATTGATTCAATAAAAAAAATGTGTTTTCTTAGTGGTTTAAGAGCACTATAGAATCTAATTAAGACACTTTTCAAAAATGGGTGTAATACCCTATTACATACTAATATTATAAATTCGAAAGTAACTCTTGACTGTCTGTATGTCGGTAATCGCGGCAGAGTAGCCTATGTCCTTCTTCAAGAACCATGTCAAGGCGACTTAGCCGTGAAAAAATAACAGAGTTACTTTCGAATTTATAACATTAATATGGATGACCAATCACTACATAGTTCCTAAACTCTTGACTCTAAAATCAGCAGGCAAAAATATGTAGACCCTGTTCAAATATATGTTTTCCATGACTTCACAAAGATGTTGATATATCCTACCTTCATAGCCATAACACTAGCGCTTCGGAAATCGCAGTAATTGCACTGGAACTTCTCGTAGCCATGCTTCGCTCTATAATGCTCGTTCAGGCGGAACTTATTGCTGAAGCTTTTGCCGCAGTGCTAAGGAAATAACATCAATAATATCATGTCTGTCTCATTGGTAGCGTATGCGACTTCTAATCAAGAAGTCTCGGGTCCGATTCCCGGGTCGGGCTAAAAGTGTTCTTGGGTTTTCTGAATTACAGCCCAATGTTTGGAAGTGCCTCGGAGAGCACGTTAAGCCGTCGGCCCCGGTTGTCATGAACATCTATGGCAATCGCTATTGGGAAATCAGGGTCCTCAAATATACTGACAACTTCAACCTTCAAATCCAGTCCGCCCTCAGGGTTACGAGGGTCAGATGCCAGTCGCTCCATAGAAAAACTGTATCCTGTCAGCGTATGGGTTGGCGTTTTACAAAAAATTGTTTAAGGAATTTATGCGGAGAAGGACTAAGAGGCCGGCACCTCACTCAAGATTTGCAGGGATCCATAAGGGGCTGTATTCCCCCCCCCCCCCCACCCCATATAGTCAAAAATCTCGTAAATAACCTGGCTCTCAATAACTCACCTCACAGACAGGCTTCAAGCCGGCGTGCTTTACACGTTTGTGCATCCGAAGACTCGCCTTCTGCATCACCTTGTGACATTCATCACACTCTCGCAGCTCTCGACCCTGTGAATACAGACATGACCTTGGAATTAAGTCCTAGATTTCCAGCCTTCACATTTGGGTTACACCTTTCCAGAAACAATAAATGATCTTCGCTTTTAATTACTCTTCCCATTTTTCCCGAGGGGTTTGTAAGAGCCGCAGATAACAGCAATGAGTAGCCCAATGATGCAGAAGCATACCTAGGCCGCCATAGTGTGGGTCACCATGCTGCATTGTTGCATTGTCTGCATTCACAATGAGTATGGTGACCACCACTCTTGGATTCTGCTTATACTTTCCATCAGGCAGAGTAATCTATACTAATATATAAAGCTGAAGAGTTTGTTTGTTTGAATCTCAGGAACTACAGGTCCGATTTGAAAAATTCTTTCAGTTTTAGATAGGCCATTTATCGAGGAAGGCTATAGGCTATATATCATCACGCTAAGACCAATCGGAGCAGCGCATGTTATACTACTACTGTTACAAAAACCGGGGGTAAATTATTACGCTACGGGCAATATGAGATGTAAACGACGTCGCGTGGGTCAGCTGGTGTCACATATAAATGAAAAGAAAAGGAAAACTTAACACAAAACTTCTACAAACCCATCTGACCAGCGTGGTATAGTATTTTTCTTTTTTATAGAATAGGGGGCGACAGAGCAGACGTATCGCCTGATGGTAAGCAATTACCACCGCCCATGGACACCCGCAACACCAGCGGCGTCACAAGTGCGTTGCCGGCTTTTGGGGGATGGGGACAGGGGGGAGGGGTTGGGGTATGAGTCTCCGGTATCCTCACTCACTCGGTTTCGGTTTACTGTTAGGTCGTGGTATCACTACGGTAGAGCGGCTCTCCCAGGGTATAGTCGGACAAATCCTTTTTAAGGAGAGGCCTGTGTCCTGCACAGGACTGTTAAATGCTGTTAATGCTGTAGTTACTTACAGACTCGTTAGTTTTCCGTTTCCTCTTCTTAGCTGTACAAGTGCCAACATGTTCTAACAACTGCTCTTTGTTCTCAAATTCTAATGTACAGTACTGAAACACAAATATTATGTCGGTAATGAAAATTATTTATCTATACAAATAAAATTTATTGAAGTGTCTGTTTGTAATTTCTAATTAACAATTTTGCACTAAAACGCAACATCAAAAATTATTTTTTTAAGATTTTGTGTATATGTCTGTCTGTTGTTTGTTAGTGCATTAGTTTTATGTGCGATTCGACAATTATTTGAAGATTAAGAAGATTAAGGTTTAAAATCTATTCATAACTTACCCCACATTTAAAACCCTCGCTGCCATGTCTCAACATCATATGCCTATTTAATTTATTCTTCAAAACAAACACATCACACATTTCACACTTAACCTTCCTCTCATCAGCACCCGGATGACACCGGGACATATGGAAATCTATGCTCCTTATTGATAATTCCTTATTACAAAGCTTACATAAGACTCTTGTCGCATTCTGGGTAACAGAGTCCATTATAACTTCATATGGTGGAACCGTTAACTCCTTTGTTTTCAATACCGTTGGTAAAACAGATATTTTACTATCACCCATATTGTTACCACTAATTTGATCTGTATTACAATCACTATTAAGCTCGTTTTCGGTTAATATTGGATCAGATTTTATGTCAATGTCAGGTGGTTCCGAATTCTCTTCTTTAATATCTTCAGATTTTATTTCGTTATCCGTTATTGAACATGTGGTGTCAAATATTGCTGTCTCATCTTCTTCGGGTTCGTACTTAGGGCTAAGTTTTAAATCCAGTGTTTCTGAATTGGTTAGTAGTTTCAAAGGCATGTCATCATCTAAATCATAATCGTTAAGAGACTCAACTTCTATTTTAACCGTTGTTTCAAACTTTTCACTATTCTCTTCTATAGAATTTTGTGTACTTCTGTGACCGTACATTGAGAGAAGATTAGTTTCTTTTATTTGTTTTTTTAGCTGTGTTTCTGCGTCTCGACATTGTCGTCTAAACTTGAATGTGTTATTGAGCTTAATTATGCAATTGGTGCACATATTTTGAGGTAAGCTATCGTCATGTATAATCTAAAAGGAATAACATTTTTTTTTCATTTATGATGGAAGGATGTATCAATTGTCAAAAGCTAGCATCATCTTTCTAACCTTTATTACTCCCAAGATTAATTGGGGTCGGCTACTAATTCAGCTTATTTTACCTGAATATCAGCTAGCATTCAATAAATAAATAATTTAACTATCTCTTAAAAACTATTCAAAATAATACAAATTCTATCTTCTTCTACAGAACTGACAGGAAAATTTTCCTTTTCCCGTAGCAGAATGGTTATTCCGGTACTTAGTAACGCATTTTTTTTTAAATACATTAGAACTTCACTTACTGCAAGATTCTACTGGTCACTAAAAATATTGTTTTTTTATATTCTTACTAGCTTTTACTTGCGGCTAACCCATTGCTTGTAAGTCGGTTATAGCGGTAAATAGTAGCCTATGTCCTTCATCAAGAATCAAAGTATCTCCATGGCAAATTTTATTAAAATTAGTACAGTATTTCAGCCGTGAAAGCGTAACAGAGAGAGTTTCTTTGGAATTTATAATATTAATAATAATTATTATTATAGATAAAAAAAATACAGGTAATTGTTACCTGAACACCAGTAGCCATATATAGGGCTTTGGAAAACGTATTATGATCCTCATTATCTTTGAATAAAGGATTTAACAAATGATAACATAAACAGGTGCGACAAACGGATGAAAAATCCATGTTTCTGAATTCAAAACCTATTTATTAGTATCTAATAGATATGCTTCCTATTAAGTTCTACTATTTTAGACATTGTTTGACATTGACAAATTGAGCCATTTGACACATTCCTGATCCTTTCATTCCTGATCTTTGTTCCAAACAAGGAAGTTGAACTAGTTCCAAATTCCGATAAATTGTCTTTTCGCGATAAATTGTTTCCTTATACTCATTGCGAATACAACAATGCAGTATGGCGACCCACACCATGGCGGCCTAGTGATGCTGCTGCATCTTTTAGCCTAGTCAACAAGCATGGAACTTGTTGACTAGACTATTTGGGCCTCCGGTCTCGCACAGTCGCACTCACCAACGAAACACGACAGCACGAACGCTGTCATTTTACGTTGATTTTCTGTGCGAGGGTAGTACCGCCCCGGTCGAGCCGGCCCGTTCGTGCTGAAATCAGCGTGGCTCTACTACTATTACATATTTACATATAGTGGCAACTGAACGGGCGGAAAGCGTGATCGGAGTAGAGAGAGAGAGAGTGAGACTGAGTTTAGTTAGAGTCTGTCTCTCTCACGCAAGCTTCTGACTGGTTGGTGTATTTCCCGCCAAATCAGTCATGCAAATTGGTATGTGCGTCTACCAATCAGAAGCTTTCGTGAGAGAGACAGACTCTAACCAAACTCAGTCTCTCTCTCTCTCTACTACGATTTTACCGCCCATTCAGCTGCCCCTCTATATTTATGCTCTAAGGTTTAGAGAACACAATCTCGAAAAGGTGTGGTTACTGCTTAGAGCATACAATAAATGAATGGAGCGCTGAATAAACGGAAAGTGTGATCGGAGTAGAGATAGAGAGAGAGAGAGAGAGAGAGAGAGACTGAGTTTAGGTAGAGTCTGTCTCTCTGACGCAAGCTTCCCCAAGATAACCCCAATGAGTAAAGAAAATATAAGGAGATGCCCTATTCTACTATACGAACAATTCACTATACAAATATATACAAGATCGACACATATATACAAAAAAGCATTTTGTCTCTTTTTAACTTATGTTTACCTTGGTGTGAAAAGAGAGATAAACATAGTTTAGTGAGCACTAATATTGGCAGCACTTTTGAGTGACGTCATGCATTGTCAATTCGTGACCGGCGACGCCATTGTATGCACCAAGTTCTGAGGTAGATCTGCTGTCAAGCGGTTGTTGTTGGAAATGTTGTTTTTGTTTTCGTGCCAATTACGGCTTTAAATTGGTTTTTAGTGTATCCAAGGCTTTGCCCTAGACATGAAAATCATGCCTTCGTGCTCCATTAAACAATCTGGTGCAAGAAAAAACAAGAATCATTGTACATTGACTCTTTACAGGTTAGTACAAAAATGCATTGTTCAATATTTTACGATTTTGTTTATTGTATTGTATTAAACATATTCTTTTTATAATTTCCGAAGACGTTTGTTAGTTTTTTGAGGTTCTCAATGGTATTATTTGCTTTGTTTCACTTTGATTTGTTTACATACGATTAAGGATAGTGATGATAGAGTTAAAGTGTCGATACTTATATTATAATATAAAAAATATGTTAACATGGTGTTTTCTTCATCAGATTTCCTGTAAATTAAATTTTAAGAAAGAAATGGATCGAAATCATTGGTTTGGAAAATATAAACCCTCAACATAAAATGTGGTATGTCTGCTCGATGCACTTCCATGAAACATCCTACAACAGAACTCTCGACGTGACGCGATTACGTGATTGCGCAGTGCCCTAACCTGAATGTGTGAATAAATATTACAATTATTTAAAACGTGTTTTATTTACTTAATTTGTTATTTCACTCAATGTCAACATAATATAAGTACTTTTTATGTTGATATCGGTATCCCAGAACCGTTGGAGCTATGAAAAAATAGGTAAACAACGATATACATTCTCGTTGGTTTGAATGCGGAGGTATTCTGTTCTTTCTTTAGTCTTGTTGCTGATAGAACGGATAGGGCTGTTTTCATAGCCGATAACAAATGGTTTTAAAATAATAATTTGAGAAACCTCACCTACGATCATCCATTCCTAGACTACAGAAAGACCAGGATTTTAGGGATTCCAAGAGGAATCCACGGTCTCATTTTGGGAGGAGGTGATGTACGCCTAAAAGGTGGGAAAAGGGAGAGGACTAGCACTCTCCTATCCCACAATGGACTCACCAAACGCTGTAGCACTCCTAATGGCCTACGGTTTCTTGGGTCGAAGCCCAAGAATCGTTTAAGTAATATTTCGCTCATATCATATCTAGCCGGGTGTCCCTTGATGGCCAGCTTTCATTTTTGGATTTTAATCTTAAGTCCATCATTCAAAATTTAATCCATCCCTTATATCCATTATAAATAATAAAAAACAATCGGAATTAACTATAATTATTTAATGTTATCGTTATTTTTGCAATTTATTAAATATTTCAGTTAAATATCGATATCGACATTTCGAGTCACTCTACATAGGTCACTCTTCACTTTCTTCACTCTTCAACTTCTTTCTCACTCCAACTTCTTGTGTGGGTAGGCACGATAATTTTGTAGGTATGCGTAGTCCATGTACTGTAGGTCAATGGATAACCCCATCATTTTACTTAGCGCATGCGCAATGCACTAACTCTGATAACAGAACCAGAACAGTGTATTTTCACAGATAAATTAAATTAAAAACTGTAGTAATCAAACCCATACTTAAAAAAGGTGACAGTGAAAACATTGGAAATTATAGGCCTATAGCTCTAGTACCTATATTATCAAAAATATTTGAAAAATACATAAATAAAGAATTAAATGATTACCTTGAAAAAAACTATATCTTAGCCAACGAACAAAAGGGTTTCCGTTGCAATAAATCAATAAACATGGCCATATATGATTTTTTGAAAAATGTCATCAAGAATGTTGACAGTAAAATACCTGTCTGTTCCATATACATGGACATGACTCAAGCCTTTGACTATGTGGATCATGCAACTCTCCTAGGTAAACTAAATGCATATGGCATAAGAGGAAATGTGCTAAAACTAATAGAATCTTACCTTAAAAATAGGAAACAGTACACCGAGATTTTAAAAGTAGATATCGAGACTAAAATCGAAAAAGTATACCGATCTGAATCACGCATAATTCAATATGGCGTGCCACAGGGTAGCGTTTTGGGCCCATTATTGTTCATTCTCTACATAAATGATTTACCTAATGCAACTAAGAACCAAATATCTCTTTTCGCAGATGATAGCACTATTACTGTTAAGTGTAACGATAACGATAGTTATGAATCCAACATTAATAACGCACTAAGTTCAGTTGTCAATTGGCTAGACGGAAACAATTTAAGACCTAATGTTGATAAAACAATGATTATGCATTTTAGTCAGAGGATTCTAACACCACAACTAAATATATGTGCTAATGGCAAGTTTCTGAAACAAGTTGAGTCCACCAAGTTTCTTGGAATAATTATTGATAAGAAACTTACATGGAAGCCACAAATTGAGCAATTAACGAAGAGAGTTAACAAGTCAGTGTATGCTCTTCATGAACTCCGTCAAATAACTGATGAAAATGCTCTTTTGACTGCATACCATGGCCTAGTGGCGTCGGTTCTTAGGTATGGCATTATATTTTGGGGGAACTCTGTGCATAAAGAAATTATCTTTAAGGCACAAAAACGGTGCATAAGGGCAATGTTTTCTTTAAAGGTAACAGACAGTTGTAAACCATATTTTAAAAAGTATAACATTTTAACCTTGCCCTGTCTGTATATACTTGAAGTGGCTTTGTTTGTAAAGTGTAACTTGCACTTATTTGTTTTGGCCTCAGACGCGAATGGTAGAATTCAAAGAGACAAAAATAGACTAATCATTTATAAATCTCACACCACACTAATGCATAAAAGCGTATTCGCAATGGCCCCAAAAATTTATAATAAACTACGTAGAGACATTAAAGAACTAAATGTAATCAAATTCAAAATAATGTTGGGGAAGCTACTTTGTCAGAAATGTTATTGTAGTGTTGCTGATTTCTTGTCGGATAAATTATAAATAAGATATTATTGACATATTAGTTTTAAATTAATTATTAGTGATTTCTGACATTTTCATCTTTTTATTTTTAATTTCAATTGACATTTTTCTTTTATAATATTTTTACTAATACAACCTTGACATTATATGTACAAAAATGTAAATAAAAATGTAAATTGTATGTATAAAAATCTAAAACTCATTGTATTTGTTCAATTGAAGTTTTTTTTTTTTTTTTTGTGACATTTTACGCATTGATCTGTATGTTGTATTAGTCGGTACCAAACTTAATTCTATTTGCTATTTTTGTAACGATGTAAAATAACAACAACCACCAATAAAATTTGCACACCTGAGAAAGGTAATAAATCAGCGCAACTATTTATATGTATCATGACAGCTTTGTACCTACCTGTTTTATGCAAATAAATGATTTGATTTGATTTGATTTGTGTATCCGGGATTCCGGGCACAATAAACATTTCTAAAAGACAGTCTGCATTTTTTCCCCAAAATAACCTCAACTTATTCTTATATTCTATACAAATAATGCTATTGATATCTCTTTTGGATGTACATATCATTTTTTATTCCCAATTTCTAATGTAAACCAATTCTGTAACTTATTTAATCTTTATGTCCCATGAAATATAGTGAGTAAATCTGAAAGACTATGTGCCAAATCTATGGTTAGCAAAAAAAACTTGTTAGTTTAAGTAGGTATACTTAATGCGTATGTTTTTATTGTTTTTACGGTTATTAATGCTAGACAAAAAGTTAAAAAAAAAACAAATTACCATGTCAATAACAGAGGATAAAGACGTCGAAATATTTATTGCGAGCAAAATAGGAGCTTTTAAACGTAAGTCAGAAATCTGTTTACACATTAATTTTTATTTATTTTTAATATCCATTAAATTGGTTATGTCTACATCGTGTTGTGTTTATTAGATCCCGATAAAATTCTCCATTATAAAGTTCGATGCAAACTTATCGGCGGATCGAATGTCATGTGCGTTTCGATGCGCAGAAGCAATGAACAATGCGTTTATGCGTTTCTGCGCATCGAAACGTTATCAGCGGGACGTAAGGGGCTGCTGGGGAAGGCCGACTCATGACGTCAATAAACGTGTTTGTTTCAAATTGTTTCTGTGAGATGCGTCACAATCACACACAAGTACATACGTTGTCGGCCTTTTAACAAGGAGTAGGTACTTACGCTCTTTTCTTGAAGGTTTGAAGGTCGTATTGGTCCGTGAACACCGCAGGCGACAGTTCATTCCTCAGTTTTGTTGTGCGAGCCAGAAAGTTTCTGGATTAAAAGCTCACAGTTGTGTTACGAACTGCCAACCATCTAAAAATGTTCCTGTCAAAGATCATTTCAAATTTTATGATTACGTAAAGGATTTTATGAATAACGAAATTGAATTGAAAATTATTTGTAGCAACTTGATTTACCTGAGAGAGTTACTTAACACAATTATTGAGAAAGCCTATACTATAGGCTATATATCACCACGCTATGACCAAAGGAGCGGAGTAAATATGAAAAATGTTGCAAACACGGAGAAAAATGTTTTTTTGACTGCCTCGGTGGCGCAGTAGGCGACTGCTGTGCTTGAGGTCTCGAGTTCGATGCCCGGGTCGGATGTTTGTATGATCTGCAAATATTTGTTTCGGTACTTGGGTGTTTGCAAACAAAAAAGTATATATGTATGTCGGCGTATCCGTAAAACACCAGGTGTCGATGGTAGTGCGGGCGGCCATCGGCCGTGTCGGAATGAGGGTATCCGAATAATAAAAGTGTGGTTCCGTGAGTCGGGCGAGTTAGTATATAAAGCGGCGCGATTGGAAACAGGACAGTTTTTCTTCAGATCTCGCGAAGACCATATCTCTTAAATGTGACATGGAGTAGTAGTAGTTTTCTATTATTTGATTTGTGAGTTATTGTATCTCTGTGTTTTATATCGTGCGTGTGAGTACCGGATGATTGGTCCTTAATCTCTCCCTTTGATCCGCGTGAAGCGATATTTACCTGTGGGGGAATTACAAGTCTGGTGACGAATTCCTCAGGGCACCGCGGAGGAGTGAGCGTTGCCCCAACTCCCTCGTGGGGGTTGCTGATGGTGTTTAAGTTAATTCGTATCGTTTAGTAGTGATTAGTGTTTGGCTATAGTCCAGACTGGCTATATCCGTGAATCATGTGCTCGTTATATTCTCGTGCCTTCTGACATCAGAAGTGGGATCTGAATCTCATTTGCCCACAATGTTTGAGTGCAACGAATCGTCGGTCGCGGCGATTGATTGAACTACCCTCCGCTTGAAAATCGTAAGAGGTGCCATTTGTTAAATTTTTGTAAGCGAGAACGCGCACATAAGTGTCAAAGTGTCGGTATAGCCATTCGCGTACGAACGGTTTGTGAAACGTGCGGCCTACAACAGCGGCAGCGTGCGGTAGTAAAGCAACACATCGATAATTGCGAAGTAGCCGGTATGTACGGACAACTCCAACAATCTGGTGAGTCGTACTATTTTTATTTTGTGCCGAGTACTCTTTAATAAGACAAGTTCTGTCAGATGAATTACTAGGCAAACGACAATATAGTGCAGTACCCAGGGGCTACGATGGACTGATTGATGTAGATGATGATTGATGCTGATAGTGATAGAGTATTGGTATCTGGTTGTGAACTGATTTGACGGCGAGCTCTGACAGCCTCTCTGCCTCCGAACGTGATGGTAAATGGTTAGTTTATAGCAGTTGTCTGAGCCCTGTACTTTGATTGAGAATCGATCTAGAGCCTACGGCACTGGATGGGCGGTTGGGAGTGGCGTGGTTGATCAAGGGGGCTGGCCTGGACCGGGTCGATGCCTCTGATCAAACTACTTGGTGTGTAGTGTGGTTGATCGACTGGGCTGGCCTGAACCGGGTCGATGCCCACGGTCAGACTGCGACTTTTCTGGTGTGAGCTGGGTGGCAAAATTTGAGCCCTCGTTACTCAGCTACTTCCTACTGACACGATTCGTACCTAGCTCTTCTTTAAAAACAACTCCTCTTTGTCGGTTCATTCATTAGATTTGAACAAAAGGTCTCTTTCTTTCATATTGCTAAAGGGTAAGAAATTAGACGTGATCTTCTTTATCGGAAAATCGACAGGAAAAATGAGTTATTGCTTGCCAATAATGATTAGGGAATTTTGCAAGGTACACAATATTAATTTCATCTTATAGCTACCGGAGTAAGACGCGCGAACGCGCAGGTGGAGTAGGTCATGTTCTTGTTTTAATATGCAAGAATATGTTAACTGCTGTCGAGGCAGTGCACTGCCAGACATTCAGCTCGCTATTAGCTGTACTATGCATGGGGGGGTTACAAAGGCGAATCCTATAGAATTGCTAATAGGAAGGCTTGCTAGGCCCCTAAACTTAATGTCGTTATGAGCCGATGACATAGAAGTTATTTTCAATCTTATTAGAGAGCAATCGACACGAGCAATAGAAGCTAACGCTTCTTCGGAGAAAGTTAAGTTTAATAAACATAAGGCAATGTTAATTAAATTGGAAGTGGGTGATCATGTTCTCCTAGAAATCAAATTAATACAGAATGTGCCGGTGACGGCTGTCTTAAGTACTGACTAGCTACTGAGGCAATGACTAGACTATGTGGCCTGTGCGGAATTGCTTCACGTATATGACATATAGGAAAAAGGATAAATTAGTAAAGTTTAATCTCGGGGACATGATGGATTACTCGAAATCGCGTCTAGTGTTTTAAATGAATTTGAGGCCGAGACGGCGTCTGATGATGTAGAAAATACTTCGTGCTCAAATAATGATAACTAGTCATTTTACTGTTACTGTACAGTAACATTCCTATAATTATGATAAATTATACAAATGGTTGATCCTGGGCGAAGAAGTGTCGTCCTTACTATTCCAGGGTGAGTAGCTAGAGGGCACACTTCACCCGTCACAGAAGGTAGACGAAATGTGTCGTCCGAGTTATTGTCTGGGTGACTTGTCACGGTGATTTATTTAGCGTCATCTGACGAAATTCGTCGTCCGAGTCAGGTCCCTAGAGTGGGCTGACTTGTCCTGGATGATCGCCTGCTATTTGTGAGACGAATTGTGTCGTCCCAGTCATTGTCTGGGTGACTTGTCACAGTGGTTTGTTTAGAGCCATTTGACGAAATTTGTCGTCCGAGTCACTGTCAGGGTGACTTGTCAGTGATTTATTTAGCGTCATCTGACGAATTATGTCGTCCGAGTCAAGTCTCTCGAGAGGGCTGACTCGTCCTGGATGATCGTCTGCTATCTGTGAGACGAAAATGTGTCGTCCGGGCCATTCCTTTGTTAGGGTTGGCTTGTTCAGATGTTTATCAAGACGAAAATGTGCCGTCCGGGTCAAATCCTTTGATAGGATTGGCTTGTCCAGATATTTACCAAGACGAAAATGTATTGAATGCGTTAAATTCTAGCCTGATTATCGACTGGTCTTACTGAAGTGAAATCCGAGTGACGCCTTACGGTTAGCTGCGTCATACACTTCTGATTAGTCCAAGTCTTTAATTGAATTTAGTGGTTGGATACTGATGAAAATCATTAAGTCAGGATGAGCGAACGGATTATGCAGTTATCTTAATTTGTTTCGAACAAATCGCCCGAGGACGGTCGCAAGTCAGTCCGGCCGTGTCGGCGTATCCGTAAAACATCAGGTGTCGATGGTAGTGCGGGCGGACATCGGCCGTGTCGGAATGAGGGTATCCGAATAATAAAAGTGTGGTTCCGTGAGTCGGGCGAGTTAGTATATAAAGCGGCGCGATTGGAAACAGGACAGTTTTTCTTCAGATCTCGCGAAGACCATATCTCTTAAATGTGACATGGAGTAGTAGTAGTTTTCTATTATTTGATTTGTGAGTTATTGTATCTCTGTGTTTTATATCGTGCGTGTGAGTACCGGATGATTGGTCCTTAATCTCTCCCTTTGATCCGCGTGAAGCGATATTTACCTGTGGGGGAATTACAAGTCTGGTGACGAATTCCTCAGGGCACCGCGGAGGAGTGAGCGTTGCCCCAACCCCCTCGTGGGGGTTGCTGATGGTGTTTAAGTTAATTCGTATCGTTTAGTAGTGATTAGTGTTTGGCTATAGTCCAGACTGGCTATATCCGTGAATCATGTGCTCGTTATATTCTCGTGCCTTCTGACATGTATTTATATCAGTTGTCTATTACCCATAACACAAACTCTGCTTAGTTTGGGAATAGATGGCGTTGTGTGTTAGATGTCCGAAATATTTATTTATTACTAGCTGTGCCCGCTACTTCGTACGCTTGACATTTGAGTTTTCAAATTATTTTTAATTTTTCACTGTTTAAACCTTCTCTGGACTACGACAAACAGTTCAAAACCAAAATTAGCTTAATCGGACCAGCCGTTCTTGAGTTTTAGGGAGACAAACGAACAGCAATTGATTTTTATATAAATGAAGATATTTATTTGGCTACATAAATAAAAAATAATCTTTTGTATTCAAGATTGTATATGGTACTTCCACATTTGCATTGTGCCGTGTGCGTCGCTGGGAGATGTGAGTCAAGTTACAAGGAGACTATGTACAAAAAAAACAAGAAATAAATAATAGTTTCAAAAATAAAAATAAAACACGATTTTATAAATAAACTAATCTGAAAAGTAGAAAATAATTTTAATGTAAAAAAGCGTGGGCACGCCAAGACGAGCAAGCGAAGCGCAAGGGCACTACTTACCTTTTCTCGAAGTGTTTCAACGTTTTTTTGAACCCACATAACTTTGGTTCCCGATATACCAGATCGTTCAAATTCTCAGGATATGATGTTATCAATAGACTAATTAAACATACAAAGTTTCAATTGTATAGCTCTGATAATTTAGATTTTATTGATACCTAAAAAACACCGATTTTGTCACTGACACACTGACTGATGATCATCAAAACTGTTAGGGTACTTCCTGAAGTGCTACAAAGCTGAAATTTGGTATGTAAACTAAGTTTAGTATACAAACAACGAAAAAATTCATAAACCTATTACTTTTGCCCCTCAACCCCCAAATTTGGGGGGTGGAAGTTTGTATGAGACTTTCACAAATGTTTATGCTAGAGGTTTTATTTTTGGTTTGGTTATTAAGAAGAAAGAAAATGTACAAGAAATAAAGTTCAAAAAAAGAAATAAAAACTGCCACAAGTTAAGTAGAGTTAAGTTAGGGTTGCTAGAGTTAGGGCGTGCTCTACATGAGATCTGATATCTTTTTCACAGGGTAAGCCATATGCAGTCGTCTTGGCAACATTTTACATGAAAATGTTTTTGGTGTGATTGAATTATTTTCAAAAAGCACCCACGCTTTTTTACATGAAAATTATTTTCTACTTTTTAGTTTTGTTGTTTTTTTAGTTTTTTAAACTAAGTATTACTATTATTTTACGTTTTTATTTTCAAATTATTGTATTGTCATCAGTCCTCGATAAGTCTACTAAGTTAAATGAAATCTGACCGTTTGAAGTGGATCAAAATCAAGTTCAAAGGAGTCGGTTACAAACAAACATACAGGTGAAGCTAATATAATAATAAAACTTGAAAAATGTCTTGTGTCATCGTTAGGCAGTGGTCCGACGGGTCCGACCGCCAGCGAGAATACAACTAACTATCAGCGATTTTCTCTCTCAAGAAACGCACAATAAATATACATTACGTGTAAACGAAAGAGATGCATATATTAATAGAGTTGCTCTCTGACTGTTAACACTGCCGGCGACACTCGCTTTACTACACACATCAAAAGTGTCTAGGGATCAACATAATTATGTGTCTAGGGATCAACATATATTTTTGCAATAACTTTTCTCCTGATTGATATTAATTAAAATTTTCTTTAAGGATTCATCAAATAAAGTGTTTTCGTTTGTCAATAAAATTTTATTAGGTAACTTAAACAATTAATAATCCGTGTTTCTACCGCGAACACTAACAACACAAGAATCGGTTTGGCATACTCAAAATGAGTTCATCCAAATCACGCTGTGGAATGGCCGCCCATGTTCGTTGCAACAACAAAAAAAGGTCTTCTTGCGACTGGATACCCTCCATATTCGGCAGAGCTCTTCTCTGTAGCATATCCCATGCATGCTCAATCGGGTTCAAGTCTGGCGACTGAGCAGGCCAGGGCCAAAGCCACATCTCAATCTCAAGAAATCCGCATAAAAATGCTTGATCCCTAGACACTTTTGATGTGTGTAGTTTTGTTGCTGAGCGACGACCTTTCAAAGATAAACTCGCTCAGCGATGCTCGCTCGTTTGGAAATTTCTATACTTTGAAAGTAGCTACACGTATGGATATCAACAAATCATTGCAACTCTCATTATTATCTAGTTCAGACAACGATGACGATGTATTTTATTTACGATAGTGTTTGTGTAGTGGCAGCGGCAATTCCGAAAAAAACGGAATAAAATGAGAAGGAAAAGAGACAATTTTGGATGCAAATTTTTTATTATTTTAGAAAACAGTACAGTGAGTTAAAGCTTTTCTATGAATTACAAGATAATCAATTTTGTTCATATTTTAGAATGACAAGAGGTGTGATTGGATATTTGCACAGTAGCACAGTAGTGCGAGTAATCGCTCATCGCACTTGTACACTCGCATAGAGCCCAGCGACAAAACTATCGAAACTACAAACTCGCTGCCCGCTGATCGCCAATTCGTTTATAGTTTCTAGTTCTACTCGTTTCTCGTTCATCGTCGGCGGTCGGACCACTGCCTTAGGTTGGAAACTTTTTAGCCCAGCCCCAAATTTTATAATAATGTCATGGTAATTTTTGTATTTTAGATATTAAATACCATACAGACCCCACTAAGAACAACGAATCATGTATAGAAGACATTGTAGATACAAAAACGGAAAATTCTGGTATAACATTGATGGAGTGGGGTGACGAAGAGCGGTCAGAAATACTGATTGGAAGGAAAAACCGACAAGTAAGTTAATGAATTAACTAAAATATTATAATTTATACTACAGGTGTAGCCAGGGTTTAGTTTCCCCGAGTCCGACATTGCCACCAGTCGGTGGTATCCGGGGGATTTCCGCACAAAAAATAAGTAAAAATAGAGGGTTTCAAGATAATAAAATGTACTTTTAACTGTAGGGGTGGGGGGAGGGGACTTCGGCATTGGGTGATAAAATCAATTTTTCAGATCCAAGTTTACGACGTCCTAGAAGGTTTTACCGAGTCTTATAAAGCAGACTTCTCAACTGGAGATATCGTGGGTCTGGGACGCCACGGAGGAAGACTGTTAGCTGGCCTCTCCGGTGGAGCAGTCACGATTTGGGACAACAATTGTGGGATGAGTGTGAACGTAGGAAAGATCGATAGGATGAGGGTCTGTGAAGATGCTGCTGTGTTTGCTACGGGTCTGTGTGGATTTTCAAAGATATTAATGTTATCATTATGACACTGAGAACTGACGATCGATGGCGTATGGACACTCTAGTAGTGCTTGGTTTGTCTGTGCAATCTGAAATCGACTGTGTGGTGACTGATTAAGAATACTAAGTGTCTGTACCCCTATTACCCCGTAGGTGTCGTAAGAGCCGACTGAGGGAGCTAACTACGCAGGACAACAGCACTGCAAAGAGAAGGAACACTTGACACAAACCCTATACCAACCCGTCTGGTCAGCGTGCTGTAGTAGACCAATACCTGCTTGCTAAGGAGAGGCCTTTGTCCAGTAGTGGACTGATAAAGGTAGCTAATGATGATTATGACAGTAATAAAGGCAAATGATAGTGAGAGTGTTTATATGTTAATAGGGTAAATATATAAAAAAAAGCACGTGTTTCCGTCCTACTATCATCCCGGGTTCTTTAAGCGGGGCGTGAAAAAGCATCTCACTGGGCCACCATAGTGCTGGTCACTATGGCGGCCTGGATTCTGCTTGTGCTTTCCATCAGGCGGGGCAGAGTCATTTTGGGTGAGAGTCAAAATGGCGGGTGTACCACAGTGAATTAAATTGTACCAATTACAAAAAAAAGTACTTAAAATGTACTATTTTGTACCTCGCTCTAAAAAATTTGTACCTCATTCATAACGAAGTTATTTCGGAAATAAGTTACACCCGCCACATTGACGTCAATATGGCTGGTGTAATATATTTAAACATTATTCATGAAATATGGTAACACTGAAAAATTGTACCTAAAAAGTACCTCAAGTTAAAAAACCCATACATTATATATATTATTCTTATTATGTACCGATATGAACATTGTAATTATAAACGTAAGTGAACGAGACACGGTTGTTTTACTTCTCGGAAACTATCCAAGTGACGAAGTGTATGGGTTTTTTATCTTAAGGTGCTTTTTGGGTACAATTTTTTAGTGTAATTATATTTCATGAATAATGTTTAGATATTAGAATATCCGTCAATATGGCGGGTGTACCTTAATCACACTAATATATAAAGGCGAAATTTTGTGAGTGTGTATGTTTGTTACTTCTCTACGCAAAAACTACTGAACGGATTTGGATGACACTTCACAGTAATATAGCTTGTACATCAGAATAACACATAGGCTACTCTTTGCCACGGTAATCGACATACACGCGGGCGGAACCACGGGCAACAGCTAGTTCCGAAATAACTTCGTTATGAATAAGGTACAAATTATTTGGAGCAGATACATTTTTTTGACAATTGGTACAATTTAATTCAGTGTGGTTCACCTGGCATTTTGATTCTCAGAAGTAAAAGAGACACGATTGTTTTATTTCTCGGAAACTATCCAACTGACCAAGTGTATGGGTTTTTAACTTGAGGTACTTTTTAGGTCCAATTTTTCAGTGTTACCATATTTCATGAATAATGTTTAAATATTAGGATATTATAGTACACCAGCCATATTGACGTCCATGTGACGGGTGTAACTTATTTCCGAAACAACTTCGTTATGAATGAGGTACAAATTTTTCAGAGCGAGGTACAAAATAGTACATTTTAAGTACATTTTTTTGGTAATTGGTACAATTTAATTCACTGTGGTACACCCGCCATCTTGACTCTCACCATTTTGGCCTGTGATTATTATAAAAAAAAAGATAACACCTTAGTCAAATTAGCTACTTTTTATCATCTGTCAAAACGATAACTTTGTATGAAAAATGTACTAAATACAAACTTGTGACGTCACGGTTTCAGACCACTCAATTGAGCAATATATTTTAATGTTTATTTGATAAAATTTGTAATAGAAATGAAAAGCTGTAATAATTGTATTTTCCAATATGTTTTGCTATATTCGTTTTATGGAAGGAGACATCGTTATTTACGATACAGTCATCTATCCTATTCTTGATGCTAAAGTGGCATCGCCGCGGTCTCGCCTAGTTTGTAAAGTTTAGTATGAATTATTCTAGGAGGTGAGAAAAATGACCTTAAGCTGTGGCGTATTGGTAGACTGGATCCAATATTCGTCGCCAGGAACCTCCAGCACCAGCGGTTAAAGCAGAAGGGAAAAGTGTGGGTCAGCGACCTGTGCTTCCTCAACAATGGAGGGGGGAAAGTCGTTGCAGAGTGCTCCACATATGGATATGTTAGGTTAGACTCTTTTAATAATAACTGTCTGATACTAAACTCATTTTCTAACACGCGAAAGTTTGTAAGGATGTGTGTGTGTTTGTTACTCTTTCACGCAAAAACTACTAAACGGATTTGGATGAAACTTTACAGTAATATCCTACTAATATTATAAACGCGAAAGTTGGTAAGTATGTATGGATGGATGGATGGATGGATGTTTGTTACTCTTTCACGCAAAAACTACTGAACGGATTTGGATGAAACTTTGCAGTAATATAGCTTATACATCAGAATAACACATAGGCTACTATTTGCAGCGATAACCGACATACACGCGGGCGGAGCCGCTTGCAACAGCTAGTATTTAATAATATGATATGAATTTAATTTATTTGTAAGTAGGTATTTTTATTAATTTGTAGGCTATACGACACTCGCGTTTGGCATCGCCCAGTGACTTGTGTTGACGTCGAGAATATGGCCCCCACCTGCCTTACTAACGGGTTTCGTGATCGGTCAGTATTCGTATCTTATACTATATCAGATAGAAAAGTCTTTATTTTTATTTGTACACCGGTTTACATATTTTCAAGAGAGTACCTAAAACATAATTACAAATATATAATGTACAAAGGGCGGCATTATTACTTTTTCGACACCCACGGGTTGAATAGGGATGATGATACTCCGTACTCTTAATCTGTCATCACATGGACTATATGCGTGATATGATGCTGTACAGCGTGAACGAATTTGTTTACCATAAAAAAAATATAGTGAGCCAACATTAAAAATAGGCATATGCTGTCGTGGAATAATTTTAGAACTTCCTTTGTTGCTGTGATTGAGGTCTTGGGTTCGATTCCCGGGTCGGATCAATTGTTTGTATGATCTACAAATATTTGTTTCGGAGTTTGGGTGTTTCCTATATATAATATGTATGTATTTACAAAAAGAAAAAGTATATACGTATTTATATCAGTTGTCTAGTACCCATAACACAAGCTCTTCTTATCTTGGACTAGATGGGGTTGTGTTAGATGTTCAAAATTTTTTTTTTTAATATTCTTAAGGGAATCAATTCTTTCATACGTTATTTTTACAAAACTTCAATCAATCTAAATTCGACCTTATATTTATAACCACAAAGATAATTGTTCTGTGCCACAATGCATAGAACTATCTAGAATTTGTAGTGCCAAACCTTCTATCGCTATACTAACTTTTAAACTTTCGCGTTCCATGATTTATTAATTATTATTTTTACGGGAATTAACGCGATCACTTATTTCAAGGTATTACATACCTCTGGTTTGCCTGACGTTTCGACCAGGTTGCACTGGCCGAGGTCAACCTGTGATGCCTTGAAATAAGTGATCGCGTTAATTCCCGTAAAAATAATTATTATTACGTCTATCGCTTTCTCGAATGTTCGCGACATTTCCTAACAGTATTCTTCCAGCCAGGTATTGGTCGGCTTCCATCGAGGCTATCTTCATAACGTAGATCTTCGGATGGGAAGACCAGATTTCAAGTTGTATGGATCCTCAGGAGCCATCACAAGTATAGCCACCGTAGACAAAGGGAAACTGGTGATCAGCGTCAGCTTGGACAATTACCTCAAGATACATCGGTTTAGAACCACGGAATGTGTTTATGAGGTAAGAAATAGAAATATGTATATACAATTGTTTTATATACATCCAGTGTCGCGGCCGACATGAAACGGACACAAAGAACATCCAGACTCAGAACAACAATTTGTAGATCACGCAAAGTGTTGTCCCATGTGGGATTTGACCTACAACACTTGGCGCAGCAGAGAGCTGCGTGTTGACCGCTTAAACCACTAGACTAACCGTGTAATGTTCTATTTAAGGATGGCACAGTGTATTCAGTAACCACGCAGTGTTCTAAGTGTTGTGGGTTCAACCCCCACATGGGACAACACTGTGTGATCTATAAACACGCGATATATAATATATATACAATTAAAAAAAATGGCGTCTCTCTGTAATTTGAAATTAACAGCTTTTCGTCAAATGCATATTAAAGTTACGGTACTTGCACAAAAAATCAAGTCTGTCTCTATGTTCCGGGTAATCCTTGGAACGGCTGGACCGATTTTGACGGGACTTTCACTGGCAGACAGAAAATGTTATAAGGTGTTATAAGCTTAGGTAACTACTTTTTAGAAAATAATAGGGTTACTCGAAAACAAAATTGTAAAACAAGCTAAAATTAAAAAAAAACCCTACGCAATCACTTATTCAAGTAATCATACGCCAAAAATGCCTTACATCATTTTGGAAAAGAGCTGATACTCTTACAACGCTGGACCGATATTAACCAAACATAGCTAAGAACCACCACAAGAAAACTGACTTTCAAATGAGAAAACCGCTTCGAAATCGGCACATCCGTTTGACAGCTACGATGCCACAGACAAACAGACATCAAACTTAAAACAACCCTCTTTTTGCGTCGGGGGTTAATCAATGATATTATAAACACTTTCCGGTTCATAAGCAACGAAAACCGATAGTAATACCGTTTATTTATATACTACTAGCGGACCCACGCAACCTTGTTTGCGTCTCCTATTGCCCGTAGCGTAATAATTTTCCCCCGTTTTTGAAACATTTCTTATTGGTGTTCCGCTCCTATTGGTTGTAGCGTGATGATATATAGCCTTCGTCGATAAATGTACTATCCAACACTGAAAGAACTTTTCAAATCGGACCAGCGGTTCCTGAGATTAGCGCGTTCAAACAAACTCTTCAGCTTTATAATATTAGTATAGATATGAGCTTGCCAGAGTGACTACACTGTCTGATGGAAAGCACCAAGAGTGGTGGTCACCATACTCATTGCTCGTGCAAACAATGCAACAATGCAGCATGGTGACCCACACCATGGCGACCCATTGAGATACTTCTGCATCATTGGGCATTTATATATTTTTTTAGCAACAACTAACACCTAAGTTATCATGTGTACTGGCGCAATCAGATATCTCCGTTCCACTCAAACGCGCAGAGAAGGAGATAAAAGACGAAGTGGCAGATGAGGTGAAGGTGGCAGCACGCGATGTGGAAGAATCCAACCACTTAATTGATGAGAAGGAAACTGTGGGGTAAGTTGTTTTCAACATTCTGGCTGCGACTCTTATTGTCCGTACTTTAATGGTGTTATTATAAAATCTAATACATTTCAACGAGTACCTATTAGGGTAGATGACACCTAAGTCAAATTAGTTACTCTATATCATATGTCAAAACGATAACTTTGTATGAAAAATGTACTAAATGCACACTTGTGACGTCACTGTTATCGGATACTCAATTGAGCAATATGGTTTAACGTTTATTGGATTAAAATTTGTAATAGAAATGAAAAACTGTAATCATTATATTTTCATCCCACCTGCTCGTAAAGAGTATTTTTGCCATTCGATATCTGAGTGTAAAAGCCGTTTTTATTCTCTAGAGAATAAAGTTAGTACTAGGTGTAACATTGGTGGTTTTTGATCATACCATATACTGACTTTTTTTTGCCATGCAAATATTTATGAATTAACATTATGACCTAGAAAATAATTATATTAAGTAAAACTAAAAACATAATATACTCGTAATCTATTACATTGTCTAGCATCACATGAAATTGTAAAAATTAGTTTTGAATTTCTTAACAAATATATCGATTATAACTACTATATTTCATTAATTATTATACTACATTACATTGCATAAATTTAGTTATGAGAGCTTTATTACATAATATAGAAACCTATGTACATAACCATAATTTATAAAAAAAATAACAATATTTACATACAAGCGTCAAAAAACTCCACATCTTCGCCTACTGGTAGCGTTCCCAAAAGACTGGCAGCATTACCACGTTGAATGGCAATGCTGATAAATATATAAAGAGAATAAAGTAAATTGAATTTAGAACATCGCTCGGGTGCACTAAGTTTGTGAATTCAAAACATCATTAAACCTATTTACTTCTACCTCCGTGGTACCGAATTAATCATACAATATTTTTTAATTTGTTAAAAACTCAGACTCGGAACCTTCTTGGTGTAGTTTTCTTTTTAATTTGCTCTGCCCGCACCATTTTCTTCTGAAGTAACTATAGCAACGTAACTTTCAATTTTTCTTAATTTATCTGTACATCCATACAAATAAAAAATTGAAATGTCTGTTTGTTGTAATATTAAAATAATAGCTTTATACGAAATGCATATGTTTGTATACACGGTACATATACTAAAATATTTTTTTTTTACAATTTCTGTTACATTGTCTGTCTGTCAGTCGGTCTGTCTTTCTGTTTGTTCCGGGTAATCTCTGGAACGGCTGGACTGTTTTTTTTTTTTTTTTTTTTTATGTATGGCCTGCCAAAATGACTCTACTCTGCCTGATGGAAAGCATAAGCAGAATCCAAGAGTGGCGGTCACCATACTCACTGCGAAAACAGACAATGCAGTATGGCGACCCACACCATGGCGGCCTAGTGATGCTGCTGCATCTTTTAGTCTAGTCAACAAGTATGGAACTTGTTGACTAGACTATTTGGGCCTGGACTGACTAGACTATTTGGATTTTGACGGGACTTTCACTGGCAGATAGCTGATAATCTAAGGAGTAACTTAGGCTACTTTTTTTAAACTAGCTTTGTCCCCCGGTGAATCTCACGGTACGACAAAAATCGCGGGTAAACCCCGCGGGGTTGAGCGAGTACCTAAGTATTTTTGAAATAATTTAAAAATAAATCTGTAATACTTACCTATCATAATGTAATATCCTAATAAATATTAATACCTAAACTGAAATAAAAATATCTTGCGATTGTTGCTTGATGCTTTATTTGCATTTAGTTGTTTCCTCGCTGAGGTGGAATGAAAAGTTAGGTGTTGCACTCGAGTGCAAAGATTTTTCACCTCACGCTCTTTTGATTCCCTCGCTGACGCTCAGGATTCTAATTTTAGTATCCTTCGCTTGCTCGGTCATCAAAATTGAGCACGCGGTTAAAGGTCAACTTTGCACTCTTGTATAACAAATAACTATTTCCGATGTATTTTGTAATATTATTCTTTTTAATGAAGGAGACATCGATAAAGAAAAATCACTGATAAAGAAAAATCCATAAAAATGGTTAAAAAATTACAAAGATACTGTCGGCATAGTGTCGCTTTCGTCAATTTAGTGCTGCCACCTATAGTTCCTGCACGTTCCCTATACTTCCTTAGATTAGGGAGTTCAATTAAACAATCAAACTCACAGCTGGCAATATTATTGTTATTTTGGTTTACAAAAACTAGATGGCGCTGTACACTATTATTCATGTACTTTATTTGCTTTAGTGAAAACCCATCAAAGAAGAAACGATCAGAAGATGAAATGTCACCGAATAAAAAAATGAAACCACCATCCCACCAAGGTAAAGTAGATGCAGATTCTGAAGAGAAACCAGACAACGCGATCCAAAAGCTTCTTAAAAGCACGGAGCACACAGAAGCAGAAGGGAAGGGAACAGAAGAATCGCAAGAATAAATAAGCAAGTGTGTTTCAAAAATAAAGTTTTAAGGAAAAAAAAAAATTGTCTTACTTTTTAACCGACTTCATAAAATCAAATCAAATCAAAATCATTTATTCATCTAAGACACCAAGTGACATTTATGAACGTCAAATTGAAGCTATAGTTAAAAATCATAGATCGACACAAACAGAGGCGAAAACACCAAAATCTGTGTCGATCCATAACTTCCAGTTTCCAAAATGCGTAGAGCTCATGAGAAGAATACTGGCAAAGAAACTCATGGCTACTCTTTTTCAAAATCTGATTTTCAGGTACAATAGTGTTAGTATTACATGTAAGGTGAACAGTATGCAAGCTGTTGCCACCTGAAATTCCTTTTATTAAAAAGCTCCAAAATCTAACGCGCAAACAAACAAAAAACACTCAGTGATAACGTTGAAGGTTTGAGTCTATTAAACATAGAACAAAATAGAAACAACAAAAAAAGGAGGAGGTTCTATGTTCCACTTGTTGTATTTCAGTTAATGTTTTTTTTGACAAGTTTAATTTTAATTGTTGTTTTTTGCCCTGCTGCCACTGCGCTGAAACTGTGATAGATTAAGTTAAAGTTTGAAGATGAGGCATGGACACATTATACCTACATACGGAAGGTCATATTGGCTCGTTCTTTAAAAGCTGGTAAAGCGCTTGTAGTTCCCGAGTTACACGCGTTCACTGGCGGCGGTACTCACTTTCCACCACATGATCCGTCCGCTCGTTAAGTCGAATCTTATAACATTGTGATAAATGATTTACGAGTGTAAGGGTCTGTTTACGGGTTACAGATTAGTTCCAGATAGCTTTTCTGACGTCAAAATATCTCTGTCACTTAAAGCTATCTGAAACTAAATCTGTACCCAGCGAAACTGCACGACCTAAATGCAAGTTTCACCACTTCTTCTCGATAGACTTTATCTGCCAGATAACCATATATCTACATATCAGCATTTTCATCTGTGAGTGTTATATATGTAAACTTAACTTACTTCATTAACTGGTGAAACTGGCCCTTGAAAATTTAGTAATAATAGTATATCATCTTTTTGCCAATATCCTTTAACTATCATTGTCTTATCTTACGAAATTTTCCCTTGAGATTTTCCATGTAATTCCCGATTCTTGGTAATATTGGCAGTACCACACTACACTGGTAGTACCACTCTGGTAATAACAGAAGCAACAAACGCAACGACCAATACAAAAGTAGCTTGTGTTTTGTGTGCGGCAATTTGAAGTGTATAGAAATATAGCCGAGTTGAAATATTACTACTACTAAATAAAATACTATGTATGGAAACGGTACTGGTTTATTAATGCTTAAATAGCTAATGTTTGAATAGTTACAGCGAGTGTTAACAGCACAGCCCCGACATACTTTGGTTCAAGAATTCAACGCAATATTTTAGGGGAATTTCAGATCAAAAGTTGAATATTTGTAAAGCCATTGTTATGGCGTTCCATGGGGTAATAAATCTCGATGGCCTGTTGTTACATGTCAAAATGGCTATCTGATATGTGTGAAGTTTCTTTCATTTATTCCTTCATTTCCTTCTTACATTTCTTCAACATATCAGGTTCTTTCTTTTCAATTTTCTACCCTCGTGAACATGGCTTTGAAACAATATATTGCTTCTAATAAGTCATGTTACTATTAGGAGTTTCCATTGTCCGTCCATCTGTGGTTGGAAATCCTCTTGATTTAGACGGGGCACGACTTTTCATCAGCCGAGGATTCAATACTCGTGGTCCTTCAGTAACTAACCTGAATGCACTTGTTCCTGGTTCGTTTATTTCTGGCTGAGCTCTATATATCGCTGCTGCTCTTGCTGGTTCAGCCAATGGCCTACGTACATCATGTTTCAACTTAGGGGCTACGGTGGCCATACGCTCTGTCTGCTTCAGAAAAGGTGTCTTGAGGGGTGATTTCTGCAAATCGTTGAACACTTCCTCCAGACACGGCAACTTGACGAACCTTTCAGGGTTAAATTTATTAAATTCGTTGAATACATGCTTATACATAGTGTTAATAGGGAAGTCTGCGGCAGTGTTGTATGGTTGGGATACAGGATTGTAAGATTGGGACATAGGGTTACACATAATGCCATAGTAACCGCAACAAGGACAGTATCCAGTGTTATTGGGGCTCAATGGGCATCCGGCGCCATAGAAGCTCCAGGAAGGGTTGGGGTTAGGGCAAAATAAGCTGGACATAACCGGCGGATAGCTGTAGGGTCCCCAGCGGTATCTGTTTGCATAGCAACGATAATTGGTTGGCACACACGGGGTGCACATGTTGCAAGGGAAGCAACTGTAGCAACGTCTTATCAGATAGGACCTGTAAGGTTCTGGGCAAGAGTAGAAGTGGATTAGGGAACTCAGTAAGTGTAAAATCTTCGAGCTTGTGTTATCTTGTAACGCTGCATCCTTCTTCGTTATGTTTACTTGGTCCTTCACAGTCAAGCACGGCTCGAGAGTCGCTGAAAGGATGATTATTCATATAATCTCAATCCTATCAAGTATAGAAGAGTAGGAAGGTGTTGGGATATTCTGCGATAGCCAAAATTGTGCGAGAAAAAATGTGTAAGCCGGGCTAAAAAAGCGAAGAATAAGTCAAAGCAGTAATTCACATACATACATGAATGTACGTGTTTTGAAGCTTAATTGAGCAAAGCAAGCAGGATTATTAATGTATTTCAAAATTTTGTCTCAAGTAGTCTTGTGCAAAACCTAAAATTCTGATAAAAATCTTTTATAAACTTAAAGTTTTAGTTCTTGAGGCCAACTCTCGTGAAGGTAAGCTGGGACTATACTGGCACAATCGGTATGTTATGGTCTCAATTTTTGAAGCCTACTATTTCTCTTTGGGTTGAGGAGGCTCCACCACACGGGGTAGCAAAATTATGTTCAATCTCTCTGGAGTTTCTCGAGTGATTTCTTGAGGTTTGTCGGATTCCTTTTTTGGGGACTCGTGTTCTATAACTCGCGGTAGCAATATTACGCTTAGCCTCTCTGGAGTTTCTCGAGTGATTTCTTGAGGTTTGTCAGATTCCTTTTTTGGGGACTCGTGTTCTATAACACGCGGTAGCAATATTACGTTTAGCCTCTCTGGAGTTTCGCGAGTGATTTCTTGAGGTTTGTCGGATTCCTTTTTTGGGGACTCGTGTTCTATAACACGCGGTAGCAACAAAACGTTCAGTCTCTCTGGCGTTTCCCTGGTTGTTTCTTCCGGTTTTTTCTTTTCAGGCTTGCCAGCGGCTGTAACCACGTCTATCGCTCGCGGCAATAGTATAATATTTAATCGCTCTGGAGTTTCTCGTGCAGGAACGGCACTCTTGGCTTTCTGCGATTTTGTTCTGCATATTATATATTGTCTCTTAGGTTTGTCCGTTTGTTTCTTTAATAAGGTATTGGAGCCTGAATGTGGTTGCAATGGATTGATACAATTTAGAGGAAAGTTATTGTTGCAATGGAAACCTTGGAATGGCACCATGTATGATCCCGGGTTAACAGGAAATGGGGTGTTTACAATAGAGCAACTGTATGGAATAGGCACAGCATTATATACGAGAGGGTAACAAGGTGGACAACTTATATTCCCATAAGGACTACTCTGAATGATTGGCGCTTCTGTACCATAAAGCCTCGAAGAATCTGTCCAATGGGGGATTGAACAAAACAGAGTTGAATTTAGCGGAGGGCAGTGACGATGGCAGTCCCAACCGCAAGGAAATCCGCAAGCTCTGCAGGGACCGAACGGCCCGCTTGGGCCATAAGCTCCATAACCACAAGGTCCACAAAGTCTAGCCGGTTTATAGCAAACGTAAGGTCCGTAAGTGATGTAGGGATAGCAGTGATAGTAGCAACAATTTTGATAGCTCGGGTAGGAAATGTCCAGTTGAGAGCACATGCAGAATAGGAAATTTTTAGTCTTCGAGCCTTCTTCTAATGCTGCATCGGCCTCTGTCTTCTTTATTAGTACTTTCTTCATCACAGTCAAGCACGGCGCGTTAGTTGCTGAAAGGATGATGACTCATGTAATCACAATCCTATCAATTCTTGGAGGGTGCTGGCTTTACCAATTGGGAGGAAACTTGCGAAAAGGACCGGACACCGCCGAAGACAGGAAAAAGTTATGTTGTGTGTCAGTGTGCAGTGGTGTGAGAATTAATAATCGTGATTTACCTTTCAAAACATAGACATAGGCATTTGCCGGTTGGGCTTTATTATAATAGGACACATTTCCCCAGATGTAACGTAAGTCAGACCAGCAAAAGGTTCTTTTACAATAAAACCAGAAGTATTTAGTTGTGAGACTTTACTTTATTCCATAGGTTTGTTGTACAGCATTTAAGCAGATCTGCGTCGTTCTACAGAAGTTTGCGACAGAAGCGAGCGTCCTGCCAACCATGGTCTTTCCAAACGTTTATCATCATCAACTTCCTTTTTAAATGGTGTTTCCTTGACGGTCTTAGCAGGTGAAATTGTCTTTAGCAGCATGTCTACCTTTCGGGTAGATTTATTTTCTTTGCGCATTGTTTTCATCGCTTTCAAGTTTTCGCTGTTTCGTTCGCTGAATGGCGAGTGCTTCTCCTCTATGGGTAAGTTTTGCTGTAAGCTGTCTCCTTTGTCAGACGGTGGCTTATCTTGTCCGATAACAGAGATACAAGCTTGGGTAGAATAGAAAGCAGTCATGGGTTGAGCCGAAGAAAGCGAGCGTACTTGCATGTTTGAATGTTCCGGTTGAAGTGTTGTATTGAAAGGATGCTTGCGTATAAGACGTGGGTTGATCGTACTAAGAGGGGTAAAGGGAGCGTCAGAACCAACGGGTGCAGTGGAAGCATCATTAGGAGCAGTGGGAGAAGTAGCGTCAGGGGGAGGGCTTTGAGTATTTGCTTGACCTTGACATAGCGCACAGAGGCAACTACCGGTTTCTTTGGAACATGTATTGAATGGTATAGGAGGGGGCGCGCATTTGACGCCAAACATTTGTTCGAATGGAGGGGCAGGTAAGGGAGAGCATGTAGTAGTGACATTCTGAGCAAGATTTACTGGGATTGATGCAACTGAACAAGGGCCACACCAAGGGCGGCTCATGGTTACGCACGGGGGATACGAACAACCGCCTCCGCATCGAAATGTACCAGAACAACAAGGTCCACAAGAACCGCAACAGGGCCCGCATGGGCCGCATGGTCCACAGCATGGCCCGCAAGGTCCACAACGGCCGCAAGGTCCACAAGGTCCACAAGGGCCGCAAGGTCCGCAAGGTCCACAAGGGCCGCAAGGTCCGCAAGGTCCACAAGGTCCACAAGGTCCACAAGGTCCACAAGGGCCGCAAGGTCCACAAGGGCCGCAAGGTCCACAAGTGCCGCAAGGTCCACAAGTGCCGCAAGGTCCACAAGTGCCGCAAGGTCCACAAGAGCCACAACATGGACCACAAGGCCCACAAACTCCGGCGAAGTTACAACTCATCCCTGGAAAGCCCGGCCCGCATGGTCCGAATGGTCCGCTGGGACCACATGGACCGCAGGGTGCGCAACCGCCACTACAGCAAGAGTAGTTCATAGGACCGCTGGCAACATTAGGAGTAAAGAGGCTGCAGGGAGAAAGAGATGGGCCACAGAGCGTACATCATTTTGAATAAATATCCATAACTTTCGATTTGTCCAACTTTCGCTCAGTAGGCGTTTCTTGAGGCAAAGCATTGTTAACTCCATATACACCACACACGCAGCCCGGAGCACAAGGGCCACATGGTCCCCCTGGAGCAGGTGGATTAGGTCCACACGGACCACCAGGGGTAACAGGACCTCCAGGGCACATAGTGCCAGTAACGTGGTATGGGCCACAAAACCAAAAACCATAAGGATAATAGTAATATCCGGTCATAAACTGCATACATTTGGGTGGAGTGTTGCAGGGTGGAGGGAGGCAGCCGCCGCAGCCGCAGCCACAAGGACACGCGTTTACACTACAGAGGTGCTGAAGCATTGCGGGGCTTCCAGATTCAAGAGTAGGAGGCATGGCCACTGCTCCGCTTGTGAGAGACATGAAACAAGACTGGATATGGGGAGGGGTGTGATTTGCACAACCACGCCCGTGAGCATGGCTTTGGCTTGGAAAAATGGCTGACTTCGTGCGCGGTAGCCATGACTGATGTTGGCTACAAGCGAATCCTTCCTCAGTGCCTCTGCTCGGGAGGAGACATGGGCAGGAGTTACTCTTATGCAATACTATTGAAGACTTCATTCTTTCTTGTTCCACTGACTGAGGTTTTTTTATCTTGATCGCTGACATATCTCGCAACATACTCTTTACTTGTTCCTTGACAGTCAACGGCGGCCCGAGAGTTGCTGAAAGGATGAGTGGTATTGTAATCACAATCCTATCACCAGGGCACAAAGGAGTTAAATAAAAATATAGTTTAGAGCCTTTTATTATTTATTGCACTATTTTACACAATAGAAGTTGTTGCTTATTAAAAGTAGATAAAGTTCGGGTTTTGTGTTCTAATTGGGCAAGAGTCCAGCAATTGTTCCGAGATAGAAATAAAACTATATATATATTTTTGTCACGGACTTGGCTTTTTATAGTTAGGTACGTCCGAGTATTTAAAGACTCCTGGTTTAATATTAGGCTTGTCACGTTGCTCTGGCGAATGTATAGCTTGAGGCTTCTATAAGGGCGGGCATTCATCGCCAGAAAATTTGTTTGTAGCCTTTTGCTGTGCATTGCTTCTCTCTATAGGAGGCGAGTTAAAAGACCTGGAATAAGCACCAGAAATATGCTTCTTGGGATACATTGGAAACGGATCGACAGGTCTCAACTCTGGTTTGACTAAAGAAATAGGTGGGCTATAAGAAGCTTCGTAGGAAGGTTCCGGTTTCTCTCCTGACCGAGATTTTTTTGTCGTCTGAGGTTTGACAGGAAATAATTTTGAAATGACCGATCTACGTGGAGGTACTTTGTTGGAGATCGGATTAGTTTTTACGTGAGCGGTTTGCGTTCCCATGTCACGTGCTGTGGCACCGTTGACGGCAGGTTCTGGCTGGGACTTAGTCTCTGACAGCGGCTTATAATAAAATGGTGATTTTGACTGACTGGCGGGAGACTGATTCGCAATTCCTAGAGTCTGCTGACTTACTACTTGCGGGAAAGGTTGTGGATATGTAGATTTATTTGAAAAGGAACTTGGGTTTGCTTGTGGTGATACTACCCCACATACCCCAGGGCAACAGGTACAGCAGCAGCACTTTGAGCATGCACAACAAACTCCTCCCTTGCCAGGGCTACATGGACCGCAGGGGCAACACGTGCCGCTAACATGGTACGGTCCACAGAACCAGAACCCGTATGGATAATAATAATATCCAGTCATGTACTGAATACACTTGGGTGGCGTGTTGCAGGGTGGGGGGAGACAGTCACAGCCGCATGGACATGGACATGGCTTGCTTGAAAAATTACGCTTGAAAAGAGCTGTCGACTTCAGCATGTAGGATGGCATAGCACATAGCTTGTGCTGTAAACTGTAGTTCCACATAAGAGAGTCCTGCGTTAATGGAGCCAAGAGCATTTGAGGCTTCGGTATCGGAATGGGTTCACAACTATAGGACCTGGTTCTACGGAAGCTGGAATATATGCTTAAATTTGGCAGTCTAGTTTTAGAAACGAGGTTGGGGCATGACATGCACAAGCGCATTCGACGTATCGCGTTCTGGGCACAGCTGGAGAGACCACGCGCTGAAGACATCTGCGTTGCGTGCTTTATCTTCACGTAATCCTCGGTCAGCGATTTCTTCACAGCCCTCAAGCTTTGCCATGGAACCGCCGTGGCTGCAAAGGTATTTTACGCTGTTCACCTTCATAACAATCCGATTTAATAGATCGGCACCTGATAAGTACTTGACAAGTTGGGCAAAGTAGTACACAAATGAAATCAAAACTATATTAAACATCTGATTTTATTGTAAGCAACCAAAATACAGTTATGATATAAATATATAACAATTAAGGTGGTGTTTTATTGCACTTATCATTATCACATCGGCTTGCCAGTCATGAGCTTGCTCTTGCTAGGGTCTTCTGCTTTCTTTTTCGCCTCGGGGGAGCTGGTAGTGCAGTTTGGAGGGGTAGTCTGTGGGTCGGAGCCCGGCGGAGTTGCAAAACCCGAGTGTGTTGTGAATCCCGCCTGAGGTGGACATCCAGGTTGGGTTTGTTGCTCCTGGGCTGGGGGCCCTGCTTGAAAGTAGTTTAGACCTGGAAATCCAGCCTGGGGCATGAAACCAGCCTGTGCCTGGAAACCTGGCTGAAAATTACAACATAGTGGTCCTTGGCAACTCATCTGAGCTTGACATCCCGTTTGGGCCTGGCTAGCGCGCGCTATGTTAGGGCTTCCGCACCTCGCACATTTGGCTTGGCCTTTTTTGGGACAAGGTTTAGGACAGGGGCAAGGACAACAGGGCCCGCATGGGCACGGCCCGCAAGGGCATGGGCATGGACTCTGGCATGGATAAGGGCAAGGGCATGGGCAACGACAAGGCCCACAAGGTCCACAAGGGCAAGGGCAAGGGCAGCAAGGGCCACAAGGTCCACAGGGGCCACACGGGCCGCAAGGTCCACAAGGACCACATGGCCCGCATGGTCCACATGGACCACACGGACCGCAGGGACAAGGTCCGCAAGGGCCGCAAGGGCAAGGGCAGCACGGCCCGCATGGTCCACACGGGCATCCACATTCCTTTTTCTTACTATCGGCGTAACTTCTTCGCGAACCGCAGAAATCTCCGCTGCACAGTAGCGCCGTACGTCCATCAAACAGCCCAAACAGGGAATTTGTCGCGCCAGGCACTGCAAAGGATTTCCAAGCTATAATACTAGGCGAGAAGGCCGCTGGCTGGAGGCTCATGCTATTCGGAAGAACGAAGGGCGCCCGCGCTCTCGCCTAAGTATTATAGCCTGGAGGTCCTGAGACGACCACCGTTCTCCAAATAACACGTCACCAGCGGTATTACGGAACAAATAGTTACTTGACAGGTGACACTAATCTGTCAAACCGCCTTCAACGTGAAAACAAGATGGCCCTTCAAAGCTTTACACATTAGAACATACTTAGTTGAAGATGTCACCTGCCAAATAAGCTTTTTACCACATTAAGAATCGAACCGTAGATTTCATCAGCTATTCATCACTTACCTGGACTAGATAATTAGGAAAATTTCTGATTACACTTTAATCAAAAGGAAAATAATTAGGTTGGCTATAATAATTTTCATAAATTTCTTTCTATAGAACCTACGGTTCACATGCAAAATCACATGGTGCGCACGTCTATCGGAAACAAACCCATTCACACGGCCCTTACTGAAGACGTACGGTTCCTCAAGCCATAGAACCGATTATCCTTACATCACAAATTATTTGCGATAGTACATCAGCGTTGGAACTAGGAATAGATAAAAAAAATCTCCAGGTTACTTACATATCGCTGTTGCGTCTGTTCTTTTCACCGCGGTGGCTAGGGGCCGGCCTTTTACCCATTTTAACAAAGAGATGTTCTTTGGTAATACTGCCTTTCTCAAAACTAAAGCCATGTTCACGAACGTAGATCCTTTTTATTACGGTATTTTTAGGTTTTATATTTGTACTTGCTGATTTAGATTTTCATTTGTGTTTGGTTTTACTATTTTACTTGAAAATTTTAGCCATGGTAGGAGTTTGAGCTTGTCGTGTCAGAACAAAAGCTGGTACTGATTTATTTGAAAAATGTGAGCCTTCGAAACATTTAAAAGTGATTCTTCTATTTGAAATGTAATGTTGTTCTTTTGCTGTTGATAAATACAAAGTTCGTCTATCTTTTGAAACTCAACAGAAGAAAGAAGTTTTCATGAAATTTTCTGTGCAAACTCTAATCAGTTATATTTTAATACCAAATTATTTTTAGGATTCATTTAAATAGTAAGACAAATCAGCAGAGGAGTCACTTGTTAGGTCGACACCCTCAGACATTAGTGCGTTGCCAGCTTTAGTATAGGATTATGGTGTTTTCTTAAAGTCTCTAAACTCGATACGGAAACATGAGGCGAGAACGTGTTACAGATTGCTTGTGCGAGACTAAAGTACTGTCTTGGGATAGAAAAAAACTATAAACGTAAACGACATGAATAAATAAATATTTCGGTCATTTTAGCACACAACGCCATCTAGTCCCAAGCTAAGCAGAGCTTGTGTTATGGGTACTAGAGAACTGATATAAATACATTTATACTTTTTTTTCTAAATACATACATATTCCTAGCGACCCGCCCCGGCTTCGCACGGGTGGATTTCAGACGCCCCCGCCGACGACACGATTCGTGCATTTTAATCTATAATATCTTCGAATATATTCATTTCAATTAGATACTGTAAAGGGCCATTTTGATCTATATTAAATGCACAATGTATTTAATTTACTTAATTGTATAAGGATTCATTTTGTATTGCTTATAATCACTTCGTAAATAAGCCATTATTTCTCGTAAAAAGAAAGGAATAAAAATGGTTGTTGTGGGTTATCCCTAAGAGATAGACCTATACCGTTGCGGACTTTTTTGTAGTACTTTTTAAGGTGTACAATACTGTAGTACATTATTTTGATCTATCTCGTAGGGTGCAACCAGCGTTTGCAATGTAAGCGCAAAAAAAGTGTTTATTTGCTACATCACATTAGAAACCTCGAAAATTAACAGTGTTCCCATACTATATTATGCATTTATTATACATAAAAACCTTCCTCTTGAATTGCTTTATCTATTAAAGAAACCCGCATCAAAATCCGTTGCGTAGTTTTAAAGATTTAAGCACACAAAGGGACATAGGGACAGAAAAAGCGACTTTGTTTTATACTATGCAGTGATACATAGAAAACACCCAAACTCCGAAACAAATATTTGCAGATCATACAAAAATTTGGTCAGACATGGGAATCGAACCCGAGACTTCAAGCACAGCAGTCGCATACGCTCCCACTGCGCCACAGAGGCAGTCATTGCGTGCATAATGTAGTGATACTAGAATCGAGTCTCACGCTAATATCTGACGACTAACTATAGCAGCGGCCACTTGCTCCTTTTCGATAGTTAACACTTCCCGGACTTTCTCTTATACACTTCCGCCTATTTCATAAAAGGCATTCATTTTGAAATTCATAGCCCACAAAATTCAAAGCATAAAGCCATAAATAGATAATAATTTCGGACATCAATCTTATACAAAACGCCATCTAGTCCTAAACTAAGCAGCTAACTTGCATTATGGGTACCTACTCTTAGACGACTGATTCTGTTTTTTTTTGTAAATACTAAAAATAAATAAATAATAAATAAATCCATATCATACTTAGAAAACACCCAAACTCCGAAACAAATATTTGCAGATCATACAAACATTTAGCCCGACTCGGATATCGAACCCCGAGACCTTAAGCACAGTAGTGGTATATGCTACGACTGAGCCACCGAGACAGTCAAAGTAACAGTGTGCATCTGGACTGAGGGCCCATTTATTAATTTTTTTCGAAACGGTATAAAATTCAAATAGGAATTAGTTAAAAATAGTAAAAATCTAAAGCAATGGGTCATACATTTCTTAAACGTGAAATAAAGCTGTTATGATCAAATAACTTGGGCCCTCAGTTCAGATGCTTGCAATAAATGACATAGCCCAGATCTCAGGAAGTACTGCCTCTAGGTCAATGCTTTTTATTTAAGAATTTAGTTAAGGAGTTCTTAAAAGTTTTAAGAAAATCCCAAAACTGTACAATTTGACATTACGGATTTACGGCGGCATAATATAGGGCCGTCAGTTCAGTAACGTCTGTACGGAGGAATCTGCAAAAAATGCAATTATCTGAACAAATACGTTACTAAGACTTTACAATATTTTAGTTTAATACCTCAAATAATTAGTTAAAAATAAAATTTTGAGACAGAAGCCAATTGTTAAGAAATAATTGAAGGTTGAATTTTACTAAAACGTTTGAACTGAGGGCTCAATGTTTTTCGCCTTTACTGACTAAAGTCTACCTCATAGATAAACGCAAACTATACTAAGTTTTTTTACTATTTTCACCTAAAACTTGACATTTCATCCATTGTCCTCAATGCTATATTTTAAAAGAAAATTGATTTTTAATGTTTCATAGAAGAATATTTTGTAGGGTAAATATGGTTTTTAGGTTTTTAGGACAGACCCCTTTGCATGTACCCTTATATAATACTTTTTAGCGACTATAGCCCACCTAGAAGAAACGAAGCAACCTAATAGCCTAAAGCAATTTTCTCTTAAAATATTATTTTAAGAGAAAATTGGTATTCTGTTTTTTGTATGAGAATATTTTGTAGGGCGGCCATAATTTTTTATATTTTCAGGACAGATGAGTTTGTATTTTGTATTGTTAGCGAAGTCAATGAAAAAGCATTTGTTTCTTATTTTATGCATTTATGTTTATTTTAAAAACTTAAACAAATAAAAAAAATAAGAGTTACAATATACAAAGGTGACAATTGGCGGTCTTATCGCCCATGACGATCTCTTACAGACAAACTTTATACTATTTTAAACAGATATTATGACAAGTGATAATAAGTGAATAAATATATATAAGTAGTAGGACGCACAAATTTTCCATGTGATTTAGTACAATTATCACATAAAAATACACACATCTAAAAATATAAAGGACATTCGACAGAAGGAGGAAAGGACATTCCAAACTCACGACAATCAATCCATGTTGGATTTTATGTTCATACATAAAATCCACCTTACATCAATATTGATGTAAGGTTCATTATTCTGTGCCTCAATAAAAAAAAACAACATCTTTCTGACGTTCGGCTACATCTCAAACGTTGTACTAGAATATTCTTTCTCCGTTACAATATACTGTATTTAACAAGTAATTATAAAAAACAATTAAAAATCTTACATTAAAAATAATCACTTTTTCAGCTTCTTTTAAACAAATAATAATAATAATAATAATAAATCACTTTATTGTACACCAGATTACTTACAAAGGTAACTTAAAGCTAGGAGGTACAATAGGCGGCCTTATCGCCCGAAGGCAATCTCTTACAGGCAACCATGGGATGGAAAGAAAGACGTGGAAAGTAAAGGGTAGTGCCTGGTGTTATTAATAGTTGATAGGAAAATCAGTATGTATACATAGGTATTATATAAAGTAATGAGAACAACTAGTGTGGATGATTAAATAGATACATAGAAATATTAATAGATAACTATAATATTAATTAATATATATTCCACATTTACTCAAGTGAAGTTTTGTTAATTACAGGTCATGTAGTCTCATGTAATATTCCTTCACCTGTTTCTCAAAAGCAGCTAATGTCTGAGCACGTCTTATCGTTATTGGTAGCGCGTTCCACAACCGAACTGCCTGTACAGTGAAGGAGTGGTCGAGGAATTTGGTACTATGTCCTGGCATTTTCAATTTCAGGTTCTCCGACGATCTCAACAATTTGGAGTGTGTGTCATGTAGAAAGGTGAACCGGGATTTAAGATAATATGGAGTAAGAGGATTGAATAAAATGTTATAAAGAAGAGAAAGAATATGAGCATTCCGGCGAAGGCGGATGGGTAACCACATAAGCTGTTTACGATAATCGGAGACATGATCATATTTGCGTAATCCAAATATAAATCTTATACATAAATTTTGGAGTCTCTCAAGCTTATTCAATTGGTCTTCAGTGAGATCTAGATAACTGGCATCAGCATAATCGAGGATGGGAAAAAGAAGGGATTGTGTAAGAGCAATCTTGGTGGGTATAGGGAGAAAATTGCGTAATCTTCGCAAAGACCCTGCAGCAGCAAACATTTTGCGACTCAGTTCTTGTAGCTGAGGACCCCAGGATAAGGTACTATCGATGTAAATCCCCAAGTTCTTAACCTTGTCACTGTACGGTATCGGTGTGCCATTACAAGTGATTCCAGGCAATCCCGTCCAATCAATTTTAGAGATCATTCGCGAGCTTCCAATAATTGTTACCTGAGTTTTGGATGGATTTATTTTCAGGCCGTAGGTGCTGCTCCACTTACATATTTTGTCTAGGTCAGCATTTGTGGCGTTAACAGCAACAGTCAGATTGGTCAGTGTTGCCCCTGTATAAATTTGGAGATCATCTGCGTATAGGTGGTAGGAAGAAGACAGATCATTAGTGATGGTGTTTATAAAAACAGAGAAGAGTAGGGGAGAGAGCACGCCGCCTTGTGGTACACCGACTGTAGTATTACACCAAGATGAAACGGTGTTTTCAATACTAATGCGCTGCCGGCGACCACACAGGTAGTTGTGAAACCAGTCAATCGCGGTTGGAGATATGTTGAGAGAGCGTAGTATACATAGCAGAACATCGAAGTCAACAGTGTTGAACGCGTTACTGAAGTCTAGGAGTGTCAGAACTGTTAGCTCACCATTCTCCATAGCCGATCTTATGTCCTCCGTGATGTGTACAAGGGTAGTAGTGGTGCTGTGACCGGGTCGAAAGCCAGACTGGAAAGGATTCAGTAGCAGGTTTGTGGATAGATAATTCGAGAGTTGAATATGGATGAGACGTTCAAGGACCTTGGAGAGAAAAGGGAGAATAGAGATAGGGCGGTAATCGGAAAAGCACCCGGGGTTTTTCTTTTTAGGAATGGGTATAATTTCAGCATCCTTCCAAACCTTTGGGAATACACTGTAGGAGATTGAATAATTGAGGATATGGCAGATTACGGGAAGAATTTCATTAAGGATTGGGAGGATCATATTACGGCTTATACAATCAGAGCCCACTGCGTTCGAAGTTATAGACACTATGCTCTTCTTAACATCACAATCAGAAAATTGACTAAAGAAAAATGGGATACAGTCAGGAGTCGGGGCAGAAGTGAGAAATTTTAGTGTAGCATCTTTTGTCATTATATCAAAATTTGACGAAGCAGAGAAATGTTGATTTAGTGAATTTAAGTTGACATTTTTAGGAAACGGATCGTGAACAGCTTTGCCTACTCCCAGTGACTTTAAAAATTTCCAGACTTTAGCTGGATCTCCTTTCTCAACGGAGCTGTGGATGTATCGGCGTTGCGCATTCCTACACACCTTACTGCAATGATTCCTGATAGCTACATATTTGTCCCGGTTCCTATCGCTGGGATTCTTTTTATACTTGGACTTAGCTATCGCTTTTTTCTTAATTAGGGATTTGATTTCCTCAGTCAGCCACGGTGACGGAAGACGTTTGACCCTCATTTCTTGCACTGGCGCATGGTCATCGTAGAGAGTCATTAATTTATCGATAAAGACTTCCACCTTGTAGTCTATACAGTCAGCATTGTAAAGAGGAGTCCAGTCGATGATGTTAGCATCCCTAACCAAGGCATCCACATCCATGCTTTTGAAGTTTCGCTGCAGAATAATCTTTGTTTTTGATTTAGGAGGACGGAGGCGATAGGACAGATAAAGCAAGTCGTGGTAGGAAAACTCGTCAGCAGAGCACTGGCCGTGTCTAACTGCGAGGTTGGGGGAGGAAACAAGGATGAGGTCTAACAGAGACGGAGTGGAGTGTGGGAAATAGTGGGTTGCATTGGAAGGAAGAATAGACAGATTGCTAGATTTAATTATAGATTGAAGAGTAGACGACCGAGAATCGTTTTTGAGGAGACAGGTATTGAAATCACCCATGATTATGGTATGACTGTACAAAGGGGTGAGTTGCTCTAGTAGCAATTCAAATGATGAGAAGAAGTCTATGCGTAAAGAAGGACAATAGAACACACCAAGAAGGATTTTAGAGTGAAGGAGTTCAACTTCAAGAAAAAGATGTTCACCCGCATTCTTTGGAGGGGGCTGCGGCGAAAAACTAACAACAGAGTAGGGAATATGAGATCGTAGGTAGATAGCAACTCCACCGCCGCCACCCACGGCTCGATCATTCCTGATGAGGTTGAACCCTGGTAAAGAGTATGCAGAAGAAGGTAAGCAAGGCTTAAGCCACGATTCAGAAATAAGTATAGCGTGTAAATTCGTACAGTCAAAACATGCCAGTATATCGGTGAAGTGTGCCGGAACACTTTGAGCATTAATGTGTACAAGGTTTAGATTTTTGGGAACGTCAGAGAACCGAGATGAAAGAGTCTCGGCAATTGTTGGATCAACCTGGGAACCATCACTACTACGTGCAGACAGGAAGTCCGTGCTGTCATCACTACAGTCAGGCGCAGACATCTCAAGTCTCCAAATAGATGATTAAGAAATTGAATTAAAGTGCGTTTAAAATAAAGTAAATATATAAAATATAACTGAGTATATAGAATAAATATAGTAAACTATTAAATAGATATATTAAATAAATGAAAATATAAATATTAGAACGCTAACTCCATCTGCCGGTTGCCAGTTTAATACAAACCAGTATAACAGTTTGAAATTATAAATAAAAAGTATTAAATCAAACAAAAAAAACAAAGTTAAAAAAGAAATTAAACAAAACATAATTTAAAACCAACAAAATATGTTAAATACATAGCAGTTTAAAAAATTAAATCCATGTCTTTTCAATCCAGACATGAAAATAGAAAGCCTTGGTTTCAGAGTTGGAATAAATGCAAAGGTCTTGTGTTTCTAAACGAAACACGATCAGATAGAATGACAAGTTGATTGCTGTCTGTCAGTATCTGTCAATGTTTTTGTACGAGAAAACAACAAAACTGTTACCGCAACAAAAAGTCCCACATTTAGTCCACTGCTAATTTTGGAAAATTCTGGATGGCTGCAAAATTCTAAATTTTTTTATTATAACCCACGTATCTCCATTCTACTTGACATTGGCAGAATTGTCGACACCGGCACAGTTTGCCATTCATAAGAAAAAGAAAGAAAAAGAACAAAACTGTTTACATTAAAGTCATGTGGTCTGTGATTAAAGTTTATAAGAAGGTACTTGCTTAAATAATTGTAAACATTTGATATGTTCACAAACATTAAAAAAAAAATGAATCGCACCTGGGCTGTAGTATGCATGGCGAGTAAGTATATTACTTTTTAGTGACAACAGCACGTCTAGTCTTCGTCCCGGTGGCTTTTGGGACTGCGATGGGCGGCTTTGGTAATGTAGCAAGAACTTGGTCCAGCTCGGCTAACGACCCGATGCGATGACGCGCTTCATCTGGACCCAAAACGTAAATAGAGCCCTCCCTGGTCCAACACCGCGCTATTCCTACCTTATCGCGGGCTGCCATAAACAGATCGTGCCTAGGCCTAGTCAGGAACTCAGATAAAGTGACCTCAGTGCCCTTAAGTACTGTTTTGTTATACCATATTTTGTCTCGTATGGTCACATCAGCAAATTTGAGGAGTATAGGTCTAGGTTTCTTGGTGGAAGTTGCCCGACCTAATCTTTGGCAGCGTTTGATGTCCGTTGTTGTGATATCCTGCTGCTTGAAGCGTTGTGAGATGGTTTTTATAGCAGTGTCTGCAACACTTTCATTGCTTGTCTCGGTGACACCATGCAAGAGCAGGATCTTCCGTCGCCTTTGCATCTCAATGCCATCCACGGTGTGTGACAGGACCTCCACCTGCTGCTGCAGCAGTTGTAGGGCCTGTGTGACGAATGTTCTAAATCCAGAAAATTCTATAGATAAACTGGTCACACTTGCAGACGGGCTAGATTTTTTGGTGAGCTGGGCTTCAAACTCTTCCATTCTTTTGTTAAACATAATGGTAAGGTCAGTAATGGCTTGCACACTTGTCATGTTGTAAGAGTGTTTAGAAATTTAAACTGGTTTATATTGAGGAAATGATATGAAGAAATTTTGTAGAATCCGGCAGCTGGAACGTTTAGCTGATAATTTGCAACATTTAAGTCCACTAATATTCACAAAATTAAATAAAATAAATTAATTTTACAGAGCGAAAAACTTTGCGACTGGTTTGGTTGACTACCCACGAAAAAAAAAAAAAAAAAAAAAAAAAAAAAAAAAAAAAAAAAAAAAAAAAACATGACATTCGACAGAAGGAGGAAAGGACATTCCAAACTCACGACAATCAATCCATGTTGGATTTTATGTTCATACATAAAATCCACCTTACATCAATATTGATGTAAGGTTCATTATTCTGTGCCTCAATAAAAAAAAACAACATCTTTCTGACGTTCGGCTACATCTCAAACGTTGTACTAGAATATTCTTTCTCCGTTACAATATACTGTATTTAACAAGTAATTATAAAAAACAATTAAAAATCTTACATTAAAAATAATCACTTTTTCAGCTTCTTTTAAACAAATAATGCAAGTTAACTCTTACTTCTCTAAAACAAGGTCTTTCATCACTCATTGTGAATACTAAGCGAGGAAGTATATCTTATTTCTTATCATTTATTTAAAAAAAACGTCATCGGTGCTAAGTCATGTGGACTCTGTAACTGTCTGACCTTTCCTTTTTTTCGGTACCTATTAGGTTGCTTCGTTTCTTCTAGGTGGGCTATAGTCGTTAAAAAGTATTATATATGGGTACCTACATGCAAAGGGGGTTGTCCTAAAAAACTAAAAACCATGTTTACCCTACAAAATATTCTTCTATGAAACATTAAAAACCAATTTTCTCTAAAATATAGCATTGAGGACAACGGATGAAATGTCAAGTTTTAGTTAAACAATAGTAAAAAAACTTAGTATAGTTTGCGTTTATCTATGAGGTAGACTTAAGTCAGTAAAGGCGAAAAACATTGAGCCCTCAGTTCAAACGTTTTAGTAAAATTTAACCTTCAATTACTTCTTAACAATTGGCTTCTGTCTCAAATTTTTTTAACTACTTCACTGATGTATATAACTAAAATATTGTAAAGTCTTAGTTACACATTTGTTCAGATAATTGCATTTTTCGCAGATTCCTCCGTACAGACGTTACTGAACTGAGGGCCCTATATTATGCCGCCGTAAATCCGTAATGTCAAATTGTACAGTTTTGGGATTTTCTTAAAACTTTTAAGAACTCCTTAACTAAATTCTTAAATAAAAAGCATTGACTTAGAGGCAGTACTTCCTGAGATCTAGGCTATGTCATTTATTGCAAGCATCTGAACTGAGGGCCCAAGTTATTTGATCATAACAGCTTTATTTCACGTTTAAGAAATTTATGACCCATTGCTTTCGATTTTTACTATTTTTAACTAATTCCTATTTGAATTTTATATCGTTTCGCAAAAATTTAAAAAATGGGCCCTCAGTCCAGATGCACACCAAGTAACAATAGTAATCACATTGATCACACTTCACATCACATCACACTAAAATATAAAGGCGAAAGTTTGAGAGTGTGTATGTTTGTTACTTCGTCACGCAAAAACTACTGAACGGATTTGGATGAAACTTTACATTGATAAAGCTTATACAAATACATACATCATATAACACATAGGCTACTATTTGCCGCGATAACCGACATATACGCGGGCGGAGCCGCGGGCAACAACTAGTGTGTATATGTATTGTGTAGGTATATGTAAACAAAATTTGACTGCACGTTTGGCCTAGAGGTATAACGGTCACCACGCCGTTTCCTACTTCGCCAAGTGTCGTGGGTTCAAATCCCACGTAGGACAACACTGTGTGATCCACAAATTATAGTTCTGAGTCTGGGTGTTATTTGTGTCCGTTTCATGTATGTTTGTAAAGTCCCCCGAGTCACAGGATTTATTCCTAGTGCGGGAGTTGTATTTAAAAAAAAAAAAGTGTAAAATACAGAATAGAGCATACCAGACTAATAAAAACTCTCTGCCAAAAAAACACTTAAAAGCGTAAAACAAACTGGTTCTTCATAAATTGCCTATACCTAATTCTTTATTCATTTTAATAGTAGTATTACAATGTGTGCTAGGTACCTAAAATCTGTTTGAAGTCGGTGCCAAGTGACTATCGCTTAGACTTTTGTAATTGTTCGTCTGTATTATTTTTGGCTTAGCACCGACTTCAAACAGATTTTAGGTACCTAGCACACATTATAATACTACTATTGAAATGAATAAAGAATTAGGTATAGGCAATTTATGAAGAACTAGTTTATTTTACGCTTTTAAGTGTTTTTTTGGCAGAGAGTTTTCGTTGGATGGTTTTTGGAAGTCGGTTTTTTTTTTATAAAAAGTTTTTATTTTTCAGTTTTTAGTGCAAACAATCGTAGGTAAGTAGTAAGTTGAACTATTTCATCAAATTTCATCATCAAGAATACAAATTAAGATCTATACGTACGTGTAATATTAAAATCATCCTCTAATTCCTAACTGTTGAAGAGTTTAACCTTCTATCATCAGCTCACCTAAATTACTTGAAAGTATACGACTGAAGGTCTTTAGATACGTATGAAATTGAAAAAATTATCCTCCAACTGCTAACCGTTGAGGAGTTGTACCTTCCACCTTCCATCATCAGCTTACCTAAATAATTTGAAAGAATACGACTAAAGGTAACATATATACATATGATATTTAAAGATTTATCCTCCAACTCCTAACCGTTAAGGAGTTGTACCTTACATCATCAGCTCATCATCATAAAATGATGACTGCCACACAGAAATACCGGTGTAACTTCAGAAAATATACGAAAAACATAGTATGTGCCTATAAAAAATGAGGGTTTCCCTCGATTTCCCTGGGATCCCATTATCAGATCCTGATATGCTGGCAATGGGACCACCTCGGAAGCATACCCTTTCGAATACAAAAAAAATATCAAAATCGGTCCACAACTGACGGAGTAATCGGTAAACATACATAAAGAAAACAAAAATACAGTGGAACATAGAACCTCCTCCTTTTTGGAAGTCGGTTAAATATTATAAATTCGAAAGTAAAGTTACTTTCTGTCTGTATGTATGTTACACTTTCAAGGCTAAACCGCTGTACCGATTTTCATGAAATTTCGCATGGTGATAATTTGGTTCTTGAGGAAGGACATATATGCGGGCGGAACCGCGGACAAAAGTCATTACAAGATAACGACATAAGGTACGGCATCGGTTCCATACAATTTAAATACGTCTTCTAATCCATTATTCCGCAACGCCGTACAAAAATCATGTGACAGTGGAGAAAAAGCGCGAATTGCTACAAGTGACGGCATATTGCTGAATGTTATTGTTTTATGCCCCTGTATGTTTCTAAAAAGGTCTCCTGGTGGTTCACAGGATCCATCAATTTTCGACAAGGGCCAGTAGTCTATCTCAGCTAAATACTACACCGTGTTTGTGCAGATGCTTTTCCATGGGCACTCTCAACGAAAATGATACCAACATGATCATTGTCTGTTGACAATGATCATGTTGGTATCATTTTCGTCAGATCATAGTAGGTATAGCTTTTTAAACGGGAGAGCTACGCTTCGGCATGAATGGGCCGGCTCGACCGGAGTGATACCACGGCCTCACAGAAAACTGGTGTGAAATAGCGCTTGCGTTGTGTTTCACCGAGTGAGTGAGGATACTGGAGGTCCATACCCATTTGTCTCTAGTTTTCCTTCTGTCCTGTTTAGGCAGGCATTAATATATATATTATCAGTAAATAAAAATATTTAATTATGGATATATTTAATTAAATCTGATTATATTACATGGTTTTTAAATAATAACATGTTATACAACAAGTTAGAAACAGACACGTATCTATGTTGACAAATATTATAAAACAATTATAAAAAAGATTTTCACAGAGTGAATAAATAATGCTCCATTGAATATTGTTGCAAACAATTCACATTTTTACTTGATTTGCATTACACGTAAATATTAAAATATTAGTAATTAATTAACTATATTAATAAATAGTTATTTCGTTTAACAGATGTAATTTCTTTGATCGTATCGTAAGCCATTTTAAATAAAATGTCGAGAGTAAACTAAATATAATATGGCAACATTATTTCTTTTCCACTATTCGTTCTTTAATATCTCTTTTCTACGTTATCGCAATTTTAGAGATAAATATAATTCAAAAGTGTGGTCAATTTGAATGTTTCTTTTTTTCATTTTAGGAGACGCTTGACAGATGATAAAATGGCGGGATTTTTGTATGTTCGAGTATAAAAATTGATGTCTTTTGATGTAATTAAATATTAATCTTATCCTTTTCCACAGCAACAAAATATTTTGGAAAAAAAGCCAGCCTTTTTCTCTGTTTGTGGGCCTACAACAAACAAATACAATTATGTAATTAAAAATAACGTATCTTATACAAGAATACACACGTCTATTACAGTAACCTGTCCGCTTTTTTTTCTTGTGCCCTGAATCCCTGAACCCTGATACTTCTATTCTATTCAGAATAGGGTGCGAGCACTTCAAAGAGCTCTCGCCGCCGCCCCACCTACTTCTGCTAGGGTGACTGGTGGCCACACCTGTGACCCTCAGTCTTGCGCTTATGGAGGACGGAGATCGTTTTGCGAGTAACCTGTCCCCCTTTTTTTTTTCTTGCGGAAATCCCCAGATACCACCTCCTGGTGGCATGTCGGACTCGAACCGACTAAAACCGCACGCCGTCTCGGGTAAGCCGGGGGACCAGGTGTACCCTAGCAAGGAAAGCCCTGGAACCCCGACGTACCTCGGGCCACCTACGGTTCGTAGATAGCCCCCTAATGTGCGGGAACCCCGGTGTTCCCTTTACTATCCACAGGCTGCGCACGCTCCGCAGCGTCCGTGCCTCCACCTGAGCCTGCTTCTGATGGCCTCATCTGTCACCCTCAGGCTTGCGCTTATTGAGGACGGGGATCGTTTTGAGATCTCCGGCGCCCGATTCTCTAAGAACTGAAACACTATTGCAACTATTGACTTCTAAATAACCACGGCTGCAGTAGTCAGTTCGTTTGCCAAAAAAACTGTCTTTTTTTTTTAATGGGACTAATCCCGCAGACATGCCCACCACTGTAACTTCTGAAGACGAGGATCAACAGCAGTGACCCACGAACACATCGAATTGTGACCTCGGGAAGTCCCAGAACAAATTAAACTGTCTTGAAACCTGCAACGAAATTAATCAGAAGAAAACTGGAAAATTTCTGAATCCTGTGTATGTCTTCTATTGTAATATATAGCGGTTAGACCTTATGAGGTTAATCCACATGTCTAAAAATCCCTAAATCACACTATTCCAATACCTGCTGTTTGCCGGGGAGATTGTGGCGGTGAACGTTTCAGCGCTCTTGCCGGTGGATTGTGCCCATGTCCTGGTTGATATGGTGGGCTGGGGGCCCCGGGAGGAGAATAATATGGTGGGCTGGACACCCCAGAAGGTGAATAATATGCTTGGCTGGGGGCCCCAGGCGGTTGATGATACTGTGGAGAGGGTGAAGGTTTCTGAAATAAAGAAGTTATAGAAGAAAGAAAGAAAGCTTTTTGGCTGCCATACCCAGCTGTCCATACATATATTCTTGCTGTTTCAGTTTGTGTTTCCCTTACATTAGCAATGGTGATCACACCATATGTGCTACTACCCACATGTACCGCTAACAGTTAAAAATAATGCTGTGAGTATATTTTATCGTCATATTCTTTTCATTCCTGATCGTTTTTGATGCACCCAGACTTGCCCTTAAAAAGGGTTCTTTCAGTTACCAAAAGAAATATGTTAGTTTATTATGCCGCTTGATTTCCTGTTACCTGCTTTTCTTTGTACTTTTCAATGGCCACTTCAGCTCCTTTCTGTAAAGGAGAGCAAAAATAAAAATATGTTTACTTCGACCAAACTATTATTTAACTTTAATTGTCATTTTATAAAACTATGTATATAGTTGGACTCCCCACCGCAATACATTCTCACAGAATGTAGAAGTGTAGCAGATCTACGAGCAGACATCCTCCAATCAACGTCACTCCCGGAAACATGTAGTGATCTGAAAAGGCAGCTGAGCTTCTGGGATGATCTAGGATGTTTGGAGTAAGAAGATGACAAACCCACATCCAATAACCCAATCAAGAGGCTAAGTGCGGAGACAGCCCGGGAAAACCAAACCAAACCAATAGTTTGACACCCGATGGCAGTTATTAAGAGTTTTTATATAAGTTTCCTCGTAATCGTAGTAACTTGTACACATGTATCAACGGAAGAACTTCGAACCTGCGATGCATAATCATAGAGTTACTTAGTACTGGCGCTTGTCTCCGCTAGATCACGTTGAAATCAAATAAAATACCTTCACAAGGTCGAAATATTTGGAATAGTCGTCGGCTTTCGCGGGAGTAGTCGGTTTTTGAGGTTTAACTTTAATTGATGGTCCAGTCGACTTCGCTTCTGCCTGCTTTTCGGGTTCAGTTTCCTTTGACGGTCCAGCCTCTTTTGCGGCTGCAGGTTCTTTTTTAGCTTCAGTTTCTATTGGCGGTTCAGATTCTTTTGACGATTCAGTCTCGTCCTCGTCTGTAGGTTCACTTTTCTCCGACGATGCAGATTCCTCCGAGGAATGTGATTCTTTCTGAAATTAGGAAATTTGATTTGCAAAACTTTAAAACTTCAAGTTACTCAATAGGCTGTATAAAACTGTATACACTGGGTATTTGGTTGCGGGTGTTGTTCCCTCTCGGTGCAAATGTTTGTATGTATGAATAAAACCACCAAAAAATAATGATTATAAAAAAAGTTTTTTCTTTTCTATTTATTTTCTATTTATATACGAACGATTGCAATTGCTTAACCAAAACCGACAATACCTTATACTGTCCTAAATGCCAAATATATGACCATCAACAGCTGTCATAAATGATGATGTCCTCCTCGACGAATCCGCCGACGGCGACCCTATGGTTTTCCTCTGGCGTGTGCACGGATGTGACTGGCAAAACCAAATTTAGTCCTAAACGTGCGGTTACAGGCAACACAGCAAAGCTGTCCGCTTTCATTGTGTGTATAATTGTAGAGAGGCTTCGGTCGAGTCTTTCGCAAGTGCCGTCTCGCATCAAGATCTACTAGACGATTTTGCTCAAACTTGGTAGTTCCGACTTTGACCCGTCGTCTCCACTCGGACCGATCCAGCGACAGCCTCTCCCAATCTTCCACAGGTATGCTGCAGTCAGACAAATGTCTCTTGATCACATCTTTGTACCGCAAATACTGTCCACCAATTTTACGCTTGCCCTGCTGGAGCTCCGCGTAAAATACTGCTTTAGGCAGCCTATGGTTCTCCATACGGATCAGATGTCCGCACCACCGCAGTTGTCCCTTCATTAAGAGTGATTCTATGCCAGCCATGTCTGACCGGCGCAACACCTCAGAGTTCGATACACGATCCTGCCATTTGATGCGAAGAATTGCTCTTAGGCATTTCATATGGAAACTGTCTAATCGCTTGATGTCATTTTTATAAAGAACCCAGGTTTCCGATGCATATAGCAGAATGGGCAAGATGATAGCTTTGTAGACAGCCAACTTTGTCTTCAGCTGTAGATCATGTGAGTTCCAAACCCTATGACTGAGGCCACCAAAAGCGGCAGCAGCTCTGGCAATACGCGCAGCCATCTCAGATTCCAACCGGTTATCGCTACGGATCATACATCCTAGGTATCGAAACGTTGGTACCTCCTGCAATTGGTGACTGCCCAGCATAAGTGGCACATTGCTCGCAGGCGCGCCTCTAGCGGGTTGTTTTAGTATCTGGGTTTTCGATACACTTATCACCAGGCCGAATTTCCGACACGAGTTGTCAAGGTGGTTTAAATATTGCTGTAGACTTTCCATAGAGTCTGCCATGAGGCAAACGTCATCGGCATACAGAGTCTCCAGAATTTTGTGTTCTAAAACCTTACGTTTTGCTCTAAAACGGGACAGATTGAATACACTCTTGTCGGAGCGAACATTTAACGTGATCTGATCATTGCACTTCTGTAACGCGTCATTCATCACAGCGGCAAAATAGATTGCGAAGAGTGTGGGAGCCATTACGCATCCCTGCTTAACGCCACTAGTCACTGGAAATTCGCTTACGATCTACCTTAACAGTCAGGGTCACTACCAGTTTTTGTTAAGTCGGTAGCGTATGCGACTGCTGTGCTTGAGGTCTCAGGTTCGATTCGACCGGACCAAATGTTTGTACGATCTGCAAATATTTGTTTCGGAGCTTTCTATGTATGTATAACTAGCTGACCCACGCAACGTCGTTTACGTCTCCTATTTAATGCCCGTAGCGTAGAAATTTTCCCCCGTTTTTGTAATGTCCTTCATTGGTGCTCCGCTCCTATTGGCTTAGCGTGATGATATAATATAGCCTATAGCCTTCCTCGATAAATGTACTATCCAACACTGAAACAATTTTTCAAATCGGACTAGCGGTTCCTGAGATTAGCGCGTTCAAACAAACAAACAAACAAACTCTTCAGATTTATATAATAGTATAGATATGTATGTATTCAGAAAAAAAGGATATATGTATTTAAAGCAGGGTCTCCACCGAAGAAAAGTTGGCAATTTTTGTGTTGTCAACACGTGTTGGTGACAAAAGTTTCTGTAAAACCGAGTCTCCACCGAACAAAAATTGGCAACTTTTGTGTTGTCATCCTTTTTTTGTGCTGTCAAATTTCGGTGGAGACGCGCCTTAATGTATTTATATCAGTTGTTCTAGTAGCCATGGCTCTGCTTAGCTTGGGACTAGATGGCGTTGTGTATAAGATGTCCGAAATATTTATTTATGTGTTTATTGTAGTATGTATGTGTATCTAAAATGTATGACATACGATCAGCTTACCAACTCAAATCGTCAAACAACCCTTAGTTTAGTTTAATTATGGTGGTCGGCCAATACGGACGCTCCTGACGTTCTAGTATTATATATAGTATATTAGCATATACGGTTATTTCGTACCCTCAAGGATCTGCAGATACAGAAGTTTTTAAGGATATTGTTCTGCTGCAGTGTGAGTTAAAAGATTTTAAGGGTGATTCTTTGAAACGGAGTGTATTTGCCTCATTGATCTGGTGCAATTTTTTTTTCACTTTTTGGTCTTCATTTTTATTTTATCTTGTCCCGGCCATTACACTTTATAACATATATCAATTCCACTGGTTTACACCTAGTAGTTTAGGATTTAGCTTGTGCTGATGAATGCTCGGGGCGGTACTAGGAGGTAGTAGAGCCACGCTGATTTCAGCACGAATGGGCCGGCTCGACCGGGGCGGTATTACCCTCGCACAGAAAATCAACGTAAAATGACCACGTTCGTGCTGTCGTGTTTCGTTGGTGAGTGCGAGACCGGAGGCCCAAATAGTCTAGTCAACAAGTTCCATACTTGTTGACTAGACTAAAAGATGCAGAAGCATCACTAGGCCGCCATGGTGTGGGTCGCCATACTGCATTGTCTACATTCGCAGTGAGTATGGCGACCAATACTCTTGGATTCTGCTTATGCTTTCCATCAGGCAGAGTAGAGTCATTTTGGCGGGCCATACATAAAAAAAATTAAAAAAAAATGGTCAACCAGATTAATGATGACGAAGACAGATGAATGAGAATAACAAAGACTATTCAATCAATTTTATCTAAAATATAATACGAAAATCTTAAGAGAATGCGGTTTATCGTATACTATGACACTGCGTACTTTATACCTTTTGATCTCACTTCCTGCAGAAAGCAGCAGTGCCCTAAGACGAGACGATCAATCGTGGTAACTGAACACAGAAGCAACACATTAAAAGTTCTGCAGGGGTTCAACCTTAAGGAAATTCATTAAAACTCCTCGAGTCGAATTCCCTTAATAATAAATAAATAATTCCCACGGACCTTGAGGATCCTTGAGGCTCACACGGATAGAATTCCATATCAACACGTCATCGATAGAAGTTATTATATCCAAATGATCGTAAAAGCAAAAAACAACTCTGGCATCGGTGAAGTTAATATATATACAGACGGCTCCAAAACCCAACAGGGTACCGGAGCTGGCGTCTTCTTGAACGACTTAAATATCAAGAACTCTACATAAGCTAAACACAATCTTACAAACAGAATGCGGTATTAAATCTAAGCAGCACAAGCAGTTGCAGCCAGAGATGTGAGAGACTCAAATATAAAAATTGTGGTCCGGAACCACTACTACATTTACGCCAAGCCCAATTACAAACGTGACTGTGCTCCAATACTGAAGAAAAATACAAAACCGAATGGAAAAACAACGAAAGATGCAAGCAAATAAAAAATGCAGTGCCGGTGGCATCAAAAAGACGAAGCAACCTGATCGAATTGAAAAGGGATGATCTCAGGAAGATCATAGGTATCTTAACTGAAAATTGTCTTCTAAACAAGGACCTATTCACTATAGGTACAACAGACAGCCCTCTGTGCAGGGTATTCATGCAGAAGAAACGCCGCAGCACGTTTTCACAGAATGTGGAAGAGTGACAAATAAACTGTCGGCCATCCTTCAATCAATATCACTCCCGGAAACATGCAGCGACCTGGAAAAGTTGCATAGCTTCTGGAATGATCTAGTATAGTTGGAGTAAAAAGATAACAAACCTACGTACAATGACCCAATCAAGAGGTTAAGTGCGGAAAACCAAACCATACTACAATAAAAAAATCAGTTGCAGAATTCGGATGTGGACGATACAGCATTGAAGATGACTCCAGCCGGCCTACCACATCTACAACCGAAAAAATATTCACAAAGTCTCATATTGTAAAACCTCAAATTGACTATAAGGCGATGGCAGACACTATGTCATATTAGTAAACATAAAGTATCAAAAACTCTGCTTTCCTGAGGGAACACCTCAGTGTTCCCTCAGAAAAACTTCAATGACAAGAGGCAAGTCGCCCGGCCATGACGGCTTGAGCAATGAACACTTACAACATGCCGGGCCCCACTTGCCGAGACTGTTAAGTATGCTTTTTAATCTTTGTGTTGGGCATTCTTACTTGCCAGGGGAAATGATAAAAACCATAGTAATACCTATAGTTAAAAATGAAACTGCTGATCTTTCAGATAAAAACAACTATAGACCTATCTCTCTTGCCACGGTCATTTCCAAGGTGTTTGATGGCGTGCTTAACTCACAACTGACCGAAAACATCCAACTTCACGATAACCAGTTCGGTTTCCGTGCCGGACTATCCACTGAAAGTGCTCCGCAGTCGCCAATGGGATTGCGTGACAGTGATTGACAATATTTTATACTTTATTAATTTATCAGTCTGTTTTAATTTGAATTTTGATTTATTTTAATTTAAATTGATAATTATTTTTAATTGAATTTAATCGTTTTTCTTTTCTTATTGTAATTGTTATTATTTGATTTTAATATTTAAATTATTTAAATGTTTTATTATTATTTATATTATTTGATTTCATCTTATTGTGATGACTTTTACTAACAATAGAATAAGCTTAACTGTATCTAACAAAATGGACACAAAGTGGTCTGAATAAATGATTATTATTATTATTTAAAAGAACATTATCAAAATTAGAAACCACCATTTGTGGTCCAGTTTTAATATTCACTACTAGTTTTTAGTTTTTTAAACTTTGCTCGCGTTTATATGTCGGTTATCGCAGCAAATAGTAGCCTATGTGTTATTCTGATGTAAGCTATATTACTGTAAAGTTTCATGCAAATTCGTTCAGTAGTTTTTGCGTGAAAGAGTAACAAACATCCATCTATCCATCCATCCATACTTACAAACTTTCGCATTTATAATATTAGTATAGATTTTATTATAATATAGCTTTTGTCTGCGGCTCCGCACGCGTCTATGTCGTTGTCCGGGTTGTCCCGGTGATTCGTTAAACTGATATACCTAACTTTTTTTATTTTTAAACTGATCTAAATAAAACAAACACCAGGGAAATTTACCACAGTACCTAAGATAAATCCGCATCCAAATCTATTTAAGCATTTCTGAGATTCGCGCGCAAAAACACAAAGACAAACAGATAAAAAATGTTATTTCGCGTTCTGTAACTTTATCAAATACCTCCTTTATTCGTTTTTAACCGACTTCCAAAAGGAGGAGGTTCTCAATTTCATCAGTATTGTTTTTTTTTTTATGTATGTACATTGATTACTCCGTCAATTGTGGACCGATTTTGAAAATTATTTTTGTATTCGAAAGGGTATGCTCCACATGTGGTCTTTTTACAAATTTTTTTTTATTTTCAAGTTTTTAGTTTCATTGCCCTCCATTGTCAAGCTCTTTCATTTGATACCCATATAGTGGTAGTCGTGACAAAATATGTTGACTGTTCTTCTCGCCCGAGCATCTGTGTCTTTTTTACAAGACCCAGGTTCGCTCGTGCGTGGAATTACTGTTCTCATCTATGCGATAGTGCCGCACAGTATCTGTTTGACGCTCTCGATCGGTTGCAGCGGCGAGCAGTCCGCATCATCGGTAGTCCCGAAGCCACCGAGTTCCTTGAACCTCTGCAGCTGCGAAGAGATATCGCCTCTATGGTAGTTCTCTATCGCCTGAATCATGCAGAGTGTTCTGAAGAGCTCTTACAACTGGTCCCCCCTTCTCCCTTCTTCTACAGGACAACACGTGCTGGCTGGTGATTCGAAGTCACCCTTTTAGAGTGGTAAACATACGCTCTCGAACGCAACGTTTCGGTTCTTGCTTCTTGGGCCGAGCTATCAAAACATAGAACTCACTACCACCACACGTGTTCCCCTCCCATTACCTATGATCCCGGGTCTTTTAAGCGGGGTGTGAAAAAGCATCTCACCAGGCCGCCATAGTGCTGGTCACCATGCTGCAATGTCCACGTTCACAATGAGTATGGTGACCACCACTCTTGGATTCTACTCATGCTTTCCAACAGGCAGAGTAGAGTCATTTTGGTAGTCTGATTATTAATTATTTTTTTTTAAAAAGTGGACCACCATTCTGGCGGCCATCTTGGATTTTTTTTTCGTAGTGACCTGTGGCTGTGTTCTACTAGTCAGGCCCTTTCATTTGATACTCATATTGTGGTAGTCGTGGCAAAGTATGTTTAAAACCGCTTTGTGTAGCGGCGGCCATCTTGGATTTACAATGAAACAGAATTTATTTCTCCACCATTCTCTCACCAGAACTAGAGGTGTATACCAAATTTCAGATCAATCTGTAAACAGGAAGGGGGTCGAATTTTAATTACTAGATTTGACCCAAACAAACAAATAAATAATTAAAAATTCGGACATCTTACACACAACGCCATCTAGTCCCAAGCTAAGCAGAGCTTGTGTTATGGGTACTAGACAAACAAAAGAAATATATAAATAGGTAAACAAACAGGGCAAGCTAAATAAAACCGTTTAAAAATACGAACCAATCTGTTTAATTATTCTCGGGATTATCTGGAGATGCAGGAGTTTCCGCAGGTATAGTTGTTTCTCCAGGTCCACCATCCGGAACATCGGAGCCATCTCCGGCTCCAGGTGCATGCATTAAACCTAGTGCTTGCAACAAGGCTGGACCACAGCAACAGAGGACAGCTGTCAGACAGCCCATTAATGGGGCACAGTATCCAATACCACCTGAAATGCAATAAAATCTATACTAAAATTAAAAAGCTGAAAATTTTGTTTATTTGCTTCATCATCATCAACAATCCATAATGTCCTACTGCTGGGCTCGGGTCTCCTCTCAGGAGAGTGTTAAGGCCATACGTCCCCACGCTGGCGGAGTGCGGGCTGAGGACTGGCAAGACAACATTTGTTCTGTGCAAGACAACGTTGTGGCTACACATAATCTTGCCGTTGAATGTTTTAAGCCGCCCAAAGGTCTCCAACTAAGCTTCACGACTGTTGTCCTACGATAACAACCGAGACCGACTGCTTAACGTGACCTCCGAATCTCGGAAACGCTCATGGTATAGTGCCACTAGCGGTCACCCATCCAGGTTCTGACCGCGTCGTCGTTGCTTACCCTCGGTGATTGTTTCTAATCACCGAGTGCAACTGGGCTATGAGCGCCTATAAAATCTATACCAAAATTAAAATACTGTAATTTCTGTTTGGTTGGTTAAACGCGCTAATCTCAGGAAGAAGTGGTCCGATTTGAAAAATTATTTCAGTGTTGCACAGCCCAGTTGTCAAGGAAGGCTATAATATTATCATGTTACAACTGAAAGCAGCAGAGTACCTATCAATAAAACAAGTAAAATTTTAACAAAATAAAAAACCGACTTCAATAACGAACAAATCAATCTATTTCTCTTGGATGCCATCATCAGATCTAAGAGTCCTTATCATAGTACCACCGTTGGGATATCTCCTTACTATTAAAAAAGAATCATCAAAATCGGTTCATAAACGACGAAGTTAAATGGGGGAAAATTATTCCTTTTTGAGAGTTTCCATTGCGTGCGCTACGTAAATGGTTAAAGTTTCATATACCTAATAAACATTGTATCAAAGAATTGTTCCTCTTTGAAAAGTTTAAAATAGTCCCAAATTTTAACAAAAAAGAACAGACTTCAAGAACTGGACCAAATCGAGATAGGACCACACGGGAAGCACCAGCTTTCAAATAAAAAATAATCATCAAAATCGGTTTACCCCGTCCAAAGTTATGAGGGAACAAACATTTAAAAAAAACAGTCGAATTGAGACCCTCCTCCTTTTATGACATCGGTTAAAATGTTTAATATTTTTTTTAATTTCCTGCTTACCTGATGATTGCTGTTGTTGTTGTGGTGGGGGATTCGCTGGTGGCGGAGGGTATCCTTGTGGCGGGGGGTATCCTTGTGGCGGGGGATATCCTTGTGGCGGGGGATACCCACACCCTTGTGGCGGGGGGTAGCCTTGTGGTGGGGGATAGCCATACCCTTGTGGCGGGGGGTAGCCTTGTGGTGGGGGATACCCTTGTGGTGGGGGGTAACCTTGCGGTGGGGGGTACCCAGGATACCCTGGGTAACCTTGCTGTAGGAGAAATATAGGAAAATAATTACAGTCGGCAATATCTAGTAGTTAGTTTACCATTTATATATAAAGACTAATTATGTCCCGCGCCGCAATAAAAGCGTATGCGAGTTTGTTACCTACAAACTCTGCTTTGGGTACTAAACAACTGATATAAATATACATACTTTTTTTTTGTAAATACATACGTATTATACGTAGAAAACCCAAACTCCGAAACAAATATCTGCAGATCATACAAACATTTGGTCCGGGAATCGAACCCGAGGCCTCAAGCACAGCAGTCGCATACGCTATCACCGAGGCAGTCAAAACTAATTAGGTACCTGTTGTTTGTATGGTAATTGTCCAGTTTTTCCAAATTTCCCACCGAAAGGCGTTCGTCTCTCTGAATACCTTTGACCATTAACACTGTGTTCCGGTTCTTCCAAATCTTCTGGCTATTAGGTACAGGTTTAACTTTTAGAAAATCATAACTGAACAAACAAGAAAAGGTTGCAAACGCTATTTTTTTTAATGGAACAGAGGGCAAACGAGCAGACGTATAGCCTTCAGCACCAGGGGCGTTACAAGTGCGGTGCCGAATTTCAGCAAAATCGGTTAAGATATCTGCTTCAAAATTGAGTTGCAAGATTCCACCCGAACATACATACATTGCAAGTTAATCACAATTATATAATTAATATTAATTAATAAAAATATATAATTAACAATGAAAGACCTGACCTTCTTCTGTGTGATGGAGATCTTCTTGTCCAATACTGACGGACCTAATTCATCCCTGCAGGTTATTTTTTGGATTTCCTGTATAACAATTTAGTAAATTGAAAATGGCATATTCACCTTCAATATACCTAGTCATGATAACTTAGGTACATACTTAAATCGGGACACATCACACACAGCGTCTGGTCCTAAACTAGATAAAGGCTGTACTGTAACTAGACAGCTGATATATACTTATATATTACTAAATACATATATATATAAAAATGAATCGCCGAAATGTATGTACGCGTATAACTTCCGATCGGCTGCACCAAATTAAATAATTCTTTTTTTATGTGTTTGTTATTATTAGGACAAGGTTTGCATACAAGAAAAATTCAAATATAACGTGAAAAGGCTTTTTTCTTTTGTCCGCGACTGTACACTGCCTGTGAGAAACTGAGACAGATAATGTAAATATGGCGGTACGAAGTTCGCCGGGTCAGCTAGTTGTAGATAAGTTATACCCAAAAGACAATAAATCGTTTTTCCTCCCAGAAATACCCATTTGTCTTGTGAAAATCAAACCCGGACTTCTTGTGTGACGAGTGTTTGTCATTATAATATTCGTGTGGGTGCTATGGGCAGTGCCCTCAAATATGCTGACAACTGGCTCAATCTTCGAATTCAGTTCACCCTCAGGGTTGTGGAGGTCCGATGCCAGTCGCTCCGTAGACAAACTGATATTCAGGTAAAACCGGTTCAACTAGTAGTCGACAACAAAAAATCTTGGGAATAAAAAGGCTAGGGAAGATATAATATATTTAAACTGCTGAATTCAGCACGAACGGGCCGGCTCGAACGGGGCGGTACTACCCTCGCACAGAAAATCAACGTAAAATGACAGCGTTCGTGCTGTCGTGTTTCGTTGGTGAGTGCGAGACCGGAGGCCCAAATAGTCTAGTCAACAAGTTTCATACTTGTTGACTAGACTAAAAGATGCAGAATAGGCCGCCATGATGTGGGTCGCCATGCTGCATTGTCTGCATTCGCAATGAGTATGGTGACCACCACTCTTGGATTCTGCTAATGCTTTCCATTAGACAGAGTAGAGTCATTTGGGCGGGCATACATAAAAAAAACTTTGTGTAAGTACTACTTAAAGCTGTTGTTTCAATACAATTACACAGTTTCAGTTACTTTTATCGTCACTGTCCCACTCCTATGAATCTTCCTATGAAATCATGAAATTAGGCTTTTACATACACAAAGAATAATTCAATTCGGGTTAGTAGACTTGGCAGTTTTTAAGATAAACGCTTTCAACGAACGAAAACATTAAGATTTATTTAGTCGTATTATTAAAAAAATTGTACTAACTTGCTCGTTCATAGTTACGTTCCATAAGTTGTTCAAGTGATCATTATACCATTTTAATGTTTTTCTTTCATAAACCCTAAAACGTGATATCAACGTAAACTAGAATTTGATAGATTTTGTCATTATTGTTTAAATAAATGTTTCTTTGTTTATATGTACCATATATATTTCTTCTGTTTTTAATAAATAGTGTCATTGTAAGGAGGTTTCATTATTGGCTTAGATTTGTCTATAAATTCTTATCGAATAGCGTGGTTGTGATACAGCACAACACTGTGCGGAGTACATTCTATATTGCCACATAACATAAATGTTAATACAGAAAGTGCGTGTGCATTGTGACAATGAGCAACAACCAGAAAGCAACTTTCCAGGCACCACTGCAGGCTTGTCATCACCTACTCTGCCAATACTGCTAAATGAAATATTGTTACGTTTATTTAATAAATACACGGTATTTATTAAATAAAAGTAGTCTGTCTAGAAAATTGCTTCGATGTTAATCCACTGTATCGTGAAACAATACTGGCCCGTACGGCTAACACGCTCTGCTTTTATATGACTATCGAAATATCTGGAATGATTCTTAGAGTTCCATAAACCATTCTGGATCAAATAATTCTCCGAAAATCAGTTATTCATTACTTACAGCGCGATCTAGCGTTGAAAATATCGAAATTATTATCATATGCAAGCTTGACGCTCTGCTAGTCCACTTACCAATTTTACTGACTGGACTCATTATCTTGATGTTCTTCGGCGCCGTCCAAAACAAGGGAGTAACCAGTTCCGGAACCAAACTCTTGGACGTGCTGCAAATAGAACTCTTCTCATCACACTTCTGTATAAATATCAATCTTCAGATGGATTTTTATGACTGAACTAGCTGACCCGGCGAACTTCGTACCGCCATACTTACATATCTGTCTCAGCTTCCCACAGGCAGTGTACAGTCGCGGACAAAAAAAAAACTTTTCCCGATATCTTTTATTTTTTTCTTTCTAGCAAAAACAATGAATGAAATCGGACTACGTGTTATTGAATTACAACTAAGTACATATTTTGACCTTCATCCCGTCTCTCCAGGAAACCGTGCTGAATTTCGGGATAAAAAGTATCCTATGTCCTACCTCGTAGTATGAACTCAAATCATGCCAAGTTTCATTTGAATCCGTTCAGTAGTTTCGGCTCGGCCAAGATACAGACAGACAGACAAAAATGAAAAAAAATACAGTTTTGGCTTCAGTATCGATGACAGAGAGCCCTCCAAGAAAAAATTTCAAAATATCTTTAATGTACAGAATTTGACCTGTTACATTTTTATTATAAGTATATATACACACATCAAAAGTGTCTAGGGATCAAGCATTTTTATGCGGATTTCTTGAGATTGAGATGTGGCTTTGGCCCTGGCCTGCTCAGTCGCCAGACTTGAACCCGATTGAGCATGCATGGGATATGCTACAGAGAAGAGCTCTGCCGAATATGGAGGGTATCCAGTCGCAAGAAGACCTTTTTTTGTTGTTGCAACGAACATGGGCGGCCATTCCACAGCGTGATTTGGATGAACTCATTTTGAGTATGCCAAACCGATTCTTGTGTTGTTAGTGTTCGCGGTAGAAACTCGGATTATTAATTGTTTAAGTTACCTAATAAAATTTTAAAGAAAACTGTTATTTCAGTCTTTTTTCCGAACTTTAATGTTAGTGGTTCAAATGTCAAAAATCCCTTTATTAGGAAAATGGCAAATTTCTTTATTAATGCAAAGGTGACTTGGTTTATCGTTACTGTGACAAACGAAAACACTTTATTTGATGAATCCTTAAAGAAAATTTTAATTAATATCAATCAGGAGAAAAGTTATTGCAAAAATATATGTTGATCCCTAACCACATATGTTGATCCCTAGACACTTTTGATGTGTGTAGATGAAGAACAACAATGTGTGAAGAGCGACAGCACACTTGTGGCTACAGAATACTGGCGTTCATAGGTGACGCAAGCCGCTTACCACCATATATCTTTGTCCCTCAATACTACACACATCAAAAGTGTCTAGGGATCAACATATATTTTTGCAATAACTTTTCTCCTGATTGATATTAATTAAAATTTTCTTTAAGGATTCATCAAATAAAGTGTTTTCGTTTGTCACAGTAACGATAAACCAAGTCACCTTTGCATTAATAAAGAAATTTGCCATTTTCCTAATAAAAGGATTTTTGACATTTGAACCACTAACATTAAAGTTCGAAAAAAAGACTGAAATAACAGTTTTCTTTAAAATTTTATTAGGTAACTTAAACAATTAATAATCCGTGTTTCTACCGCGAACACTAACACAAGAACATCGGTTTGGCATACTCAAAATGAGTTCATCCAAATCACGCTGTGGAATGGCCGCCCATGTTCGTTGCAACAACAAAAAAAGGTCTTCTTGCGACTGGATACCCTCCATATTCGGCAGAGCTCTTCTCTGTAGCATATCCCATGCATGCTCAATCGGGTTCAAGTCTGGCGACTGAGCAGGCCAGGGCCAAAGCCACATCTAAATCTCAAGAAATCCGCATAAAAATGCTTGATCCCTAGACACTTTTGATGTGTGTATATAAAGAAATCATCAGAACGGTTAAACGAATCTTGATGAAATGAAAATGAAAAATGTCCCTGGGAGAGCCACGCTTCGGCATGAATGGGCCGGCTCGACTGGAGTGATATCACGGCCTCACAGAAAACCGGTGTGAAACAGCGCCTGCGCTGTGTTTCACCGAGTAAGTGAGGATACTGTCTTTTTAAGAAAAGTTGTCTTTTTAAGAAAAAGAAAAAAAATACCGGCGGCCCATAGCCCAACCCCTCCCCCATCCGCCTCCCCCTCCCCCTCCCCATCCCCCAAAGGCCGGCAATGCACTTGTGACGCATCTGGTGTTGCGGGTGTCCATGGTCGGCGGTAATCGCTTCGCTTACCATCAGGCGATACGTCTGCTCGTTTGTCCCCTATTCATGAAAAAGGACAACAATGTGTGAAGAGCGACAGCACAATTGTGACTACAGAGTACTGGTGTTCATAGTAGGTAGCCGCTTACCACCACTTATCTTTGTCCCTCAATAATAAAGAAATCGAAAAAGAACGGTTAAACGAATCTTGATGAAATATGGCACAAGAATAGATAATGAATCGTTGTAAGTTCTTTCATAATCAACAGCCTCGTTGGTCTTGCGGTTGACGTATGCGACTGCCGATCAAGAGGTCTCGGGGTCGAGTCCCGGGTCGGGCCAAAAGTGTTATTGAGTTTTTCTGATTATAGAAATACTTAATATCAACTCGGAGTTTGGAAGGTGGGGTCTGTATCCCCGAGCATCGGAGTACACTTAAAGCTGTCGGTCATGTGCCTGATCTCTCCGGATCATGTCGGTTAACCGTAACATCGGATTATGAGAGAGAGGGAACAGAGAGTGCACCTGTGTTTGCGCACACACTTCTTTTTTCACAGGTTAGGTCTACTACAGCACGCTGGCCAGATGGGTTGGTATAGGGTTTGTGGCGACTTGGTCTGGATGGCGTAATAACAGCAGTTCCCGGACTCCTTCCTCCTCAGGCGCAGAGTGGCACACCGTGTGGTTTTAGTCGGTTCGAGTCCGACACACCGCCCCGCCGCAAGCCCCGGCGCGGGTGACGGTCCGAGGGGATTTCCACACGTAAAAAAAAAAAAAAGGGTTTGTGGCGACTTCCACATACAGCGCAACAACAACATAACATACTACAGCGCCATCTACCGAAGATATACTGTACTACGAACTAACGCACAACACGGAGTAACTATCAATCCTGAAACGCGCAATAGAAGTTCTCGCGCTGTTGTCCTGCGTAGTTTGCTCCCTTAGACGGCTCTTACTAACCATCGAATTAATAAGAGTGGTGACACTCCATATCCTTAATCGGTCAGCCTTACACTGATGACCTACGGTACAGATATGAATAAACCTGAACCATAGTTGCGGCGACATCGCCGACCACAGAGTCCGTGTGAAAACTGGGGCCGGTGACGAAGTCTCATACACCTGTTCTCTTCTTGCTTCATGCTCTGAAATAAATAGAAATAGCTGGACAGGTGCTGACACTAGGGCTTCATAAAATGGCGATTTCATTGAGACCTGCATCTCAAAAGTCGTGAGTTCGTTGCCGTTGATATGAATAGCCCTGCCCTCCGAGGTTTGATTTCTGGTGGTCCAACACACTTGGTGAAAACCAATAAAACAATTGATTTACACGATTTTAATGTTAGTTATAGTTTTTTGTCGTCTTACAGTATTTAGGTGGTGTATGCTTATAAACAAACACATTTTCGCATTAATATCCTACTCATCCATACTTCTATTCCTATTATTATAAATTCTATAGCTCTGTAAGTGAACCGCTAAACCGATTTGAATGAAATTTATAATGGAGAACCTTTTGATTCTTGAGAAAGGGCATAGGTTACTTTAGGACATTTACCAAGGACATCACCATCATAAATGTAAGTGAATGCTGGTAATATATTAAATTTGAAAGTTTGTGAGGATATTATGTACCTATGTTTGTTACTCTTTCACGCAAAAACTACTGAAGGAACTTAGACAAAACTTTACAATAATGTAGCTTATACACCAAATAACACATAGGCTAACACTATTTACTGCGATAACAGATAGTATTAAATATAATTAGGAATATTTACTTGTTGGTACGTAGGCAATTTTGGTGGCAAATGGCGAGGTACATTTGGAGGTGGCGGTGGACGTTCCAGCTGAAAGAATGTCCTTTATAAATCCTACTAGCTACAATAGAAGGCTCCCGCAATAACTAGACCATAGGCGACCGATCCCTATCGGAAAAAAAAACAGTTTTCTCCCTTTGCATTGCCCCTCACCCTTACCGTCCCTTCTTTTAATTAAAACATCACTTTCCTTATTAAGTTTCCTTAACTAAATGTTGACAGTAGATTTCCTACCTGATAAATATATGAGAGTCATCAAAATGCAAGTCTACTCTAGACATGTTTTCACGTGACTCTTTGCACGCAACTTAATTTATCACTACTCGTTTTCAATGTCATTTACACTAGACTATCGCCTCTACAAATATATTTATGTTTCTATCATCATCAAAAGCCTTTAATATTTCAGTGCTGGACAATGGCCTTAGAAAGGAGGATACAGTTACAGATTATAAAGTGTAAAACGCCTGCTTTCATTCTTATAGCAATTGTATAGTTCTGTTTTTGCTATTTAAATATTATAGACGTATCATTTATAGTTAAAACATCTAAGTATTATAGTCGTTAGTCGTTACAGATATCTAAAACACTAAAGCAAGATATTATATTTCTAAGCTTCTTTACGACCATTTAACTTACTGGTATATCATATTAAAGTATCTAGAAAATGAATAAATGACACACAAAATGTTAAAATAAGCATTTTTCTACAAGGCACTAGGTTTGTGGTCACTGATCCGCTCCTGTTGGTCGTAACAGGATGGTCAAATATGAGGAAGCTTCCTCAGTAACTAGACTATTTAATGTAATAAGTATTGTTGAATATTATACAATACTTTAAAAGCAAAAGCAAAATATATAAAAATATATTTATATGTTGACCAAGTGACTTACCCTATTTCCCATATTAAAAATAATAGGTGGAGGTAAGTAAAATCAACACTTTTATAATGTTATGAGACATTATTGGTTATTTTAGAAAACTTTATTATAAATAGTTAGAATTTTCGTCATGATTTTTGTAAACAATGCCGGATTTTGATAGGTAACTGTCATAATAATGACAGACAGACAGAATCAGAAATAAATAGACTAGCTGAGCTTCGCAGCCTTGTCTGCTTCATGGTATACCGTATAACAATATACTTCGCCAGGTATGGCATTCCGAGACACAAGCTGACGTCATCACCACTATCGCTGGTTCTGATTGGTTCATTTCGTGTTATGATGCTGTATAGTGCGGGCGGTGGTAACTGGATAATGACGTCACTTGTGTAATTCTCGGAATGCGAGACCTTGTTTTCTTAGACCACGGTCTGCTTCTTCTGTTGCCCGTAGCGTATGAATAAATCACAGACGCTTTATACGTCTGTGGAATAAATTTGTAGTATGTTCATTCCTCTCGCCAATGCAGCGATCACCTTGTGACGTTTGAAATACCTATAGGCCCATGTTATAAGCATACAATCGCTAAAACTAGTTCATTGGCAAGAGCAATGAACCACGGCGTTTCACCGTGTTCTTATTCTAACTAATGTAATCAAGCACTTACTGGAGATGCGTGATGTCCTTGAAGCGGCGTCCAAGAGGCCTCTTGGTAGTTTCCTCTCTGCGTCGTCACACATACATGACTCCTAAAGTGCTGTACACCTCCAAGGTATTCCTAAATGCTTGCGGGCTCCCGAAATCTCGTAATTACAAGACACCCGATTCAGCTATCACGGATCGCGCCTATGACGTAACTACAAAACTCGCGAGTCCAAATCAGACCAATCATAACGGTAAACCACTAAAGGGACCGGGTTGAATTGACAATTAGCTACATTACAATTAAAACGGTTCTTTTATAACGAAGCTCCAGCTCGACCGATCCAAGCGTCTCAATGTACTACTGTCTTAACCTCAAACGTCAAAACGTCAAACAAGAAAAATGACAATCAAAAATGTTGCCATTACTATGACGTTAAATTTCTAACAAGTAAGATAACCATAAACAAAAGTTATAGTAAGCCAAACTTAAAATGTTATTGCGAAACTTTAATCATCAACGCACGCAGTGGAAGTTCTAAAAAGGAATAATTAATTTTCATTCACATTCTTCATTGATACTCCGCTTCTTTTCGTCGTAGCGTGATGATATATGGCCTATAACCTTCCTCGATAACTCGGCTATTGAACACTGCAATAGATTTCGAGATCAAATCGGACTTCAATGTTTGGCAACTGTTCTACATATTAAATATGCAGTTAAGGTTAAAACCGACAATATAGCGGATAAAAACTATTTACACATACCTACACTTAACAGTTAAATATCATATTATGATCTTCCTATAGCGCTGACTGCGAGGGTCCCTTACCTTTGAGACAAATACATAATTATGTATTTAAATGAGTAATTTTATGCAGGAATGTCATTACTATCAAATGTCATTACTCCAAAGTAATGTTACGGTAATTAATCTCATTACGAATATATTAAATGTATGTTTATCTGAGTCCCTAGCTTGTATCAAGTTGATCAACCTTAGCATGAGCTGTTTGTGCCGTTACTTGTATGAAAAACTTCATTAATTATTACCCATGATAAATTCTTCCGCTTCGCAATTCAATAATAATAAATAAATATTTCGGACATCTAACACACAACGGTGTCTAGTCCCAAGCTAAACAGAGCTTGTGTTATGGGTACTAGACAACTGATATAAATACATAGTACCTACATGTATTAATGCTATAATCAACACAGCAGTATCTATAATTTCCTCTAGTAGGTAGGTACATGATTAAATCAATAAATTGTAGTCATTCGCCGGTTATTATCGCATTTCTTAGCCCGGATGCGCATTCGTATCAAAGCAGATCCAAATTAAATCGGTTTAAGTACATCGTATAACGGAGATCTACGTTGAGTATACCTGGACAGTTTGAAAATGATATAAGTTTATATAGTTACCTAAGTTTAATTGCCTCGATGGCGATGGTAGCGTATTAGACTGCTATGCTTGAGGTCTCGGGTTCGATTCCCGAGTCGGACTAAATGTTTGTATGATCTGAAGTATTTTGTTTCGGAGTTTGGGTGTTTTCTACGTGTAATACGTATGTATTTACAAAAAAGTATATGTGTATTTATATCAGTTGTCTAGTACCCATAACACAAGCTCTGCTTAGTTTGGGACTAGATGCGTTGTGTTGCGTTGTGCCTTTAGTAGAAGCATTGAACGAGGACGGACAACCTGTAAATAAGCTAAGTACATAGGCTTCTTAATTGTTGTAATTTTCTAGTAAACGTTTGTAACCAGTAATTTAAGATGTGACTTTTAACAGAGTGGCCATGAGTTTCTTTGCCAGTATTCTTCTCATAAGGCTCTACGCGTTTTGGAAGTTCACAATATTTATTATTATTATTATTTAGTAGTAAATACGTATGTTTATCAGCGGTCTATTTACCATAGTAAAGGGTCTGCCTAGTCTGGGATCAGACAACCTAAGTTTAAACAGAGCAAGAACAGAACTCTGCAATATCTTAAAAGGGACAGCCTGTTTTACACACAGAAGAAAACTAAATAAAAATCAATATAAATAAAATATATTTTTATTAATAATTACTGAGAATAGTAATACAATTTAGGAAAATATAATTAACACACGGCAGTACAAGCAAAACTATCAATAATTAAATACAATAAATGATTCTATTTAAAATTAATTTTAATACTTTCAAAATAACATTTAAACTTACAACTAAATATGAATTCGAACAAAATAAAGCAATCGTATAAAATATAATGTTTTATTCAAAAATAATTATTTAACTTAATATAACTTGATAGGTCGACCGGGCTTTAATAATTACTTAAATATACCACCACCAATGCCAGTGGCCGTCTTTGTAATTCGGTTAACCGAATTAATAGGAAAAAAATCCGGTCAAATGGGATGTCCCACTGGGAAAAGTAAACATTCCAATTAGCAAACCACACCATGCGTCTCACAAGCGTAAATTATAAAGATGATTTTTTATTGCACTCTCCGAGATAAAGTGGTATAATGTGATTTACTAAACACCACATAAAAAAATGTGTATTTCTCTAGAAAATACCTAAATAAATTCACTTATATTTTTTGGTCGTCCTCTATTCTTATATCAAAACTGCCATTCACAAAACTGCACGATCACATGTCTATGCCATTTGCTCTTCAAATTCTCACCCACTGGCGCTACTGTCAGGCTTCCTCTAATAGTCATTCCTCACCTTGTCCATTCCAGCCACATCATACACACCTCTTCACATTCTCATTTCAGCTACATTCAGGCGTCTCTCATCTGTTCATTGGCCAACATTCAGATCCATATACAACGTCATTAAGTACATCCATTTATCCCTTATTAATATGTTATCTGTCTATTCACGTTACAGACATAGTCACGTATTTATCAAGCTTATAACTTGACTAACCTAAAAGGTTCTTAGAAATTATTGTTTCGAACGAAAGCTTGAAACCTCAGGTGCGGGGGGGGGCCGGACTTGATCTATGCCTTATTATATTCTTAATACGAATAAGCAAGATCATTACAAGATGTACGTTACCACTGTCTGTCGAAGTTAGTCATTATGTCAGGCAAGACAGCATACATTAGAGCCTCATTTACGAATAATTTCTAGATATATAAAATACTTTCATATTCAATAAGTAAAAATAAACTTACAGTATTTCGGTTAACCGAATCAAAGACAAACTCACTAGGAAATGACCTAAAAAGTAAAAACCATTCAGTAAAAAGCACCGCTGTTAAAAATTTACAATTAAAATAATCTTAAAATATATGAAATTCTGTGTTGTTAAATTATAATTGAGGTAATTTTTTGCTTACAACGGTAGTCTATAGATGATATTTTTCAATCAAACGTCTATTTCTAATCATGGCTGTAATAATCTTTACTGCGCGATATATGATCGCTAGTTACTACTTAGTTCATTATATTTTCGCTAGATAGCGCTGATTAGATTTCGATGCATGGCATTAATATTACAACTTTTTACTATTTATTTTGAAAAAAAATTAAGTAGCATTTTAGCTGTCATAGTACAAGCTCAGCCTAGTTTGCAAGCTAGATGGCTAGTGTGTGATACATACGAAATATTTATATACTTATTTTCTAAAATAATTATTACCACAAGTAGTAGAGCCACGCTGATTTCAGCACGAACGGGCCGGCTCGACCGGGGCACCTCGCACAGAAAATTAACGTAAAATGACAGCGTGCTGTCGTGTTTCGTTGGTGAGTGCGAGACCGGAGGCCCAATTAGTCTAGTCAACAAGTTCCATACTTGTTGACTAGACTAAAAGATGCAGAAGCATCACTAGGCCGCCATGGTGTGGGTCGCCATGCTGCATTGTCTGCATTCGCAGTGAGCATGGTGACCACTACTCCTGGATTCTGCTTATGCTTTCCATCAGGCAGATTAGTCATTTTGGCGGGCCAAACATAAAAAAAAAAACTATATTTTACATAACTATTTTGTATATATACTGGTAATTTAAGTGATTATACGTAGTTTTGAAAGCCTAAAATTATAAATAACATAAGTGAAATGTTAAATGCTTAAAATATACGAATACAAGAAGTGTGGTAATGGAATTAATCAATTAAACTGATATTCTTAACTAATAGCCTAATAGGTATTATAGCAATCGCTCTAAAACATAATTATAAATACTAGCTGACTCTCGCAATTACTTCTGCGCCTTTTTTCAATCTTGCTCGGTTCGTATTGGTCTAAGGAGAACGTGCAATAGGGTATTTGCCTATTTTTCAAAAAGTGTTTCAGTTTAATATTAATGATAAATTTTAAGCTAACAAAAAATATTGGCGCAAACAAAAACGGCTAACAATGGTAAAACTTAAAAACATAATTCAAATTAAATATTTTCCCGCCCAAAACACAATCGCCATCAAGTGCTCGTATGACGTCATTTTTCTCAGACATTAGTGTAGGTTAGAATTTCTGTCGTCTTTCTTTTATTTCAATTTTTTTTTTTTTTTTTTTTTTTTTTTAAGTTTGGCCCGCCAAAATGACTCTACTCTGCCTGATGGAAAGCATAAGCAGAATCCACGAGTGGTGGCCACCATACTCATTGCGAATGCAACAATGCAGCATGGTGACCCACACTATGGCGGCCTAGTGATGCTTGTGCATCTTTTAGTCTAGTCAACAAGTATGGAACTTGTTGACTAGACTAATTGGGCCTCCGGTCTCGCACTCACCAACGAAACACGACAGCACGAATGCTGTCATTTTACGTTGATTTTCTGTGCGAGGGTAGTACCGCCCCGGTCGAGCCGGCCCGTTCGTGCTGAAATCAGCGTGGCTCTACTACCTTTAGTACTACCAATAGTAGTAGTAGTGCCTTTTTGTGAAAATACCACAACAAAACGAACACCTACGAAATTGTTCGAGATTATTGGCGAAATATCTTGCCACCATAATCGTGTCTATCCGTAGCAAATTTAAACTATTAGCTTTCGTAAAAAATTTCGCCTTCGCCTTTTATAATATTTATGCCGAAATAATATAGTTATTAACTAATTTCAGCATCATTTTTTTTTAGGTTATTGACAAGTTTGAGAGTTTGAGAAAACTGACGTCACACTTATTGATTGGCATTTGCGGTCAAGTGACATATAGATTAAAAATTATGATTTTTATTTTATGAAAATATTGAAAATATGTAATTATTTTTAGAAATAAAAATGTTATTAAAATTTGCTGGCATCTAAACTAGCTATGTGCAAAACATCGTATTTTTTTAGTACTACAGGCAAGTACCCTATTCGGTTAGATACTCGGAGTTCATCGTGAGCAACAATGTATCACGAGAATTATATATAATAGATAATGAAGAAAGAAAAATTTATAAATAAATTATGAACAAAACAGCATTAAACTACAGAAGTCTACTGTACTATACATATGTTGTATTAATATGTATTAAATTCGAGTTTATATTTATTCTTTACAAATACATGATTAAAACAAAATCCTGACCGCATAAAAACACTAAGATTTACAAAAACCATTTATGTATATTTTTCTATATCCCAAATGACAACTAAGACTATCTTTAAACTCTCACAATTAAGACTATCTAACAACACCTTGACTAGACTAAGAGATGCAGAAGCATCACTAGGCCATCATGGTGTGGGCCGCCATGCAGCATTGTCTGCATTCGCAGTGAGTATGGTGACTACCACTCTTGGATTTTGCTTATGCTTTCCATCAGGCAGAGTAGTCATTTTGGCGGGCCAAACATAAAAAAAACTCCTCAGCCGCCAAAAACCATCAAGCCGTTTAGATACACAAAATAAACATACTATACACTCGAAAAATATAACCCTTTACACAGTTTACACAGTCGGGTAAAAGTCAAAACAATCATTTGTTAACACAGCAATTATAAAAATCCGGTCAAGCGTAATTATAAATTAATAATTAAGAATTATGTTTGTATGCATACAATTATATTACGTAATCTAATAGCTTTTATATTTAATACACACATCATTTATTTATTTCGAAATATTACGAACACAATACGTATTTGCTAATCCATTATTTCTCAATCATTGTCAATTTTCATTTGCGTTAAGATCACACTCGGTAAGTGCCTATCGCAGTCCATGGGTGTCCATCCTCTTTGGAAAGGAGGTGTTGGTCTACTACAGCACGCTGACCAGACGGGTTGGTATAGGGTTTGTGTCAAGTGTTCCTTCTCTGTGCGGTGCTGTTGTCCTGGTAGTTAGTTCCCTTAGTCGACTCTTACGACACCCACGGGGTGAATAGGGGTGGTGACACTCAGTATACTTAATATGTCGCCACGGTGATTGATTTAGACCTCTATTAAGCTCAGTTGACGTATGGAGTGTCACCACCCCATTCACCCGGTGGGTGTCGTAAGAGCCGACTAAAGGCCGCTTCATACGTGACGGGTTTTTATACGGACGGGACGGGAAGTTTTGCAAACATCGTTTCATACAAAATGTATATGAAAGTGCATATTTCACAGAAACACGGACGGGACGGGTACGTGGTACTCACGGGACGTGCCCCGTCCCATCCGTGTTTTCGATACGTATGCACAGTCACTCCGTTCGTTCCGGAGAGAGAACTGGTGTCGTCTTGATGACGCAAGTGTCGAAAATGGATGACGAAAAACTAATCAAGTGTGTAATATCTTGTTACGTATACAGCGACCTTAAATAAATCTTAACTACTATGACATGCAGTTTAAAACGGCAGCTTGACGACGCGCCGCGCGCTTCTCGCTATAATCGATCTATGGAATGCCGTTTTCAACTGCATGTCATAGTAGTTAAGATTTATTTTAAATTGATTTATTCTCAGTAGCTTCGCCGCGCTTCCGCTGGTTTGCGCTGGGCCTAAGGAAACAAATTACTATTGATATTTCGGCAGCTATTTTTTATGTTGTAAGCACCCATTAAAGTTAAAATAATTTCGCCCCTAAAGGGTTAACTTAATTAATTAAAGATTGTATAGAAGCTTGTATACCTATACATATATTAATTTTATACTAGCAACCCACCCCGGCTTCGCACGGACTCTTTACGGAAAATTTAATATAGCCTATGTTAACCTGAGAGGATGGCTATACTTTTCCGACGTCTTCAACAAATATCATTATACTTTAGCCAATATACAGAAAAATGTAACAAATTATACACGAAAACCTTCCTGAAGAATCACTTTATCCATTGGTAAAAACCGCTTTAAAATCTGTACAGTAGCTTTTGAATTTATCGCGAACAGACAGACAGACAGACGCGGCGGAGGACTTTGTTTTACAATCTACAAAGTAGTGATATAATCTGAATGTCGGAAACGGCTCCAACAATTTTCATGAAATATAGTATGCAGTGGGTTTCGGGGGCAACAAATCGATCTAGCTAGGATTCATTTTTAGAAAAATATCCAAAAATAAAATCCGAGCTAAGTTCGGTCATCAAGGTACTTATTTTTAAAGTTAGAAACACGAAATAACGACGGGGTAGCTACTATAACATAGAGATACATACATTTGAAGTCAATACAAAAATATTAAAAAAATGTTTCGTTAAATTATAACTTTTTGTTCTTAACTTATCAGTGTATCATACAAAATTGTTGCTATTTACTTAGCATATAGTGTTTTAACCATTAAGCTTCTCCTGCCGTGTGCCGTAGGCTGCCTTCCCTTACGTAATACCTGAAAAAGAAGAAATAAGTGATTAATTTATCTTGTAACCGTATGTTTTGCTCTGCCTGATGGAAAGCATGAACAGAATCCAAGAGTGGTGGTCACCATACTCATTGCGAATGCAGACAATGCAACGTCACGGGGCGAAGCTAGTCTAAAAGAGTAACCTAAATTACTTGTTATACCATCAGCTATCTGCCAGTGTAAGTCTCGTCTAAATCCGTACAGCCATTCTAAAGATTAGCCGGAACAGACAAAAAAAATGGCAGTCATAAAGACTGCCGATAGAAGTGAAAACTTATAACTTAGAATGTTATTTGTAAAATTAATGTGTAAAATTAGAAATTTCATAATTTTTAAATTAAAATTATCAACATCAAACATTAACATGTCGGTGACGCGAACTCATAAGATTTTCCCCTACCAAAAAGTGCTCAACGCGGCCAAAGAAGTTTTCACTTCGAAAATGTCATGGCAGCATGTCTGTGACGTCAGCATGTCGGTGACGCGAACTCCTAAGATTTTCTCCTACCAAAGAGTGCTCAGCGCGGCGAAATAAGTTTTCACTTCAAATAAAAAAAAACTTCGTTTAAAAAAACCGACTTCAAAAACTAAAAAGTATGAAATAAGTTAATTTGTATGTGCTACCTATTCATAGGTATGAATTCGGTGCCAAGCCAAATGTAATAGTAGGTACCACCAGGTAGGTTTCGCTTTTTAGTCTTTCTCAAGTCTCTCATCATCATTTCACCTAAATAACTTGAAAGAATACGACTAAAGGTAACATACAACATACTGTATAGAATCGAAAGAATAAAATCTCAAATGGACTATATATTATGAAATTAAATGATGTCTACAGAATATGAAGGCATGCGACAATTGCCTAAACTTCATTGCAGGCGCTCACGTAAATTTGAGGGTTTCCTTCGATTTCCTTGGGTTCCCATCATCAGATCCTGATATGGTTGCCATGGGACCACATGGGGAGCATACTCTTTCGAATACAAAAAGAATTTTCGAAATCGGTCCACAATTGACGGAGTAATCAATGTACACACATCAAAAGAAAAAAAAAACGATGAAATGTTAAAAATAAATTTGTTTTTTTTATGCAAGTATCGTATACACTTTCATATGCATTTAGTGAAAAGCTGTAATTTGAAATTACAAACAGACACTTCAATTTTATTAATTTGTATAGATATATCATGAGACGATTCTTCTGGTTTGCGACGTGTACCTACCTAACTCGAGTTTAATTTTGATGGAGTCCGAGCTTTCTAACGGAATATTATACACTAGCTTTTACACGCAGCTTCGCTCACGCAGACTTTCATCCCCTGATTAGGGGTGGAATTTCCAAAATTACTTTCTTAGTGCTCACTTACGTTATATAAAGAACCTACATGCAAAATTTCAGGATTCTAGCTTCAGCGGTTTGGGCTGTGCGTTAATCTCTGGGTATGTCAGTCAGTCAGTCACCTTACTCTTTTATATATATAGATACATAATAAAGCTATGTATGTAGGATAGTAGGTACATAATATTATTATATTATCTGTACAAATAAATAAAATCAAAGTTTCTGTTTGTAATATTAAAATAACCGTTTTTTACTAACTGCATATGTATATATACAAGGTAGTCGGTACATATACCAAAATACCATATTTTAAATTTTTTTCGGTCTATTTGTTCCGGTTAATCTCTGAAACGGCTGGACTGATTTTGACGGGACTTTCACTGATAGGTGGCAGATGATATAAGCAGTAACTTCGGCTACTTTTTTCAGACTAGCTTCGCCCCGCGGCATCACCCGCGGTACGACAACAACCGCGGGTTACACCGCGGGGTTCAGCTAGCTATATTTCTATATACATATAATTAGGTCATAACATATCCGCTGTTTTATCATGTGTGCCAGCGATAATTATGTACTTATAGTCATCGCAATATAGAACTTTACAATTTACCCTGCTGCACCGATTTCAATAAAATTTGTCATGAAGATAGTTTGATTCTTGAGGCAGCATATAGGTTTTTCTTAAACGCGATGACCGACATACACGCGGGCGGAGCCATGGGCAAATACTAGTCAAATTTATAAAATTACCCAAAATATATAATAGGTCTTTACCTATGAAATTGCCGTTTTGTATGCAATAAGTGAAAGTACTTATTTTTTCAAACTTTTTATTTCTGTTATTCGAAGTAATCACCCATGCAATCGACGCATCTTTGCCATGATCCAAAATTTAGACAACTTTTTCATGGGTAAAAATTTCAATTCCCGAGAGGCAGTACAAAATGCCTTTGAAGAGTTTGTTGCCTCCCGTTCAGATGATTTTTACAAGAAGGGCATCAATAAACTGCCAATGCGTTGGCAAAGATGCGTCGATTGCATGGGTGATTCCTTCGAATAACAGAAATAAAAAAGTTTGAAAAAATAAGTTCTTTCACTTATTGCATACAAAACGGCAATTTCATAGGTAAAGACCTATTATTTATTTTTTTACACACAATTCCATCTAGTCCCAAGCTAAGCAGAGCTTGTGTTATGGGTACTAGACAACTGATATAATTACATAAATACTTTTTTTTGTAAATACCGATACATCCCCCAATCACCCAAACTCCGAAACAAATATTTGCAGGTCATACAAAGATTTGGTGCGACCCGGGAATCGAACCCGAGACCTCAAGCACAGCAGTCGCATACGTTACTACTGCGCCAACGAGGCAGTTTTAGCCAACGAGATAGTAACTTCACATCTCACACACAGCGTCTGATCTCAAACTACACAGGGCCTATACCTACTATGGTAGCTACACTGCTGATATACATATGTGGCAACTTCCACATACAGCGGCAACAAATACATACACACAGCGCCATCTAACGAAGATACACTGAACTACGAAGTAACGCACAACACGGAGTAACTACCAATCGTGAATCGCAAAATAGAAATACTCGCGCTGATTAACATATTTTATATAGAAAAACCCCAACATCAACCGTTGGGCAGTTTTTTTTTTTTTTTATGGAATAGACCGGCAAACGAGCAGACGTATCGCCTGATGGTAAGCGATTACCGCCGCCCATGGACACCCGCAACACCAGAGGCGTCACAAGTGCGTTACCGGCCTTTGGGGGATGGGGGGGGGATAGGGGGAGGGGTTAGGGTATGGGCCTCCGGTATCCTCACTCACTCGGTGAAACACAGCGCAAGCACTATTTCACACCGGTTTTCTGTGAGGCCGTGGTATCACTCCGGTCGAGCCGGCCCATTCATGCCGAAGCGTGGCTCTCCCACGGTAAGCAGTAACAGTAAGTTGACCCGCCAGGCATGATCACCTCGCCTGGTCGTGAGGATCCTCCATTTGTGTTGGAGGGACATGACACCCGTTCCTCCACACATACTTAATAGGACAAATTATCATACTAATCATACAATTAGTTGTCAAGATTATTTGTCAATCTAAACAGTCAAGATCTCACCCCACCCCTATATTCAAGGCCAGTGATACTCGCATAGGTGATCGTCATCTTCCTAGCCCTTATTATTCCCAAGATCATTTAGGGTCGGCTACTAGTTCAACCGGTTTTACCTTGAATATCAGTTTTCCACAGAGCGACTAGCATCGGACTCGGACGGATCGGAGGGCGAACTGAATTCAAGTTTGAACTAGTCGTCAGTATATTTGGGGGCACTGACTTCCCAATAACGATTGCCATAGACGTTCATGACAACCGAGACCGACTCCTTAACGCACATTCGCAGAGGATAGTGACGACCATTCTTGGATTTTACTTATGCTTTCTATCAAGCAGTTTTTTTATGGAATAGTGGGCAAACGAGCAGACGTATCGCCCGATGGTAAGCGATTACCGCCGCCCATGGACACCCGCAACACCTGAAGCGTCACAAGTACGTTGCCGGCCTTTGGGGGATGGGGAAGAGGATGGGGGGACTATCCTCACTCACTCGGTGAAACACAGCGCAAGCGCTGTTTCACACCGGTTTTCTGTGAGGCCGTGGTATCACTCCGGTCAAGCCGGCCCATTCATGCCGAAGCGTGGCTCTCCCACGGGGTAAATTCACGTTGCCAGCTATCATATAAAAAGTATGCCAGTCTGTCTAGGCATATAATATAATCTAAGCCCTAAACTAGTGGACTTGTTTCTGGACTTTAATTAAAAGATAACACACTGCAGATAAACTTCGTCAAGGGAAATACCCGAGGTGTACATCGACACACATTTACTAATTTATGTACTAACGAACAAAGAAAATGATTTGTATCTTTAAATGGTATACAATGAAGTCGCTTCTCTTGTCTGTTCGCTTAGAGATCTAAGCGAACAGACAAGCGAGTATTTTTAAAGATTTAAAAATAGATGCAGATGCAGAAGCATCACTAGGCCGCCAAGGTGTGGGTCGCCATACTGCATTGTTGCATTGTCTGCGTTCGCAATGAGTATGGTGACCACCACTCTTGGATTCTGCTCATGCCTTCCATCAGGCAGAGTAGTCATTTTGACAGGCAATAAATAAAACAATAAAAAAATTGTCATTATCAATCTATCGTTTTAGGTCGGTCTTCTTTCTGTAAGAGGTTAATCCCCGGTTGAGCCGGCCTATACATCCTGAAATTAGGGTGGCTGCACTAGCTTGAAAAATTGTATTAAAAATATCTTTAATATACAGACATCGACCTCTTAAAATTTTATTATATATAACTAGCTGCCCAGTACGTGCTTCGCTACGTATAAAGTGAAATAAAAAAAAATGGTGATATAATTTCAGATTTAAACTATCCTATCTCTCAAGTTGGATCGAACTGCACATGGTGTGCAAATTTTATTATAATCGATTAAGTGGTTTAGGAGTCCATTGAGGACAAACATTGTGACACGAGATTTATATATATTAAGATAGGTCTTTACCTATGAAATTGCCGTTTTGTATGCAATAAGTGAAAGTACTTATTTTTTTAAACTTTTTTATTTCTGTTATTTGAAGTAATCACCCATGCAATCGACGCATCTTTGCAAACGCATTGGCATTTTTTTTGATGCCCTTCAGCTGGACGGGAGGCAACAAACTCTTCAAAGGCATTTTGTACTGCCTCTCGGGAATTGAATTTTTACCCACTAAAAAGTTGTCTAAATTTTGGAAAAAGTAATAGTCGGTAGGTGCAAGGTCTGGTGAGTATGGCGGATGAGGGAGAGCTTCCAACCCCAGCTCTTGCAGCTTGGAGACTGTCTGTTGCGCAGTATGGAGTTCGCGCGATGTCGTGAAGGAGCAGTGGGGACGACCGATTGACCAAAGCTGGTTGCAGATGTGCAATAGATATCGACATCACACTAATATTGTAAGGCAAAAGTTCGTAAGTGTGTATATCTCTCAAACTGCAAGCTTCTCCATCATTCTCTCCAGTTCTTCACAGTGACCATCACCTTTTTAGGGTCATTTTTGGTTTAGGGCATTGCTTTGGTGCTGAACCAGGGTCTAACCAACTTGCTGAGCGCTTTCGATTGTCGAACAGAATCCATATTTCGTCGCACGTAAGAATTAGTTTCAAAATTCCTTTATTTCTTTGCCTGTTGAGCAGCGCAAGGCAAGTCTCGACGCGTACGTTGCGCTGGCGATCGTTAAGGTCGTGGGGCACCCACCTATCAAGCTTTTTTACCTTGCCAATTTGTCGCAATTGGATCAATATTGTTTTGATGCTTACATTAAAAGCTCCTGCTAGCTCAGCTGTAGATTGAGTTTCGTCAGCTTCCACAATCGCCTTAAATTCATTATTGTTAACCAAAGTCTCCGGACGACCACGAGCTTCATTTTTCAAGTCAAAATTTCCAGAACGGAACCGGGAAAACCAATAACGGGTTGTGCGTTCGTTTATACAGTTCTCTCTGTAAACGTTTTTGATGTTACGTGCCGTTTGTGTCGCGTTGGTGCCACGACGGAACTCATATTCCATAATTACACGATTTTTTAGAGTATCCATTAAGACGAAAAATGTTCAAATGTAATAAAAATACAACGCTAATCAGAAAACAAAAGACTGAGTTTATAAATAGAATGTCATGGTTTTAAAACAAAATTAATTTGAATTTAGAATACAGAGCCATTACAAACTTTTTTTTTATTTGAAATGACCAGCACTGAAGAACGGCAATTTCATAGGTAAAGACCTAATATATAATAGGTCCTTACCTATGAAATTGCCGTTTTGTATGCAATAAGTGAAAGTTCTTATTTTTTCAAACTTTTGTATTTCTGTTATTCGAAGTGGGTGATTACTTCGAATAACAGAAATACAAAAGTTTGAAAAAATAAGAACTTTGCAATCGACGCATCTTTGCCAACGCATTGGCAGTTTATTGATGCCCTTCTTGTAAAAATCAGCTGGACGTTCACGACAACGCGCGACCCCATACTGCGCAACAGACAGTCTCCAAGCTGCAAGAGCTGGGGTTGGAAGCTCTCCCTCATCCGCCATACTCACCAGACCTTGCACCTACCGACTATTACTTTTTCCAAAATTTAAAAGAAAAAATAAGTAATTTCACTTATTGCTTACAAAACGGCAATTTCATAGGTAAGGACCTATTATATATATATATAAATATATCCACGGAAACTATAAAACCGATGCAGAAAAGCATACGCAGCTGCCGGCAGGTACATTAAGCGGTCACGATTGACCTCGGTATAACCTCCAGTCGGAGGTTATCCTCGGTATAGTCCACTATATTTGCTTCATGAGAGGTCAAGGACAAACACGCCGTGATAATTATTATTTAATTAACATAATAATAACTGCTTTTATGGCGAATACCATATATGGCAAAAAATGATAATCGTAATGACTAATTCCCTGAGAAGAAATCAAATGATTCCATCTTAGAATTATCACGACTTTTTAAGAGTATAGGAAATCCTTATTCGTGTTTTAGATTTACATCACTCACATAACTAACTTATTTACGCAATGCATGATGATGTAGGGTCATCTTCCTAGCATTTATTATTCCCAAAATTATTGGGGTCGGCTACAACTTCAACCGGTTTTACTTTTTACTTATTGACATCAGACCTCCGCAACCCTGAAGGCGAACTGAATTCGAAGGCTGAACTAGTTGTCAGTATATTCGAGGGCACTGAATTCCCAATAACAATTGTCATAGATGTTCATGACAACCGGGAGCTAAGGCTTAACGTGCTCTCGGCACGGGCCAATAATGATGTAAGGAATTATTTTTAATTAATTAAGCAACTATATATTATTATTTTTGTGAACGAAGGGAGCCAGGTTTTTTTTATGGAAAAGGGGGGCAAACGAGCAGACCTATCGCCTGATGGTAAGCCATTACCACCCATGGACACCCGCAACATCAGAGACGTCAAAAGTGTGTTGCCGGCCTTTGGGGGACGGGTATCCTCACTCACTCGGTAAAACAAAGTACAGGCGCTGTTTCACACTGGTTTTCTGTGAGGTGTGGTATCACTCCGGTCGAGCCGGCCCATGCATGCCGAAGCGTGGCTCTCCCACGGTGCGGTTTCCACTACAAACCATCCCGATGGCCGATCTTACGAGTCCTACTACTCTGAGACCTTGACCATGTGATTTCAAGTTCCCTCAGAATTGACGCTGTATCTAATCAAGCCAACGAGATTTAAGTTATGAATTAGTGACGATACCCACTAGAAAAATATATGTTTAATTTATTATATCACGTTCAAACAGTCTTGCCTTCAAAAATAAATAGCGAACTTGGCTCACTATTCAGTTTTGTAATCAAACGGCATTGACTGTTCTTCCTTTTTAACCGACTTCAAAAAAGGAGGAGGTTCTCAATTCGACCGTATATATATATTTTTTTTACTTTTATGTGTGTTTGCGGATAACTTCGTCGTTTATGAACCGATTTTGATGATTCTGTTTTAAATGGAAAGGAGATATCCCAAACGGTGGTACCATGATAAGGACACTAAGATCTGATGATGGCATCCAAGAGGAATAGAGTCGAACCTTGAAGTCGGTTTTTGTTTTTGTTAAAATTTTACTTGTTATGTATGAAACTAGACGCGCGATGCGTTTCCACTTGCGTTTCTATGTCACAACATAGGTTGTAACGTCAATTAATTAATCAATGGTATTTATTAGGTCACTGCGGCTGACAGGAGGGGACATGCCATAGCGTCATTTCGCGATACAAAACACTCTGTCATTTGTTGCGGGACATCTTCACACATACACATTTTAGACTCACATACGAAACCAATCGCTTGTCACTACGAACTCACACATAACAATTAAAACAAAACATTTATAATTTCGCTCATAGCCCAGTTGCACGCACACACTAGTATTATTATTATATTATAAGCAACGACAGCGGGGTCAGTACCTGGATGGGTGACCGCTGTTGGTATGACCATGAGCGTCTCCGTGATTGATTCGGAGGTCATGTTAAGCAGTCGGTCCCGGTTGTTATCATAACAGTCGTGAAGCTTAGTTGGAGGCCTTTGGGCGGCTTAGGAACATCCAACGGCAAGATTACGTAGCCACGTTGTCTTGTCAGTCCCCAACCCGCGCCCGGCCAGCGTGGGGACGTATCGCCTTAACCCTCTCCTGAGAGGAGACCCGAGCCCAGCAGTGGGACATTAAATATTTAAATATTTCAGACATCTAACACACAATGCCATCTAGTCCCAAGCTAAGCAGAGCTTGTGTTATGGGTACTAGACAACTGATACATTATATACTTTTAATTTTGTTAATACATACATATTATACATAGAAAACACCCAAACTCCGAAACATTTATTTGCAGTTCATACAAACATTTGATCCGACTCGGGAATCGAGCCCGAGAACTCAAGCACAGCAGTCGCTTACGCTACTACTACGCCACCGAGGCAGTCAAAATGGTAATAGATTAAATAGTACTAGTAGATTTAATAGTATTTTTTATAAACAGGAAGATATTTATGTACAAAAAACATTACCACAAGATATTCCGATGTCTTTACTCGGAAGCGATCAACCATTAACATAAGTGAATCATAATTGAGCAATTTCCTACAAGTTTTTTATATAAACGGATTTCCCTGCAATCACGGTACGTTTGACTTGGGTTCGGATAAATAATACTGAGTAATCTTCCTCTAAAATTTTTGAGTAACTGCATGACATTCGATATGATCGGTAGAGAATAAATTATGCTTATTGATACACTGCAAACCTGATATCTTTAAATAAAGAGTTATTGTAGACTAGCTTTTACACGCAGCTTCGCTCACGCAGACTTTCATCCCCTGATTTACCCTCTTAGGGGTGGAATTTCAAAAATTCCTTTCTTAGTGCTCACTTGCGTTAATAAAGAACCTACATGCAAAATTTCAGGATTCTAGCTTCAGCAGTTTGGGCTGTGCGTTGATTTCTGGGTATGTCAGTCAGCCAGTCACCTTCCTCTTTTATATATATAGAAGACATCCAACGATTTTCATGAAATTTAGTACGCAAGGGGTTTCGGGGGCGATAAATAGCACGATACACCGTGAGAGAGCAACGCTTCGGCATAAATGGGTCGGCTCGACCGGAGTGATACCACGGCCTCACAGAAAACCGGTGTGAAATAGCGCTTGCGCTGTGTTTCACCGAGTGAGTGAGGACACCGGAGGCCCATACCCCAACCCCCTCCCCCTATCTCCCCCCTCCCATCCCCAAAAGGCCGGCAACGCACTTGTGACGCTTCTTGTGAATCTTTAGCAAGGCATGAAATACCTATAAAATAATATGACTGGCCACTAGCAATATTGACTGCCAAGTTACTGTGAAGACTTCCACATAAAGCGAAACAAAATTATACTACAACGCCATCTACCGAAGATACATCAAACTACATAGTAACGAATCCTATATCGCGATATACAAGTTTTGTACCATGTATATGACTTTCCAACAACAACCGACTGGTAGGAGAATCCTTCCTTTTGTTGGAGGGACATGAAACCGATCGATCCGCGGCGGTTGATGGCGATAACAACGCGGGGCTCAGTTAGTAATATAATATGTTAAGCTGACCCGACGTACTACTTACTGCCACATTTTATTTTGTAAATATTTTCTACATTTCTGAAAAACTTGTTTTAGTAATTATGCTCTCCTCGGCTTCCCACAGGTAGTTTACAGTCGCGAACAAAAAAAAATCGATTATCTTTTTTTTCACACAAACCATCTCGCGCCATCTACCGGATATCTGAACAAATTATATGCCAAACCGCCATCTATTAGGATTTTATAGAACTAACCTATAAATACACACTAAAGTCGTACAATAAATAATATTGAGATCAATAATTGAGATAAAAACTACCCTATCTCCCAAGTTGGACCAAATTACAGATGCTTACAAAATTTTATAAAAATTGGTTCAGTAGTTTTGGAGTTTAGCGCAAACATACATCGTGACACGGAATTTTTATATATATGGAAGATATATCAGTAGTCTAGTTATCATAGTAGTCTAGTCTGGGATCAGACGACCGAGTGTGAAATTATTATTAGAGGGTAGGCAACACCGGTTTTCTGTAAGGCGATGTTATAACCCCGGTCGACCCGAAACTCGTCTCTCCCAGGGTTAAAAGTTGTCAGTAAAGCGAAGCGACGACCAGCTGTTTCAATAATTAAATGATTTCGTGACTTATTATTAAATGATAATTGTTTACACAGCTGCCATAATTTGTGTGTGTTTATAGAGCTAATAAATATTTATCGTCTCAATAGCTAAGGTACCCGCACGTTTTCACAGAATGTAGAAGTGTGGCAGATCAACGGGCAGAAACCTGTAGTGATCTGAAATGGCTGCCGAGCTTCTGGGATGATCTAGGATGGTTGGAGTAAGAAGATGACAAACCCACGTATAACGGTCCAATCGAGGCTAAGTGTGGATACAGCTTGGGAAAACCAAGGCAACCGCTTACTATGAACGTTGTGGCGCCAATGAAACACATTTGCAAGAAGTTTTTAAAACTGTAACCCAACTTCGTAAAAACTTTTGATAAAATGTATACTAGCGTATGTTACCCGGGGCATTATAACGAATCTATTGACACCTCATTCATTAAAATCGGTTCAGTGGTTTAGACGCTGCGGTGGAACATACAACATACATAGAGTTTCAACAGCCACGCGATTTCTATTTTAGATTAATAACTTATGTAGTTTGAACTCACTGATCTCAGAAACTACTGGTTCAAATTGAAAAACTCTTCTATTGTTGGATAGCCCATTTATGGAGGAAGACTATAGACTTCAAAACATCACGGTGCGAACAATAAGAGCTGAGCATAAATGAAGACGATCACAAAATCAGGTAAAATTTATTGCTTTTGAAAGACACAGACCGTCAAGGTAGCTAGTACATCATAAACCAATCGAATCCGAGCACAAAAATTGTTAAACAACTAAATATATATAGAAACACTTAATTACATGCTGTCTGTACGTTTCGTCACGGAACAATGGTAATTTCAGCCGTCCATTTGCGAGCACGCGAATTCTTGCAAGCTCGTAAAAGTGAAATTATGTTCTGCCATTCATTTATAGACTTTACACCGATGTGTTAGGGTTGAAAACTATAAAAGCGTGTCATCAGAGAGTCAGGTAGCTAAGGCATCAGAGCGTTAGCCCCAGCACAACTCCTAATAAGAATTCAATTAAGATTTGATTGAAATTCTACATGCAGACTTCGCGTGAGATTTTCTTCGGTCAACGACGGGTGCAGAATACATTATTATAGTTAAGACTTCTTTCAGCTGCTTAATCTACCAATTTAGCCAACACAATTTCAAGATAACTTCACTATAACCATCGTCTTCCTAACCAAGCCAGCCTTATTATTCCCAAGATTACTCGGGGTCGGTTACTAGTTCAACCGGTTTTACCTGTTATCAGTTTTTCTACAGAGGGACTGGCTTCGCATCTGAATGCGAACTGAATTCGAAGGTTAAACTAGTTGACAGTATATTCGAGGGCACTGACTTCCCAATAACGATTGCCATAGATGCTCAATACAACCAAGACCCGACGGCTCAACGTGCTCTCCGAGGCACGGGACAATAATGATGTAGGGTATTTTTTTTTTATATTTATATATGTACATATCTTTATTGTTTCCATTCGAAGTTTGAACAGTTGACAGTATATTTAAGGGCACTTACTTCCCAATAACAGTTACCATAGATAGCCTGGTCTCGGTGTACATCACAACCGGGAATTTCTCGTTAGAAGAACCCAAAAGCAGTCCGATCCGGGAACCTGAGACCTCTTGATCGGCAGTCGCTTACGCTAACCACTAGACCAACGAGGCAGTGCCATGATAGCACTGGTTACAACAACCATGGCAGACAAATTTTCATAGTATGAGGAGCTAACGTCCAAACGAGTTATCTAATTTTAACTAACAATGCTCATGGACTGATGATTTCAACCACGGCGAGCATTCTCAACGAATATTTGTATTTCTTGGTTCCCTCGCTCTCACAATCCTAACAAAGACTCCAAATTACAAATTCCAGGGTTTTATTAAGTAACAATGGACAACTTCAAATCCTTACCCTTAAGGCCCGTATTCACTTTGATTAGTGCGAGTGCAGGTGTGAAGTGGCGCGTGGGACGTGGCTACTCGTAGTCCACTCGCAAAGAAATAGAAAACGCTTCTAATCAGATTACTACGGAGCCAAATTAGCACTCGCACTAATCAGTCGCTGTCCACACGTATTTTCTACTAATCATTGATCATCTGCACTAGCACTCATCAAAGTGAATATGGGCCTTTAGAAACAGTAAGGGATTTTGGGTTTCGGTAACCTTAATCACTGTTGGAGTGTCACCTCTATTTATCAGATGGCTGTCGTGAGAGTCGACTAAGGCAGCTAACTACCAGGACAACAGCAGAGCAAAGAGAAGGAACACTTGACACAAACCCTTTTTTTTTTTTTTTTTTACGTGTGGAAATCCCCTCGGACCGTCACCCGCGCCGGGGCTTGCGGCGGGGCGGTGTGTCGGACTCGAACCGACTAAAACCACACGGTGTGCCACTCTGCGCCTGAGAAGGGAGGAGTCCGGGAACTGCTGTTATTACGCCATCCAGACCCCTCCCAGACTTGACACAAACCCCCTATACCAACCCGTCTGGTCAGCGTGAGTAGACCAAAACATTCTTGCTAAGGAGAGGCTGATGTCCAGCAGTGGACTGTTAAAAGTTTAAAAGCTATTGATAAATTGCCCAACAACGATTTTCTTTATAGTCGTGGCATCACCAGATCGAGCTAGCCAATGTGACATGATTCCCACACCAAATGATAAGCGGCCCTCATATTTGCGAGAGGTTTTTCCTCATTGCGAGGTCGTGGTTTCGCGTCGATAACGGTTCTAGCATACTTTATTATTAATTAGTGAAGATTTCGTCACACAAATGACATCAAGAGCCATTAGCGATTCACTACTGTACATGGGCCTCCTTAAAAATGAGGTTTAACCGACTTTCAAAAAGGAGGAGGTTCTATGTTCCACTGTATGTATTTTTTTTTGGCCTACCATATCACACTGACCAAAGTCAAAGCCACTGGTCAGCCGGAACAAACAGATAGACACAAATTTCGAAAATTTGTTATTTTTAACCCCCGAAGCAAGCAAAAAGTGGGGTGTTATAAGTTTGACGTCGTGTCTGACTGTGTGTGAGTGCTTGTGTGTGCATGTGTGTGTGTGTGTGTGTGTGTGTGCGTGTGTGTGTGCGCGTGCATGCATGTGTGCGTGCGTGTGTGTGTGTGCATGTGCTCTCAAACGGTTGAACTGTTTTTTTTATTTGAAAGCCAGTTTCCTAGCCGTGGTTCTTAACTATGTTTGGTTAATGTAGGTCCAGCAGTATAAGAGTATCAGCTCTTATCCAAAGTGATGTAGGGCATTTTTGGCGTTTGGTTACACGATTAAGTGATTCACTCATGCCAGTATAACTGTTAAATCACAATTAATTGATAACTTCGGCCTGATGCTGTGTTAAGTTATTGAGTACTGTACATATTTATGTACTTTCTTTTGTAATTTAAATCACAAACATACACTTCAATTTTGTTTCTTTGCATAGATAAAAACATCTAAACTTCGAAAGAAATATTTGCAGCTCATACAAAAAGTAATCAAATTCGAGACTTTGAAGTGATTGATCACAGCAGTCGCATATGCTACCACTGCACCAATCTAACAATTCGAGGCAGTGAAATAAGGGTACACATATCATTCCAAATTAAAATTAAAAATAAATGTACCTACTTGAAATTATGGCATCGTCTGACTCCCCTGGGCACGATTACTGGGCATCCTATTCAGTCTCTTCCCGATAGTCTGTACGTGGAAACCAATGTTCTGCAGTCTCTCATGATCCAAGATCTTTCTTCCATCAAAGATGTACGCCGGCTTCATCATCACTTCATATATCTTCTGGAAATCCAGCATTTTAAACTCGTCCCATTCGGTGCACAGTACTATGGCATGAGCACCTGTGACAGCCGAGTATGCTGTATCATGAATTTCAACATTCCTTTTAACGATTTCTGGTTCCGAGGTGACATACGGATTCGTCAACTCGTACATAATCTGTTCTGGCTCTACTTTCGGATCATATATATGTAGTTTTGCTCCTTCGTCTAATAAAGTTTGCGATACGTAAATTGCGGGTGATTCTCTTGTGTCTCCCGTGTTTTTCTTAAAGGAAAAGCCTAAAACGGCTATATTTTTATCAGTAACTGTATTAAATAGAGATTCTATAACTTTTCTAGTGAACCGTATCTTCTGGTAATCATTCAAGTTGAGGACTTGTTGCCAATAAGCTGCTACTTCAGGCAAATTTAAACACTCACATAAGTAGATAAGGTTCAAAATGTCTTTTTGGAAACAACTGCCACCAAAACCTATTGATGCTTCGAGGAATTTTGGACCAATACGGGAGTCACGACCCACTGCTCTGGCTACTTCAGACACATCAGCTCCTGTTGCTTCACAAACGGCAGACAAAGAATTAATACTGGAAATCCTCTGTGCTAGAAATGCGTTAGCAGCAAGTTTAGACAGTTCTGAACTCCAAGTGTTTGTTGTGAGGATATTCTTAGCTGGTATCCAGTGCTCATACACCCAACACAACTCTTGAATAGCTTTCTGACCATCAGGCGTATCCTCACCACCGATTAAAACCCTTTCTGCTTCGACTAAATCGACAATAGCAGTTCCTTCCGCCAGGAATTCTGGGTTCGACAGAATTTGATAATTCACACCTGGTTTTGTGTTTGCCCTAAGTATTTTCATGATAATTTCAGCTGCCTTGACGGGTACAGTGCTTTTTTCAACAACAATTTTGTTGCTCGTTGCTAAATCGGCTATCATACGGGCTGCACTCTCAACATACTTCAAGTCTGCAGCCCTTCCTTTACCGTTTCCGAACGTTTTAGTGGGAGTATTCACTGATATAAATATTAAGTCAGCTTCCTGAATGCCTTTCGCAATGTCAGTCGAAAAAAATAAGTTTTTACCTCGACATTGCCTCACTACGTCGTCCAAACCTGGCTCATATATCGGCAATTTGTCAGAATTCCACTGGCTTATCCTCTCCGCACTTTTGTCGCACACAGTCACCTTAATATTGGGGCATTTCAAGGCTATCACACTGCAAGTTGGTCCGCCAACGTACCCCGCTCCTAAGCAGCATATTTTCTCAATAACCATTTTTATTCCACGAACAAAGCACAAGTGACAAGAATAAACACCGCGGAAGTGATAAAAAGGTTTTAATTATGTTTTAGTACACGTTATAACTAATGAATTAACTATGTTCTGTAAAACTGATTAAAAAACACGATAATATCGTTTTAATTAGTTTTTGCCGCGTTTTGTTGTTGGAACATGTGGCAGCCAAATGTTGTCGGCGTCGGCGTTGGGTAATAATTACCGCTTTGTAAGAAGTTCGCGAGCTTTTATTTTACCAGCGCATTAGCCGACCCGTCACTCGTCGGCAGCTGCAGTCGGCTGATGGGATGGTGTCAATGACATTTAGCTTTAGTGCTGCGAACACATTGACTGAGTTAATAGATTTGAGTTTATCAGAATTATCAGACAAATACGTATCGTTGTCATTTATAGATAATACGTTTTATTGTTGACTCTATTATCAGAATATTTAACAATAGAATAGTTATAATGGTAGGTACACATGAATTCGAGTATCCCCTTATCCCACTTAGAAAAGACAGCTATAATCACAGAACACATTTACAGCTATAATACTGAGAGATTGATGAGAATGAGAGATAACGTGCATAAAGGAACTTCTTTATGAGGCAGGATTGAAAAATTATCCAAGTTTAACTTAAATTGATCGATTTGTGAATTGTTAACAAAAAATCAATCAGTTCTTGATTTGAAAAAGAAGTAAATCTTTTACATTTCATATTTAATAAAAAATATAGTCTATAGGTCAGAATTTTAACATGGTTTTCATGCAAAAACTTTGTAATTAGTCTTCTTTCATTTTTTCTGATATTCACAGGACAAACACATGAATATTATGCAATATAAAAGATCTAAGATACTTTTGAGGTGTGGTAATCATGGTTCGTAATGAGCATCTACTATCAATAAAATTGAGAACTTAATATCCACTATCATTTCCGGATAATCAACATAACACTATAAACTGTTCTTAATCCAGGAGATTAAAGATAAATGGTTCAATCAATTGTTGCAAAGAAACTCATGCATGCCTGCTCACAATAAATAATATATTATTGTCTAGGATCACCTTTACCATATGAAAAATCACGAACTTACTTAACTAAAACTAAACTAACTGCACTTAATAAAACACATTAATTAATAGTTTCTGTTACAAGGATTTTCCCAACACTATTGGGGTCTCATGTGTTGCTAGAAATTAAATACCTAACCTTTAACTAAAAAGGATGCAAATGTGCGAAACCAGTAATTCAAGTTTGATAAGTGATTTAAATGTTAATTTAAGCATATGTAATTAATAAAATTAGCTTATGAAAAGTTTCGGTAGTTACAGACAAATAAAGAGCAATGACAGTCGGTATTGTCATGCACTGGTTACCCTCCTTACCCAGTTTCTGTCAATGAGGAAAGAAAATATAAGGAGATGCCCTATTCTACTATACGAACAATTCATTATACAAATTTAAATAAGATCGACACATATATACAAAAAAGCATTTTGTCTCTTTTTAACTTATGTTTACCTTGGTGTGAAAAGAGAGATAAACATAGTTTGGTGAGCGTTAATATTGGCAACACTTTTGAGTGACGTCATGCACTTGTCAATTCGTGACCGACGTCGCCATTGTATGCACCAAGTTCTGAGGTAGATCTGCTGTCAAGCGGTTGTTGTTGGAAATTTTGTTTTTGGTTTCGTGCCAATTACGGCTTTAAATTGGTTTTATTGTATCCAAGGCTTTACCCTAGACATGAAAATCATGCCTTCGTGCTCCATTAAACAATCTGGTGCAAGAAAAAACAAGAATCATTGTACATTGACTCTTTACAGGTTAGTACAAAAATGCATTAAAATTGTTCAATATTTTACGATTTTGTTTATTGTATTGTATTAAACATATTCTTTTTATAATTTCCGAAGACGTTTGTTAGTTTTTTGAGGTTCTCAATGGTATTATTTGCTTTGTTTCACTTTGATTTGTTTACATACGATTAAGGATAGTGATGGTAGAGTTAAAGTGTCGATACTTATATTATTATATAAAAAAATATGTTAACATGGTGTTTTCTTCATCAGATTTCCTGTAAATGAAATTCTAAGAAAGAAATGGATCGAAATCATTGGTTTGGAAAATATAAACCCTCAACATAAAATGTGGTATGTCTGCTCGATGCACTTCCACGAAACATCCTACAACAGAACTCTCTACGTGACGCGATTACGTGACTGCGCAGTGCCCTAACCTGAATGTGTGAATAAATATTACAACTATTTAAAACGTGTTTTATTTACTCAATTTGTTATTTCACTCAATGTCAACATAATATAAGTACTTTTTATGTTGATATCGGTATCCCAGAACCGTCGGAGCTACGAAAAAATAGGTAAACAACGATATACATTCTCGTTGGTTTGAATGCGGAGGTATTCTGTTCTTTCTTTAGTCTTGTTGCTGATAGAACGGATAGGGCTGTTTTCATACCCGATAACTAATAAAGATAAAAAATAAAAAACAATCGGATTTAACTATAATTATTTAATGTTATCGTTATTTTTGCAATTTATTAAATATTTCAGTTAAATATCAATATCGACATTTCGAGTCACTCTACATAGGTACAACCCTATGGCAGCCATTTTATGCGCCAACTTCTTGTGTAGGTAGGCACGATAATTTTGTAGGTATGCGTACTCCATGTACTGTAGGTCAATGGTTTCTGTAAACAAATAGAGATTTACTGATTGGGTACATAATTGGTAAATTGACTTTTTTGTTATTTTCTATAGAAATTATTAATATAAATAACAATAAAATATCTTTAAAAGCTATCATATCTTCTAAACATAAAAATAATAATTAGAATTATTTTACACAAAAACTAATTTTTAACATAATAAAAAAGGAAATGTTTTGACTAATTATAAATTGTTTATTTGTATGTAAACAAAAATGAAAAACTTGTGCAATGCAGATATTGTAGTGGAGTCCGGACCTACTGATACTGACTGACTGATTATATTAATTTAATTTGAGGTATCTTACGTGTTGATTAAAAACAATACTCAGAACTAGGCCGGCCCTAAATCTTTTAGCGACATAATTTTATATGCTCAATCAATCAGAATGTCGGTCTGCCGCACTTGGTTATCTAAAAACGATCTACTGCCAATATTTTCTGATAAACATCGTGTTGTAACACGCACAAAACAACTCTATGAAGTGACCGGCATTAAGGCAAGTATAATCATATTAATTATAAAAGTACAAATGCATGTATGATAAAATCAACACAATTTTATAATGTATTGATAAAAGGAAGGAAGAGGATTACGATAATAAAATAAGTTTACAATTGATAGTGATTTCTAGTGTTGTTTTATTACAGGAAAGAATTTATTTACGATTCAATCAATTTCAATAAAACTTTACTTATAAACATAATATCTATAGGTATTATCTTTAGAAACGAATACAATAATAATTTATTAAGCTTCTAATACTGATATTTCTGAGAAAAATTCCAATTAGAGTTTTTTATATTATAATACAAACTTGATACACTTCACCATTTCGACCGATCGACCGGAGTGATACTACGGCCTCACAGGAAACCGGTGTCAAACAGCACTTGCGCTGTGTTTCACTGAGTGAGTGAGGATACCGGAGGCCTTTGGTGAAGAAGGTTCTAATAACTACAATGACGCAAAAAAAGAAAAAAGAAAATGAGTGCAACCAAGCAGTAAAAGAGAAGCAGTTTTTGGATAGAGAAAGAAGAAAAGTTAAAACGAGGGTAATTTTAAATTCACATGGCTTTTTCAACAATTATACAACAACCCAGATACATTCATCATTAACTAATGATGAATGTATCTGGGTCTGTACTTAGAAAATCTTAGTAATAATAATATTGGCTCGAAGGACCATAATGTACATTGACTCGAAGGACCATAATGTACATCCGACTCGACGTACTATAATGTACTAACATCAGATGGCTGGTATTTTGTGGAGGGTATGTAAGTTTTAAAAACAAAAAGAAGATGTGCTGTTTATGTGCTATTGATTAACCTGAAATCACATTTATTGGCATTATTTATACAGCTATCGGTTCATGACATCAACAATTTTCTTCTACTGGCGATGCGTGTTTAGTCCAGCCATCTATATTTAACTCGTGATTTTTACCCGGCGAAGCTAACATAAAGGATTAATAGTTTTGGCAGCTTCTGTATGTAATAGGTCTTTACCTATGAAATTGCCATTTTGTATGCAATAAGTGAAAGTACTTATTTTTTCAAACTTATTTAATTCTGTTATTCGAAGTAATCACCCATGCAATCGACGCATCTTTGCCAACGCATTGGCAGTTTATTGATGCCCTTCTTGTAAAAATCATCTGGACGGGAGGCAACCAACTCTTCAAAGGCATTTTGTACTGCCTCTCGGGAATTGAATTTTTTACCCACTAAAAAGTTGTCTAAATTTTGGAAAAAGTAATAGTCGGTAGTGGCCCGGGAGCCAGGTACAAATTCGGTCAATTATTTCCTCTCTGGCAAAACTTCGTAAAAGGCATTAGGAATGTATATTATGAATACTCGTGACCGTCAGCTGCGACTCCGTCAGTGGGGCAGGCAGTGGCAGCCTAGTAAACACGTAGAAAAAAAAATATTTTTAGTCACTTCCTCCCGTTTCAAAACTTGTAGGATTATAGTTTACCTAATATCTTGAAAGAAAAATAAAGTCAGCTGATCATAACATGGTGGATTATACGTCAGCTGGGCACTTGAACATGACAAAAAAAAATGTTTTTCAATGATTTCCTCTCATCTATTTTTTTTTCTGGTGATAGTTCATATGCTACTACGAATAAAAATTCATGTCAGCTTGCTCTATCTCAGTGGAAAGTTTGTCAGCTGGCACTTTGAAAGGTGTAACGCAGTTGCATCTATCACAATGAATCTTATCAGCTGACGACTTTTCCCTTGTCTTACATCTAGCTGATTCTTTTCAATATTTACTAGAGCATGTTAACAATCCTCTTATAAATTTTCATCCCAAAGGAAATCACGTTTCTTAAGTGATTCGGTTGTATACTTGATTTGAGAGTTTTGATAATCAATATGAAGTTTAATAATGGAGCAAACTTTGGTATCAGTAAATTAATTAATAGCATAATTTTTCAATTAAAGAACTCCACAGCGTCTGTCTGTCTGTCTGTTCGCGATAAATTTCAAAATCTACTGCACGGATATTGATGCAGTTTTAACCAATAGATAGAGTGATTCTTGAGAAATGTTTTCGTATCTAAATTGTTATTTTTTTATTATTGGCTTAAATATAACTATTTTTGTTGTATTATATTGCATCATATTAATGTCGCTCGCTCATAATGCAGTGAGATCCACAAGTGTTTTTTCCTTAAAAAAGAAGAATAAATCCTATTTCGCGTGAGACTTCACAAACATTCACGATTGGCTGTGTAGGAAGCACAGTATCGTGACCAGCTAGATTATTAGCTTTTCGTATTGTAAATACATATCTACACTTATTTAAATTATCTTCGTTAAATAATTTCAACTGACCATTGCTTTTTTTTTTAAAAGACGCGCTAATGTATCACGTTAGCAATTTTTATTATATACTAGCTGACCCGGCGAACTTCGTATCGCCTTATTTATTTATGTAAATATATTCTAAACTATCGAACAATACCTTTTTTAACCGACTTCCAAAAGGAGGAGGTTCTCAATTTCATCGGTTTTTTTTAAATTTTTTTTTATGTATGTACATCGATTACTCCGTCAATTGTGGACCGATTTTGAAAATTCTGTTGTATTCGAAAGGGTATGCTCCCCATGTGGTCCCATGGCCACCATATCAGGATCTGATGATGGTATCCTAAGGAAATCGAAGGAAACCCTCAAATTTACGTGAGCGCCTGCAATGAAGTTACGAGCAATTGTATGCATACCTTCATATTCTGTAGATATCATAAAATTTTAAATGAAATGATGATGAGAGACTTGAGAAAGACTAAAAAGCGGAAAAAAAAAACTTCGTTTAAGAAAACCGACTTCAAAAACTAAAAAGTATAAAATAACTTACTAACTTTTAAACTTTCGCGTTCCATGTTATAACAATAATTATTTTTACGAGAATTAACGCGATCACTTATTTCAAGGTATTACATACCTCTGTTTTGCCTGACGTTTCGACCAGGTTGCACAGCCTGTGACCACGGCCAGTGCAACCTGGTCGAAACGTCAGGCAAAACAGAGGTATGTAATACCTTGAAATAAGTGATCGCGTTAATTCCCGTAAAAATAATTATTGTTATAAAATAACTTAATTTGTATGTGCTACCTATTCACTGGTTTGAAGTCGGTGCCAAGCCAAAATGTAATAGTAGGTACCGCACTCGCCGCGCGTGACCTTGAGCGGGATAGCTGCTCTTCGCGTTGAACAAAACAACCGAAGCGTCGACGTTCGTCTCGAAATATAGCGTGTGGTACCTACTATTCCATTGGCTTGGCACTGACTTCAAACCAATGAATAGGTAGCACATACAAATTAAGTTATTTATACTTTTTAGTTATTGAAGTCGGTTTTTTTAAACGAAGTTTTTTTTTTATATCATCTTATATAAAAATCTTGTCCTGAGAATGACAATAACAAATAACTGAAAGTTATGGGCGTACATACATTTTTGTGATTCATTTTTATTTATAAACCGACTTCAGAAAAGGAGGAGGTTCTCAATTCGACCGTATTTATGTTTTTTTTTTATTTGATTTTATGTGTATTCGCTCATAACTTCGTCGTTTATGAACCGATTTTGATGATTAAAATAGAAATCTACGGGATTGCTACCTACATGGTAGCAATCCCGTAGATTTGGGGGTGTGACTTGCTGTTTGTTTATCACACAGGAATTATAGGCAAAAGTATGTTCGTCATCTTCTATCCTGATATATTTCTGTGATGGTAACGGTTCAATCTATCTATACAAGTAAAATTTTAACAAAATATAAAACCGATTTCAAGAACGACCAAGTCAATCGTTGTCTCTTGGATGCCATCATCAGATTTTAGTATCCTTATCATGGTACCACCGTTGGGATATCTCCGGGTGGGATGTTATTGGCAGACATATCGGTCTACCCTCTTTCGCAGTCTTTTACTACGATCGCCCCCGGTACCACTGTTCACTAACTCACTATTCACTCGTAATTGTTCTCGACACACAACACTAACAGTATCTGATCGCGAAACTATATTTTGTTGATTACGCCGGTTTTTGCACATTCGAATCACGGGATTCCAGACATTTGACAATTTGAACCCATCCTCACGATTGAAATTTTTGTGTTTATTAATTTCAATCGCTTCCCTGACCAATCTAGGTATGTAGTGGCGTTCTGTCATAATTATATGTGGGTTATGAAACTCAATCCAGTGATTTGGGCTCGTGTCAATCAAATGCTTCGCGATTGCCGATTTCTGTTGGTCGTTGTTTTTGACCGCTTTTATGTGTTCGTTCATGTGGCACGCGATGGTACGTTTGGCCGATAAATGAACTCCCACAACTGCAGTCGATCTTGTAGACACCAGGCTTTTCCAAGGGGAAATTGTCTTTTGGGGATCGGAGACATTGTGCCACTTTTCTGAATGGAGTGCAGACAGTATTGAGTGAAATACTGTCTTCAGTGGTTTGCCCAAAATACACAAGCAGAATATTTAATTTAATTAAGACCAATTGTGAGTCAGATAGACTCACCTACATACGAATTAGCGAAACACGTAGCAAGGATATTGCAGCCATTAGTGGGACGAACGGCGTCCTTTGTCAAGGACTCTCGTCACTTCATTGATATCTTGCACCAACAAAAGGTTGACGTAAATGAGTTGATGGTCAGTTTTGACGAATTGTCTAGAAGTGGTTAAGGTGAAGTTACAAGCTAATAACATCTCGATGGAATATGTCACACTACTGCATCATTGTTTGTCAACTAACTTCTTCATATACCGGGGCCAATACTATCTTCAAATAGATGAAGTAGCTATGGGCAGTCCGTAGCTCCAGTGGTTGCAAACATTTAGATGGAGTTTTTTGAAGAAAGGGCACTCTCCACGGCTCCCACTGAGATAAAATTATGGAAAAGGTATGTTGACGACGTATTCTGTGTGTTGCGAGGAAACAGGCATGATGTGGAGTCCCATCTGACAAATTTAAATAGCATCCATCCGAAAGTTAACTTCACTTACGAGATAGAGGAAGACAGAAGCCTGGCGTTTTTGGACGTAAAAATCGGTGTGCGGAGCGACGGTTCACTGAGCCACTCTGTCTTCAGAAAGTCAACTCATACTGACCGCTATCTCAATGCAAGCTCTCATCATCACCCAAGGCACATTGATTCCGTGGTTACATCATTGACAAATCGTGCATATGATTTGTGTGACGACCAACACCTAAACCAGGAGCTCGAGCATGTTCGGTGCGTCCTACGGAACAATGGACATAGGGTGAAGTTCCCACCTAGACACAAAGTAAGCCACCAGAGAAGGGACAGGGTAGATAGACAACCAGCATTTCTGCCCTATATAAAAGGAGTGACAGACAAGATCTCAAACGTACTTAATAAGTTTTCAGTCAATACTGTCTTCACTCCATTCAGAAAAGTGGCACAATGTCTCCGATCCCCAAAAGACAATTTCCCCTTGGAAAAGCCTGGTGTCTACAAGATCGACTGCAGTTGTGGGAGTTCATTTATCAGCCAAACTAAACGTACTATCGCGTGCCACATGAACGAACACATAAAAGTGGTCAAAAACAACGACCAACAAAAATCGGCAATCGCGAAGCATTTGATTGACTCGAGCCCAAATCACTGGCTTGAGTTTCATAACCCACAAATAATTACGACAGAACGCCGCTACATACCTAGATTGGTCAGGGAAGCGATTGAAATTAATAAACACAAAAAATTCAATCGTGAGGATGGGTTAAAATTGTCAAATGTCTGGAATCCCGTGATTCGAATGTGCAAAAACCGGCGTAATCAACAAAATATAGTTTCGCGATCAGATACTGTTAGTGTTGTGTGTCGAGAACAATTACGAGTGAATAGTGAGTTAGTGAACAGTGGTACCGGGGGCGATCGTAGTAAAAGACTGCGAAAGAGGGTAGACCGATATGTCTGCCAATAACATCCCACCCGCAAGATCTTCAGTTACTCCGTGATCATGGCGCTTGCAACAGCGCCGAAATATCGGATACTCACAAACAAAAAGGTACATGGTAGCAATCCCGTAGCAATTTCTATTTTAATGTTAATTACCATGAAAGTTTAAAACGATTTTGATGATTATTTTTTTAATGGAAAGGAGATATCCCAACGGTGGTACCATGATAAGGATACTAAAATCTGATGATGGCATCCAAGAGACAACGATCGACTTGGTCGTTCTTGAAATCGGTTTTATATTTTGTTAAAATTTTACTTGTATAGATAGATTGAACCGTTACCATCACAGAAATATGTATATCAGGATAGAAGATGACGAACATACTTTTGCCTATAATTCCTGTGTGATAAACAAACAGCAAGTCACACCCCCTCAAACGCACACGATTGTTCAATGCGCGAGCGCCGACTAGTGAAGTGTCACACTTTCTTGTTTATGTAACGAAGTAAATTTGTTTACATAAATCGTTTCTTACACAATTCTTATTTTAAATAGACAGTTTAATCTTGGAATAATGAAACGTTTGTTTAGGTAGTTTACAAAAATACTATAGTAAAGTACGTTAAGAAGAAAAGAAGATTGAACATCATTGTCCTTGAAACAGCATATACACACATCAAAAGTGTCTAGGGATCAACATATGTGTCTAGGGATCAACATATATTTTTGCAATAACTTTTCTCCTGATTGATAATTAATTAAAATTTTCTTTAAGGATTCATCAAATAAAGTGTTTTCGTTTGTCACAGTAACGATAAACCAAGTCACCTTTGCATTAATAAAGAAATTTGCCATTTTCCTAATAAAAGGATTTTTGACATTTGAACCACTAACATTAAAGTTCGAAAAAAAGACTGAAATAACAGTTTTCTTTAAAATTTTATTAGGTAACTTAAACAATTAATAATCCGTGTTTCTACCGAACACTAACAACACAAGAATCGGTTTGGCATACTCAAAATGAGTTCATCCAAATCACGCTGTGGAATGGCCGCCCATGTTCGTTGCAACAACAAAAAAAGGTCTTCTTGCGACTGGATACCCTCCATATTCGGCAGAGCTCTTCTCTGTAGCATATCCCATGCATGCTCAATCGGGTTCAAGTCTGGCGACTGAGCAGGCCAGGGCCAAAGCCACATCTCAATCTCAAGAAATCCGCATAAAAATGCTTGATCCCTAGACACTTTTGATGTGTGTACTTATTCAATATTTGACGTTTGGAAAAAGTGAACCTCATAGTTCTTAAATAGTGAAATCATATTCACATCTACATATACTTCGGTAATTTTAATCCACAATCTAGCTGCGATGTGGAAATAGCTTATGTATCCAGTTTCAATCTGTAAAAAGAGAATAACTTAAGAAACTTGATGTCCTCTCAGATGAAAATATATAAGAGGATTGTTAACATGCTCTAGTAAATATTGAAAAAAAACAGCTAACTGAAAGTCAAGGGAAAAGTCGTCAGCTGATAAGATTCAGTAGATGATAGATGCTGCCGCGTTACAATTTTCAAGGTGCCAGCTTACAAACTTTCCACTGGGATAGAGCAAGCTGACATGAATTTTTATTCGTTGTAGCATATAAACTATCACCAGAAGTAGATGAGAGGAAATCATTGAAAAAATTTTTTTTTTGTCATGTTCAAGTACCTAGCTGACGTATAATCCACCATGTTATGATCAGCTGACTTTATTTTTCCTTCAAGATATTAGGTAAACTTTAATCCTACAAATTTTGAAACGGGAGGAAGTGACTAAAAAAATTTTTTTTTTCTGCATGTTTGCTGGGCTGCCACTGCCTGCCCCACCGACGGAGTCGCAGCTGACGGTCACGAGTATTCATAATATACATTCCTAATGCCTTTTACGAAGTTTCGATTGGGAGGGACTTGGTCATGAAAATCTGTCACTGGCTCCTGGTCCATAGGTGCAAGGTCTGGTGAGTATGGCGGATGAGGGACAGCCTCCAACCCCAGCTCTTGCAGCTTGTGTTGTGCACGTTGTCGTGAAGCAACTGCAAGAGCTGCTATTGGAAGCTCTCCTTCATCCGCCATACTCACCAGACCTTGCACCTACCGACTATTACTTTTTCCAAAATTTAGACAACTTTTTAGTGGGTAAAAAATTCAATTCCCGAGAGGCAGTACAAAATGCCTTTGAAGAGTTTGTTGCCTCCCGTCCAGCAGATTTTTACAAGAATTTTTGATTTTATAAATAAACTGCCAATGCGTTGGCAAAGATGCGTCGATTGCATGGGTGATTACTTCGAATAACATAAATAAAAAAGTTTGAAAAAATAAGTACTTTCACTTATTGCATATAAAACGGCAATTTCATAGGTAAAGACCTATTATGTTCGACTGTATGATTTTCATTTTTACGATTTGTACGATTTTAATGAATAAGGTGTCAATAGATTCGTAATAATGACCCGGGTTTTTTTTATGGAATAGGCCTGCAAACGAGCAAACGTATCGCCTGATGGTAAGCGATAACCGCCGCCCATGAACACCCGTAACACCAGAGGCGTCACAAGTGCGTTACCGGCCGGGGGGGGGATTGGGGGGTTAGGGGGAGGGGTTGGGGTATGCCCCTCCGGTATCCTCGACCACTCTGTGAAACACAGCGCAAGCACTATTTCACACCGGTTTTCTGTGAGGCCGTGGTATCACTCCGGTCGAGTCGGCCCATTCATGCCGAAGCGTGGCTCTCCCACGGCTCCTCGCTAAGGAGAAGGCTATATCCTACAGTGGACTGTTAAGACTATTTTCGATGTAATTCTGAACTCACCAACAACAACGTGGCACCAGAATTATCTATACTAATGTTATAACCGCGAAAGTTTGTAAGTATGGATGGATGTTTGTTTGTTACTCTTTCACGCAAAAACTACTGAACGGATTTGGATAAAACTACAGTAATATAGCTCATACATCAGAATAACACATATTCTACTATTTGCAGCGATAACCGACATATACGCGGGCGAAGCCATATACTTATATATAGATGAACACATGATTATGAGAGTTATCTAGGCGAGGATTTGAGATAAAGTTTATAGTGGCGTTATAAATGCCTATTTTAATAATCTTTAAAACAGTAAGCCATAAATCTACCTATTATTAATTAATACTGATACATAATGACATATAGAATGGAATGTTTTTTTAAAATAAATACCTACTCCTACACTGTAACAAACACACGCACACACATATGCACATACACACACATATGCATTGGGATTTGGGATTCAGAGGCCAGTGAAAGAGGAAGTTTTTTATTCGATATTGATATCTGAGTCCGACATACCAGGCACAGCATCTTGTCCAGAGGTACGTAAATGTATTTTTTTAACCTCTATAAAGAAAAGAAAAAACACATGCGCACACACACACAAACACACAAGTTAAAATTTGTCGATCTGTGTAATATGTACCGTGCACTAGTGTGTTTATATGTATTCTATATCTATACAATCACGTCACATGTCCAAGACGACTTACATGAATTTAAACCCCGTCACTCCTATATAATATTCTACTTTAAAATATATGTAACCGTTGTAGATATAAACGTCCAGCTTCAGTGAAGAAGCATTTGCTGAACGTCCACGGAGTGCCGAGGAGTGAACAACTTGATATCAAATGTGTGAAGACCAGGAAGTGACGACACACGTGTGAGAAGTGAACGACCCGGAAGGGTTGTAGCCAGTTCGATTTCCAGGTGAGTTGGTTAGAGTTGCTTTACCCACGTTTTGTTGACAATAAGATGGTTTTAGAAGATGCATTTAAAGCCTATTTTTCCTATTTAGCAATAAGGACTAGTCTTATTTTTTTTTGTCTATATATCTAAATCACAACGCCACGTACCAAGCTAAGCAGAGTATGTATTATGGGTACTACTACAACTGATAAATATGTACGTTAGTTCATATTATACATAGAAAACACTCAAACTCCGAAACAAATATTTGCAGATCATACAAACATTTGGTCCGACCCGGGAATCGAACCCGAAACCTCAAGCACAGCAGTCGCATACGCTACCACTGCGCCGTCGAGGTAGGCAAGTATTTAAAATGTACTAATTTGATTTCTGACTACCCACAAATTCAACCTTACTGGGTAAATATGGGTTGAAAAATACATTGATTTTAATTATTCCTTTTTATTCTTCTAGATAGAAGCTGAGAATGGTTAAGAAGCAAACACAGAAAGAGAATAGAAGAAACTTTGTAATATAATAATTACATATTATTACATTTGAATTTGTTTCGCTCACAATGTATACGCCCCTCCTATTACCTAGATATTTGAGGATCCTCAAACAACTGTTCCTCCTTTCTCTAGAACTAAAGTATCTTCTTGACAATTTTTTTAACCGACTTCAAAAAAAGGAGGAGGTTATCAATTCGACTGTATTGTTTTTTTTAAATATTGGTTACCTCATAACTTTCGACTGGGTGAACCGATTTTGTTTTTTATAATTTGAAAGCTAGTGCTTCCAGTGAGGACCCATTTCAATTTGGTCCAGATTGAAGTCGGCTTTTTTTTTATTTGTGATTAATGTGATTATATTAACATCAATGCTGAATTACGAATTCAAGTTTTCATAGTTTTTCTTCAGCTTCGACTCAAGGTATAAAGGCTACTAAATAAAACTCAATATCTAGGATAAACAATATATTGATCTATGAAGCCCTAGGGCTCGTCTGTGGAGCCGAGGACGGCGCCGCTATACGCCAGGTCCCAGTACTGCTCCACGCGATGCTTCTGGAAGTGTTCCCGAGCCATCTTCTCCGTTGGCATCACCTGATAAACAAATAATAAGATTTTTTTGACTTCTTCTTTTTTTATGGAATAGGGGGACAAACGAGCAGACGTATCGCCTGATGGTAAGCGATTACCGCCGCCCATGCACACCCGCAACACCAGAGGCGTCACCAGTGCATTGCCTGCCTTTGGGGGCGGGGGATGGGGGAGGGGTTGGGGTATGGGCCTCCGGTATCCTCACTCGGTGAAACACAGCGCTGTGGCTGTTTCACCCTGGTTTTCTGTGAGGCCGTGATATCACTCCGGTCGAGCCGACCCATTCATGCCGAAGCGTGGCTCTCCCATGGTTCGGCATGATTCCCTCCCTTCCATTACCTCTAGTTTCAAACTAATTAGAACTTGCACTATGACAGTTAGATTGGCTGAGCGAATCCTTACTAAGATTATAAATACGAGTAACTATGTTTGTCTGTCGCGCTTTTAGGTCAAAACTACTGAACCGATTTAAATGAAGTTTGGTACACAGATAGTCTGGAGCCTGAGAAAGGACATATGCTACTTTTTAATGCGAAAAAAGGTTGTAATGGGTTGAAAGAGGGGATGAAGGGTTGTATAAATGCAACCCAAAGTCGCTATGCCACGTTAAGTTGCGGGCACAGCGAGTACTAGTACTTATATACTTTTTTGTACATAGAAAACATCCAAACTCAGAAACAAACACTTGCAAATTATACAAACATTTAGTCCGACCTGGGAATCGAACCAAGACAGCACAACAGTTGCACAATGAAGTCATTTATTCTGCAATTAGGTTACATGAACAAGTGCTATGTCCCTCCAACACAAAGGGAGGATCCTCCGACCAGGCTACTGCCCTACAGTTGATGTTGGGAATTTGTATACGAGTATAATTATGCTAATCGGCGCGAGAACTTTCATTGCGCAATTCAGGATTGATAGTTTCTTCGTTTCCTTCGTTACTCAGTAGTAAGACGTATCTTCGGTAGATGGCGCTGTAGTATGTTATGTTGTTGTTGTTGCGCTGTATGTGGAGGTCGCCACATATGATTGCACGACGATCTACGACACCACTGAGGCAGTCAAAATATATCTTCATGAATAGAAAAGTGGAGAAGGATTAAAAACACAGGAGTATCAGCACCCCTGTTCACCCCGTGGGTGTCGTAAGAGTCGACTAAGGGAGCTAACTACCAGGACAACATCACTGCAGAGAGAAGGAACACTTGACACAAACCCTATACCAACCCGTCTGGTCAGCGTGGTATAGTAAGCCACCACCTTTCTGCTATACATACCTTGAACTTCATCTCTCCAAAGGCCCTTTGTTTAACAGAACCCTCCCACACGAGGTGACAAGTGTTAGGAACCTCGTTTCCTTCTGTGTCTTTGATCATATCTTCCTCCCATTTGATACGGTGCAGCATCAGCCTGAAACGATAGCAATGCATAGATAGATAAATTGAGAGAAACGAATGATTCTCCACTCCAGCGAGATGGTGTAACGATTGAGAACTTTGATTGCGCGATACACAAAAGTTACTACGTAGTTTGACTTATTTTCACTAGATGGCGTTGAATTATGTTTTTTTTATGTTGAAGATAACATAGATAATATATAACATTTTTTTGTAGATTAAACTGAGCTATGAAATATGTTATCAAAGTGAAACGTGTTAATTAATATTATTTAACATATATGTGGTTAATTCGATCTAGATATAATATGAGGTTGCAGTAGAAATCATTATTAATAGATTTCTCTGTGTTACTGTTTAGGTCGAATCAACAGTCAATTTAACCAGTAACTCTGTATCTTACTAATATTATAAACGCGAAAGTTGGTAAGTATGGATGGATGGATGTTTCTTACTCTTTCACGCAAAAACTACTGAACGGATTTGGATGAAACTTTACAGTAATATAGCTTATACATCAGAATAACAGATAGGCTACTATTTGCCGCGATAACCGTGTGCGTGTGAACTGAGGGACCATAGTGATATTTTTGTTTGAAATTTTTATAAGATTTAGGAGTAGGCTCAAAAAAATTGTAGAACAAATATGAGAATTTGTAAAAAGATATGTTAAAAACTACAACCCTTTAAGTGTGGTCCCTCAATCTTCACATACCATCAACCAGATCTCGGCAAGTATGTAAAAAAATAAGGTATTGTGACTGCAGACATTTAGTAGAAAATTTGTAAAGATATATACTAAATAACTGAGCACAAATCATCAATGATTAAAAAAATACAACGACTATACTGTGGTCCCTCAGTCCACACACGAAAGATTTTGTTATACTGAATATTATCACATCAACGGAATAAAATCTTTATTTTCTTACATAATGTTTTAGAACAAGTCTTATAGCAATTTGTAAAAAATAAATTTTAAAAAAATATCGACGCACTTTGAAGATATTTATAATTAAAGCTGGTCCCTCAATCCTCACGTTCTCAAACATGCTTGCATGTCTAGCTGCTAGACGACTAAAGTATCACAAAGTGAAGTGTATTAAACTTTTTGTAGAAAGTTTCTACAAAATAATAGGTATCTTTAATTTTTTTTTTTTTTTTTTTTTTTTTTTTTTTTTTTTTTTTTTTTTTTTTTTTTTTAAAAGACAACTCCCGCACTAGGAATAAATCCTGTCTCGCGGGGGACTTTACAAACATACATGAAACGGACACAAAGAACACCCAGACTCAGAACAACAATTTGTGGATCACACAAAGTGTTTGTCCTACGTGGGATTTGAACCCTCGACACTTGGCGAAGTAGGAAACGGCTTGGTGACCGTTAAACCACTAGGCCAAACGTGCAGTGTGTGGATCTTACCTCTAAAATGAGATTATAGCATTTCATTGATCTTATGAACAGATATACGAGTAGTGTGACCACACAATGAAAAAAATGTAGACTACCAATATAATTTTTATTGTAATAGTCGAAACCCAAGGTTGTACGGTTGATTTAGTGTTATGTTACATTATGTATCTTTACAAAGCATGAAATAAAGTAGCTTTTAGACGCTTATCACCATTTAGGCTATGTTTCAAGGAAGCTTTATGTACTATAATACCCCAGTATTCTACAAACCATTATGGTAACATAGTGGTATTATTTATACAGCTCAGTTTTATACGTTCTATTAACACATAAAATTGAACATTTAAAAACACAGGATTTTGTAAAATATTTACAAAAAGTCCGCGATAGTACCTATCGCGATCTATATTAATATTATAAATTTGAAAGTGGCTTAGTCTGTTTCTGTATTACGCTTTCACGGCTAAACCAATAACAGTGCCTGCACTTGGTAAGGCATATAGCTAATTGTAATACTACTACCAAGTACGTAAAATTTGGTTATATCTTAATGAATGTAACCAGGGATATTCCGGTTAGGGTTAACCTAACCGAAATAATCTGTTATTAACCCTTTTGGAAATGGGTTAACCTAAATTTAGGATTAACATAAATAGATGTTACCGAATTATAACTGTTAACAGGAATAGTCTAATACAGTATAATTACGGTTAACCTTAACCGAATTGCATATAGGTTTCTGGATATTTGTAGGTCCGTGACTAATTTTTCGTTACAGTCGGCATTATTTGCGTGAGATGGGAAGAGGGGGATCTCGGCTAATAACAAGTAATTTTTTTTTCACAAGAGATCAAGTATAACTGATTATTTTCGAATTGCGAACGTCGTAAAATAACCGAAATATTGGGTTAACTTCTATCATTTGGGTTAACAATTTCAAAAACATAAACCCTTTAATTTGGGTTAACCCTTATTGTTTGAGTTAAAACAAAAACATATACAATCTGTTAACCGAATCAAAGAGTAACCCTTTGAAACGGTTACAGATTGATTCGGTAACCGTTTATAACGCATACCGTTATGCATGGGTTTTCCGATCCCTGAATGTAACTAGCTTTTTTTTCACATACTTAAACAAAAGTATTACAATAAGTTATATGCCTTACCAAGTGCAGGTACTGTTATTGGTTTAGCCGTGAAAGCGTAATAGAGAAACAGACTAAGCCACTTTCAAATTTATAATATTAATATAGATCGCGATAGGTACTATCGCGGACTTTTTGTAAATATTTTACAAAATCCTGTGTTTTTAAATGTTCAATTTTATGTGTTAATAGAACGTATAAAACTGAGCTGTATAAATAATACCACTATGTTACCATAATGGTTTGTAGAATACTGGGGTATTATAGTACATAAAGCTTCCTTGAAACATAGCCTAAATGGTGATAAGCGTCTAAAAGCTACTTTATTTCATGCTTTGTAAAGATACGTAATGTAACATAACACTAAATCAACCGTACAACCTTGGGTTTCGACTATTACAATAAAAATTATATTGGTAGTCTACATTTTTTTCATTGTGTGGTCACACTACTCGTATATCTGTTCATAAGATCAATGAAATGCTATAATCTCATTTTAGAGGTAAGATACACACAATTAAAGATACCTATTATTTTGTAGAAACTTTCTACAAAAAGTTTAATACACTTCACTTTGTGATACTTTAGTCGTCTAGCAGCTAGACATGCAAGTATATTTGAGAACGTGAGGATTGAGGGACCAGCTTTAATTATAAATATCTTCAAAGTGCGTCGATATTTTTTTTAAATTTATTTTTTACAAATTGCTATAAGACATTTTCTAAAACATTATGTAAGAAAATAAAGATTTTATTCCGTTGATGTGATAATATTCAGTATAACAAAATCTTTCGTGTGTGGACTGAGGGACCACAGTATAGTCGTTGTATTTTTTTAATCATTGATGATTTGTGCTCAGTTATTTAGTATATATCTTTACAAATTCTCTACTAAATGTCTGCAGTCACAATACCTTATTTTTTTACATACTTGCCGAGATCTGGCTGATGGTATGTGAGGATTGAGGGACCACACTTAAAGGGTTGTAGTTTTTAACATATCTTTTTACAAATTCTCATATTTGTTCTACAATTGTTTTGAGCCTACTACTAAATCTTATAAAAATTTCAAACAAAAATATCACTATGGTCCCTCAGTTCACACGCACACGCGATAACCGACGTATACGAAGCCGCGGGCAACAACTAGTATATTATTATAATATGAACCGTCATCAAAGCCGCGACCCCTGAAATCGCAGTCAAACACGCAGCCGCTCCTCTCAAAGAGTCTCATTGTGTTCATGTTTCAAATACAAATAATAAAAGCTGAAACACACCTCTTATACTTTGCGTGCTGCTTCGGCCCTCCCTCAACGACCACGACGCAGCATCCCCGGTGCAAGATCACGCATCCCGTCATGTGCAACTGTTGCGCGTTCGCTTCCACCTTGAACTTGGCTGAGGCGCACTCGAAGAGATCCTTTACTCTGCAAGAGGGGAGAAATATTAATGTTTTTTTCCTACCACAGTGTCTCTACTCTGCCTGATGGAAAGCATAAGCAGAATCCAAGAGTGGTGGTCACCATACTCATTGCTCGACAATGCAGCATGGTAACCTAGTGATGCTTCAGCATCATTGTGGCTGTGGCTCCGGTCTCGCACTCACAACTGCACACGCCAGCACTGCTGCTGTCATTTCAGGTTAGTCTTCTGTGCGAGGGTAGTACCGTCCTGGTGGACTGTTAAAAACTGTTGATGTTTTTTTTATAGAAGCGAGCAGACTTATCGCCTGATGGTAAGCGATTATCGCTGCCCATGGACACCCGCAACACCAGATGCGTCACAAGTGCGTTGCCGGCCTTTGGGGGATGGGGGGAGGGGTTGGGGTATGGGCCTCCGGTATCTTCACTCACTCGGTAAAATCAGCGCTGTGGATGTTTTACACCGGTTTTCTGTGAGGCCGTGATGTCACTTCGGTTGAGCCAGCCCATGCATGCCAAAGCGTGACTCACCCACGGTAAATTCCTATTATACTAGAATATTCCATAGAATAATTTCGAAAAATTTAGATTTTGCACAATCATTGAAGAGGTTGATTTAATATAACGCTACGACATTAAAAAGCAGAGTAGAGACAGTAATTGCGATAAGTGAGGTGAAAAGCCAGGAATTGAATCCACTTACCTATAGACAGCTACATTGACGCCCATACTTGTGTCCTCGCGTATCTTTCTATCCACCTGAAATATATAAGTACAAATATGATTACATATGTGGCGACTTCCACATACAGCGCAACAACAATATAACATACTACAGCGCCATCTACCAAAGATACGTCAAACTACGAAGTAACGAGGGAAACTAAGAAACTACCAATCCTGAATCGCGCAGTGGAAGTTCTCGCGCCAATTAGTATATATACAACATCCCAACATCAACCGTTGGGCAGTTGGCCCGCCAGGCATGATCACCTCGCGTGGTCGGAGGAGCCTCCCTTTGTGTTGGAGGGACATGACACCCGTTCCTCCACACATCTATCTAATAGTTTTAAACGAGAATTTTTTGGATATATATAATCTGAATTTCGGAAATGGCTCCAACGATTTTCATGAAATTTAGTATACAGGGGTTGTTTTAAAAAAATATCAAAAGAGAATACCGAGTAAAGAAAGAAGAGAGAGAGTTACAGAAGAAGAATGTCTCACCTTCTCCCGTTTCTGCTCTTTAGTCAGCGCCCTGGCTTTGTTCGCTTCGAGATGCGTCTTCTGGCGCTTGGCTATCTGCTCGCGGACCTTCGCTTCGATGGCCGTGGGGTCCTGGACCGCCTCTGTTCCCAGGGCTCTCATCAGATTGGATATTCTGCACATAATATATAGATAGCATAATGAGATTGGGTTCGGTAGAATTCATCTGGGTTTTACCTAGCTTCACAAAGAAAATTGTCCACACTTTGGTATTTGTTTATGTGGACCTTATTACTAAAACTCTGTCTGTCCATCCATCTGTCACTAGCCTGTATCTCATGAACCGTGATAGTTAGACAGTTGAAATTTTCACAAATGATGTGTTTCTGTTGCCGCTATAACAACAAATCCTACTTCCTATTAATATTATAAACGCGAAAGTTTGTAAGTATATATGGATGGATGGATATTTGTTACTCTTTCACGCAAAAACTACTGAACGGATTTGGATGAAACTTTACAGTAATATAGCTTATACATCAGAATAACACATAGGCTACTATTTACCGCGATAACCGACAAACACGCGGGCAGAGCCGCGAGCAAAAACTAGTACTAAAATAATATTTAATTGGCATTCGGCCGATTTTTTTAAAAGGGTATACTTTACACTTAGTCCAATTTAACACTACATCACACCTTTTTGTCGCGAGAAAATGCCCTCGGACAAACCACGTCTATCGACCGGCATAGTGGTTATGGAGATCAAATTCATAACATTGAACACAGTACGACCATTACAGCATCCTGATTGACTGCCTCGTTGGTCTCGCGGTTGGCGTGTGCGACTGCTGATCATGAGGTCTCGGGTTCGATTCCCGGGTCGGACCAAATCTTTGTGTGATCTACAAATATTTGTTTCGGAGTTTGGGTGTTTTCTATGTATAATATGTATGTATTTAGAAAAAAAAAGTATATATGTATTTGTATCAGTTGTCTAGTACCCATAACACAAGCTCTGCTTAGCTTGGGACTAGATGGCGTTGTGTGTTAGATGTCCGAAATATATATCCATCGACCATGTTACCTGAGTTTAGGCTCGGGTGGTGCTTCCAGACCCAGTCGCACCTTCTCCTGTTCCTCCTTCCATGCTTCTCTGCGCGACTGGCGGCGCAGCTTCTTGCGTTCCTTCTTGGTGAGGAACACTGGCATGTATGTGGGCTTGAGGGACTCAGCTGTGGGCAAAAGATAGATATTTGAAAACTATTGTCTTTTTTTATGGAGTAGGAGACAAACGAGCAGATGTATCACCTGATGGTAAGCAATTACCCGCAACACCAGAGGCGTGTATCTATCACTATCCTCACTCACTCGGTGAAACACAGCGCAAGCGCTATTTCACACCGGTTTTCTATGAGGCTACGGTATCACTCCGGTCGAACTGGCCTAGTCATGCCGAAGCGTGGCTCTCCCACGGTAATCTACGGTTGTACAGGAGGGGCCCATTTTTAACACATTCAAAATAAAGAAAGTTATCAACTGTATTTTTTTTTTCAAAAAAGACAACATCAACCTTAGGAATAAGTCCTGTATTGCGGAGGACCTCACAAACTTACATGAAACGGACAAAAAGAACATCTATCTATACAAATAAATAAAATTGGAGTGTCTGTTTGTAATATTAAAATAACCGCTTTTAAAAAATGCATATGTATGTATACACGATATATGTAACAAAATAACATTTTTTACAATTTTTGTCTGTCTGTTTGTTCTGGGTAATCTCTGGAACGGCTGGACCGATTTTAACGGGACTTTCACTGGCAGATAGCTGATCATCTAAGGAGTAACTTAGGCTACTTTTTTTTAGACTAGCTTTGTCCTGCGGCGATACCCACGGTACGACAAACACCGCGGGGTTCAGCTAGTTTAGATTTAAACTTCAGTAGATGGCAGTGATGTCGCGACAAAATAGATTTTGATAATTAACTTCTATTAACTTCTGGAATAATATTTACTTCGTTCATTTCTTAAAATATTGGACAATTACGTATAACTCATTGTGCTATGATAACCTTTAACTTTGATATTATAACATATTCATGTCATACGGTTTTGTCTATGCAAACTTAATTTTATTGTATTAGAGCCGTGTTCCAACACGGGACGGACTTATTTTATGGTTATAGGGAAGGACGAGAAGATAAGTCACTGATGGCAAGTGGGAGAGCCAAGCTTCAGCATGAATGGGCTGGCTCGACCGGAGTGATACCACGGCCTCATAGAAAACCAGTGTGAAATAGCGCTTGCGCTGTGTTTCACCGAGTGAGTGAGGATACCGGAGGACCCCAACCCCTCCCCATCCCCCAAAGGCCGGCAACGCACTTTTAAAGCCTCTGGTGTTGCGGGTGTCCATCGGCGGCGGGATTCGCTAACCATCAGGTGATAGGTAAGGTACGTCTGCTCGTTTGTGTGCTCTCCCGCGATACAGAACGTATATTATATTCTTAATGCGGGAGATGTCTTTTAAAAAAAAATGTGTGCGTCTCGGGAGTAGTCGGGACGGCCGACAGAAGTGATAACTTAAACTATTGGCGGCTAGCGCTGTGGTTAAGAGTGAGAGATGAGGAGCCTGCCTACCGCTGTCGTATGCGTGGGAGAAAGGGAAGCCAGACAGGCTGGCGCCGTAACGCGTTACGTAACGAAGCGGTTTAGGCGCAGCGCAAACGTGTTGCCCGTTGCTACTACTGGCCACTGGTAACCGTAGTTGCTGTGTCCGATGGCGGCAACCGTAAATAGACACCGGTTGCTACTACTGGTCACAATACGTCGCTTGTTTTCCGTCAGTCTCACGATGTTGTAAGTTAGTTAAGAGTTAATGTTGCTTGTGTCTTCAACAGGTTTCCAGTTACCGACACCGAACACATTAAGTGGAACTAGACAACTAGACACAAAAATGTTTACGTATGCGCAGCGGGTGGATGATTTCAGAAGTTTGATATTCTCACAGCTCCAAGGGACAGTAGACCCGAGTATTTGATATGACTTTCAGCTTGATACCTATAGTTATTACAAATCGATTGACACCTCATTCATGAAAAACGGTTAAGTAGTTTAGGCGCTACGGTGAACGTACAAACATTATATAGACTAACAAAATCCATCTTTTTGGCTTTTCCGTAGTAACGTAGACGTTTTTAACGAGTCATAATACGCTTTCGAGTCTACCCCTTTTAAAATATATGCGTGAATGTATTTAAGCACTTTGTTTAATCAACATTAATCTATACTAATACTATAACGCTGAAGAGTTTGTTTGTTTGTTTGAACGCGCTAATGTCAGGAACCGCTGTTCCGATTTGAAAAATTCTTTCAGTTTTAGATAACCCATTTATCGAGAAAGGCTATAGGCTATATATCATCACCTACGACCAATAGGAGCGGAGCCCCAATGAAAACTGTTTCAAAAACGAGGGAAAATGATCACGCTACGGGCAATAGGAGACGCAAACGAGGTTGCGTGGGTCCGCTAGTAATAAACAAATACAGTCAAACGGACAGCATTATTAATAGATATGACAACATTCGGGGTATACTGATAACCTCTGAACGCAGACGACCAATCTTGTTATTGTGTAAATACTCTTTAAATACATGTTTTGTTGGATATTTACAAGGATTTAAACTAAAAAAATTGACATGAGTTTACGTATTAACAATATTTATTAGAATAGTAATAACTCGTTAAAGAAATTGCAAGATATCAAGTGTATAATAACGTTTTTTCATCAAGATCAAGTGCTGAACACCATGGACAACGTATTTGTGATATCAATAATAATGTGATTGAAGAAAAATCAAGAAGTTTGGTGTAGTATTGGTGAGAATGGGACAAAATAAACTAAGAAAGACATTTTAAGGTTATTTCGAATAACTAGTTACGTGAAAAACTATATACGTTTCAAAAACGATATGCAAACATTGTTTAAAGTTTATAACGAGTTATTTTGAGAACAAAATTGAGAAAATGTGGACAACATACTTTGTTATTATTTTAGTGAATACATACAATATCTATGGAAACGAAATTGGTCCAGAAATTGGTACAAGATCCAGAAGATATGCTCGAAGTTCCGATAGAACTTCAGAAGTATATAGTTCTTATCAAAGTCATAGTAATTACGTTACAACCACGACCGTACCTATAAGGTATAATAATTTTGTACAAAGCACAGCTAAGTACAATAATGTAAGATACGATAATAGCTATTATTATAACAATAACCAGAGAAATAACGGCGCCACTAATAAAGGGTCTGTGTTAAATGGATATGGTTATACAACAGCAGTGACCAATTCAAATTATAATGACTATAATGGTAAATATAATTATGAAACTACCCCAACAAGTTACAATAACTATATATCAAGTACATATACATACAATAATGAAAGACATGATTATAGTAATAACTTCAAAAATAACGACATGCATCCTACGACTACTAACGGTACAGTTATGAATAATATACCGGTGAACAATTCATATTATAACCATAACCCCGAATATAACGGCAACTATAACTATGAGAATAACGGTATGTTTAACCCTTTCAACAATACCGGCTTAAATAGATACCGTTATTACAACTTGACACAAACAAATAATTTCCCTGGATACAATGTCAATGGAACAACGGTTTATCAACCGGGACAAATGACTATACCGAAATATAACACAACTGGTTTTTTTAATAACCTTTATCCTATACCTGGATACAACACTACTGGAGACACGCGTACACCGGGATACGGCAAACCGAACATACCAGATACGTATAATTATCAAGATCCAAATCAGAGTAATTTCAAAGAAAATATTACATCTACACCGAAATACGGAATTCCAACACCCGGTACGGAATTAACACCGGTCACACCGGATGCCGACAGCGACACGGAAATAAATGTGACTCGTGTGCCGTGTCAGTTGTTTATTATCCCATGTCCGCCGAATCATTATAGAATAGAATCTTATTGCGTACCCAATGATTATGATTATGATTATGAATGATATATATGAAATATTGTTTTCCCTCCATTTTTTATATCATTAAATAAAGTATATAATATTCTCGAATGTACATAAATCGGAATATTTTCAATGTTGGTTTTATTTTTCCCCATAATACTTTTGTATTTCTTAAGCTATTGCATATCTTTTATCGCGGGCTTAGAGCGCGGCGACTGAATCAAGAAATTCCGTAACGAAAATAAACACTGACACCCGAAGCTCGCACGGATCGAGATGAGCTGCTCCGAAATCTGTCTGTCACAGAGACAGACAGACAAAACAGTCTGGGTTTTTATGTTAATAATCGCCGTAAGAAAAAAAATCACAGAACTCATGTGACAGCTCAAAAAACTGGGTCTAGGTGCTTGTTCACCTTGGAACGCGCGGGCGCGGCGGCGGCTGCGGGCGCGGTATACATTGCGTGCTCGTGTTCACGCCTGGCGGCTAATGTGAACACGAGCACGCAACGTATACCGCGCCCGCAACTGCTGCCGCGCCCGCGCGTTACAACGTGAACAAGCACTAGGGTATAAAGTAGCATTTACAGTTACCGTTACAGCAAATGTACAATGTTTTAGTTCTTCAAAATAGCAACCGTGATCCTTAAGCACCACCATTTATCTTTCACAGTTTTGCGGTGGGCTGTATAGCTCTGAAAATTCAAAACTACTGGAAAAGTATACTTGAGAGCAGAATCATCTATTTTTATGGATGATACTATGCGATAAATAATATTACTAGTGTTAATCTCAAAATGTAAAGACAGTGAAATGTAGAAGTAAATTTAAAATTGTTTCATTGTGAATGAAGTTTTTAGCAAATGAGGACTGCAGTAAGCAACTTCAATTTTTAAGGGGCGCGTCCCTAAAAACGCGCGAAAAGGCACTTGCAGTTTTGCAAAACACAAACAACTCAATTCATATTTGAAACTAGAAAAAAAATCTCAGTAGTTTAATAAATCAGTCTACCAATCTACCGAGTGACATTTATAAAATAATTCTTTATTTTTGTGAAAAAAAGCCTTAACAAAGATCAAAATCATCGAAATCGACCATTTTAATTAGCACACTCTGTCCTATTTCGTGCTCTATTTTAAATGTTTTTTTCTTATTTCGCGAGAAAAAAGTATGGAGAAAAGATTTACCGTTTTAGTTTTTTATTAATTCTCACCAAAAAGCCATAATCTAAGGCTAAACATCATTCATTTTTAGCGACAAAAGTTCCATACATTTTAGTACGTAGATATCGTCTCCCGTAAATTGCAATAAATAAGTTTTATCGCGCTCAAAAAATTCAGTGCCCGCCGAATATTCAAGGTGACACCACGTCCGTTTGTAGTTCGCACTGAGCTCCATAATACGTAAATGACAAGTTTTAGGGTGGGTTGCCAGTGAGTGTCGAATTGTAACTGTTAATTTGTATTCTTGAATTTAATTTAATTTTTTTTAAAGAATAATTTCAAAGAAAAATATTAGTATTTTTTATTAACACAGAACTTATTTTTATGTTTTTTTTAACTTGCTATGCTTGCTTAACAAATATATCTAACTATATTTGTTAAGACGGAATATTGCAACTCAATTTTGCAGATATCTTCAACCGATTGTGTTGAATTTTTGTAGGCATATGTATATAGCGTGACAATGCTATATTATGATGACATGGAGCTGATCTGATGTTGAAGCTGGAAGGTGGTCATAGGAACTTTGTAACGACGGAACCTATCGAGTTTGGAGTCGTTTGATTTGTCTTGACGAGTACTTTGAATACACTTTGACAGACCGAGACACTTTGAGAAATTGTTTTTAAAAAAGTAAAAAAAAATTTTTTTAATGATTTCTGTTAGAATTGAATAACTACTACTGAAATAATGAAAGACCTTAAAATTACAGTTTTATTTCTGACTGCATGGTTGGTCTAGTGGTTTAAGCGGTTGCCTCGGCGCTTCCTACTGTATCAGGTGTTGTGAGTTCAAATCCCACATGGGACAACACTGTGTGATCCACGAATTGTTGTTCTGAGTCTGGGTGTCCATTGTGTCCGTTTCATGTATGTTTGTAAAGTCCCCCGCGACACAGGATTTATTGGATATATACGGAAGTTGTCTTTTTTGAAAAAAAAAACTAACTGAGCCCCACGGTCTTACCCGCGATACTAAACCAACCGCGGTTACTCCTTATATCATCAGCTACCTATCAGTAAAAATCCCGTCAAAATCGCTCCAGCCGTTCCAGAGATTAGCCGGCACAAACAAACAGACAAAAATTGTAAAAAAGGGTCCCATCTACACTTTAAGTCATTTCCATTATTATTCATCCCTTAAGTTCGAATTTAATCAATTGGTGAATTGTAAAACAATATATGCCCTATCCCTTACATTATCTGATATCTGTAATCTATATAAATAAAAGAGGAAGGTGACTGACTGACTGACTGCCATACCCAGAGATCAACGCACAGCCCAAACCGCTGAAGTTAGAATCCTGAAATTTTGCATGTAGGTTCTTTATATAACGTAAGTGAGCACTAAGAAAGGAATTTTTGAAATTCCACCCCTAAGGGGGTAAATCAGGGGATGAAAATCTGTGTGGGCGAAGCCCCGTGTAAAAGCTAGTATTATATATTTAAGGAAATTTCCATTTCAAAGTTTTAAACTCTTAATATAAATTTTAAGACAAATAGTTTGTTTTTTAACCGTCTTAAAAAAAGAAGGAGTTTATAAATTAACTGTATTTTTTTAGTTTTTTACCCGACCACGGCAAAGCCAAAGAAGGGTTATGATTTTGACAGGCTATGTATGTATGTTCATCTGTTCCCTCATAGCTCCTTAACTACTAATTAGAACTGGATAAATGAGGTATCGTTAGAAGTGTCTTGATCGTCCGCTGCTTATAGGCTATATGACGCGTCACTCAATTTAATGTGGCGCCCTCTAGCCGACATAAAGTACTGTATTAAAAAATGAATTTCACATAAATATGCCGTGTTTGGTATCATCGGAAAGGGTGTTACTTGTACATTTCAAATATATATATATATAGGTATTATTAGCATTTGCTGGTGACTTTGTTCGTATTTATTCAATTTTTTTTATATTTCTATGTTAGGTATTTAAAATATACTTTGCATATAAATTATTATTATCACTACACCAAAACATTTTAAATAAAAAAGTAAAAACTTAAATTAAAATAGAAACGTACCATAACTCTTAAAAACACGTGACTACGGCTTTTCAAAACTTGTTTCATACTTTTTCAGCGTCGTTTTTTGTCAAAAAGTGAAAAAAGTACGTAAGTAAGCAAGATCTATGTAGTAAAATTTAGTCAATATGAGCAATAAAAGCGATCAAAAATTATATTTTTAAGAAACATTATGTTCCATTAATATAACATTTAACATACAAATTTTATTTCATAACATAGCATTAAAATCCGTTGATTACTGTAAAAGATCTAAGCTGACAGATAGCGCGAGCGACTTAATTTTATACTGTGTAAAATATATTATTTGTCCATGAAATGAATTAAAAATGAATAGGTACACTTGAACCCCATTCTCGGCCGTTGACGAGTTACTTAAAGCCCGCGGGCTTTCCGATATGACTAAGATACATTGCGTGCTTTGTAGGACATGCTAAACATTCTTCAAAGGCGAACAGTTAATGAATATGTAACTAGAAGAAAAAACCGAAAGTAAATTTATTAGTTGCCAGGGTTAGTATGCAACAGTGCCCGATGCGTTTGTGTGCATGTAAAATATGAATGTGGGTGTTCAATCACAAATTCCCACGCTCAAGGACTACAGTCTTAAGATATTGCATAGCTTTTATCGCTGCCTTTGAGTCCTTTAAGCGCGGCGACCGAATCAAGAAATTACGTAACGTAAGGAAAATAAAACCTGACACCCGAAGCTCGCACGGATGGAGACAAGTATGTAAAACCAGTATAAATGTAATTGTGTGTGGTGACTTTAATGTGAATATATTAGAAGATACATCTTTGAGTTTAAGATTTAAGAATCTGTTTGGATCATACAATCTTGATAACATCTTTTTGGAGCCTACTAGGATCACTGCCACCACTGCCAGGTGTCTGATAATATATTCACTGACATGGTGCCACACAAAAAAGAAATAATAAATAAACTACATTCTGATCACTGTGGACAGATGTGTGCTTTTACTATGAAAAACAAAAAGGTGGTAACACGAGATATCACCGTAGTGCCCAAAACTGTGACCCGTATGGAAGATTTTAAAATAAAACTACTTAATAAACTACCCCACTTAGATTAGAGTGATGATCCTATACTTTGTCCATTCGTTTATTTTCTTTTTGACAGCTCACGCCTATAAATTACCGTTTTTTTTTTCGGAATAATGTACTACAGTAATGTCGTACTTTATTGACGGTGAAGGTACTTTAGTGAAGTGGCCTGTGCATAACAAACAACCACAGACTATAAAACATTACTTGAAATACGATAAATCGATCATATGATAAAGTGCGGCGGCAGTCCCCAAGTGCCACATGTCTTTTTTTTATCTAGTTATATAAACAACAACACAATACAAGGTTATAAGTACAATTACATAATTGTGCCATCAGCAACATTTACCACATAGTAGTAAAGTAACATTAACAGTTTGTATGTTCCACTGTAGCGCCTAAACTACTGAATCGATTTTAATGAATAGAATGTCAATAGATTTGTAACAATTGTTTTGAAGTCGTAGGGTAATAGTTTAGTTTTTAAACTTTTTCTTGTTAACACCCTTGGGTTTGGCTTCACTTGTTTTAACCATATTTGATCTCCCTTCATACCAATGAAGAGAGTTCAAGTCGGCGGGTTTTCTTATACTCCTGACCACTGTCGCTCATGTTCATCTACATATCAAGAGTCACCGCAGCCCTTTGACTATCTTACTCCGAAGTCCAGAGGTATTCCTCTGGACTTCGGAGTAAGATAGTCCTCTCCTTCCTATTGGAAGGAGAGGAAACTTTTACTGTGACGTCTGTATAAACATACTACTTTTTGTCCAGCGGCTCTGCGCGTAATGTCAGATATCGCGGTAAAAAGAAGCCTATATGTTATTCTGATGTATAAGCTATATACTGTAAAGTTTAATCTAAATCCGTTCAAAAGTTATTGCGTGAAAGAGTAACAAACATTCACACTCACGAACTTTCGCCTTTATAAAATTAGTGTTATGGTTGATGTCACTATGGACGACATTTAGAAATTATTGGTTTCTAAAATAATAATTTAATAATACACACATCAAAAGTGTCTAGGGATCAACATATGTGTCTAGAGATCAACATATATTTTTGCAATAACTTTTCTCCTGATTGATATTAATTAAAATTTTCTTTAAGGATTCATCAAATAAAGTGTTTTCGTTTGTCACAGTAACGATAAACCAAGTCACCTTTGCATTAATAAAGAAATTTGCCATTTTCCTAATAAAGGGATTTTTGACATTTGAACCACTAACATTAAAGTTCGAAAAAAAGACTGAAATAACAGTTTTCTTTAAAATTTTATTAGGTAACTTAAACAAATAATAATCCGTGTTTCTACCGCGAACACTAACAACACAAGAACATCGGTTTGGCATACTCAAAATGAGTTCATCCAAACACGCTGTGGAATGGCCGCCCATGTTCGTTGCAACAACAAAAAAAGGTCTTCTTGCGACTGGATACCCTCCATATTCGGCAGAGCTCTTCTCTGTAGCATATCCCATGCATGCTCAATCGGGTTCAAGTCTGGCGACTGAGCAGGCCAGGGCCAAAGCCACATCTCAATCTCAAGAAATCCGCATAAAAATGCTTGATCCCTAGACACTTTTGATGTGTGTATATAAAATGTTACTGTTATTTCTGTAAAACAATCTTGATATCAAATATGCAGTCCTACTTTATAGCAGAACTAGCTTTTGCACGCGGCTTCGCTCACGCAGACTTTCACCCCCTGATTTACCACTTAGGGGTGGAATTTCAAAAAATCCTTTCATGGTGCTCACTTACGTTATATTAGGTCTTTACCTATGAAATTGCCTTTCGTACTGGTCATTTCAAATAAAAAAAAGTTTGTAATGGCTCTGTATTCTAAATTCAAATTAATTTTGTTTTAAAACCATGACATTCTATTTACAAACTCAGTCTTTTGTTTTTTGATTAGCGTTGTATTTTCATTACATTTGAACATTTTTCGTCATAAAGTATACTTTAAAATTTCGTGTAATTATGGAATATGAGTTCCGTCGTGGCACCAACGCGACACAAACGGTTCCGGTTCCGTTCTGGAAATTTTGACTTGAAAAATGAAGCTCGTGGTCGTCCGGAGACTTTGGTTAACAATAATGAATTAAAGGCGATTGTGGAAGCTGACGAAACTCAATCTACAGCTGCGCTAGCAGCAGCTTTTAATGTAAGCATCAAAACAATATTGATCCATTTGCGACAAATTGGCAAGGTAAAAAAGCTTGATAGATGGGTGCCCCACGACCTTAACGATCGCCAGCGCAACGTACGCGTCGAGACCTGCCTTGTGCTGCTCAACAGGCAAAGAAATTAAGGGATTTTGAAACGAATTGTTACGTGCGACGAAAAATGGATTCTGTTCGACAATCGAAAGCGCTCAGCAAGTTGGTTAGACCCTGGTTCAGCACCAAAGCAATGCCCTAAACCAAAAATGACCCCTAAAAAGGTGATGGTCACTGTTTGGTGGTCTAGTGCGGGTGTGATTCACCACAGTTTTTTACAAAACGGCATGAGCAATTAATGCATATGTGTACTGTGAAGAACTGGAGAGAATGATGGAGAAGCTTGTACATCTGCAACCAGCTTTGGTCAATCGGTCGTCCCCACTGCTCCTTCACGACAACGCGCGACCCCATACTGCGCAACAGACAGTCTCCAAGCTGCAAGAGCTGGGGTTGGAAGCTCTCCCTCATCCGCCATACTCACCAGACCTTGCACCTATCGACTATTACTTTTTCCAAAATTTAGACAACTTTTTAGTGGGTAAAAAATGCAAATCCCGAGAGGCAGTACAAAATGGCTTTGAAGAGTTTGTTGCCTCCCGTCCAGCTGATTTTTACAAGAAGGGCATCAATAAACTGTCAATGCGTTGGCAAAGATGCGTCGATTGCATGGGTGATTACTTCGAATAACAGAAATAACAAAGTTTGAAAAAATAAGTACTTCCACTTATTGCATACAAAACGGCAATTTCATAGGTAAAGACCATTATAAAGAACCTATATGCAAAATTTCAGGTTTCTAGGTTCAGCGGTTTGGGCTGTGCGTTGATCTCTGGGTATGTCAGTCAGTCAGTCACCTTCCTCTTTTACAAGCTTTTTATTAACTTGCAATGTAGGTATGTATGTATGTTAGGGTGGAATCTTGCAACTCAAATTTGAAGCAGATATCTTCAACCGATTTTGCTGAAATTTTGCAAGCATATGTATACAGCGTGACAATACAATATATTATAATGACATGGGGCTGATCTGGTACTGGAGCTGGAAGGTGGCCATAGGAACTATGTAAAGAAACGTCGCAACACCATCGAGTTTGGACTCGTTTGATTCGGATTATTTTTCTTATCAGGTTCCAATAAAAGCTTGTTTTTAAAAAGTTTTTTTAATTAATTTAAGATGAGATTTATTTAGTCACTTTGTCAAAGAATACTTAAATAAAAAATAGACCATATTCTATTTCATATATTTCTGAACACTATTTGTCATGATAAATTACTCAATAATTTCACAACAATAAACAAACAGTAAGAAACACAATTACTCAGAATAAGGTAATTTAAAACGAGAAATCTAACTCGCAACAAACAACCGTTTATTATTAGTTCTATATTATTACGCCACTACGAGTTGAGTGATAAGGAGCATATAATATTAAAATAAATGTCCGAGTACGCCATTACATTCATATAAATCGACAGAGAAACGTTCTTGCTAAGAATAGCAGCTAAAATTATATATACATGTGATATATTAAAACTGATAGTCAGGTAAAACCGGTTGAACTAGTAGCCGACCCCAAATCTTGGTAATGATAAAGGCTAGGAAGATGATGATGGGACTGAAGTCGCGACGGAATAGATTTTGATAATAAATGGGGACATTAGTGGGCTTATATGTACTTGAAATGGGTATATTTGTAAGGAAACATCCTTACTTATTTGAAAGGGCTTCAGATACGACTTTCAAAATTGGCAAACTATCAAGAGACCCTACTAAATTAGCCTTACCTAAGTGCAACACAACATACAGTAAAAGAAATAGTAATATAATGGCGGTAAAGATTTTTAATGGAATCCCCAAAGAAATCAGAGAGCTACCAATAAATCACTTTCAGAAGGAATCGAGGGTCTGGTTGATCAAATGACTATTGCATCAAATATATGACATGACTTAGTTTATAAGATTTAAATTTCTAAACAATTGACATTTTTTAATTTATTTTTTGACATTAATTTGTAAAATTAATTAGACACCATAAAATACTTGTTGTTCTTGGTTGTTGCTAATCCATATAATAAAATTATAATTGTATATTTGCATGCCGAATTCAGTAGGCGAAATATGAAGAACGAAAACTAGCCCTAAGATCACTATTGTACCATATTTCTAGCAAATAAAGAATCTATCTATCTATCTAATAATTATAATTCCGGAATAATATTTACTTCGCTTATTTCTTAAAATATTGGACAATTACGTATAATTCATTGTGCTATGATAACCTTTAACTTTGATATAAGAAATATATGCATATCATATGGCTTTGTCTATGTAACTATCATTGTATTGTATTAGAGCCGTGTTCAAAAACAGGACGGACTCTATGGTATAGGTGAAGTCGAGAAGACAAGTCACTGATGGTAAGTGATTACCAACACTCATCATCATCATTTCAGCGGAAAGACTTGAGACCTTTCAGGGAGATTATGTGCATAGCTGTACATAAACTCCCTGAAAGGTTCTCCCCAGCAACCGGTCCTGTGCTAGCAGCGTCTTATAGTAGACATGATATGATACCGTGCCTCGGAGAGCACTTACACTCCGATCCTGCGCTTGATCTTTCCCGGTCGTGTCGGTTAACCGTCCCATCGGATTATGAGAGTGAGTCTGCGCACACACTTGCGCACTATAATATATCCTGCGTAGTTGGCTGGTCTCCATTGAGACTGGCCGCCGTGGCCGTAATCGGCTAGGAGAAATCATTATCATAGTGGGCATAAACCTCCTTTCAGAAGGAAAGCCTACATCCAGTAGTGGAATATTAAATGGTTATGATTATACAATTGTAAGAGACCTATAAGATTCAATAAACTCAGGTTCCTACACTACGTTAGACGAAGACTCCACTCCACTCTCCACTCTAGAAGACTTCTACCCCAGCGGTTGACAGTTCTGCGGCTAATATGGCCAGCCCACTGCCGCTTCAGCTTGGTCCGGTGGGCTATATCGATCGCCCCATTTTGAATGTGATCCCTCAGATAAACGCCAAGCATAGCCCTTTCCATAACACGCTGAGCGACTTTGAGGTACCAACCGTACCATAAGTGCCTTGACTGCACGGTTGGCCTAGTGGTTTAAGCAATCGCCACGCAGTATTCCACTTCGCCACATTGTGGGTTTAAATCCCACATGGGATTTGTGTGATTCACATTGTTCTGAGTCTAGGTGTTCTGTGTTCGTTTCTTGTATGTTTGTTAAGTCCCCCGCGACACAGGATGTATATTCTTAATGCGGGAGTTGTCTTTTTAAAAAAAGTGTACACGTGTCACCTCCATATGTCACGAGTTATTTTTGAATGAAATTAATAAGCTTTTTAAACAATGGGAAATTTTGCCAAGTAAGTGAACTAATTAAAGCTCATATCTTAGGGTAAACCGCAGCTCAATTACTTGCACCATAAACACCGTCGCTGGAAATGTATATTATACGTAATTATGTATTTAAATTAATACTAGTTGTTTATTACGAATATACTAACTAATAAAGACGTAGAGAATATTTGGTTCGATAAATACAAGTAAAATTTTAACAAAATTAAAATCGACTTCAATGTTCGACTCGATTTCTCTTGGATGTCATCATCAGATGTTAGTGTCCTTATCATAGTACCACCGTTGGGAGATCTCCTTTCCATTAAAAAAAGAATCATCAAAATCAGTTCACAAACGACAAAGTTATCCGCGAACACACATACAAAAAAACATATACGGGCGAATTGAGAACCTTCTCCTTTTTTGAAGTCGGTTAAAAATACGCCAAAAATTGTCTACCCCTTCTCTAATACAAGCATGAATGTACTATGTTTCATAAACATTTATAATAAACTAGCTGAACCCCACGGTGTTCGACACTAACCGCGGGTAACGCCGCAGGACAAAGCCAGTCTAAAAAAAAGTAGCCTAAGTTAGTCCTTAGATCATCAGATATCTGCCAGTGAATGTCCCGTCAAAATCGGTCCAGCCGTTTAAGAGATTATCCGTAACAAACAGACAGACGGACAAAAATTGTAAAAAACTATATTTTGGTATATATACCGTGTATATACATATGGATTTATTAAAAAGCGGTTATTTTAATATTACAAAAAGACACTCCAATTTTATTTATTTGTATAGATGTATACAAACAAACGGACAGCATTATTAATAGATATGACAACATTCGGGGTACTGATAACGTCTCAACGCAGACGTCCAATCTTGTTATTATGTAAATACTCTTTATATACATGTTTTGTTGCATATTTACGAGAATTTGAACTGAAAAAATTGACATGAGTATACGTATTAGCAATATTTATTAGAATAGTTATAACTAGTTGAAGAAATTACACGATATGAAGTGTAGAATAACGTTTTTTTATCAAGATCAAGTGCTGAATACATGGACAATGTATTTGTGATATAAATAATAATGTGATTGAAGATAAAACAACATTTTTGTAGCAAGTTTGGTGTAATATCAGTGATTTAAGGTTATTTCGAATAACTAGTTATGTGAAAAACTATATACGTTTTATAAACGATATGCACATTTCGCTTAATAGACAATAACGAGTTTTTTGTGAAAAAAAAAAAGATAAAATGTGGGCAATATACTTTCTTATTGTTTTAGTGAATATATACAGTATCCATGGAAACGAAATTGGTCCAGAAATTGGGACAAGATCCAGAAGATATGCTCGAAGTTCCGATAGAAATTCAAAAGTATATAGTTCTTATCAAAGTTATAGTAATTATGTTAAAACTCCAACCGTACCTATAAGTGATAATAATTTTGTACAAAGTACAGCTAAATACAACAATGTAAGATACGATAATAACTATTATTCTAACAATAACAACAGAAATAATGGTGCCGCTAATAACGGTGCCGGGTTAAATGGATATCGTTATACAACAGCGGTGACCAACTCAAATTATAATGACTATAATGGTAATTATTACTATGAAACGACGCCAACCAGTTACAATAACTATATGTCAAGTACATATACATACAATAATGTAAGACGTGATTACAATAATAACTACAAAAATAATAACATGCATACGACTTATAACGGTACCGTTATTAACAATATACCGGTGACCAATTCATCTTATAACCAAAACCCCGAATATAACGGCAGCTATAACTATGAGAATAACGGTATGTATAACCCTTTTAACAATACCGGCTTAAATAGATACCGTTATTTCAACTTGACACAAACAAATAATTTCCCTGGATACAGAGTTAATGGAACACCGGTATATCAACCGGGACAAATAACTATACCGAAACATAACACAACTGGTTTTTCTAATAACCTTTATCCCATATCTGGGTACAACACTACTGGATACACACCAACACCGGGATACGGCAAACCAAACATACCAGATACGTATAATTATCAAGATCCAAATCAGAGTAATTTTAAAGGATATTTTCAAGAAAACATTACATCCACACCGAAATACGGAATTCCAACACCCGGTACGGAATTAACACCGGTTACACCGGATGACGACAGCGACACGGATATAAATGTGACTCAGATAGCGTGTCTGTTGTGTAATATCGGATGTCCGGCGAATCATTCTAGAAAAGGATTTTATTGCGTACCCAATGATTTTGATTATCAATGATATATATGGAATATTGTTTTCCCTCCATTTGTGATGTCATCAAATAAAGTATATAATATTCTCGAATGTACATTGGTGTGTATTATAAACATTAGACATATGATATTGTAAGTAAACTAAGATGACGATGCGGCGCGGCGGCCGCATGTCGCACTTCAGTATTAATATTAAATGAGCTCACGCATTAAACGGATGTTTCATTGTGTACTCACTTGTGCTCGCTTACCTTAGACACTACATACATAAATCGGAATCTATACAATGTTGGTTTAATTTTTCCCCTTTTTACCCAACTAGGGCAAAGCCAAATGGTAGGGTAATACTTATGGCAGTCTATGTCAATTTGTAAAATACTAAATTGATTTTAATGAATACTAGCAACCCGCCCCGGTTTCGCACGGTTTCTTTACGGAAAATATCACATAGCCTGTGTTACTCTGAGATGTGCGGCTTAATTTTTTCCGACGTCTTTAACAAATATCGTTACATTTTAGTCAATTTACTCAAAAAATTAACAAATTATATACGCTCATGGTCATCTGCTTATCAAGAGGGCAAGGTCGTTGCCGCCCTTTGACTATCTTACTCCGAAGTCCACAGGGATAGGATGGGAGAGGATAGTTTTTGCCGGCGGCTCTGCGCGTATATGTCGGATTTCGGTAAATAGTATCAAATGTGTTATTCTGATGTAAGTATAAGACATATTACTGTAAAGTTCCATATAAAACCGTTTAGTAGTTTTTGAGTGAAAGAGTAACAAATGTCTATACATCCTCACAATATTGGTAGGAAGATCGATTGGTTGGTTGACGTCACTTTCGACAATGAAGTAAAGAAATTATTGGTTTCTAAAATGTTACTGTTATTTTTGTAAAACAATCATGATATCAAATAGGCATTCCTACTTTATATCGGAAGTAGCTTTTGCACGCTGCTTCGCGCTCACGCAGACTTTTAACCCCTGATTTACCCCTTTAGGGGTGGAATTTCAAAAAATCCTTTCTTAGTGCTCACTTACGTTATATAAAGAACCTACATGCAAAATTTCAGGGTTCTAGGTTCAGCGGTATGGGCTGTGCGTTGATCTCTCTCTATGTCAGTCACCTTCCTCTTTTACAAGCTTTTAATTAACTTGCAATGTATGTATTTATGTATGTATGTTCGGGTGGAATCTTGCAACTTAATTTTGAAGCAGATATCTTCAACCGATTTTGCTGAAATTTTGCAGGCATATGTATACAGCGTGACAATACAATATTATAATGACATGGAGCTGATATGATGCTGGAGCTGGAAGGTGGCCATAGGAACTCTGTAAAGAAACGTCGCAACACCATTGAGTTTGGACTCGTTTGATTCGTCTTTTTTTTCTTATTAGGGCATTCCAATAAAAGCTTATAAAATAATTTATTATATACATAGAAGTTTTTTTGTTATGGAATTGGCCGGCAAACGAGCAGACGTATCGCCTGATGGTAAGCGATCACCACCGCCCATGGACACCTGCAACACCACAAGCGTCACAAGTGCGTTGCCGGCCTTTTAGGGATGGGGGGGGAGGTAGGGGGATTGGGGTATGGGCCTCCGGTATCCTCACTCACTCTGTGAAACACAGCGCAAGCACTATTTCACAACGGTTTTCTGTGAGGCCGTGGTATCACTCCGGTCGAGCCAGCCCATTCATAAATACTTCACATAATTTTCATGATAAATTACTCAATAATTTCACAACAACAAACAAACAATAACAAACACAATTACTCAGAATAAGGTAACTTAAACGAAAATTCTAAAACGCAACAAACAACCGTTTATTATTAGTTCTATATTATTACGCCGCTGCGAGTTGAGTGATAAGAAGCATATAATATTAAAATAAATGTCCGAGTACGCCATTACATTTATAATTCGATAGAGGAACGTTCTTGCTAAGAATAGCAGCTAAAATTATATATAGAGTGAAGGCATTTGTGAAGTGTATTTTAATATGTGTTCTTCTGTAAATAAACTGAACTAATCACGTAATACTATAATTATAAATTCGTGTTACTACGCAATTATAGAAACATATTAACTTGAAGAAGAGACAGATTTTGCCATCAATTTGGCAAAATGTACCCCGTATATTTAGCTGTTGGATTAATCAATATATTAGCAAAAAGTAACAACTATGGAATCAAAATTAACGATACAGGAATGGATATAAGAGTGCGCCGCGACATCCATCATTTGCCAATTTTAAATGTCAACCACAATAATTATTATAAGGTAGATAATGTCAGAGAAAAAAGGGAATTACCATACCACCAGATTGAAAAACTGGAAAGCGGTCATAACGTAAATTATTCCACAAGACATAATCGCACATCTCATAAACGAAGAAAGCATAATCACGGTATGTATATACCCCGCACTAGAACTCGACACCACAAAACAATCGTCAATAATTCCAATAATAAAACAATCGACTATCAACCAGATTTAACCAGGTATAAACCTGATAACCTGATACTAGAAACCGGATATAATCAGGCACGTTTACACAAAAGACAGTCACTGCCTACACCACAAGCGTACAGCAAACCTGAAGGGACTACTTCCAAGCCTCTGTTGAAGAAAATTTGGTCATTTTTCTCTGGAAGTAAAACAACAACATCCAGGAATGAAATTCCAACACCGGGTGTGGGAAATAACAACGGTGTTAGTGCCCAATTGAAGAAGAAGAAGAAACGTAAAATAATTCCAGCGTGCATTCTTTGCGATACTAAATGTCCGATAGGATACGAGAGGCAAGAATCATACTGCATAAGTAATGATCCAGATTACGAATAGTAATTGTCCATCTTTATTAGGCTGGAGTGTGTGTTTTCATCCCAAAAATTGTTTCAATAGCTTATCTATAAAGAGAGGTTATCTGACATGACATTAATAGATAAATTGGGACACTAATTAGAGGTTCGAACTCTCTAAATGTCTTTAAAGTTTTAGGAGAGAGTTGGGTCATTGCCTTTCTTATCCGTCAGCTTCCTTCAACTACCAACATCAACAGTTTATTGGATCATGTATATCAGTAGTTTGTTTATCATAGTACAGGCTTTGTCTAGTTTGGGATCCTTATGATCGTGTGTGGTGTTTGAGGAATCTTCACAAAGCGCGTTTGGCTATAGGCTCTTCTAATCTTCTATCTACCTCTTAGTGGACTACACAATGGACGACAGCGGGATTTCGGCTGTTTTTAATTATCAAATAGTGTTTTTGTAAATAGAATTATGTTTAATAAAGATTTTTTTATAAAAAAACGTTCAGTCAGTCATTTTAGTTGCCTACTATACTAGCTGCATCCTGCGGTGTTATGTTCTGTTGGTATTGTTATGTAAAAAAGGCGGCCAAGTGAGAGTCGGACTCGCCCATGAAGGGTTCCGAAGCAGCAAATAACATAATATAAAAGTTCTTGTAGTTCGTTGTAACTTTGATCGATGTTTTAATAGTGTTTCTTTTTCTGTTTACGATTTATGACGTATTAAAAAAAACTACTTACTAGATCTCGTTCAAACCAATTTTCGGTGAAAGTTTGCATGGTAATGTACATAATATTTTTTTTTTAGTTTTATCATTCTCTTATTTTAGAAGTTACAGGGGGGGACGGACATTTTACCACTTTGGAAGTGTCTCTAGCGCAAACTATTCACATTAGAAAAAAAATATATTAGAAACCTCAATATCATTTTCGAAGACTTCCTATGGGTTTGATGAAAAAAAAATTTTTGAGTTTCAGTTTTAAGTATGGGGACCCCTAAAATTTATTGTTTTTTTTAAATTTTTGTGTAAAAATCTTAATGCGGTTCACAGAATACACCTACTTACCGAGTTTCAACAGTATAATTCTTATAGTTTCGGAAAAAAGTTGGCTGTGACATACGGACGGACAGACAGACAGACAGACATGACGAATCTATAAGAGTTCCGTTTTTTGCCTTTGGCACGGAACCCTAAAAACCGCGCGTAACACCTAGGGGCTCAGCTATACATAAAAACCTACCTCTTGAATCACTCTATCAGTTTCTGATATATTTATAAGGAACCTTTGTAATATGTTAAACAGTGTCCTATGGTAGATAACTATCTTGAAATAGTTATCTACCATTTAACACTGTTTCAACACTTCATCAGGAACTGGTGAAACTACCCCTTAGTTTATTTAATATTTCTTTACCATGAAAGATGTAATATTTTAATTTGCTTTTAAAAGGCATCTTCCGTATTAGGAATACATACATCCTGTGTGAAACGGACACAAAGAACACCCAGCCTCAGAACAACAATTTTTACTTTATACAAAGTGTTGTCCCATGTGCGATTTGAACCCATAACACTTGGTACAGTAGAAAGCTGCGTGGCGACCGCTTAAACCACTCCGTGTATTTTTCTATGCACTTCAAATTAAATAGTTTTTGGGTCAAATCTAATACGTAGATACAGTATGTCAGTGACTTTAAATCGTATTAATATTTTCAATGCGAAAGTGTTTCAATATGTATGGATTTTTGTTAATCTTTCACCCAAAAACTATAGAACGAATTTATACGAAACTTTAAAGTAATATAGCTCAAACATAAGAATAACACATCGACAATTTTAGCGCAATATCCGACATGAACGCGGGCGGAGCCGCAAGCAAAAGCTAGTAAACAATATTTATAGTTCACTGATAGTTAGTCTAGTGGTTATTAATACTGACTTCTTATCCTAAGTTCGTGAATACGATTCAACTTAGGATAACAAATTGTGTGGTGAGTGCAATCATACATTTTAAAAGAAAAGTTATGCTAATTTCAGCACGGTTGGGCCGGCTCGACCGGGGCGGTACTACCCTCGCACAAAAGACCAACCTAAAATGTCACCATTCGTGTATCCGTCTTTCGTTGGCAAGTGCGAGACCGGAGGACCACTGATGCTGAAGCATCTCAATAGGCAGCCATGGTGTGGGTCACCATGCTTGTCTGTATTCGCAATGAGTATGGTGACCACCACTCTTGGATTCTGCTTATGTTTTCCATCAGGCAGAGTAGAGTCTCTTTCACAGGCTCATACATAAAAAAAAACAGTTGTCAAGTAACTATAACAGCTCTGCTTAGTTTGGGACTAGATGGCGTTGTGTGTTAGATGTCCGAAAAACTATTATTATTTAGAATAGAATGCACCCATTCCATCTATAATTTTTATGCATCTTTAAATACTTTAAAATGAATTCACTTTCCGTTCTTGTACACTTAGATTTTTCAAAGTACGCAATAGATTTGGATACGGTTTGCTTAATAAAGAGAAAAGTTAATATGCAAAGTATTTATATGCAAAATTTCATTGAAATCGGTGTAGCAGTTAAGCAGTGCAAGCGTAACAGAGAAATTTACTTCTGAACTTATAATCTTATAAATTAAATTCTCGTGTCACGATGTTAGTTACCATACTCCTCTGAAACGGCTGGAACGATTTTTACGAAATTTGGTGTGCATATCGGGTAGGTATGAGAATCGAAGGTTCACCGTGGGAGAGCCACGCTTCGGCATGAATGGGTCGGCTCGACCGGAGTGATACCACGGCCTCACAGAAAACCGGTGTGGAATAGTGCTTGCGCTGTGTTTCACCGAGTGAGTGAGGATACCGGAGGCTCATACCCCAACCCCTCCCCCTATCTCCCCCCCATCACCCAAAGGCCGGTAACGCACTTGTGACGCCTCTGGTGTTCAGCTAGTATCAGTATAGATATGCAGTCCTCAATCGCATTATAAAAATTGTTCTGTAACCCGTATTGTTTGTTGTCTATGTTTTCCTATAATACTTCACATTTAGACCTGATGTATTAACCCAATAGGATTTTCCGTGTAGCAATTAAAACACAACAAAACAACCACTCATCTATGTATATAAAATTCCTGACTTAGTCATCAACGCTGAGCCTAACAAGTACAAATTATTAAAAATAAAAAACCCGACTGCGCGATATTTAACAATAAAAACATATAAGTTTTATTTAAATTCGTAATCACCGTAAAAAAATCTTTATTTTGTTACCACACTCGATGTATTTTGAAAACATTTTTTTTATATATGTATTACTTTTTGCACCAAAATCCTTATTTTTCCTTTTTTTTAAATTTTCATGTACCCAGTGTCACTCTCACGACTAAGACGAATCTATTGACACCACTCACATAAAAATACGACAAGCCGTTAAGGCTCTAGGGCGTGCCAACGAAATATACATACATACATACACTCGAAAAACATAACCCTCCTTTCGCAGTCGGGTAATAAATAATAATAAATTCATTTATTCCCTCCTCTCACAAAACTTACTTGTACAAGTTTACAAAATGCAACTATAATTAGGTAACTTCGTGAGAGATTGGTGCCTGAAGTAGGATTAAAAAAGCGGCCAAGTGCGAGTCGGACTCGCCCATGAAGGATTCCGTAGGAGCAAGTAACATAATATCTATAGTAACTTTGATCGATGTTTTAATAATAGTGTTTTTTTTTCTGCAGTTTATGATTTATGACGTATTAAAAACACTACTTACTAGATCTGCTCAAACCAATTTTTGGTGGAAGTTTGCATGGTTAATGTACATCATATATATATTTTAGTTTTATTATTCTCTTATTTTAGAAGTTACACACATTTTACCACTTTGCAAGTGTCTGTCGCGCAAACTTTTCAGTTTAGAAAAAAAAAGATATTAGAAACCTCAATATCATTTTTGAATACCTATACATAGATACCCCACAGGTATGGAATTGATGAAAAAAAAAATTGAGTTTCAGTTAAGACCCCTAAAATATATTGTTTTTTTTTTCAATTTTTGTGTAAAATTCTTAATGCGGTTCACAGAATACATCTACTTACCAAGTTTCAACAGTATAGTTCTTATAGTTTCGGAGAAAAGTGGCTGTGACATACGGACGGACAGACAGACATGACGAATCTATAAGGGTTCCGTTTTTTGCCATTTGGCAAGGGAACCCTAAAAACCTGTAAATACAGGTCTCAAGGGCCCTCCCGAGGAATCTATACAAAGCTAGTTGTGGATTGATTGAGGCGTTAAGATGAAGAAATAATGAGACAACTATAATTATGTTGGCAGCTATGCTTTTTATGCAGTCAAGCACCCACTTAGATAGGATCTTTGGAAATTCCACCCCCGAGGGGCTAAAATCTATATTATCTATATATATAAAAGAGTAAGGTGACTGACTGACATACCCAGAGATCAACGCACAGCCCAAACCGCTGAAGCTAGAATCCTGAAATTTTGCATGTAGGTTCTTTATATAACATAAGGGAGCACTAAGAAAGGAATTTTCGAAATTCCAACCCTAAGGGGGTAAATCAGGGGATGAAAGTCTGCGTGAGCGAAGCTGCGTGTAAAAGCTAGTTATATATAAAAGAGGAAGGTGACTGACAGACATACCCAGAGATCAACGCACAGCCCAAACCGCTGAAGTTAGAATCCTGAAATTTTGCATGTAGGTTCTTTATATAAAGTAAGTGAGCACTAAGAAAGGAATTTTGGAAATTCCACCCCTAAGGGGGTAAATCAGGGGATGAAAGTCTGCGTGAGCGAAGCCGCGTGTAAAAGCTAGTTAAAGATAAACGCTAGGGTATAGGAGTTCGTCACTTTCAAAGTTAGAAAACGAAATTTTCACATAGTATTAAATGAAGTCACTTCCGTTGTCTGTTCGCTTTGATATTTTAAACTACTCCACGGATTTTAAGTTTTTTATTTTATGGACAGGGCAAACGAGCAGACGTATCGCCTGATGGCAAGCGATTACCGCCGCCCACGGACACTCGCAACACCAGAGGCGTCACGAGTGCGTTGCAGGCCTTTGGGGGATGGAGAGAGGAATGGGGCTCACTCACTCGGTCAAACACAGCGCAGGCGCTGTTTCACACTGGTTTTCTGTGAGGCCGTGGTATCACTCCGGTCGAGCCGGCCCAGAGAAGCCTATGCCCAGTATTGGATTGCAATAGGCTGTCGATGATGTGTGCTGAAGCATATTTGTAATACTAGTCATGATCCATAAACCAGTTTAAAAACAACCTCATTGTATCATCAAAGGGATTTACACACCTCATGCTGGGGATTTTCCTCCTGCAGTATGTGGAACGAATCAAAACCTCAAACCACAAGGTACATGCAATTGGCACAAACAATTTGTTTCTCCTAATAATTTATTCCTTGTTACGTCATGAAGCATAAACTTAAGAAGTACGTTGCGATATTCTGAAATGGATATTATTAATTGTCGAGTAGTCGGTGTGTACTGTAACGACACAGCTAGTCAGTCGTCGGTGCTAATAACGCTATAACGAACAATTTTATTCACTATGTGTGACAAAATCACATTTTTTATTAAACTGTTCTCGCTATTATAATAATCTCGTGAAGATATTTAAAGCATCAATTCAGTGCCGAAGGTCAAGGGGAGTTCATATATGTTTACTATTAAACATAGTGCATTTCAGACAGGTGAGGCTGGATTGAGTACTGAAAGAAGCGATCCTGAAACCTATAAGCCAAAAGACTACAAATTCCCTGCGTTCCATTAAAGGTGGCAAATAAATAAAAATGTGGCCAACATATCTATTGTTTGGATTTTTAAACGTGTACGCTCAACATCACAATTATGGAATCAATATTAGTGATACAACAATGGATATTCGAGTGAGGAGAGATGTTCAAGAAACGGAGGGACTTGCAGACATACCTCATATATCGACAGATTCTATTCAAAGTTACAATACTAACAGAGAAAAACGCGAAATACTAAATCCTTCCAAAGCTAATATTACAAGCAATAATGATTGGCGAAACAATTACGTGTGGAGTAAGATAAAAAGTCACAAAAATCAAAGAAACAACACTAGTCATAACAATCCGGTAACCGGTAATATAAACGGTACCCGGAGATATACGCAACATACAATCATGCCGAGGTATAACATGACCGGGTTTAAATTCGATACCCTATATCCCGGTTCTGACTACAATTCAACAGCTTATAATAGCCATATATTGAAAAATGTTAAAACAAATACCGGTAACAACACCGGTAGTAATTTTACCAATGCGGTTCTTCCAGGAAACGGAAATACAACACCCGGACGAGATGTAACACCATTAACACCCGGTAAGTTGGGTGTTAACGGTTCAAAGAAAATGATCCGTGCTTGTTTGCTATGTAAAATTCCATGTCCAGTTGGGAGACACAGGGACGAATCGGGCCTGTTCTGTTTTCCGGATGATGCGGAGTATTAGTACCGAACAGTCTCTGCGAGTATTTTTTTTATAAATTTAGTAGTTATATAAGTTTAAATAAACCATTTTATTAAAAATAAATTTACATTACAAACAATATTTTCATACAAAAAAATGTAAATATTGTTATAATTTTATGTAAATATTGTTGTTTCCCCTTTTTTTTTAAACTTATTTCCTAGTATTTTAATTTAATTTTAAGATAATATATTATGTTGTATTATATATTTTAATAGTTATAATATGTAATTAAGTTGTTTAAGCTTTTTTTAATTTAATTTTATTAAAATGTATGTATTTACAAAAAAAAGCTTATATAGTTATTTAGTACCCATAACATAATCTATACAAATAAATAAAATTGGAGCGTCTGTTTGTAATATTAAAATAACTGCTTTTTAATAAATGCGTATGTATGTATACACGATACATGTACCAAAATAACATTTTTTTTAATTTTTTGTCTGTCTGTTTGTTCCGGGTAATTTCTGGAACGACTGGACTGATTTTGACGGGACTTTCACTAGCAGATAGCTGATGATCTAAGGAGTAGCTAAGGCTACTTTTTTGACTAACTTTGTTTCGTGGCGTTGCCCGCGGTACGAAAACAACCGCGGGTAACACCGCGGGGTTCAGCTAGTATATTGACATAATTTAATAAGTAGGTAATTATTTCGATCGTGGATCGTGTTTTTTAACTTTGCAAATGATGAACTGTTAATTTCTTATTTTACCATCTAAAATGTCTTCAAAACAGTGCTAAGTAAGTGTGTATGACATTATTTTTTTAATTAAAAATATAATTACTTAATATTATTATAATGTTTAATTTTACGTAATCTTAAATGCGTTGTCCAATATCCCAATTCTGTCAATAAATAAGTCATTGTTTATTTGTTTTTTATTTAATTCAGAATACAATTTTTATTTATTTGACAACTAGTTTTTGCTCGCGGCTCCGCCCGCGTGTATGTCGTGCAAACGAGGGAGGGGCTGGGGTACCAGGTATCCTCACTTACTCGGTAAAACACAGCGCAAGTGCTATTTCACACAGGTTTTCTGTGAGGCCGTGGTATCACTCCGGAGTGATACCACGGCCCCACAGAAAATCGAGCCCGCCTATTCCATAAAAAAAACCGAAAACTGTGTCGCGAAATGATTGACTCGTGTTGTATGTATGTTAGATTATTCGCTTTATATTATTTGAACTGTGACCGCCCAATGATAAATTTATCTTCATTTAAACATTTCGTTGAGTGGTCAACAACTAGAATTATACTAGTTTTCGTCCCCGACCTGTCTATAAATCCACAATTCGTCGAAAACTGTACCCTCACCGCTGACTACTACAATTTGACCATCTCCTGATAAATGAAACAGTTCGTTATCTATACAAATAAATAAAATTGGAGTGTCTGTTTGTAATATTAAAATAACCGCTTTTTACTAAATGTATATGTATGTATACACGGTACATACACCAAAATATTTTTTTTTTTCAATTTTTGACTGTCTGTCTGTTCCGGCTAATCTCTGGAACGGCTAGATTTATTTTGACGGGACTTTCACTGATAGGTAGCTGATGATATAAGGATTTATTTAGGCTACTTTTTTAAGACTAGCTTCGCCCCGCGGCTTTACCCGCGGTACGATAATAACCGCGGGTAATACCGCGGGGTTCAGGTAGTCTAGTATATATTTCAAGATAGATTTACACATATCACAAACGGCCGTATGATCCCAAACTAGACAAGCCACCACTACTCTGCTGATGCTTTCCATCAGGCAGAGTAGTCACTTTGACAGGCTCATATATCTAACTATCTATATATATAAACATTTCGTGTCACGATGTATGTGCGCGTTAAACTCCCATTTTACCCATTATACCGTGGGAGAGCCACGCTTCGGCATGAATGGGTCGGCTCGACCGGAGTGATACCACGGCCTCACAGAAAACCGATGTAAAATAGTGCTTGCGCTGTGTTTCACCGAGTGAGTGAGGATACCGGAGGCCCATACCCCAATCCCCCTACTCCTACCTCCCCCCATCCCCTTACCCCTACCTCCCCAACATCCCCCTACCCCTACCTCCCCCTCTATCCCCAAAAGGCCCACTTGTGATGCTTCTGGTGTTGCAGGTGTCCATGGGCGGCGGTAATCGCTTACCATCAGGCGATAGGTCTGCTCGTTTACCCGCCTATTACATAAAAAAAGAAAAAGAAAACTCTGAAACTACTGAACCAATTTTTATCAAATTTTGTAAGCATCTGTAATCTGGCCCAACTTGTTATTGCAAATTAAATGTTCATTATAAGACTTTAGTATGTATTTATCGGTTAGTTCTATAAAATCCTTATAGATGGCGGTTTGGCATCTAAGTTGCACAGGTATTCCTATTTCTAGATTATCCGGTAGATGGCGCCGTATTTCTATTTCTAGAATTTACGTAGACACGTAGAAAATATTTACAAAAAATATGCAGCGGGACGAAGTTCGCCGGGGCAGTAATATCTATATATGAATAAAAATGAATCGCCTAAATTGGATATTTCAGTTTTTTATTGTTAGGAGAAGGTTTGTACGAAAAAAAAATTGGAATTTTATTTTGAAGCTAGATGGCGCTGTGTGTCAGATGTCCGAAAATAATCATATACTAGCGACAAAGCCCGGCTTCGTACGAAAGTCTTTGAAATTCTCAGATTTCCTCAACTATAACATGCATGTATTACACAAATAAAACTTCCTCTTAAATCAATCTATCTATTGCTGAAAACTGCATTAAAATCCGTTGAGTTGTTTAAAATATTTAAAGGCGCGTATTCACCGAAATATTTGGCGATTTCAGTGTTTCCAACTCTTCAGAAAATCGCCAACTTTTGTTTCCATTGTGTCTACACCGAGTCGCCAACAATTTGAAAAACATTCCAACTAAGCGTCTCCACAGAGCCAATAAATATTTGCAACAAGCGTATTCTCTTGGTGTTTACCGCCAAAAACGGAAACACTGTTTCCCAACATTTGTTGCCAACACAAAAGTTGGCAACTTTTGTTCGGTGGAGACTCGGTTTAAGCGTACACACTGGGGAAGCGGTTTTATTTCTTGTCAAAACATAAAATATGTACTCACTTGGCGGTCGGAGCTGCTGGGGATGTTCCACCAGGTTGGTGATGGCATCCTCGTTCAGGTTCTCCACTATATCGTCTTCTCCAGTGTTGCAGGCGTCCACCCGCTGGATGTCAGTGCGGGAGTCACCAGCGCCAGGGTCGGGGCGACGCTTGTTCTCGCGTTCCTCAGGGGTCATGAGGATCACGCTGTCCCACCTGAGACGGAAATAATAATAAGTACATCGGATATCTGACAAACAGCGACATCTACCTTAAAACTAAACAAAGCTTTTTATATGAAAGCTAGATTGACTGACGGAATATTTGTATACTTTTTTTGTAAATAGATAAAACACTCAAACTCCGTAAGAAATACTTGCAGATCATTGATACATTTGGTCCGACCCAGAATTCTACCGTGGGAGAGCCACGCTTCGGCATGCATGGGCCGGCTCGACCGGAGTGATACCACGGCCTCACAGGAAACCGGTGTGAAATAGTGCTTACGCTGTGTTTCACCGAGCGAGTGAGGATACCGAAGGCCCATACCCCCAACCACTCTCCTCATCCCCTTCCCCATCCCCCAAATGCCAGCAACGCACTTGTGGCGCTTCTGGTGTTGCTACCACTTACCATCAGGCCCATAAAAAAAAAACAAATCCGAGATCTCAAGCACAGCAGTTGCATAAGCAACCACTGCGCCAACGAGGCTATCAGACGTCTAAGAAGCTTTTTCAGTTTAAATGCTGAAGCAAGTTCAATGAGCAACTACCAGGACAACAGCACTGCGAAGAGAAGGAACACTTGACACAAACCCTATACTAACCCGTCTGGTCAGCGTGGTTTAGAAAATCATACCTCCTTTTTCCGTTTCTTATATGTATGAGCCTGTCAAAATGACTCTACTTGATGGAAAACATGAGCAGAATCCAAGAGTGGTGGTCACCATACTCATTGCTGGTGCAGACAATGCAACAATGCAGCATGGTGGTCTGTCTCACGCAAGCTTCAGATTGGTTACCAATTTGCAAAGGGTCGTTCAACAATTGATGCGGGTGCAACTCTTTTGAGACATATATTTAGTGCATGGGAGAATTCGCAAGATGCGATAGGTGTATTTTGCGATCTTTCAAAAGCTTTTGACTGTGTAGAACATAACACGCTTTTTCTTAAACTTAGGCATTATGGTGTTAATGGTATTGCTTTGGAACTAATCGTTTCCTACTTGAAAGATAGAATTCAACATGTAGATGTCAATGGTGCGAGGTCATCTGGATTACCTGTTACTATGGGCGTTCCGCAGGGCTCCATACTGGGTCCTCTACTTTTTCTCATATATGTAAATGACTTACCATATTATTTAGAAGATCTCTGTGATATAGTTCTATTTGCTGATGATACGTCACTTATTTTTAAAGTCGATCGTAAGAAAACAGTTTTTGACGATGTGAATAGGGCACTAAATGATGTATTGAATTGGTTTACAACGAATAATCTCCTACTGAATTCAAATAAAACAAAGTGTGTGAGATTTACTATGCCAAATGTAAAACAACTAGGCACTAATCTAACTATAAATAATGAAATCATAAGTATTGTAGACTCAACAGTATTCTTAGGAATTACATTAGATAGTAAACTTCAATGGGGAGCCCAGATAGATAGCCTTGCGGGTAGACTTAGTTCGGCAGCTTATGCAGTATGGAAGGTACGTCAGCTCACTGATACGGACACAGCTAGGTTAGTTTATTTTAGCTACTTTCATAGCGTCATGTCCTATGGTATACTACTTTGGGGCAAAGCGGCTGATATTGAAACGATTTTTATTCTACAAAAACGAGCCATCCGCTCAATGTACAATTTAGGTGCTAGAGTCTCTCTTCGAGAGTTGTTTAAAGATATAGGTATTTTAACTGTTGCATCACAGTATATATTTGCTAATATTATGTTTGTTAGACACAACATTAATGACTACAAGAAAAACAGTGATGCACACAATATTAATACTAGAAACAAATCTAAACTCATTGGTACCTATCATCGATTACATAAGGTACACAACTCGTTCGAAGGTCTTGGTGTACGTTTTTATAATAAAATTCCTATACATGTAATCGACCTTCCTGTAAATAAATTCAAGCTAACTGTAAAAAATCACCTTATTAGGAAAGCCTACTATACGATCAACGATTATCTAAACGACAAACAGTCATGGGCTTAAGGTGTCATTAGAATTTAAATAGATACACACAAACTTCTTTGTCTTTTAATAAAGCTAAATATTAACAAACCATTGTTAGTTGAAAGTAATGCGTGGCGATTATCATGGTAATTTAATTAGTAGTGATTTTTATCAGTATCTAGACTATGGTTTGTCATGCTCACTAAAATGTCATTGCTTGCGGTGTCGTCGTGGGGCGGGTCGTTTCCTTCCCTCTGATATGGCGAAGGAGATGATGGCTGGTCCATGCGTCATACTCGTGAACGGGTGCTGCTTGGGGTGACTGGTCGGCCTAGTCAGCGATTCTTTAGACAATACTATTATTCTGGTTCGTTCAACTGCAACCCTAGCCTCTTAATCCAGTCACGAATTATTTTCAACAGTAGATTTTGCAACTGAATGTAAGTGGATGTGCACCTTGTTTCTATTTTGTTCTATGTTTAATAGACTCAAACCTTCAACGTTATCACTGAGTGTTTTTTGTTTGTTTGCGCGTTAGATTTTGGAGCTTTTTAATAAAAGGAATTTCAGGTGGCAACAGCTTGCATACTGTTTACCTTACATGTAATACTAACACTATTGTACCTGAAAATCAGATTTTGAAAAAGAGTAGCCATGAGTTTCTTTGCCAGTATTCTTCTCATGAGCTCTACGCATTTTGGAAACTGGAAGTTATGGATCGACACAGGCACGCAGTAGATTTTGGTGTTTTCGCCTAACTTACCTCGACAATACAGCACATGCTGTGGCCTCTGTTTGTGTCGATCTATGATTTTTAACTATAGCTTCAATTTGACGTTCATAAGTGTCACTTGGTGTCTTAGATGAATAAATGATTTTGATTTGATTTGATTTGATTTGCATGACTGATTTGGTGGGAAATACATTGTGGCGACTTCCACATACAGCGCAACAAGAAAAACATACTACAGCGCCATCTACCAAAGATACGTCGAACTATGGAGTAACGAGGGGAACTAAGAAACTATCAAGCCTGAATCGCGCAATAGAAGTCCTCGCACCGATTATCATATATACAACATCCCAACATCAACCGTGGGGCAGTTGGCCCGCCAGGCATGATCACCTCGCCTGGTCGGAGGATCCTCCCTTTGTACTGGAGAGACATGACAACCGACACAACAATCCTCCACAACATCAACCAATCAGAAGCTTGCGTGAGAGAGACAGACTCTCACTAAACTCAGTTTCTTTCTCTACTCCGATCAAGCTTTCCGCTCGTTCAGCGGCGCTGAATCAGCGCTCCCTCCATATATTTTTTTTTGGAATAGGCGGGCAAACTAGCAGACGTATCGCCTGATGGTAAGCAATTACCGCCGCCCATGGACACCTGCAACATCAGAAGCGTCACAAGTGCGTTGCCGGCCTTTTGGGGATTTGGGGTATGGGTCTCCAGTATTCTCACTCACTCGGTGAAACACAGCGCAAGCACTATTTCACACCGGTTTTCTGTGAGGCCGTGCGTATCACTCCGGTCGAGCATGCCCATTCATGCCGAAGCGTTGCTCTTCCACGGTAATGACCCTACTACCTTGAAAAAGATTTATCTATTACCTCATCTACATGGGGTATATAAATAAGGAAGTGTGCCCACCATTCTATGTCCGGTACTCGGTCCGAGTGCGGAGTATCAGCTGCCAGGAGAGCCAGCTTAGTGGCAGAAGATATGCCAGTCTTACGAGCTATCTGGGATATTTCATTCTGAAGTTTCTCTAATTGGGCCTGCAAAAGATAAATAGTCAGTCATTACTCTAAAACCGTCATCGATGTGCATATAAGTTTGTTTGTTTCTATGTGTGTACATCTGCAGGTATATTTTATTCCAGCCTCAAACTGAGTAAAACTTGTATCATGTGTACTAGACAACTGATAAAAATACATACAATATATACATTTGTACACAAGTAAATACATACAAAAACAGCACCAAAATTCAGAAACAAATATTTGCAGATCCTTCAAACATATGGCCTGAGCCGAGAGTCGAAATCAAAGGGCAAAAGGTATTACATAATATGTGTATGAGTGTATGTTAATTTGAGTATCGTATGTTAGTGTGCGTGCATATGTTCTACACAGGTGTAAGTATACCGCGTACGTATGTTTATAGCGCACCTTCATTCGTAGCCGCTCGGCCATCTGCGTGAACTTGCCGGGCTCGTGGAACCGCAGCGAGCGGCGGAGCCTGGCTGCAGGCCGGACCGCCACCCGCTCGTCGTGCCAGGGCGCCGCCACGCTGGGCTCGGTCGACGCCGCGCCCGACAGCTGCGCGCGGAACTCCTCGCGACGACGAGCGCGAATATTCGCCTGGACGGAATTAGGGGGGGAATCGTCAGCTATGGACCTATCAACTCCACATTTGGCCAACTGATGCTTGGTATACTATAAAAAATTGCTTCAAAAGGGATTTTGGAAATTTCAATACTAAGGGGGTAAAATAGAAGGTAATATATTTGTTGTACCAGTTTTGGGAAATGTTTAAACTACTTTTATGTTTTTGTATCTGTTTGTTTCCGTACAAAATAATTTTTAAAAATTTACATGAAAATTCATGATTTTCAAAGATAGAAACACAAAACACACTAGTTTAAAAATTACAAAAAATGTCTAAACTCAAAAAACACCAGAGATCCACGTTCTCTTACTCACCTTAAGAGTAGGAGCGACATGAGTCAACTGGACCCGTTTGCCACTAGTGTCGACAGTGCGACCCTCCCTGTCCAGGATCAACGGGGCCGGCCCTGACCCCGCCGTACTCGTTAGGGCTCCACCTAAAATATTAAAAATACAACATAGTCATGATCATCCGTGTGATAGCAGATAGAAGTATACGGAGTATCACCTAATCATCAGGCAAAAACTAGTAATATATCATTAATTTGAGTGGAAGAAATACAGTAAAAACATATGTAATAGACATACCAGCCAGTTTCCTCTGTATCCTGGCCTGCAACTCTGCTATCTTCCGTTGCTTCTCCAACTCTTCGTGGCTCAAAGGAACTGCCGCTGTAAAGGAAAAATATTATGTTTTAGCAATGTAGGGAACAAACGCGCAGTGTCTCTCAGATAGAAGGAGAAAGGGAGGTACTCTAGTAAAATCTCTCAGTAATAATAATTAAATATATTCACACATCTCACACACGGTTATCTAACCCAGGCTCTGTGTTTGGGATCAGATGGGATTGGGCCGCCGTAGCACGTCTTTGTCAGCTTTCGGCGTGTACCCACAAGTAAGTATGATTCGTCAGTTTATGCCGAAGCAGGGTAATGAATGGTTATGTATGTGTACTCTTCTAACGTGTAAACTGAAAATCTTTTAATCCCACCAAAAACATTTTCATGTAAAATGTTGCCAAGACGACTGCATAAGGCTTACCCTGTGAAAAAGATATCAGATCTCATGTAGACCCAAGCTTCTGAATCTACACGCCCTAACTCACCAACCCTAACTTCACAATCTCTACATCTCAGTGAAAATGTAGTGTAATAAAAATGGTCAACAACCTTGTATGTATTAGAATGTACTAGTAATAACGTCATGTAATATAAAAAGATTTCTCGCGGGCCGCAGTTCAGTTCAGTTTGCTACAGTGCGATAAATATTGATGTGATATGGTGATTAATCTTGCGACCTCAGCAACAATTAAAGACTGTTATTCTAAGTTATACTGTGATTTTAAGAGTGTTTTTATATCAAAACATAAAAATAGTTTATATAATACTAATTTAATCACAAATCTTAACAAAAAAAAACAATCAAACTGGACCAAATGTTAATGGGACTACATGGGAAGCACCAGCTTTCAAATAAAAAAAGAATTATCAAAATCGCTTTACCCAGTCAAAAGTTAAGAGGTAACAAACATAAAAAAAAAAAAAAACAGTCGAATTGATAACCTCCTTTTTTTGAAGTGGGTTAAAATAGCAATACCTGGTTTAGAATAGAGAACAGGTTTGATGACACTCGGTGGAGGTATGCTGCTCTGGACTTGCAGTTTCAGTTGCTGAGCTGTCGCAGCTGCAGCACTGACTCCAGAACTCTTGGGTTCTCCGCCTTTCATGGCCTGGAGAGCGCGCTTGCGTTCCTCTATCTCTTTTTGAGCATTCGCCATCATGAGCTGAAATATAATGAACAAATATTTGGGACATCTTTGACTGCCTCGATGGCACAGTGGTAGTGTATGCGACTGCTGTGCTTGAGGCCTCGGGTTCGATTCCCGGGTCGGATCAAATGTTTGTATGATCTGCAAATGGTTGTTTCTAAGTTTGGGTGTTTCCTATATATAATATGTATGATGTATGTTTTAAAAAAAAGTATTTATATCAGTTGTTTAGTACCCATAACACAAGCCAAGTTTGGGACCAGATGGCGTTGTGTGTTAGAGGTCCGGAATATTAATTAATTAATCTAACACACAAAGCCATCTAGTCCCAAACTAAGCAGAACTTGTATGGGTACTAGACAACTGATATAAATACTTTTTTTTAAATGCATACATATTATACATAGAAAACACCGAAACTCCAAAACAAATATTTAAAGATCATATAAACATTTGATCCGACCCGGGAATCGAACCCGAGACCTCGAGAACAGCAGTCGCATACGCTACCACTGCGCCACCGAGGCATATTAGATAAGATTGGGCTTGTGAAAAAGATTTTTTTTTTCATTTCATTTAAACTTATGGTACCCAAAAACATACTTACCCTCCGTTTAAAGGCGCGTATCCACCGAACTAAAGTTGTCAACTTTTGTGTTGTCAACTTTTTTTGTGTTGTAAATTTTCGGTGGAGACGCGCCTTAATGATTACCTGAAAATATTGTTCAATATTGTTCAATTTTGTTTTCAAGATATGAATATATGGGTCAGAACTGGGCATTGTCCCTTAACAAGCACCTATTCACTATAGGCGCAACAGACAGCCCTCTGTGCAGGGGACGCATGCAGGCAGAAGAAACGCCGCAGCACATTCTCACAGAATGTACAAGTGTGGCAGGTCAACGGGCAGACATCCTCCAATCAACATCACTCCGGAAACATGTGACCTGAAAAGGCTGCTGAGCTTCTGGGATGATCTAGGATGGTTGGAGTAGGAAGATGACAAACCCACGTACAACGGCCCAATCAAGAGGTTAAGTGCGGAAATAGCCCGGGAAAACAAACAATATATGCTGTGTCGCAGGGGACTTTAGAAATGTACTTCAAAGGGACACAAAGAACACGGGTGTGGGAGAGCTACGCTTCGGCGGCTCGACCGGTGTGATACCACGGCCTCACAGAAAACCGGTGTGAAATAGTGCTTGCGCTGTGTTTTACCAAGTGAGTGAGGATACCGGAGGCCCATACCCAATCCCTCCCCCTATCTCACCCCCCCCCCCCCCCCAACCTCCAAAGGCCAGCAACGCACTTGTGACGCCTCTGGTTATGCGGGTGTCTATGGGCAGCGGTAATCGCTTACCATCAGGCGATACGTCTGCTCGTTTGCCAACCTATTCCATAAAAAAAAAACACTCAGACGTCTTCACTATGATATCTCTAATGTAGAATAACCATGGAAATTAATATGTCGACTGCACGGTTAGCCTAGTGGTTTAGGCGGTCGCCACGCCGCTTGCCAATTCGCCAAGTGTTGTGGGTTCAAATCCTGCACGGGACAACACTTTGTGTGATCCACAAATTGTTGTTCTGAGTCTGGGTGTTCTTTGTGTTAGTTTCATGTATGTTTGTTAAGTCCCCCGCGACACAGGATGTATATTCCTTATGCGGGAGTTCTTTTTTAAAAAGAAAAAAATATATAATTACAGGACTATGGTGAAGCCAAACAGAAGGGTTATAGTTTAAGCAGTGTATGTATGTTTTTGTGTTGCACTGCAGCGCCTAAACTACTAAACCAATTTCCACCGTGACACAGAATGTTTTCCCAGTGCATTAGTTGTCTTTTTAGGGTTCCGTACACAAAGGGTAAAATGTGACCCTATTAGTAAGATTTCGCTATTAGTCTGTCTGTTCGTCCGACTGTCACCAGCCTGTATCTCTTAATCTGTGATATTCAGACAGTTGAAATTTTTAGAGATGATATTATTCTGTTGCCACTATAAAAAGAAATACTAAAAAATTCAATAAAATAAATATTGAAGGGGGCTCCCATACAATAATAGTTATTTGTTATAACAAGAGTGCAAAGTTGCTTTTTAACCGCGTGCTCAATTTTGATAACCGAGCAAGCGAAGGATTCAAAAATTAGAATTCTGAGCGTCAGCGAGGGAATCAAAAGAGCATGAGGTGAAAAATCTTTGCACTCGAGTGCAACACCTAACTTTTCATTCCACCTCAGCGAGGAAACAACTAAATGCAAAAAAAGTATTAGCAATCACAAGATACTTTTATTTCAGTTTAGGTATTAATATTTATTAGGTACTACATTATGATAGGTAAGTTTTACAGATTTATTTTTAAATTATTTCAAAAATACTTAGGTACTCGCTCAACCCCGCGGTGTTACCCGCGATTTTTGTCGTACCGCAAGTTACACCGCGTGACAAAGCTAGTCTAAAAAAATTAGCCTAAGTTACTCCTTAGATGGGTATTATATAGCTGATAAGCTATCTGCCAGTGAAAGTCCCGTCAAAATCAGTCCAGCCGTTCCAGAGATTACCCGGAACAAACAGACAGACAGACCGACTGACAGACAGACAATGTAACAGAAATTATAAAAAAATAAAATTTTAGTATATGTACCGTGTATACATACATATGCATTTAGTAAAAAGCGATTATTTTAATATTACAAACAGACATTTTAATTTTATTTATTTGTATGGATGTATAGATAAATTAAGAAAAAATGAAAGTTACGTAGCTATAGTTACTTCAGAAGAAAATGGTGCGGGCAGAGCTAATAAAAAGAAAAGTACACCAAGAAGGTTCCGAGTCTGAGTTTTTAACAAATTAAAAAATATTGTATGATTAATTCGGTACCACGGAGGTAGAAGTAAATAGGTTTAATGATGTTTTGAATTCACAAACTTAGTGCACCCGAGCGATGTTCTAAATTCAATTTACTTTATTCCTTTAGAGGATAAAAACGGCTTTTACACTTAGATATCGAAGGGCAAAAATACTCTTTACGAGCTGGTGGGATGAAAAGGGGATTTTTTTGCTCAATAATGATAACGGCAATAGGTAGACGCTTGAAATCTATACTAATATTAAAAGCTGAAGAGTTTGTTTGTTTGTTAGAACGCGCTAATCTCAGGAACCGCTGGTCCGATTTGAAAAACTCTTTCAGAGTTGGATAGTACAGTACAGGCTGTAGGCTATATATTATCACGCTAAGAACATTAGGAGCGGCGCATAAATGAAGAATGTTACAAAAACGGAGGAAAATTATTACACTACGGGCAATAGGAGACGTAAACGACGTTGCGTGGGTCAGCTAGAGTATAGATAATGGTATGGAACCCTACTTGCGCGAGTCCGATTCGCGACTTTTTTAAAAGAACATAAATATCTCACCTTAATTCTATCAGCACTCAGAACAGCCATCTTTGAACCAACAGTCTCTGCTTCTGGTATTGCAGTGACAACCTCTACACCATTCTTCTTCTCTTCTTTTCTCTCTTCTTTAATTTCTTCTTTAGGCTCCTTTTCTTCTTTGACATCATCTTGTCGTGGTCGTTTAACCTCTTTATCACGTTCACCATTGTCATGTTTGCGTTTTGTTGATGATTTTGATGACGAAATCAACTCTTGAGCTAATGCTATCACCTTGTCGGCTAACTTACTAGCTTTCTTTGAATCTATGTGTGCTGATATCTTGTCAATTATTTTTCTACGCTCATAGCTGTAAATTAAGTTAATTTCAATATATTAGCAGCCCATGCCACCTTTGCATGGAAGTATTACAAATTCACAAATTAGAATTTTAAATATGCATGATATACACGTCTACATTTGTGGCGACTTCCACATACTACAGCGCCACAGAAATATAGTACAGCGCCATCTACCGAAGTTACACTGAACTGTGTACACTGAACTGAATGTGAAGGTAGTAGAGCCACGCTGATTTCAGCACGAACGGGCCGGGCTCGACCGGGGCGGTACTACCCTCGCACAGAAAATCAACGTAAAATGACAGCGTGCTATCGTGTTTCGTTGGTGAGTGCGAGACCGGAGGCCCAATTAGTCTAGTCAACAAGCTCTATACTTGTTGACTAGACTAAAAGATGCAGCAGCATCACTAGGCCGCCATGGTGTGGGTCGCCATGCTGCATTGTCTGCATTCGCAGTGAGCATGGTGACCACCACTCTTGGATTCTGCTTATGCTTGCCATCAGGCAGAGTAGAGTCATTTTGGTGGGCCAAACATAAAAAAAATAAAAAAAAAGAACTACGGAGTAACGCAGGAAACTAAGAAACTACCACCACACTCCTGAATCGCGCAGTGAAAGTTCTCACGCCGATTATCGTATATACAACATCCCAACATCAACCGTTGGGCAGTTGGCCCACCAGGCACGATCACCTCGCCTGGTCGGAGGATCCTCCCTTTATGTTGGAGGGACACGACACACCTGTCCTCCACACAACACACAGTTTGAAACTTATTTATTAACTTATTTGTTATTTTTTTAATAAGTATTTATTTTTATCAATATGTTAGTTAATTAGTTTTAGTGTTTCCTTTAGTTCCTTTTCGGTTATAGGCCTCCTCCGAATCTTTCCTCTTTTTCTTTTCTTTTGCAGTTTGGAGCCACTTTTTTCCTGCTATTTCTTTAACATCATCTTCCCATCTCTTTTAAGGTCATTGTTAAAAAAATTGAGCAAATATTGTATTTAAATTATCAAAGAATCAGTAGGAGGAGGATGAAAAACAATTCAGACCCAATATTATACCAATATATTAACCATATTCTATTAAGAAACTAATATTCGCAGATCATACAAATTATTGGTATGACCCGGGAATCAAATCCTTGAAGTCTTGGGTTGCTACAACTACAGCAATGAGGCACAGTACACAGTTATTAGTCCAGGAAATGATAATTGTGTATTAAGCATGTAATTTATTAAAGGAGTTCAAAAAGACAAGGAGATAATAAAGTCGGAGCCTATTTTTAAAGGTGATTTATCTTATACAACAAACAGACAGAATTATCTGCTTATATATTCAAATATTTTAGGTTTAACTGTGGTTTGAAAAGTTATCCAACACAGCATATATATGCTTCCTATCATTACAAGTTTTTGGCATGGCTGGAGAATTTCACAAGTACACTCAAAGGTATGTGATTCTAGTAACTGGATTCCAGAAAACTAAACAATCCTCGTATTTTTTAAGCCTTAACGGTCTCTTTAACTTCATATTATAAGAATTTTGGTACATAAATTGAAAATAATCGCTCACCCATTGGTTAAACAAGAAGATACCGTGGCCAGCAAAGAACTATCCGATTTTCCAATAGTCCTGTATATTGCACGGTCTAGCGAGGACCTCAGGTCTTCCACTTCTCGCCTGGACAGCTGCAGAGCCATGGTAACACCAAATAATCACGAAATATTACTATAATAATTATTAACTTTTTAGGTTATGAAAATGACTATACTAACTTTCACACAAAAAATAAAGCTTATTGTAAGATGCTCAATGACATTTTATTGTAGGTTTTTATTTAAATACGATTTTTTAGTAATATCTAATTAAATATTAACCATTTCCAAGCACTGACGTAAACAACAGCCATAGAGAACGGTGTTGTCTTTAAAGCTGTTTATTTTTCCTCATAATTGTGTTGTGTCCCAGAAAAACAAAAATATAATAATCTACTAGAAGCAAAAAATACACATTTATTATAAAATATAAATTTAAGTTTTCTATTAAATAGTCCAAAAAATAATTATTAATAATACACCCACACAATACTACCCAAACAGTAAGACAATTAATAAAACAAAAAACAAAAAAGCAAACCTAAATCTATTTAAATAACACAACAACAAATTATAGAATAAAAAAGAAACACATTCAGATCATCAATTGTTTTTATTTACCAATAAAAAATTTCAATTTTTAGTATTGGTAAGACAATGAAAATGTCTACCGAAATTAATACATTATACACAGAATTTACACTTGATTATAAGTTTTTGCATTTTTTTTTTGAGATTATAGTGCAAAATAATTTTATTACAGTGTTTATTTATTTTAGTTATAATATCAAAATTTATCTGAAAACTGTAAATTCATTTGAAAAAATCTGTTATTCAATATTTATCTAGAACTTTCATGCGTAACAAGAAACGTTAATTGTTTATTGTCAACATCATTGACAACAACGCTCCGATAGATATCCAGAGATTCAGAAATCAGAATTGTTTTCTAATTTATTTAATAGTCAAATAGAATTTACTTTTATTGTTAAACTGAAGAAATTTTTCTCTGTTAGATATATTTGTGAAAATCCAATTGAAATCTTAACATAACCTCAAAATGTCTGATGAAGAAGATGTGATCCTGGTAAAGAAACCGAAACATGTCCACTATGGGTCTTTGGAGGAGCAGGAGAAAGCCAGGCTTGCTGCTCTTGCTGCAGCCGCTAAGGAGGGTGCTGAAGATGGCGGTGGGAAAGAATTGGGAGACATTCAGATTTCTAGTGGTAATTATAATGTTTAAATACTTCCGTTTGTGTCATGCTGACCATATATTATTATTCCCTAAACTTTAAAAACATTATATTACATTAGCTGACCCACACAAACCTCATTTGCGTCTCCTATTGCCCGTAGCGTGATCATTTTCACCTTTTTTCGAATTATTCTTCATTGGTGATCCGCTCGATGATATAATTATAGCCTATAGCCTTGCCTTAGATGTTACGGGTGTCCAGGGACAGCAGTAATCGCTTACCTTTACTTCAATCTTATTTGGATGATTTTTCTCAAAAGCGTGACAAAGACTGTTTGCATTAATTTCTTTTTTTATCGGAAATTCTCGGTTTTTTTTGCACACCTTACAAAAATATCTGTAGTTGTCGGCACGACAAAGCTAAAATGAAGGATAATATTTTTGGCAGCCAATGTATGTTTGTATGTTATAGTTGACTATGAAACTAATTCTAATGAATGAGGTGTCAATAGATTCGTAATAATAGCCCGGGTAAAAAATGCTACATAAATTTGATCAAAAGTTTTTCATAATCTGGTAATAGTTATATAAACTTGTTCAAAGTATATATATTCTGCATTTCATCAAAATCAACAACCCATAATGTCCCACTGCTGGGCTCGGGTCTCCTCTCAGGAGAGGGTGGCGGCCATACGTCCCCACGCTGGCCGAGTGCGGATTGGGGACTGACAAGACAATATTTTGGCTACGTAATCTTGCCTTTGGATGATTTTAAGCAGTCCAAAGGCCTGCAACTAAGCTTCACGACTGTGGTCCTAGCATAACAACCGGGAGCGACTGCTTAACGTGACCTCTGAATAATGGAGACGCTCATGGATACCATGAGCATGGATGCCATCCTGGTACTGACCGCGCCGTCGCTGCTTACCCTCGGCGATTGTTTCTAATCACCGAGTGCAACTGGGCTATGAGCGCCTCTATTCTGTATTTGATTGCTCACAAAGTATACTTGGATTAATCTGAAGGTCTTCTTTCTTACAGAATATATGGAGCTGGAGGAAGAAATGTCCCGGGATAAAAAGGCTCTACTCGAAGAGTTTGAGAGGAGACGGAAAGCTCGTCAGCTGAATGTATCCACAGACGATGATGAGGTATACCTTTAAATTACTTTGGCATGCATGCAACCACTCCCTATACCCCTCCTCATCCCCCTCCCCATCCCTCAAAGGCCGGCAACGCACTTGTGACACCTCTAGTGTTGCAAGTTTCCATGGGCGGCGGTAATCGCTTATCATCAGGCGATACGTCTGCTCGTTTGCCAGCTTAGTACATAAAAAATACGTGTGGCACTCGTGGACTGCCGCGGTAAAGCTATTGCATAGCATTTTTTATCAACCATATTTTTAAGCAGTATGTTCATGCGTGACAGTGGCACAGATTCGTTGATTCGTCGTTCGGACACAGATTCGTTTCCGTCTCTGTCACGCAGTACAGAAACATTCGTTGATTCGTCGTTCGGAGCAGCTCGTCTCGATCCGTGCGAGCTTCGGGTATCAGTTTTTTTTGTTACGTTACGGAATTTCTGCACAAAGGCCCCAAAGCCCGCGATAAAAGCTATGCAATAGCTTAAAAATAAAAATTAAGTATACAGCCACAATAAAGATAAAAAACCAATTTCCCCCTATGTTCAGGTTAGAAGAAGTCTACGACAGCTCGGTGAGCCGGTGTGCCTGTTTGGTGAAGGTCCGGCAGAACGCAGAGTGAGATTAAGAGACCTTCTGAGTTAGTAAGTAGACTTTCAGATATAATCAATGCGCTTAGATACGGTCACTTTACGTCGCACGTACGGCTTTCTGTCAAAGGAAATCAAACAAGCCGCTTGCGGCGTACACCCACAAGTAAAACATGATTTAAATCAGTATTTGATGAAAATGTTTTAATAAAGGCTAGGAAGATAAGTTTTTATTTTTCATTTAATTTGTCTGTACTACCTAGGCAAGCACCTAACTTGTATGAATTAATAAATTCGTATTTCACAACAAAAAACACAATTGCGTGCGGGTGTACCGACACTATGTAAACTAATGAACTATATATATTTTGACATTGAAAATCATATAACTATCGTCATGTTCCTACGCTTTTTCTGAGTTATTTAGGGCTGGTGCAATGAGTTTTCCATATCCTCTTTCATGTACTTCGTTATAAATATTTTATAACCGACTTCAAAAAAGGACGAGGTTTCTCAATATTTTTTTTATGGAATAGGGGGCAAACGAGCAGACGTATCGCCTGATAGTAAGCGATTACCGCTGCCCATGGACACCCGCAACACCAGAGGCGTCACAAGTGCGTTGCCGGCCTTTGGGGGATGGGGAAGGGAGTGATGAGAGGGGTTGGGGCATGTGCCTCCGGTATCCTCACCCACTCGGTTTCACACCGGTTTTCTGTGAGGCCGTGGTATCACTGCGGTCCGAGCCGACCCATTCATATCAAAGTGTGGCTCTCCCAAAAATCCTATAAACTAAACTAAAGGTCACTAAAAATAAGTTTAGTGCTGTCAAAATTAATGATGAAATTAGACATGTCACACTAAAAAATGGATGTTTTTTGCTTAACCAGATCACATTTGTGACTTATACCTATTTTATTTAGTCTCGGAGAGGATGCCATCCACAAGAAGTTGGAAGAAGAAGAAGCACGTATAGAGAGGGACAGAGGGCGCGAGGGTACCTGGTACCACGAAGGTCCCATTGACCTGAGGGAGGCGAGGTTATGGATGGCGCGGTACTCCCTACCCAAAGCCAAAGAAAGGTAAGTCATGCTTATTTCTATAGCTGGGGCCCTAGCCAAGTTGCAAGCATTTCCATTCGCTTATCTTTCTGCAATCGCTCACGCTTTGTCTTGAGTAATTTTAGAAAGCGATAAGTTGGTAGCCATGTTGACACAAATGATTCAATCGCTCGTTCTACAATCTAGGTGGAAAAAACCTTAAATATAGTCTATGGTCTATCCATCGAAACGCTATAGTAGTCATGGTAACGTTGACATTGTTAATCAACGATTTTTATTGTTAATTTTAGTTGGCTGAATTTTAAAAAGTAATTAAAATAAGGCATAAGTTCTATCTGTAAATGGTTTATTATAATATCACAGTGTGAAATGTTGTTTTAACATTTTTGTGACTTGGAAACATAAAGATCCTGCTTGAGGATAAACTTACAATAAATGACGTGATACCTCTTACAGAATGGAATCTAGAGCCAGACAGAACAAACCCAGGGCAATTCCTCGTTTTATTGGAATTCATGGAAAGGTATTTAAATTATTAGTTATTCTTTGTTGTATGAAAGTATCGCACTCTATCGCTTGATTATCACATTTAGTTTTCTACAACACAAAGCATATATTATACAACAGCTTACTTCGTAGACAAAAACAAGCACTATAAAAAATAATCAATAAGTCATTTATAACTTTTGTTGTACCCATGTAATATATATAATGGTGATAAAATTCATTTAAAAATTGACATGATGAGTCATATATTTCATTCCACAGCTTTTAATAGTCCACTGTAGGACATAAGCCTCTCCTGTAATGGGAGACACTATTCTAGCAATGAATGTTTAATACATAGATATGTTTTAATATGTGTGGTCAGACTAAAACCAAAAGAGAGCCCTAGCAAAAAGCGGTGAAGCTTTCAGGACTGGTGGTGGTCCTAGCAGCAGGCAAACACTTACTGCTTTAGAAGAGAGGCTGTTGGGTTTGATTGCTGAAGTAGTACTGTACAACAACATTGTCCATTCTCTGCCCCAGATTATGGTATCTTATAGTCTGTTTGTTGTGACTAATCTACAGAATGAGTGGACTGATTTTCACATAACTGTTAATAGCAGGAAGGTACTTCTAATTTAATTAATTAATAATGTATTTTCAGCAACATTGGGGGCTGCTTGTTAACTGCCCCCTCCCTCTGGAGAAGTTTGATGGCATATCAGTCAGCAACACGTAGCCTAGTGTGTCCATGGCTCAAAGGGCTCCACAGCGCCAATGACATTGAGTGAGTTCGTGGCCATAGAAAATAACCGGCTGCAACCAAAGGCAGACCGGCAAAAAACTTGGATGTGAGGAAACTGGAAAGAAGGCAATTAGCATCCCGAAGAATTGAAGTGAAAGATAGATCCAATTTTAAATGCACTGTATAACAGAATTTTAAATAAACAGAATATAATTTTTAATTGTTTTGCTGATATTTCAGAAAAAATAATAGAAACTTTACCACAGTTGAGACCATCATCATTATCATGATAATGATAGTGGTCTTAATTGTGGGTTACTAATCTATTCCTTCAGCTACATTAAAAATTATTGATAATAGAAATACTTTATGTCAATAACTACATAATATTTTGTAATGTTTCTACTGGGTAAATAAACATACACTGTAATAATAAAGCCATTTAATAATTGTTTTAACATCTGAGTAACAAATAGACTTATAGAAAATATAAAAAGTATAATTTATAATCAGGAAATTTGAAATAAAATACTTAAAATCTATTTTTGTGTCTTCTTTCTATCCATCACAAAAGTAATATTCCTATGTTACTGGAGAATTTCCACCCTGACAAGGACAGAAAATAATAGCAAAGTTTCAAATAACCTTAATATATACTATTCAATAAAGAATTCAGCATAGCTCTTCGATTACTTCACTTTGGTTACCCACAATCATAGCGGGTGTGGGACCTTACAAATTTATATCACCTTCATTGTAATGCTAAATTGTGTAATATACAACATGCCGCTATATTATTGCCAGCTTCATGGAGATGATAGTGAAGAACCCTGTCTCTGAGGCAACATCACTGTACTTTGAGAAATCCAAAACAGCGCTCAATGTAGTTACTGGCTCGCACATGCTTTTGAGTATAAAGTTCTTCCTTAGAACCTTGATCTGCATTGACAGTAGGTGTTATTAGCCAAGGACGTTGTGGATATCCAGAGTCACCTGAAAAAATTGTTTAAAAATATGTTACTCACAGGAAACTATAGAACTTTTACTAAAGGTAATAGAGCCACACTGATTTCATTATGAATGGGCTGGTTCAAAAATGATGCTTCCATGGTGACTCACAAGTCACCATGCTGCAATGTCAGCATTCGCAATGAGTATAATGACCACCGCTCTTTGATTGTGCTTATGCTTTCCAATAGGCAGAGTAGAGTCACTCTATAAGGCTCGTACATAAAAGTAATTAAAAATATTTTTATTGTTACAAATGCCAACCTAACAGCCACACTTGGTCATTATGTTGATTAAGTTCACGCATATATGATTCAGCTCTACTAGAAGACCAAATATGTGAAACATGTGTAGCTCCACCAAACTTTGCATTCACATTAAAAATTCACATAAGTACTACTATTACAAATCTGAAAATCAAATCAATATAATGAAGTGACTTATCAGTCTCTTACATGCTATACCCTATAAATAAAAATAATCTACCATTTGAACGTTCAGTGAATGATACTCTTTTCTGTTGAAATATACATGCTCTTCAGTAATAGGTTTTACCAAAGCTACATGTGTAGTACAATCTATGCATCCAATTACACCAGGCAAACCACATCTTCTTTGGAACCTAGTCAAATAAAATTACCTATATGTTTTTACATGGTACACATTCATTTAAATATAGTTATCTTGTTAAGTAGGTACTCACTCTTGTTTTATAGCTGTTCTCTCTTGTTGTGTTATTGGAAACCTAATCCATTTTGCCATGATAGCAGGGTGGTTCAAAGCATCAACAACTTGTCTGATGCACCGACTAGCTGTCCGTTGAGCATGATGCTGAGTGACACCAACAATTCACTGATAGGATCCTGTGGCTAGGAAACTAAGAGCGCGTAATACCTATAAAAACACAAACATTAAGAAAAAGAATGATAAAAATGCACCTGACAAAAGTAGTCAATACTGCAAAACAATCAGATTATTAACTTACCTACCTTAAATTTTAGAGGAATCTCGTTGGTTCCCTTTAGTGATTACTTGTTTTGGCGTTCTTGACAAAGGGCTTCGAAAGCTTGACTTGTCTATAATAGCCGGAATTGCTCCACAAATAAAGTGTCCGGCATTTCGCGGAATGTATCGTTGCACTGACGATTAATGTCTTTTTCTACGTCTAAGACATACTTCCTCATCACGAGCGCACCACAACATATTTATAGTATGCATTTTAAAAGTTCTAATTATCTTAAGCAAAGAAAATACTTCTCGGTGGTCATATTATACTGTTTAGCTGTCAAATAGACGCCATTTAAATAGCGATAACTATAGATATTTGAAATCGCTTAGTGATCGTTCAAACGCATGGATATCGTTTCGTTTGCGTTTGTCAAAAGTGGAACTTGGCTACCGTTTGTATGGGATTTGGCGTCAAATTTGTAGAAACGAATGGAAACGATCACATTCCATTCCATCACTACGAACAAATGTCAGCTTGGCTAAGACTTTTCTAATGGAACTAAGTCACGTGATCAAAACAAAATATTAGCCAATGACACACGAGAATCTTATGCGTTAACGATTGCAGAAAAACGAACGCTTGCAACTTGGCTAGGGGGGCTGAGCATTATTTGATTTACAAATATTATTATTACCCGATTGCGAAAGGGTTATGTTTTTCGAGTGTATGTATGTATATTTCTTTGGCACGCCCTAGAGCCTTAACGGCTTGTCGTATTTTTAACCGACTTCCAAAAAGGAGGAGGTTCTATGTTCCACTGTATGTTTTTTTTTTTTTTTAATTTTTTTTTTTTATTATGTATGTTACCTGATTACTCCGTCAGTTGTGAACCGATTTTGAATTATTTTTTTGTATTCGACAGGGTATGCTTCCGTGGTGGTCCCATTGCCAGCATATCAGGATCTGATGATGGGATCCCAGGGAAATCGAGGGAAACCCTCATTTTTTATAGGCACATACTATGTTTTTCGTATATTTTCTGAAGTTACACCGGTATTTGCGTCTGGATCATTTTATGATGATGAGCTGATGATGTAAGGTACCACTCCTTAACGGTTAGGAGTTGGAGGATAAATCTTTAAATATCATATGTATATAAGTTACCTTTAGTCGTATTCTTACAAATTATTTAAGTAAGCTGATGATGGAAGGTGAAAGGTACAACTCCTCAACGGTTAGGAGTTGGAGAATAATTCTTTCAATTTCATACGTATCTAAAGACCTTCAGTCGTATACTTTCAAGCTATTTAGGTGAGCTGATGATAGAAGATTAAACTCTTCAACAGTTAGGGATTAGAGGATGATTTTAATATTACACGTACCTTAATTTGTATTCTTGATGATGAAATTTGATGAAATAAATAATTCAACTTACTACTTACCTACGATTGTTTGCACTAAAAACTGTAAAATAAAAACTTAAAAAAAAAAAAAAAAAACCGACTTCCAAAAACATCCAACGAAAACTCTCTGTCAAAAAACACTTAAAAGCGTAAAATAAACTGGTTCTTCATAAATTGCCTATACCTAATTCTTTATTCATTTAAATAGTAGTATTATAATGTGTGCTAGGTACCTAGAATCTGTTTGAAGTCGGTGCTAAGCCAAAAAGAATACAAACGAACAATTACAAAAGTCTAAGCGATAGCCACTTGGCACCGACTTCAAACAGATTTTAGGTACCTAGCACCCATTATAATACTACTATTTAAATGAATAAAGAATTAGGTATAGGCAATTTATGAAGAACCAGTTTATTTTACGCTTTTAAGTGTTTTTTGACAGAGAGTTTTCGTTGGATGTTTTTGGAAGTCGGTTTTTTTTTTTAATAACTATGTGAGTGGTGTCAATAGATTCGTCTTAGTCGTGAGAGTGACACTGGGTACATCAAAATTAAAAAAAAAGAAAAAAAGGATTTTTGGCGCCAAAAAGTAGTATAAAAAAATTGTTTTCAAAAACATCGAGTGTGGTATCAAAATAAAGAATTTTTATGGTTATTAGGAATATATATAAAACTTATATGTTTTTATTGTTAAATATTGACGCAGTCGGGTTTTTTATTTTTAATAATTTGTACTTGTTTTCAACTGTTTTTTTTTATTCAATTGTAATAGAATATGGCCGATGTCACTCCTGAATAGTGTCGCTTTCTGTTAGTAAAAGAATTGTCAGGATCGGATTAATACTTCCCAAGATTACCCCCTACAAACATACAAACAAAGTTAGAAACTTTACTTCTTAATATTATTAGTATAGATAGATATAGCTTTTGCCCGCGGCTTCACCCGCGTATAGACTAGACCTCTAAATATACTTTTGAATTTCTTATGTTAGTAAGGATGGTAAAAGCCGAATACATATTTTACGTACTTTACGTTTTTTTGTTGAAAATTACTTTTTGAAATAAATAACTGTATCATATGATGGCGCTGAATGTAATTGCAATAAAGATTGCTTTAGTGCGCGAATTTGTCAAAAAAATAAATATGTGTTAGTTAGACATATACAGGGTGGAATTTTGTAATGCCACCTGAAGGGAAAGTACTTATAATATTGTAGATAGAACATTTTACTCATAGAAAATATTCCTTTATTTTTGAAAAGAAAGAAAACTGCATTCAAAGATTTCGCGAAAATTCGCTTGCCACACCCGTGAATCGAACCGACTAAAATCTGTAAAAATTACACCCTGTACTTTTATTGCATCTATCGTTAGGGTCAATTATAAGGATGAAATCTCGTCTCACACTTTGCCGATTTCTTATTTTTATTATTTATTTAAAAAGACAACTCCCATATTAGGAATATACCTTCTCTGTCTCGGGGGACTTTACAAACATACATGAAACGGACACAAAGAACACCCAGACTTTGAACAACAATTTGTGGATCACATGTGGGATTTGAACCCACAACACTTGACTCCGCTTAAACTACGTGCAGTCAATGGTGTTATCATTAGTCTTTGAGGAGCATCATAAAAATGATATACCTATTACAGGTTGTCAAAGGCCCGCGAGGAGTTGAAGCTGACTGGAAGTGTTCGTGCAGCCGCCAAGCAGGAGTCGCAGAGGAAGGCCTCCGCCATGTCCATATACTGCAGTCAGGTAACACATACATTACTGACAACACAGATTGTCACCACCCAAATTCCAAAACCACCTTCGTAAGCAGAGGCAATGAAAACCGCTGAGCAAGCGCTGTGTTACACCGAGTGAATGAGGATACCGGAGGCCCAGACCCCAACCCCTCCCCCGTCCCATCCCTATCAGACTCCCTATCCCCCTCCGTATCAGACTCCCTGTGGCGACTTCCACATGCAGCGCAACAGAAATATACTACAACGCCATCTACCGCAGATACACTGAAGTAGGGAGTAATGTACTACACAAATAAACTACCAATCCTGCATCGCGCAATAGAAGTTCTCGCGTCGATTAACTTATATACAACATCCCAACATCAACCGTTGGGCAGTTGGCCCGCCAGGCATGATCACCTCGCCTGGTCGAAGGATCCTCCCTTTGTGTTGGTGGGACATTACATCCGTTCCTCCACATCCCCATCCCCGTACCTATCCCCCGCCCCACATTCCTACCCATACCCCTCCCTATCCCAGCGCAACAAGAAACACACTATAGCGCCATCTACCGAAGATACATCGAACTACGGAATACCGAACTCTTTTTCCCTTTTAAAAATACAACTCCCGCATTAGGAATATACATTCTGTGTCGCGGGGAACTTTACAAACATACATGAAACGGACATGAAAAAAAATCACCCAGACTCAGAACAACAATTTGTGGATCACATAAAGTATTGTCCCGTGTGGGATTTGAACCCACAACACTTGGCGTAGTGGAAAACGGCGTGGCCACCGCTTAAACCACTAGGCCAACTGTGTGCATTCTTACTACATAGTATTTTAACTACTAATCCTGAATCGCGATATAGAAGTTCTCGGACCGATTAGCACATATACAACTTCCGTACGTCAACCGTAGAGCTGAGGCCCTCCTGGCATGATCCTCTCACCTTATTATTGAAACCGCATTGTTATTTTTTTATGTACTAGGCAGGCAAACGAGCAGACGTATCGCCTGATGGTAAGCAATTACCGTCGCCCATGGACACCCGAGGCGTCACAATTGCGTTGTTGGCCTTTGGGGGATGAGAAGGGGTATGGGGAGTGGCTGGGGTATGGGCGTCCGGTATCCTCACTCACACGGTGAAACACAGCGCAAGCACTATTTCACACCGGTTTTCTGTGAGGCCGTGGTATCACTCCGGTCGAGCCTGCTCATTCATGCCGAAGCGGTTAGCACATATACAACTTCCGTACGTCAACCGTAGGGCCGAAGCCCTCCAGGCATGATCCTCTCCCCTGGTCCACACTGTTATTAAAACTGCATTGTTATTTGTCCTCAGATAGGAGATACACGACCGATTAGTTTCTGCAGATTCAGCGGCGACAGTAAAATGCTCATCACTGCGAGCTGGTGAGTGACTGGTGTGTTATTGTTAACTAAAACGAATGGATCGTTTGTGATGTTCTTAATATTATTGGTTTGATTTGACTTGGCACTTGGTGATTAGAAACAATCACCGAGGGTAAGAAACGACGGCGCGGTCAGTACATGGATGGGTGACCGCTAGTGGCTCGATACCATGAGCGTCTCCGTGATTCGGAGGTCACGTTAAGCAGTCGTTCGATAACAGTCGTGAAGCTTAGTTGGAGGCCTTTGGGTGCACTCGGCCAACCGGAAAATAGACAAACTCCTTCTTTTTTGAAGTCGGTTAAAAATAATAATCATAAAAGACTCTTTTCACAAAACCTCCTTTCCTTTCTGATGATAATGTGATGTGAATGTCCCCAGGTCTGGTCTGGCCAAGGTGTGGTCAGTCCCGGAGTGCAGGCTGCTCCATACCCTGAAAGGACACAAGTGTAATGTCAGCGGAGCCAACTTTCATCCCAAAGCGCAGATACCTGAACACTTTGTTAAGAAAGTGAGTTATTTAAATGAATTATTTACTTTATATTTGCTGCCTCTATGGTGCAGTGGTAAAGTATGCGACTTGTGATTTGAGGTCTCGGGTTCGATGCCGGGTCTGTCTGATTTGCAAATATTTGTGTCTTAGTTTTGGTATGTTCTTGTATAGTATGTATTTATATTAGTTGTCTAGTACCCATAACACAAGCTCTGCTCAGTTTGGGACTAGATGGCGTTGTGGGTTAGATGTCCGAAATATTATTACATACTAGTTGTTGCCTTCGGCTCCGCCCGCCTATATGTCGGTTATCGCTGCAAATAGTAGCCTATGCGTTATTCTGATGTATAAGCTATATTACTGTAAAGTTTCATCCAAATCCGTTCAGTAGTTTTTGCGTGAAAGAGTAACATCCATCCATCCATCCATAGTTACAAACTTTCGCGTTTATAATATTAGTATAGATATGATCATTTGTGTTACATAAAACTGTTTTTTTAGCTTTTGTATTGGTTTGGAAGTTGAAGGTAGATTTAGTTGAATAAACACGTTGTAATATCGGACTTTTGCATATTTATAGAAAACATGGATGAAAAGTAGACTTATATTTAGCAGACTTAAATTTAGTTATTAGTGTTTTCTAGTGCCATCTAGTTTCAAACTAAGCAGAGCTTGTACTAAGACAGTTAGATAGAATACTTTACTTTGTAAATATATATAAAACACATACATATTATACATAGAAAACAAATATTTACAGAACATAAAAACATTTGGTGCGACCCGGGAATCGAACCCGAGACCTTCAGTAAACTGCCACTGCAGAGACAATCAGATGTTTCCTTTTAGTATTACTTTATAAACAGGTTTATTATTTCTAGTTGAATGCGCCTAATGAACAAGCGACTTCAGAAGAAATGTCTTCAGAAGCTCCCTCGGGCCAGGAGTCGGAGGCGATGGAGGTGGAAGGAGGATCAGAGGCCTGTTCCATGGCCACCTGTGCCTTCGACGGCTCCGTACACTTGTGGAACTTTGTCAGGTACGGACTGAGGGTCATGAAAACCCTTTGGTGACACCCTATCTTCCTTAGGATTTATTATATGACGCGTTTGTTAGCTGGAGCTACAGATGAGTGCCGTCATTTGTTGTATGTCTGTCTCTAATTTATATATTTTTTTAATTTAAACGGTTTTAATTGAAAATGATGTACTAAAAGTTAAAAAATCATTCGGTAGGTCCCAGGTTCCAATGATCGCACCCTTCTCCCTCATCAATCTAAGGCATTAATCAGACAAAGAAGTAATCGTTGGCCCATGTTTCCATCCAGCGACTCAGTTTACGCTACGCCCAACGATTTATTACAAAAATTAACAAGCCAAACTCTCGTCAATCCATATTCGATTTTATGCATATTGATGTAAGGTTCATCATTCTGTGCCTCAAGAAATAAACGAGAACTTTCTCACGTTTGACTTTGTCTCAAGAATTATACTAGAATATTCCTTCTTCGTAACATTATTTACATTTTGAATCCACAGCGAGTCTCCCCTGGCGTCCCTGGAGGGTCACAGCCCGTCCCGCGTGTCTCGCGTGGAGTTCCACCCCTCGGGACGGTTCCTCGCCACTACTGTCTTCGACAACTCCTGGAGACTCTGGGACCTGGAGACAGGTACACCTACCACTACTTTACTTCATCAACAAAAATGATTTGTCCTGTCAAACCATTTACTAAATATAATGAAATGGTGTTTAGTTTATCGTTTTAAAGAGTACCTTATGTCCTGCCTTAAGAACCACCGTGGTAGAGCCACGCTTCGGTATGAATGATCTGGCTCGACCGGAGTGATACCACGGCCTCACAGAAAACCGGTGTGAAATAGTGCTTGCGCTGTGTTTCACCGAGTGAGTGAGGATACCGGAGGCCCAATACCCCAACCCCCTCCACCTATAATCCCCCCAAAGGCTGGCAACGCACTTGTGACGCCTCTGGTGTTGCAGGTGTCCATGGGCGGCGGTAATCGCTTACCATCAGGTGATACGTCTGCTCGTTTGCCCGCCTATTCCTTAAAAAAAAACAAATTTCAATACGTGTGAGAGCCACGCTTCGGCATGAATGGGCCGGCTCGACCGGAGTGATACCACGGCCTCACAGAAAACCGGTGTGAAATAGTGCTTGCGCTGTGTTTCACCGAGTGAGTGAGGATACCGGAGGCCCATACCCCAACCCCTCCCCCTATCTCCCCCCCCCCCATCCCCCAAAGGCCGGTAACGCACTTGTGACGCCTCTGGTGTTGCGGGTGTCCATGGGCGGCGGTAATCGCTTACCATCAGGTGATACGTCTGCTCGTTTGCCGGTCTATTACATAAAAAAAAAAAAATACAAAGTATCTTGAATTTCATTGAAATATGAGCAGCGTTTTGACCGTGCAAACCTCAGAAACAAAGTTATTTTCGAATTTATAATATTAAGTATGAATTGACTATAATAAAATTAGAATTGTAAATATTTCGGACACAACGCCATCTAGTTCCAAACTAAACAGAGCTTGTGTTATGGGTACTAGACAACTGATATAAATACATACAAATGTCAGCAAAGAGTATTTATCGGGGCATAAAACGAAGTAGGTACAAACAAATAATCTTCATTATCAAATGGTAACTTAAAGTGGGAACAACGAGCCGTAAGGTAGTTCCTAGACTTGTTGTCCGCGCGGTGGCCGATCGGTAAGTGAGCTCTGCCCGGCCCGCATGAACACTTATCTAGACTCTGCCGAAGCGGTGACGTTTCACCGCTTGCGTCTCGCTGTCAAATTAGCTCCCGTACTATTGATCGTTCCGACACACATTATACATAGAAAACATCCATACTCAGAAACGAATATTTACAGGTCATACAAACATTTGGTCCGATCGGGGAATTGTACCTAAAGCCGAGCCTCCACCGAACAAAAGTTGCCAACTTTTGTGTTGTTAACACGTGTTGGTGACAAAAGTTTCTGTAAAACCGAGTCTCGACCAAACAAAAGTTGGCAACTTTTGTGTTCTCTACACGTGTTGGTGACAAAGGTTTCTCTAACGCCGAGTCTCCTCCAAACAAAAGTTGGCAACTTTTGTGTTCTCTACACGTGTTGGTGACAAAGGTTTCTCTAACGCCGAGTCTCCTCCAAACAAAAGTTGGCAACTTTTGTGTTCTCTACACGTGTTGGTGACAAAGGTTTCTCTAAAGCCGAGTCTCCACCAAACAAAAGTTGGCAACTTTTGTGTTCTCTACACGTGTTGGTGACAAAGGTTTCTCTAAAGCCGAGTCTCCACCAAACAAAAGTTGGCAACTTTTGTGTTCTCTACACGTGTTGGTGACAAAGGTTTCTCTAAAGCCGAGTCTCCACCAAACAAAAGTTGGCAACTTTTGTGTTCTCTACACGTGTTGGTGACAAAGGTTTCTCTAAAGCCGAGTCTCCACCAAACAAAAGTTGGCAACTTTTGTGTTCTCTACACGTGTTGGTGACAAAGGTTTCTCTAAAGCCGAGTCTCCACCAAACAAAAGTTGGCAACTTTTGTGTTCTCTACACGTGTTGGTGACAAAGGTTTCTCTAAAGCCGAGTCTCCACCAAACAAAAGTTGGCAACTTTTGTGTTGTCAAACTTTTTTTGTGTTATCAAATTTCGGTGGAGACGCGCCTTAAGACCTCAAGTACAGCAGTTGCTTAAGCCACCACAATCGAGGCAGTCCAAATGAAATGATTGAACTGTTGTTTATTTATTTCAGCTACCGAAGTACTGCACCAAGAGGGTCACGCCAAGCCGGTGTACGCCATCGCCTTCCAGGGAGACGGGTCACTGGCGGTCACGGGGTCAGTATAACCTTGAATAGGGTAGTTGACACCCAAGTCAAATTAGTTACTTTTATCATCTGTCAAAACGATCACTTTATTTTAAGAATGTACTAAATACAAACTTGTGACGTCACTCTTTTTAACTGACTTCAAAAAAAGGAGGAGGTTTTCAATTTGACTGTATTTTTTTTTTTATCTTTATTACCTCATAACTTTTGACTGGGTGAACCGATTTTAATAATTCATTTTTTATTTGAAAGCTGATGGTCTTCTTCCCGAATGGTCCCATTTAAATTTGGTCCAGATTGAAGTCGGTTTTTTTTTAAATTTGTTAGTAATTATATACCACACAATTGAGCAATATATTTTAATGTTTATTTGATTAAAATTTGTAACAGATATGAGAAGCTTTAATAATTATATTTTCGGAGATGTTATGTAATTTTTGTTTTAATGAAGGAGACATCGGTATTTATTTACGATACAGTAATTTAGCCTAGTTACAACATTTTGTTATATATTTTATTTTTAAGATGGATTGTTATTTTTATTAAGTTTTTATTTCGTTACTGTATGAGTTTCATTGTGCACTTGTAAAGCATGCACCTGTAAAAAGAATTAAAAAATTACTGTAGCGTATGCGACTGCTATGCTCGAGGTCTTGGATTCGATTCCCGGGTGGGACCAAATGTTTGTATGATCTGCAAATATTTGTTTCGCAGTTTGAGTGTTTTCTATGTGTAATATATATGTATTTATATAAAAAAAGTATACATATGTATTTATACCACTTGTCTAGTACCTATAACACAAGCTCTGCTTAGCTTGGGACTAGATGGCGTTGTGTGTTAGATGTCAGAAATATTTATTATTGCCCCAACCCCTTCCCCCTCCCACAAATGACAGACTGTTTAGTATCGGGAAAAGACACTATGGTCTACCTCCCCTCCGTCACGTGAGTAATAAAAATATGTTTGTTTTCAGAGGCATGGATGCGTTCGGTCGAGTGTGGGACCTCCGGACTGGTAGATGCATCATGTTCCTAGAAGGGCACTTAGGCCCAGTGCTGGGCGTGGACTGGTCCCCGTCTGGCTACCACTTCGCGACGGCTGCGGCCGACAACCAGACCAAGGTGTGGGACCTGAGGAGGAGAGCCATGCTGTACACGATACCTTCGCACACGCATCTAGTTAGTGGTGAGTTCACAGCTTTATTACATACTAGCTGACCCACGCAACCTCGTTTACGTTTCCTATTGCCCGTAGCGTAATAATTTCCCCCCGTTTTTGTAACATTCTTTATTGATGCTCCGCTCCTATTGGTTTTAGCGTGATGATATACAGCCTATAGCCTTCCTCAATAAATTGTCTATCTTACACTGAAATAATTATTTAAATCGGACCAGTAGTTCCTGAGATTAGCGCGTTCAAACAAACTCTTCAGCTTTTATGTTGGTGAAAATATGATAATCCAGCCCAAAGTAAAACTGTATTTAGGTCTACATAGCGATATTTAATCACAAAGTATATTATTATTGTTATTACTCCAGGCGTGAGGTATCAGAAGAGCCACGGCCACTTCCTGCTGACGTCGTCGTACGACAAAACCGTGAAGCTGTGGTCCGACCCCGCCTGGCATCCTCTCAGGACATTGTCTGGTCATGATAACAAGGTCAGTGGCTACAAACCGGACCTTCAGTCGTTATACTCCTTAAAACATAGCTTGATATAGAATAAACACAAATTTTAACAAAGAAAAACCGACTTCAAGAACTGGACCAAATTAAAATGGGACCACACGGGCTTTCAAATAAAAAAAGAAACATCAAAAACGGTTTACCCAGTCGGAGGTTCTGAGGTAACAAACATAAAAAAATGCAATCTAATTAATAACCTCCTCCTTTTTTGAAGTCGGTTAAAAATAAAGAAAGGGCACGTTTATTAGTCTCACAAAATAAACATAAAACACAAAAATATATATTAATAAAACTAAATATACTTCGGCGGTTTCGAAGTCACAAGCTATATTTAAAGGACTACAGTGATCTATACAACTAAGTTATGGTTAAAAAATTGTGATTAGCTATCGGTTCAGTTGTTGTCTGTCTGTCTGTCCATACCTAGTTGGTGCCTATATAATTGGGTTTGCTTTCCAGGTGACGTGCGCCGACATAACCCACGACAGCAAGTACATAGCGACGAGTTCCTTCGACAGAACCTTCAAGCTCTGGGCCCCGGACCTCGCATGAAATACTCTATAATCTATGTAGATATACGCTAAGTTTTATGACAATTAAAGTTTATTTCATATTTGCTGCTAATTTTATTGTTATTATAAACAGCTGGAGTTTGTAATAGTTCCTACGATCACAGAAGGAACTAGTAGCCATGGAGTATAGAGGTAAGGAGTACAATCTCTGATGGGCTCATAAGGGGAAAATTGTACGTCAAACATGACTTAATAATAGTTCGAGAACCGACCACAGAGGCGCTAGAGTGAGACGAGAGTGTGATATCGTTTTAATTCTTTTTATTAAATTGTGGTTTAAAAATTAAAAACTTTGCGTAGTAACATCTTTATTAAGCACGCCATTGCAAAGCGGAAGCCTTTTTCTCATTTGATTATCTTTTCTAATTCTTTAAAATTTACACTCGCTACACAGTGGCGTCACCTAATTAGTGCATTTAGGCGGACACTTTTTTAACATAGAGATTGTATTCCTTATCTCTACACTCGATACTAGTAGCGTTATTTAATTATTATTTTTTTTTTTTTTTAAAAAGACAACTCCCGCACTAGGAATAAATCCTGTGTCGCGGGGGACTTTACAAACATACATGAAACGGACACAAAGAACACCCAGACTCAGAACAACAATTTGTGGATCACACAAAGTGTTGTCCTACGTGGGATTTGAACCCACGACACTTGGCGAAGTAGGAAACGGCGTGGTGACCGTTAAACCACTAGGCCAAACGTGCAGTCAAACTACTACAAATTGGCATACTAACGCCATCTATTGAGGAGGTTGGTAATGATTACCATAAATTAATCATTTTTGTTTTGAAAGTTTTTAACTGTGATTGCTTTTAAATAATGATTATAAATTTTATTTAATATTCCCAATTCAAAAAAATATGCTAACCGCAATATAAATTAATACTAAAATGTAGAACTTGGAAAGTTATTTTCATTGATTTTGTTTAATTAGTTAAACAATATAAATAAAAACGCCAAATCATTTTAATATATTTATTTTGTGCGCCTGTAGCACAGTGCGCCATTAACGCAATATTACAATTATATTTACAATTTGCCGATTAGAAAATTAGCCTAAGAAACATTTATACAAACAACACAGCTTCGGCACAATAGGATCGACCTGCTGACCTTGGGAGAAATAGGAACTAAGTTAATGACCCTCTGTTAGTGACCTTCAAGTTTTGAGGGTCTTCGAGATGCTGTAGTCTCAATCTGGTTCACCGAGAGAGATGAGGGGGGGGGGGGAGGGCTATATTTCATTCTGGTAATAGTCAATTTAATTAACTGATATTCGACCCTGACTTGTCAGGGGAATGTAACCTCCCTATTTATTCGTTTAAATTGAGGTATTGCTCTTCCCATCCACCCCTGCCATATCAAGTTAAAGGCAATACCCATATTACGAAATATTGCAAATATTGTGTATAAATTACTAGGTCTCTGCCTACCCCTAAACGGATATAGATTCGTGTATGTATGTACAAGTATCACTATTGTGTCCAAAGCTGTTTCCGAATAGCCTAATAAAGTCAGGGTGGTGTTACCACCCCAATGTCCAAATTGGTCATAAATATAACCATTTCGTCCCAACGGTAAAACATTAAATTTCCAAGTATTAAACTACAAATTCAGCTAATTTAACACAAATCCATTAAATTACATAAAACAGGGTGCAGCCATATTGGTTCGGTCTTGAAAACTGCTTGACCGTTTTAGATGTACTTATGAACAATATGAAAACGAAAATAATCATAAAAATCAAATTATTATCGATTTTGTTTTATTTTATCTCTTTCTACACGACTACCAACCCGGGACCCTAAAAAAAGGGATTTTGAGTTTAGAAATTCTAAACTTTATTCTTTGTATGTACATATTAGAAAAAATAGTAAATTATAATAACAATTTAACACACAATTTTGACAACGAACCGACATGGCTGCAGCTTTCGAAAAAAACATTTGCAATTATAAAGAAACTATAGACAACATTATACCTAATATTTACATTAAACTTTTTTTTAATGAATAGAAACAAGGAATTAATTGTTCCCAAATTTTTTTCAATCTAAAAAATAAAATTAACATCCCGGGAGATCAGTGTTGTGGCTTTCGGGGTGCATAAACAACAGTTGGCCAGCGATCTATACACAATAGCAATTGAAATAACCTAACACGCTTATATCTGTATTTATTTCAGTTCAAAGCCATCTTGTGAAGAAATGTCGAACTAAATTGTAACATTCCTGCATCGCGCAATTGAAATTTACGTAATTGTTTTGTAAGTATGGTATAATATTGGATTAGGATTGGAAGATTCTTCGGATTGGTGATTTAAATACTAGTCTGCGGTTTCTTCTATTGTATTGAGGATCATCTTCTGGCGTTATCTTCTTTTCTGTTTGTATATTGAGTTACTGACTTCCATCGAAATGTGGAGCTAGTCAACTACCATTGTGGTCAAGTGTGAGTTGTTCATTTTTAGTGTTTTTTTTTTTTCTCCACTCTGGGGATATTCATATATTTTCCCCAGAGTGTGGTTGATTTAACCGGGCTAAAAGTTTGTAGTAACCTCAAAGAAATCCTCTAGCAAAGATCGTCGTTACAAAATATAGTTGTACCGGATTGGATTTGAACCTGCTATAACTTGATCTGTGCCTGACTCATAGTTCAGTGTTTTTTAATTGTCCGACCAACAGTTGGAGTCTTTAAAGAGCAATGTTTTCATCTCATTTAAATAGGATAATACCGAAATTTATTAATTAAATAACAAGTTGTAAGGACCCCTAAGCCACATAAACATTATTTTTTATACTATCACAAAAACTTGCTTGTCCAAGAATAATTGACTGAAAAAATCTTGTACAAAAGCTAAATAATTTATGTTATTGAATTTACCGAAATGGCGACGCAACTTATCCATATTATAAAAGAGAGGTGTACAATAGCGGAGGTGTTGACACAAGATCTCATCTTCAATGGTTCTCAGACAAACTTTACATCTATCTAGACTAGACATCTAATTCTTCGTTGTAGGCGTATTTGACACTCCCAAGTTGAGGAGACCAGGGTATCCCCTCATCTGGTTCGCCATGAGGTCCCTGTACATGGCCAGCTGTCTCTGGTCCATCTGACCAGCCAAACTACTATATAAAGCAACCGTATACGGGTCTATGAAGGAGTTCATGGGTCCTGTACCTTTCTGAAGGTCCATTATTTGTGCTAGGGGTAAATTCTGACCCTTATACAGTAAAGGGTTTGAGGGTTTTTGGGTAGACCCTGCCGGAGGGGACTCGTCTCTGATTTGGTAGCTAGGAATGGTGATTGGGGATTTCTTTTGGATACTCGCAGGTGGAGTGGGGCTGGAGAATTTTGGGTAGTCTTTGGGAGGTGTTGATGTTTTCGTGGACATGAATTTGCCATTTGAGGATCTCTTCTGGGGAGGTCTTGGGCCCGTTTTGTTTGGACTGTGAGCTTTATTGACTAAGGTTATCTCTAGTTGATTGGAACCGACCACGGCTTTGCCGTCTACTAGAGTATAATTTTTGGTCAAGTTTTGAGCAGCAAGCTTTGGTGATGGGCAGGACACCCTCAGGATCTCCACGGCTGGCTTCTGGGCGGGAGGGCTGGCAGACTTACAGGTCAGGTCGAGGATATCTTGAGGAGTTGCGTTAGTGGCGGGTATATTTCTCAAGGGTTTGACCGGAGCTCCGTGTAGAACGTGAGGGGGAGGCATGAAGGGGTCTTTTGGGTTTCCGTAGACAGTTTTTTCTGGTCCAGCGGTTCCGAAGATTGAGGAGCCCTGGACTACTTTCGGGGGTTGTAATCCGTTGCCATAGTTTGGTGGTATGATGTTGTACATTTGGAATATTTGCGCTTGAGTCATGATCTGGTGCTGCATGGCTGGGTTGAAGATCATAGGGGTGTTAATCATTGGGGGTATGGGGTTCCAGGCGGGGATGGCGGTGACTTCGAGCCCTCTTTCCTTGAGGATGTCTAGTTTTTTCTTCTTGACCGCTTGTGGACTTTCCGGGTATTCATCCAGGTCGATAATTTCTGGTGTTTTTGGTTTGTACGGGACCTGTGGGTGTTGGAATATATTAATAAACTTATATTTAATTAACAATAGCTATGTTTGATTAAAGAACTGCATAGTTTAGGTACAGCATTCCTCAGGCCAATACCTTGGTTCAGAATGAAAATTGTTTTTAGGTGGAAGTCCTATAGTCTCAAAGGGGTTTTTAGTATTCCTACGGGGATAAATGCGGATAGTTCATGTACCTACGTATAAAGGCCTTCCAAAGTAGACATGAATTCACAATTTTTTTTAATACACCGCACTTCTGTGTCACGAGGGACTTTATAAAGAACACCCAGACTCAGAGCAACAATTTGTGCATCACACAAAGTGTTCTCCCATGTGGGTTTTGAATTCACAACACTCGGTAGGAAGCGGCGTGGTGACCACATTAATTACTGTGTAATTTTTTCAGTTGATCATAGGTAGTAGAGCCACTTTGATGTGAGCTACCCTCGCACAGAAGACCAGCCTAAAGTGACAGCAGCAGTGCTGGCGTGTGTAGTAGTGAGTAAGAGACCGGAGCCACAGCCACAATGATGCTGAAGCATCACTAGGTCGCCATGGTGTGGGTCGCCATGCTGCATTGTTGCATTGTCTGCACGAGCAATGAGTATGCTGACCACCACTCTTGGATTTTGTCTATCTATCATCAAACTAGCCTTTGCCCGCGGCTTCGCTCGCGCAGACTTTCATCCCCTAATTTACCCCCTTAGGGGTAGAATTTCAAGAATTCCTTTCTTAGTGCTCACTTACGTTATATAAAGAACCTACATACACAATTTCAGGGTTCTAGCTTCAGCGGTTTGGGCTGTGCGTTGATCTCTCTCTATGTCAGTCAGTCACCTTTCCTTTTTTATATTATATAGATACGTATATAACTCACCTCAACAATATCATCATCGCTGTGTTGTTGCGGTGGTAGTGGGTGGTGGATCCCAAAGTTGGTGATGGGGGCTGTGCTGGTCTGGACAGGAACAAAGGGTAAGGGGGTTGATGACAGCGAGCTGGGGGCTGATAGAGGGGGGGATGATGACGCTGAATCCGGTCTCAGCGGGTTGGGAGCTGGAAATAATATTACATATATTTATTTAAAGTTCTTATAAAGCTTTGTATACATTTATATATGTATGTGTGTGTGATATACACTGGGTGTAAACATAGTGGGTACTCACTGGTGGTGTGTGGGCGGCCCGGCTTCACCCGCACAGCGCGGAGGGAGCTTCGCCCCGCAGGGACCGAAGGCCGAACTGACTTCTGCGAAGGGTAGATGTTTATTAGTTAAATTAGTCTACACTTAATAATTTTCTAGTACATCTATACAAATAAATAAAATTGGAGTGTCTGTGTGTAATATTAAAATATCCGCTTTTTACTAAATGCTAATACTAAATACACCAATACCAATACCAAAATAACAATTTTTTTAACTGTCTGCTTGTTCCGGCTAGTCTCTGGACTATGTCCATAATATTTATTTATTATTATTATTATAATGACCACGGGGAACACCGCGGGATTCAGCTAGTAAAAAATAAAAAAATCGGGCTACTGACACAAAACGCCATCTGGTTTCAAACTAATCAGAGCTTGTACTGTGATAGCTAGATTGAGTGAGAGAATACTTTTACGGAGAATAATTTGTACGTATTTATAACATTTGGTTCCTCCGAATATGACCAAAATTCGAAATTATTTTGTAAATGATTACATAACGTGGCGACGCAAGCCGTGGTGACGTCGCCACGCATGAAATCCTTTGCATCAATAAATTGTCACTAGAAATGCCCATATTGGTCCGCAGAATCAACTAATAAATCACAACATAAGAATATTTGAAGATAAAACAGATCAAATACTAACCAAATCCACAGCAGGTGTTGATGCATGTCCGTTCAGTGGCGGGGGCAGTCGCGCTGGATCACCTGCAATACCAATAAGAATCACCATTAACTAGAGCTTTTAAGTTTAACAGTCCACTGCTGGACATAGGCATCCTTAGAATGAAAGTTAATGATAACTTGAAAAACCTCCTTGAACCAGTATTGTGGTAACCAGACCGCTGATATACATATTTTTTTAATGGAATAGGCGGGCAAACGAGCAGACGTATCACCTGATGGTAAGCGATTTCCGACACCAGAAGCGTCACAAGTGCGTTGCCGGCCTTTGGGGGGATGGGGGGGGAGATAGGGGGAGGTGAGTTGGGGTATGGGCCTCCGGTATCCTCACTTACCCGGTGAAACACAGTGCAAGCACTATTTCACACCGGTTTTCTGTGAGGCCGTGGTATCATTCCGGTCGAGCCGACCCATTCATGCCGAAGCGTGGCTCTCCCACGGTTGTTATCTTATGTTCTATACGCTGACTATCTATCTTCCTGCTTTAAATTGTTATTGTGCTGTGCTTGTGCTAATTTTGGCCTTCGTAAATATGATCACGTCTCTGAATTCCGTCAAATGCTCAAGTGGCTTCCGATTCGCTCTCGCCGGAATACTCATATCCTCATTTTTCTCTACAATATTTTGTTTAATCCCAGAGCCCCCTTCTACCTCAAAGAACGACTCAAGTTCCTTAATGACACACATGAAAAATGTCTAAGGTCATCCGAGAATTTGAGACTGGAGATGCCTCTGCATTCCACTAAGTTTTACGACCAGTCTTTCACTGTTGAAGCTGTACGCTTGTGGAATGCACTACCGATAAAAATCTAATAGTATGTATGTATAAGTATGTGATATATGAGTATGTTTATATATATGTATGTGTATATATAAATATATTAGTAGGGGAGCCCTAGAAGGAATTTCGGGTTTTACTAAAGCGCGGCAGAATAATATACAGGGGGATACCTTATACCCGGTTAAGTACCTCCACCAAATATGAGCCCCGTATATATGGCCGCCCGCCAGGAATAAAGGATCAGATTAGTAAAAAAAAATTGATCATCAGACTTTCTCGAGCGCGTCAGATTAAGGCAGGGTGAGATAATTACACGCTAAAAAGTGTATATTCCACTAATCTGACAATTTGAGAGTGACGTAAGGAAAGGGGAGGGCTATAAAGTTGTAAAAAATACGTCATCTCGACATTCTCGAGCGTGGCAATTTTATTTTGTGGGAAATCATTCAGGGATAACGAAAAATATATAATCTGACGATAGCCACAAGACGAAGTAACAAAATTTCGTCGATAAAGTTTAGTATATTAATGATGGTGATGCCTATATTCACACTGATAAGTTAGTACTAATTCATGTGTTAGCAAAATAAGTTGAAGATATGGAGCAACCGCCATCCCAATTTGACCTTATAATTGTAGATGGGTTCTTTTTTACAAGCTTTTATTTAACTTGCGTTGTATGTATGTTTGGGTGGAATCTTGCAACTCAATTTTAAAGCAGATATCTTCAACCGATTTTGCTGAAATTTTGCAAGCTCATGTATACTGCGTGACAATACAATATTATAATGACATGGAACTAATTTGATGCTGGAGCTGGAAGGTGTTCATAGGAACTCTATAAAGAAACGTCGCAATACCATCGAGTTTGAAATAGTTGGATTCATCTTGACAAGTACTTTATGTTTTGATAGTATGCAGGGTCTGATGATGGACCCGGAAGATGGTCTTTATACAATTTATAGAATACAAAGGCTTGTCGCAAGATTTACCTGTGTGTAAGGAAGTAATTGAAATAACTTGATTTGACTTTGTATAAAATTTTCAAACTAAGTACAAGTTGTAAGTAACTAAGTTGTTGATCGATCATTGGGCTGATCAGGAGATGGCAACGATTATAGGTAGTAAGGTAACTTTATATAATTACCTCGATTTGTGTCATAAATATTCAGTTACTGATAATTAATTATAAATTGATTATGATTTGTCATGCCCTGATCATGAAGAAGCGAAGACGAACATAGAATTTATTGCTTGACAACAAAATGAAGATTCTACTATTACTATCAGAACTTCTGATACTGATATTGTCGTAATTTTCTAAAAGCACGTTTGGATTTGGGATCAATTTCTTTTTAATTGTCAGATTAAGCGAACCCCTCCAGATAATCGTCAGATTATGAGACAGCACGTCTAGGACATAAAGATGAACCATATATATCTTAATCTGACGCGCTTGAGTATATCAATATGACGATTTTTTTGCACATGCTTTATAACGCCCGTGAGTTTGCGTCGCATCCAAATCGTCAGATTATTGAATGAGAGCTTTATTTTAGGTTCACTTAACATCCCCTTTGAAAATCTGACGCGCTCGATAAAACATTTTTTTTGCCATTTTCAAACCTTACGTACGACCAACCCCACCATGCAAATGATCAGATTAACATACGTACATTATTAAAAACACGTAGGACATGGATGCTATCAATATCTGACGCGCTCGAGTATGTCCATTATTGTCCATGCATCAGTTTTTTTTTTACACTTTTGAACATCCATAGCTGCTCACCCCACCGATGAAAAGGTATACAGTAATAACATTTTTTTCTTTTTATCATCTAAGCTTTGCAACCCAATAGGTCTCTATGACGCTCGAGTAAATCCCCATTTAGCATCGTGGGCTCCCCTACTATATGTTTTACGTTATATTTATTAGCAAATATTATAATTAATTAAAAACTCACTGCACCGTCAACTACCACTGTCTTTCCTATACATTTTGATTCATCCTAAGGTTGTCTGGAAGAGATTGCTTTTGGCAATAAGGCCGACCTTTGTACACTACATCTCACATTTTATGTACTCTTGTAACTGTGTAATATTATGGTGTACAAATAAAGAGTTATCTATCTATCTATCTAATATATTTTCTTTACCGCACCTTCTATTGTTTACTTGTGAGTGTTGGACTATAATACAGATTAACCATGAGTTTCAACTTTTTATGTGATTACTACCCAGTACCACAAAGTACAGTACAGTACAGTATCAGGAATCCAAAATTGGTGATCAGCATACTCATTGCTCGTGCAAACAATGCAACAATGCAGCATGGTGACCCACACCATGGCCTATTGAAAAGCTTCTTCACAAGATACCAGCAATACTAAGAGAAATAAAACTACCCGTAGGAGACCGGAGTGATACCACGGCCTCACAGAAAAACGGTGTTGTGAAACAGCGCTTGCGCTGTGTTTCACCGAGTGAGTGAGGATAACGGAGGCCCATTCCTCAAAAGTTGGCAACGCACTTGTGACGCCTCTGGTGTTGCGGGTGTCCATGAGCGGCGGTAGTCGCTTACCATCAGGCGATACGTCTGCTCGTTTGCCCCCTATTCCATTAAAAAAAACTTGAACCCGTCTGGTCAGCGTGGTGTAGGCGGACCTTACCATTATTTCTTAGGGGAGGACTTCATTCTTAGGGGAAGCCTTTGCCCAGCAGTGGACTGTTATAGAGTGTGAATGATGTGTATGTTATATGGATAATTGCAACAGGAAAATAACTTTTGTCAACACCAAGTCTGTCAGTGCAGCTAGCTAGGTATAACCAAGCCACTTATATAGCAGTACTCACCTAATTTGGGTAGCTGACACAAATCGCTGACCAGCCTCTGATTTACATCCTTAACTTCCTCAGTCTTAGCCACTCCCCCAACACACTTTAGGTCCATCGCATTCTCTTCCTGCAGCTTCACCGGCTCGATGAGCTTCTCCACGGGCTTCACCGAAATCTTCATCATCTTCTCTTCCTTGGGTAGAGACTCTAGGAACTCTCTATTCAATTCTTCTGCATTCTTCGATGTTATGATTTCTTCTTTCGCTGCTTCGATATCGAAGTTATGTTTTTCAAGTTTTGGTGATGGGGTGCGGAGGATCTTTTCGGTGACGTCATCCTCTCGGAGAGGGGAATCCGTGACGTCTATGGTAGCTATGGTTTGAGGTTCCGGGTCAACTTTGTCGTTCAGCTTGAAGATGGATGAAGCACCGTTATGGCGCTCGTGGTTCTCGAACGGCAGGAGGTATCTGAAATTTATAGCAATATATTGAATAAACATTAGGTATATAGGTAGCTAGTAATTGCTTGTCAAGGCGGTCTTTATTTATATCATCAAATTCCAGCGAATGTGGGCGAATTAGGCTTTGAGTCGATTAAAGTGATACTACGGCTTCATGGAAAACCGTTTAAGAACTTATTTGGTGAATGAGTGAGGTTACCGGAGTCTTAATTGGGCCAGTGAAGGTTTCGGCTTCTTAATTATGGGAGGAAGGGGCGGAGAGTTTTACATTGGCAATGTCCTTGTGATTCTTAGTTGCAAATTTCAATGGGTTCTGGTAGTCAGTTTCTTTTATGTTTATCTTTCAATTTAACGAGTGCGATTGTTGTCAATGCCATCATATTTAGACGATAAAGAAACAAAGTCAAAATCGGAAGCCAAGTTAGTTTTTGTCCAAAATCGTTCGTGAAGTAGCACAAAAATTAGTTAAGGAACATTTTTTAAATGTGATGTGATGAGTGTACGTATGTGTTAACCGTGCTTTTCGTTTTTATTCCAATTATATTTTCTTTTTTCTTTCTTTTTCTTTGTTTCATTTTTTTCTTTTTGTTAAGAGTTTGTAGATAGCATAAATTACTATAGATAATCTGTATTGCAATCTCCTACTCTATCCAGCGGTCGCCTGGAAGAGATGCAGACCGCGATAAGGCCGCCATTTGTACAACTTTTTGTTTTGGTTTTCTTTTACAATTAGTTTTTTTTATGTCTGGTTCTGGTAAAATGGCTCTACTCTGCCTGATGGAAAGCATAAGCAGAATCCAAGAGTGGTGGTCACCATACTCATCGCTCGTGCAGATAATGCAACAATGCAGCATGATGACCCACACTATGGCGGCCTAGTGATGCTTCTGCATCATTGGGCTCTGCTGCTGTAATTTTACTGTGATGTTCTGTGCTAGGGCAGTACCGCTCCGGTCGAGCCGTACCTACCGTGCTGAAATCAGCGTGGCTCTAGTACCTTGTGTGTACTATCTATCTAGTGTTGGGTAGTTACCTCTCGTAGTGCTTCCGCAGCGCTTGAGGGTTGTGCGGCGCCAGCGCGCGCCAGTGGCGGCGGCGGCACGCGGCGCCGTACCCGCCGCACGCCGCCACGCCCAAGTACAGCGCGCGCACCGACACTGCGACACAACACCACACACCGACTTTACACAGGCCTTCCACTAACTGTACCACACCACTCACTTCAATATTGCAACTCATATGTACGTAGAAACATATCATTTCATACATCACTAATATATCTTTACTATTTACTAATAATATTAAACATTGACAGTACAAAACATGAATAATATTTAACAAGGAACTTCGGACTTTCACAAGGAACCGTGTTAGGTCCCAATTTATTCAAAAGTAAAGAAAAATATCTACTAATCTAGACTGTTGTGTTTTTCTAAATACACCAAAAGAGTAATAAAACTACTGTATTTATAAATATTTAGTTAACTCTAAACAAATAAACAAAACAGGTGGTACATACAAAAATACATCTAATGATACAGTTTAAACTCATAGGAGTAATTAAATCAAATGTACCGCTTCCTTCTGAATAAGGTTTTCTGGACATTATTGATCTTATATTAATAGTATTCTTCCTAGGCTTTATCATTCCCAAGATTTGGGGTCGGCTACTAGTTCAACCGGTTTTACCTGACGATCAGTTTTTCCACGGAGCGACTGGCATCGGACCTCCGCAACCCTGAGGGTGAACTGAATTCGAAGGTTGAACTAGTTGTCAGTATATTTGAGGGCACTGACTTCCCAATAACGATTGCCATAGATGTTCATGACAACCGGGACCGACGGCTTAACGTGCTCTCCGAGGCACGGGCGGGAAACACCGCCATCTTCCATACTACGGGCTGCTATTAAGAATTTATTGTAAGAAAAACCCAACAGCAGTCCAACATCCTCTACTAACAGTCTACTGATGAACATAAGCCTCAGAAAGGAGGCTTTAGGTGAAGCAGATTGGTTTAGAATTTCTTCACTTTGTGGTGTTACAGTATTGCTCCCTCAGTCGTGTCTTAAGACGCCTGGAGTATGAAACAGACGCGGTGACACTTTGTATTCTTCATGCGTCACCAGATGGAGAAGAATTCTAAGTTCTCATAAAACAAGTAGCGGTATACTTTTGTGAATTTATAAATTATGATCAACTCACAATGCTTAAGAGTGTTCGCACCCATGTCCAAGATCTGATTTTTTTGCCTGTAAAACTCCTTCAGCTGCTGCATGAACGCGCGATCTTCTGCCGTCTCTTCTATTCTCTTACAGTCTTCTTCTTCGTCTTCACTTTGCTTCTCTGGGGCGCCGTTCCGTAAGGACAGGCGGCGAGGAGTCTACGAAGGGAAGCAGTCTTTCATCGTAATTGTTTCTGAGAGAGAAGTTACTAGTTTTTTTTCTTGTGCTTAGATATTTAAGACGACTCTGATTAATAAATCGTAGTATGTCTATTGACTAACTATTTAATAAATTAAGATGGCTAAAAGTGTCTTGGATGTCACCATGCTACATTCACAAGAAATATTTTCTGATCGTGAAATAATGGAAACCGTCCAAGGCCGATCCTAAATCGCACTATGATAATTCTTGCATTAATTAGAACGAATATATAGATACTAAAGCCGCAATAACAGCCAGGGTAAAATACCCCAGTAGGTCCAATAACCTTCACTGATAGGAGTTCTTTCGAGGGAGAGACAAAGAGAATCGCACTGCCTTATTCAGATCCTTCAGAAGTCACATTCGAGTTCTGAAGGTACTTACTGGGGGTGACAACGCTGGTGGTGACTCCGTGGCTGAGCGGTCAGTCCGGTCTGGTGATGGAGAGTGAAGCGCGCGTTTCCTCCGCCCTCGAGGCCTCCCTTTCAGCCGAGGGGCTAGGTGGTTGCAGACGAATTCGTGGCCTTCTAGCTCGGGGTATTCGAAGGTGTCCTGGAAGACATGATGGTATGATGACAGATTCAATATTATGGATTCTATTTAAGAAAATCTGGAGGAAGCTTGGAGACCTAAGTGGAATTTTAGCCAAAGACTACATCGGAAAGTATTGGAACGAAAGAAAGTTTAAATCCTGATTGTTTATTTATTTTTCTTTATGCACAATTGACAAGTGCATCATGGCGGACTTAATGCTACTGGCATTTTCTCCCAGTATACTACTACGCATTCAAGCTAAGTTTGCACCTCACTGGAATGCGCCGCCCCGCCCACTTCCCGCTTACATTCCCGTGATCGCCCTGTCGCATCGGTTTTTACAGAAATAATTAGAGAAAATTAACTTAGCCGACATTTTGTAACAAACATTCGTTTCATTTTTTTAAGTCGAATTTTAAATTCCTTTTTGCATACCGTACCTAAGCGTAAGTGTGACGTAATTGACGCGAGGTGCAAACTTAGCTTGGCTATCAATTATAATAATAATAACTCTTTATTGTACACCAAATAACTAAATAAATGACTTAATACTAGGTCAGTACAATTGGCGGCCTTATCGCTCAACATGCAATCTCTTCCAGGCAACCGTGATATTATAACTACGTAGTAGTTTTGCTTTGCTTGCGACAATCGACGGCTATTTCAGTGTTAAATAGAATCAATTTTCTTCGCATAAGGAATAACTCGGCATATAAAATTGTATTCATGTTCCTGCGTATTCTGCTCCCTTGGTCAGCTCTTACGACACCCTAGGGATGAAAAGGGGTGGTGAGACTATTCCGTAATACCGTATACTCACCTTACAATATAATATCCTAGTGTTATTAGTGGCCGCCGCGTAACCCCCCAGGGCAGCCACCAGCGAGTCTCGCAGCCAGTCCGCTTGGATGCCTTCGAGCCTGGACAGCAGTGCGCGGTAGCGGCAGTACCGCGGATAGGAAAACACCACAACACCAGGTGCATCCGTGTCTATAGCTGTCAAGGAAGTTGGAAGGTTTTTAAAGTAATCTGAGTTAGAATTTTTGTAACGGCACATCCTACACGCGATGTATGATTAATTTCTACACGTTGTCAATGGATGAAGCCATATTCCAAAGCGTTTTCGTAAATTGTTTACTATGGTGAAATTGATAACTAACAATATCATTTTAATTTAAAGATATCGTATCGTAGTGGTATAAGCGGTCACCTTCTTACTACACTAATAGTGTTGTGGGTTGAATCGCCATGTGTGACAATACTTTGTGTGACCTACAAACTGCTGTTTTCAGTCTGCTGTGTGAAGTTAATCGGCTTAAAACATTATTATATCGCGATGCAGAATTAGCAATTTCTAATGCCCCATCCAGACTCACCACGAGGCTACACAAGGAAACGCGAGTGCGAGAGTGAGGACGGTGCGCTCGGGCCCCCTCGTCTTCCCTCGCCTCGCCTCGCTGGCGCTCCGCTTCGTGTCGGGTTTTTGGGACGCGAGCCAATCAAACACACTTTATCTTAATAAATCGAGAGTCTGGATCGCTAACACTCCTGCCTCCTCGACTCGCCGAGACTCGTGCCGAAAGTCTTGCGAGAGAGTGGATGGGGCATATAGATGATAAGGAGATCAGAATAGATATTCAAGCTCACCTATTGTGTTCTTTTCACTATCTACATCGCTGAAGTCAAGCTTGGTGTGGTGCAGAGGCGAAGTGTGTTGAGGGTCGGCGGGAGGGGCGCAGGCCCCTCGCCACACCGCGCGGAGCCCCCAGCGCCACTCCTCGCCGGTGCAGATCCAGCTGAGGAGGTCATCTGCGCGGAGAACTACTTTATCGTTGATGGCTAGCACCTCGTCCTGGAAAGAAGGATAAATTATTTGAAGCATAATTTTCATAAATTGTCAAGAAGATTTAAGTATAACGTAAATATTTAATTTACTTGTTTATGGACAATTTTTTTATAGGTACTTTATGCACATTACCAGTGACAAAGGTAGACTTAATGCCGCAGGCATTTTCTACCAGTCGAACTTAAAGCGATGCAAAAAAACAAGGTAGATGCACAAAACTAAAAAAAGTTAATATCTCAATAAGACTATTATTTATATATACTTATTATGTGCTTATGTATTTGTATATAAACTTATTTATGTAATGCTTTGCAAGGTGTACTTCAGGTGTTTTGTGATGTATATGTGCGCCTAACTTACAAGATTTCTACGCCTCCAAAGGTTGACCGGTAGAGAATGCCTTGGGCATTAAGTCCGCCGATGTACAAAAGTGCATTAATATATAAAAATTAAATAAATAAATATGGCTACATTATTAACATACGCTAATTTTTACTTCCACACGGTCGGAGCCGCGGGTAAAAGTTAATTTTAGATAAAACAGAGTAATTAAATATTTTTCAAAGTGTAACAGACAATTTGTCTGACCTTACGTGTTGTTTTTGCTGACTGTATAATACAGTGTGTGTACATAATTAAAGGCGGCACAAATAAATCGGCGAACAACCCTGTGGAATAAGCCGGGGGTTGGGGCGGGGACGCACAGGGACGGACTCTCGGACAGTTATATAATCAAACTAGCTGACCCGGCGAACTTCGTACCGCCATATTTATATACAATAATTAGCAATAAATTAAAATTGCGACTATAATTTGAGATTTAAACTATCCTATCTCTCAATTTGGATCGAACTGCACATGGTGTGCAAATTTTATTATAATCGGTTAAGTGGTTTAGGAGTCCATTGAGGACAAACACTGTGACACGAGATTTATATATATTAAGATATTATTTCTTATTTATTCGTTATAAGTGAACCAGTAGCAGCTTAATAGAGGAAAACATAATTTAAACGAAGTAAATCGTTTATCTATTGATTAAAATAGCATTGAAATGTTACTAATCAATGTTGCAGTTGTTGTTCTCAATAGGCTGCCATAGTGTGGGTCACCATGCTGCATTGTCTGTTTTCTCAATGAGTATGGTTTATTCATGCTTTCCATCAGGCAGAGTAGAGTCACTCTGGCAGGCCCTATACAAATAAATAACATTGGACTGTCTGTTTTTAATATTAAAATAACAGTTTTTTACTAAATGCATATATGTATGTACTTATGTATACATGAAACATATACCATTTACAATATTTGTCTATCTGTTCCGGCTGGACCGATTTTGACAGGTCTTTCATTGGCAGATAGCTGATGTAATAAGGAGTAACTTGGAGTAACTACTTTTTTTCGACTAGCTTCGCCCTCGCTTCGCGGTAGTAAAGGTACAAAAAGAACCGCGGGTAACACCGCGGGACTTAGCTAGTATACAATAAAAGCCTCCTATACAAGGTCATTTATTCGCTCTTCATTGGTTCAGAACATTCGTCATAAGTTATTTTTAAGTCAAATTTTATATTTTTAACCTTTGCGCCTTGTAATTGTCTTCATGATATAATTAATCGACGAAGAAATGCTTAAAGGATGAATAATAATAAAAAATCGCTTTAATGTACACCCGATAACTAAGTATATAACTTAATGCTAGGTCAGTACAAGTGGCGGCCTTATCGCTCAGAGGCAATCTCTTACAAGCAATCACAATTTTTTGCTGACGGAAGAAGAGCTGAAAAGACCTTTAGATCTCCAGCTCTTCGGGGACACAGGAGCCAGGAGTATGTGGTGTTTCCAGTAAGAAACACTCCGACGATGGGCCTCTGGCGCCCTACTCTAGAAGGGAAATATAACCAGGTGTGTTAATAACAGCAGTTCCCGGATCCCTCCCTTCTCAGGCGCAGAGTGGCACACCGTGTGGTTTTAGTCGGTCCGATTCCGACACAACGCCCCGCCGCAAACCCCGTCACCCCGGTAGGGTGACGGCCCGGGGGGGGTTTCCACACGTTTAAAAAAAAAGGAGGGAAATAATGAAAATACTCATAACATCAACAGAATAATGTCCGTTTTTCTTCAGAAGTCAAAAAAATGTAACCATTTCTTTGATTCAAATACTTGTTAAATTAATAGTTAAGTTTTACATAACTTCGATTGGTAAATTAAGTCCAGTTGTAGAGACGGTAGAATTTAAATTGGCCTGCCAATTAAAAAATAAATGCGTTTTCTACCAGTCCTAATTTATCGTTGGAATTTTTACATTATCTATACATCTATACAAATAAATAAAATTTAACTGTTTAATTTTAATTTCAAATTAACAGCTTTTCAGTATATACATATAAAAGTATATTCGCTACTTATATAAAAAAAACTATTTTTGATATTTTTGTCTGTCTGTTCCAGCTAATCCCTGGAACGGTTGGATGATTTTGACGGGATTTTCACTAGCACATAGCTAATGCTATAAGTAACATACGCTACTTTTTTAAATTAGTTTCACACAATGGGGTTGCTGTGAAAAGCTACAACAAAAACCGCGAGTAACACCGTGGGGCTCAGCTAGTTGTTTTGTATTTTTAACTGTCGGGCACCTGCGATCTTTACGATTCGAAACTCATGAAGGGACAAGTAGGTCACGGGCTTATTATATCTGGTCACTCGTACTTACCCGAAGAGGATGCATAAAGTTTATCTGAAGTTTTAAATACGATATATTAATAATAATATTTTATTATTTAAAATGTTTTAAAATCCAAAATTCATTTCGGAGTATTCTTCTTTTAATTTTAGATTTCGTCGTATTTTAATATTAACATATCAGACAACTCCATCCAAATCCATCCCTGTGCCATTCTAAATGAAGGTGGGGGTGAACTAAAATTGCTTTCAAATAAGTAACCAACCCTCGGATATTCCGCGAGCGGGTGGCGATCTCACTTCTATATAGAAACGATATCGCTTCTTTATTATTTATAACAACTTTAAGAATTAACTGTAGTTTTCTTAGATTTTCAAAAATAGGGCTGAAAGGGATATTATAACAGCTATTTATAGTGTAACAGCAGTGCAAAGAGAAGGAACACTTGACACAAACGCTATACCAACCCGTCTGGTCAGCGTGCTGTAGAAGACCAACACCACCGTACGGAAGTACGTAAGTAGAAGTACGTAACAAAACCTTTCTAAGAAGATGCCTATGTCCAGCGGTGGACTGTCAAAGGCTGTTGATGTAAAATTTCTTATTTCTAATATCATCATCATGGAATAACATTACTATGAGCGGTAAGAAGGGCAAAGCCCTAAGCCAAACCACTTTTACAAATGTAATAAAATTTTAACAAAATAAAAACTGACTTCAAGGTTGGACTAGATTTCTCTTAGATGCCATCATCAGATCTTAGTGTCCTTATCATGGTACCACCGTTAGGATATCTCCTTTCCATTAAAAAAGAGGCATCAAAATCGATTCATAAACGACGAAGTTATACGCGAACACACAAAAAAAAAACATGTCGAATTGAGAACCTCCTTTTTTGAAGTCGGTTAAAAATGTAATAAATTTTTACTAATGTTACAAACAGATAAAGTTGTGTGAGGTTGTATGGGGGTAATCCCTGACCTACTGAACCGATTTTGAAAATTATTTTACCAATATAAAGCCACATTATTATTTTTTTCTTTAAAAAGACAACTCCCGCACTAGGAACAAATCCTGTGTCGCAGGGGACTTTACAAACATACATGAAACGGACACAAAGAACACCCAGACTCAGAACAATAATTTGTGGATCACACAAAGTATTGTCCTACGTGGGATTTGAACCCACGACACTTGGCGAAGTAGGAAACGGCGTGGTGACCGTTAAACCACTAGGCCAAACGTGCAGTCAATTTATCAGTGTCATTAGTGTCATAGGCTATAATATTGATTGAAACAAGTATGGAAGTTAGTAAAAAAAAATTAAGTTATAAATATGAAGAAACAATCTCGTAAGCAAAGTCATAGTATGTATATACGAATGTGGTAAATATAATACTCGTAATAATAAAACGTCCAAGCGTCGCGTTCAGAATACGGCCGCGAGTTATTTTAGGTACTCGGCAAGACGGTTTTATAGTAATACGCCATTTTATTAAACACTACTGCTTTATACGGATTGGCTTGGGCTTGGATGAAATTTTTATGTAATATTATTATTAATTGATGTTGCGGGTTTGATTTATAATCCTAAAATGTATTCTCATTATTTTGATTGAATTTTAAAAACATAAATAAAGTAATCAGAATTAAATAAAACTATGGATTTGTTTTTATATGTTTCTTTGTATAATAGGCGAATTCCTTGCGTCGAGAAACAACATAATAATAATAAATTTTAATTAAAAAAAGGTTCTTGTTTTCTTAAACAATAAGTTCGCAAAATGGCTTACAGCTTGCTTGTAAGTATCTGGTTATCCAATTTAACCCTAGAAACGATTACGGTATCATTATATAATGCAATACTACTTGTTTAATTCTACAATAGTAAAAAAGGTGGAATTATAAAAACGAATTGTATTGCTGAACCCCAAAACTAGGCAGAACACACGGTATACACGTTTACAATTAAATTTAACATAAATGTAGAAGTGTGGGTGTGTATTTGAGTGTGTGTGTGTGCTATGTACTCTTTCTTAGATGTGTGCGTGTTACATACAGGTTGATGTGAAAAGTTTAGATTACTAATTTTACTTATTCATTTCGGGATAAAGTATTTTAAAGAAATTAGGTAAATTAATGATATAAATAGTTCGAAATATTTTTGGGTTATCGATATTTGTGAAAACAATCCGAGCCTGAAATTGAGGCACTTCGTATAACACCACATATTGAGCAATGTGTGCATACGGATGCACGGTGACCGCATGATGATTGTATTTTACGCCTTTAAGTCCACTGCTGAACATAAACCAAGGCCGAAATTAGATTGTACATATATGGCTCATTATGTTGTCCTGTTGGACTTTTAAGCCAGAGGTTTTGGGTTCGATTCCCACCTGGGATAATTCTTTTGCTCTGTGTCTTGGTGTAATGAATGTATAACATTTATGTATTTAGATATGTATAAATATGTATGTTTTTTTTCTATTTTTTTTTGTGTAATCTGGTAACAACATTACAGGCTCAGTACAACTATTGAAATTCTGTTAAAAACAAATTATAACAAACAAAAAAAAACGACTTAAATCTGGACCAAATTTAAATGGGACCACACAGAAAGCTTCGGCTTTAAAAAAAAAGAATCATCAAAATCGGTTCACCCAATCGAAAGTTATGAGGTAACAAAAAAAAACAATCAAATTGATAACCTCCTCCTTTTTTAAGTCGGTTAAAAATAACCAATCGAATCGAGAACCTCCTCCTTTTTTGAGGTTGGTGAAAAAAACTTATTCATGTTTGAATATGTGGGAGCTTAAGTTCCTGAAAAGTGACTCCAAGGTCAGATCAAGTCGGAAACTAGTCGAGCATCAACGGAATATTTACATAATACTAATGATTCATTTGAAAAATTTGTTCGTTAAAATATTTACAATATTCATCTTTGCTAAATTGCTTTGCCAATAAAGGAGAAAGATTTATATTCTAAAACCTAAAGAATATTGTACGAATAAAAAACATGCTCTTACGCGAGCAAACCTGAAGACACAAACTAGAAGCATCTAATAATATATAATTGTGTCACCACAATGCATATAACTGCTTATAATAAGTAGCAACAAATTCACGTTATTACTCCATTTCTAAGTAAATCATATACATATTAAATTCCGTACAAACAAACATACTGCATAGATTTGTTTCGCTATACGTACCCACACACGTATGTTTATATATATGTGTATATATAGCGAGATTATGCGTGTGTTTGTTTGAAACAAGGTGAACTTATACAGCGTGTGACTGTTTGATGTTTATTAAATTTAATACTTTTTTAAAACGAAGTTATTTGTGAGAGCAATTTAAACTACGAAATAGAAGTGATAACAATCTCAGACATTATCTTTTCATACTATAAAATGAAGTCGCTTCCGCTACCTGTTCGCTTGGATCTCATAAAGTACTCAATGGATTAAAACGCAGTTTTCAACAATAGATAGTGTAAATCAAGAGGAAGGTTTAAATGTGTGATAAATAAAATTATAGTACAGGAAATCCGAGAATTTCAAAGACTTCCATGCGAAGCCGGGTCGGGTCGCTAGTTCTATATATTTTACTAGGTTTAATGGTATTACGGTCTCAATCTTTGTGTTTTTACCAATTTAACTAGTCTACAATAAAAAATTGACAATGCAAACAAAATGTATGAACAAAGTTTTAACAAAAGGTTTTTTTTTCAAAACAAAATATAATATAGTACATAATTAAATTCTAGAAGGACTGTATATGACGAAATAATTTCAGTGTATTACAATAATAACAAACCTCCCTATTACTAGACTATTAAAAAGGCATAGATTTAGACTTTTAAACTTAAAATAACGGTCTTCATTTAAGTATTTTTAACAATTAAAATTAGTGCCTTTTAATCGTCTAGCTAAGTAACAATTATTTTAATTTTACACTCAAGAAAGAACAAATAAACAATTAATACATAAGCTAGACAAGTTCGCACAAAAACAACATGCTGTATACGATCACATGTGACACGCACACAAACGTACACACACACGCGCGCAGAATTGATAGCGTTCGTCGGATCTATTCGGTGCAACGCCCCGGCCGTAAAGCTGAGGGCACACACTGCGACTGATTTGCGATTTTTTTCATATCTATTTTGATTACACACATTATAGTTCAGTTATGTTATTTTTTACCAACTTTAAACAAGAAGGAGAATGTTATTTCGACAGATATTTTTGTGTCTTTACGAAAACTTTACTTTAGTCAATTGTAAACCTATTTAATTCATTAAAATTTTAATTTAGTCAATTGTAAACCTATTTAATTCATTCTTATTTAAATTAGTTATTTTCAATGCTATTACATATTTGATATGAGAAAAATATTACCAGTTTAATTATAATCAAGAATACAATTAACTTGAACTTGCCACGAATTAGGTGAATTCAGGAGGGAAACTGACACAATCAATACAAGTTATGAACCCCATATCTTGTATTGGTCGTGTCAGTCAGAACCCATCTAGGGTAGAAGCAGTCAACTTAATTATGTCAAAAAATTACCCAGAACAATGTAATAAATTACGTTTAAGTATTTTGTTTTATCTAGTATTCAAGTTTACCTATTATTAATATTTTTTTTACGTTCTAAAAGTTTTAGCAGCGTACAATTCACTGTATCGCGTATCAGTATTCTTAAAAGAAATAGAACAACTAAAAGAAAAAATGTACAAAACATTCATCCCTACCAATCTCACTTTGAACGTATCATGTAAATTATCAACTACATAAAATAACATTTCGTCTGGTGTTAATTCATCAGTTGAAGCCGTACAACACACGGAACGTGCATTATCAACAAGACACAAACACAACACGCACACACATACGCAAATGTAATGAGTTTTATCTTTAACTTAATTACTTGTGCTTTGGAATTCGTAAGGCCTATTCTCATTGTACTATTAATGATATCTTAATAGGTTATTTTTTAAGCGACTTCAAAATAGGAGGAGGTTCTCAATTCGACCGTATATGTTTCTTTTTTTATGTGTTTTCGCGGATAACTTCGTCGTTTATGAACCGATTTTGATGATTCTTAATTTAATGGAAAGGAGATATCCCAATGGTGGTACCATGATAAGGACACTTAGATCTGATCATGGCATCCAATAGAGATCAAGTCGAACCTTGTAGTCGGTTTTTTAAATTTTACTTGTATAAACTAAAGAGAAAAAACTAGAATGGAATATTTACTATACAATTGTTGAATAACTGTAGGTGCCAATTCTTAAATATTTAAACGTAAGTAACTTTCGCGTACAAATTGAATAATTATTGGCATTTTAACGAAACTACATACATATGTGTAATATTTTGCATTATAGATAATTATAGGCCTTTTCAGACTAATATTAAAACATAATTACTATTAAAATATTAATTAATTAATGCACAAAAAATAGTTTATGATAGAAACATACATAATATTATCAATTTTATAGCCTTTGTCTGCGTTTATGCCAACTGCCCCGCTCTTAAGGGTAGAAGCGTGATATTTTACGATTTTTTTATTTACATTAATGTTTTACAAAAACTCAGAAAATATATATTATTTAATACCAAAGAATCATTTAAATTTTGTGACAGACAAATTTTTCAGATTAATAATATTAGTGTGAATACTGCAAAATAATATTATTATATAATAATTAATACAATAACTCTATCACTATTCTTAGATATAAATTTTACAAAAGTTTTGAGTTTAATATTTTAAACCGAAATATCTCTGATTAAATTTAAAAAAAAACTATTGAAAGCCACAAATCTTATTATTAAAGCAATCAATTGTACAGAAACCCTATTGTAACGAGTAATTATTTTAACAAAGGCATATTGTCGCGCGGTGTGCACCAAGCCTAACCGACATAAATTCTCAATAACACGAAATGGCGGCGCGGGGTCGCGGGAGGGGGGACACAGGGCCGCACTCGGCACGTACCGTTGTTATTATTATTATTATCGTAAGAATATTTAAATTATAAACATTTATATTTATTTTCATATTCTAACTGTTTGGTTATTAAAACAATTAATATTTAAAAAAAGTTAATAAATATTAAGTTTATGTAATGAAATATTTGAAACAAAAGTGGAGATAACAGTTGAGGGAGTGTCAAAATAATAAAACCTCTGCATACTGCAATACATACTTTATTATATAAGTTATTCAAAATAAAAAATAAAACATTCATTTAATGGTATTGCTACTAGAAATCAATATATATGTATAAGTACATTTATACAAGATATCAACCTATACAAGTAAATAAATTGAAGTGTCTGTATGTAATTCATTTGAAATTACATCAGATTACATCAAAAAAGTAATTTTCTAAATTTTTGTCCGTCTGTCTGTTTGTTCCGGGTAATCTCTGGACCGATTTTGACGGGATTTAACTGGCAGATAGTTAACTACGCAAAACGCGGTGTTTGTTGTACCGCGGGTAACACCGCAGGGCTCAGCTAGTGTCTAATAAAATATTATAAAATAAATAGACAAAGAAAGAGAATTATTATTTTTATTCCGACTAAAAAGACGGAGTGCTCACAGCGCAGACGTCGAGAAAAAAAATAGATTAATTATGTATCATTTGTGCAAATATGAGGAGCTCAATTAACATAAGTACCTACATGTGTGTGTGTTTGTGTGTACAATTTTAACTGAGGAATACGATAACATCGACGTTTTATTTGAAGGTGACTCTTTAATATCTGTTTGACGATAGATACAGTAGGTAGCTATTTAATTGAAAATAAGCAATTCAGTACTATATAGCAGACAATTTGGGTCGTAAAAACTCAATGTTTTACTTGCAATGTTGATAAAAATGTTCTTTCAAAACATTTCAAAATCTTTCTTGGCTGGTACATATAGTATTTATTTAGGACAAATTACACACTGACTGCCTCGATGGCGTAGTGGTAGCGTATGCGACTGCTGTACATGAGGTCTCGAGTTCGATTCCCGGGTCGGACCAAATGTTTGTATGATCTGCAAATATTTGTTTCGGAGGTTGGGTGTATTCTATGTATAATATGTATGTATTAACAAAAAAAAAGTATATAATATGAATTTATATCAGTTGTCTAGTACCCATAATACAAGCTCTGCTTAGCTTAGGACTAGACGACGTTGTATGTTAGATGTCCGAAATATTTATTATTATTATTATATATTTAAGTAGATCAAAGACATTTTTTACTGCTTTATTTGGTATGTGTTGTCTATTGTGGTTTAAATACATTACGTACCTACTTTATTTTCATCAGGCCACATGATGAAATAAATAACCAAACAAATAAATTCACATTTTACTCATCAGATTAGTATTCATAATGTATTCAATAAAATGATTACCATAAAATATATTTCCTGGTCTTATTTGGTGCTTAACTACTTCGCACATTTGTATAATTTTATTACAACAAAAAAATTATTTCATCAAATTTCTATGATTAAACGCTATATTATTATTATACTAGTTGAACCCAGCGGTGTTATCCGCGGTTATTGTAGTACCGCGGGTAACGTCGCGGGATGAAGCTAGTCTAAAAAAGTAGCCTAAGTTTCTCCTTATATCATCAGCTATGTGTCACTGAAAGTCCCGTCAAAATCGGTACAGCAGTTCCAGAGATTAACCGGAACAAACAGACAGACAGCCGGACAGACAAAAATTGTAAAAAATGTTATTTTGGTATATGTACCGTGTATTTTCATATTACAAACAGACACTCCAATTTTATTTATTTGTATAGATTAGTAAATGACTATATTATTCTCCGTGTGGTGACGGTTTGGAAATAGTGTCACCACCCCTATACACCCCGTGGATGTCGTAAGAGCCGACTAAGGGAGCTAACTACCAGGACAACAGCACTGCAGAGAGAAGGAACACTTCACGGGACGAAGTGCGTGGTAAACCAAAACCTTCTGGCTAAGGAGAGGCCTATGTCCAGCAGTGCACAGTTAAAGGCTGTTGACGTGAACTATATTATTAAACCGTTGAATACCTTGAAAATCTGTAACTTATAACAAATTTGATATCGGTACGTTTTTTACTTTGTCGTTCGGAAACGGCTAAACGTTCGTAAAGATAATAATCTCAAGTTAAAACTGTTAATATATTATCGCACGGTTGCGTACATTTCTAGATTATTTCCTGAATATGGATTTTTGCTGAATAATGATATAAATTCGGTATTTTAAAATTGACCTATTAAAACTTTGATTAAGGTGTGCTATAATACTTAATTAGGTATGTTCACAGAAATTGACCTGTCGTGATAAAGCGGCCTCGAACACACACGTTTTCTGCATCATATTTCTGGTTATGCTTTGTACATTAGTCATTTTGGCAGCAACTGCTCATTACATAATCTAGAACAGAGCCGCGAACACAAACTAGTAAAGACACTAGTAAAACCAGCTTTTAGAAATAACTAATACTTGTGTAGGTTGTCTTAAACAAATCCAAAAAAGTTTTATTGGATGCCATTAATGGTTATAATTATCATATATTAAATACTAAATGGTATAAAAACAACACATCGTGTACTGACGGTAACTAATTTTAATAAAACTGTGAGATTTTGTTTTAAATTCTTAATTTAATGTAGGCGTATTTCAATGTAAACGCAAAATAATTAGTTTGTTTTTTCTAAGGAACTTTGTTTTTAGTGAGAAAGCAGTGGATAAAGCATTTTAAGCGTTGGTTGAAATTCACGTTTGAAATCATTTAATTTGAGACATCACACACACAGAGGCCTGACAGTTTGCCGTTCGCTCTGACAGCTTCTAACATACTTATATACAAATTATACATATAAAATATCTTTAGAAATAATTATTTGTTGTGAGAGAGAATCAAATTCACGACCTCTAGCTAAACAAGCGGGATCACTAACCATTACACCGAATTAAATCTTCATGAAATAAATAAAAAAGTGAAAACTAATGCATATTACAGGATCTACTTTTAAATGGTAAAATTAAGAAATAAAATTGCGAAAAAAATAAAAGTGAAAAATATCAAAAAATATCCACTCGAGTCCGTCCCCAGCAGAAAGCAGTGAAAGATGAGAGTTGGGTCGGATACACCGAACCGACAATCTTGGTACTTTGACTTTACTTATGTAACATACCCCTTCTAATGTTATTTGTTTAAAAAGTATACTTAAATAAAGAATGACAGAGTTCAAAGTGACTCGACCTTAAGAATTAAGGTGAGCATATTTTTATTATATTTAAGTAAAATTCTAAACAATACTCACGGTAGTTCAAAGATTAGATGATATTTACATTATGTATTTATTCTCAAATAGGTTTCTTCAAAAAAACTCTAACGCATTATAGTAAAGCTACTTGTTTTTAGTACCTATCTTGTCTACATTTTGGATTGTTTGACTAATTTGTTGAAACGTTAATCTTTGGAACAACAAATCTGATTCGAATGCTATTGTATAGCGCAGCCCTGTTATACTCAGTTAGTTGTATATCTGAATCCCGGAAATGGCTCCAAAGAATTTCATGAAATTTAGTATTTGGGGTTTCAAGGGCGATAAATCGATCTAGCTAGGATTCAATTTTAGTAAATTTACAAAAAAAATTACCGAGTGAAGTTCCGTCATCCAGGTACTAGTGTATAAGTATTATAAAATAATTAACAAATTTTAACAAAAAAAAACCGACTTCAATCTGGACCAAATTTAAATGGGACCACACGGGAAGCACCAGCTTTCAATTAAAAAAAGAATCATCAAAATCTGTTCACCCAGTCGAAAGTTATGAGGTAACAAACATAAAAAAAACTGTCGAATTGAGAACTTCCTCCTTTTTACCCGACTTCGAAAGGAGGGTTATGTTTTTCGAGTGTATGTATGTATATTTCTTTGGCACGCCCTAGAGCCTAAACGGCTTGTTGTTTTACGTGAGTGGTGTCATTCGTCTTAGTCGTGAGAGTGACACTGGGTACATCATGCCGACTCCGTGATTAGCTACGGACTAGGTAGTTACGGGCGCACATACAAGACCTACCTCGAAAACATTTATAACATACAATTAAGAATCTTAAAAACAATAGTACCTAGAAAAACTAAAGTAAAATTTAAAGAAGACGAATGTGGCCTATTTAAGCACTGCCAAATATTAAATGTTTTCTATAAAGTAAGTGTGTGTGTACTGGGTGCGGAATACCACAACCTTGTTAAATTAAAGAAAAATATAAGATTGGAGTCATTACGTCACTTGTCAAACTTACCTACTTATAGAATACCTAAGCGTACTAATGTATATGAGACACGGACGTGGGAACAGATGCTGCCCCGTATATTGAACAAAATACCTACCGAAACCTGTAGCAAGATGAATAAAAAAAATTGTAAAACTATTTACTGTCTAGCTGATACTCAACTATATATATAATAATATTTATTGTTTTTTATAGATATGTAATTTATTTGTAACCAAGATGTGTCTGGTATACCACGGATAAACTCTCGATGGTTTGTGTGGTATATAATGGATAACTGTATGCATGTATGAACTTTATATTAGACAATAAATTTAAAAAAAAAAAAAGGATTTTTGGCGCCAAAAAGCAATATAAAAAAAAAAGATTTCAAAATACATCGAGTGTGGTATCAAAATAAATATTGTTTTACGGTGATTACGAATATATATAAAACTTATATGTTTTTATTGTTAAATATTGACGCAGTCGGGTTTTTTTTTAAATAATTTGTACTTGTTTTGAAGTCGGTTAAAAATTAGAACATCACACTATAAACCTTAGTAGTTAACATAAACCATTTCGAAGTCATTCTTTCACTTAGCACCGAGAAGGGTGTACCCATAATCCCGTTCCCCTTCCTATAAAATAGAGACCATAACCCCCTCTTCCCTTTTCTGGAAAGTAGAGCGGGGGATTTTAAGGGCAGAAACGGTCTAATAACTCTTAATTTTTAGATGTATGAGTTTTTTACCATATGATCTTCTCATTTGACCCTACTATACCGTAAAAAATACATTACAACAATTTATTCAGTTATAAACAACAAAAACCAGCACAATAATAACTGTTCAACACATACAAAGGTGTGAAGATAAAAACAAGGTACATCGCTGCCGGAACCACATCCAACAATAATACACAATATCTTCCTGTAGAACAAAAGTGTTAGCAGTAAAGACGTGTGTTGTTTGTAAATAATACGAGTGACAAATTACCTTTCGATTGTGAAGCACATTACGTAATATTTCTTACTATATACCAGTGGTGACTCTTATAATGAGAGGGAAGACAAATTATGCTTTCACGACTAAGCCGATTTCAATGAAATTTGTCATGAAGATACTTTGAATCTTGAGGAAGTACATAGGCTACTTCATACCGCAATAACTGACATACACGAGGGTAAAGGCAAGTTTTGGATATAATTAAAAGAAAGGAAGAGAGAAGGAGACACGAATCTGTTGGTTTAATGGTTACCGATGCTAATGGCTGAGTTAGTTGTGGATTGCTGTTATCAGGACTACAGATGAGCCTTAAGTCTATATCTAAGTGTTATTTATTATTAGTATGTAATATATAAGCATGTTTATTAGCAGTCTGGTGCTCATAGTCCTTGTCTAGTTTGGTATCAGACGTCTGTATGTTATAAGAGAACAAAGAGAAACAGATGAATGACTATTATCATTATCAACAGCCCTTAATAGTCCACAACTTGACTTATGTCATGTTGAGTTGTGGACCTTAGGAGACTGATGAATTATCTATTATTTTCTTTGTTAAAAGTCCCAACTGTGCAGAACTTGAAATATCGTAGTAATTATAATAACTAATTGATAATAATCACCTAAAAACGAAAAAAAGAAACCAATTTGTTTATAAAATTCATACCCAAACAATACCCTAATAAAATAAAAAATATATTTTTCGCAAATATATAAAGTATCAAGACCAGTTGACATTAGTAAACAACTGCTCACGAAGTTTCGAATGGATACTACACGCAAAAGAGCGTATGTACACAATAATAGGTTACTCTTCAAGTTATAAGCGAATTTAAATATATCCACAATAGGGTTCAAAATCGCAGTGATGTTTGTCTAACTTATTAATACAACCTAGCTTATATAGAATTTGGAGATTAGGAAACCGTTTTTTGCCGGCCTGTTTTTTTTTTAATTTTTTCTACTATTTGTACACAGAATTGTAGTTTTTATGGCAGTTTTGTGAGTTTTCTGTTATCTATGTTAAGCGGGTGTACTGGGGGTATGGAAAGCGATGGGTTGGAACACATTTTTTTGTTGAAGATTAAATTTCGAAAACGTATGACGTGGCGTTGTTTATCTATTACTAATATAAAGATATTGAAGGGTTTTTTGTTTGTTTGTTTAAATGTGCTTATCTCAGGAACTATCAGTTAGATTTGAATATTATTGACATCGAGCCTGAGAATATAAGTTCAATTATTATTTATTTCATTATTATTTATAGTTATAAGATTATTATTTATAATTAATATGATAAATAAAAGCAGGTGAAACGATTATTTCACACTGAAAATTGAAAGATCAATTAAAGGGCTGAATAAATAATAGGGTGAGGAGGTAGGGCCAAATTAGGGTTGTTGTGGGGTGAAGGGGGTTATAGTGAGGTACTTTTAGTCTTATTAATGCGTTGGTTTTCTTAGTACCTATATTTAATTATTCAAAGTTTTTACCTAAACACCCTTACTAATATTTTAAATTTCAAAGGAAATTTGTCTGTCTGTCTGTTAAGTTTGTCATGGAGATACTTAGATTCTTTAGGAACGACAAATACTATTCTTTACCACGATAATACACTCAGGTGGAGCCGCGGGCTTAATTATTATTAATAATAATTATTTAATAATTTATCTTGGGTGGGAATCGAACTCACGACTTCTGGCTCAACAGTCATTTTCTCTTTACACTAAACCAACAGATTTCACATAATACTTGTAGGTAACAAAACATATCTTAACCACACCCACCAATAACTTTAAACTAAAGCCATCTTAAATACTAAAATCAATTAAAAACATTCAAAACAACAAAATCCCCGAGCAGTTCCGGAGACAGGGAGCCACAAACACACTGACACGTTATTACCAGAAGTACGTACACACGATGTCACATTAAAGCCGCCATATCGATTGGGCACTAATAATAGAACAAAATGGCGGCCGGTCCAAGGCATAAGCGGAGCGGGCTTTATCGCTCTTGTGAAACAACACCGAGGCTCAGCCCTATGTCAGTTTTCGCGGTGAACAGTAGCATATGCATTATTCTCATGTATAAGCCTAATTAATATTAAATTTGATCTAAATCCGAGCAATAGTTTTGTGTGAAAGAATAAATAAATAAATAAATCCTACAAGCAATAAATCCTGAAAAACTTTCTCATTTATAACATTATTAGGATTCAGTTTCTGATAAATTATATTATACTAGCAAACTCGGCGAACTCCGTTTCGCCACCAGATGGCTTCGTTTTATGTAACGCTTTCCCGCTTTTCTGTTGAAAAATTTCCTGAATTTTCTTTGCTATAAACCTCACGGAGCCCGAGACCTTTCCAACGAATGCAAAACCGTGGAAATCGGTTCTTGCGTTCTGGAGTTATAGCGTCAGGAAGGAAAACCCGACTTATTTTTATATAGTAGACTAGCAACCCACCCCGGCTTCGCAAGGGTTCATTGCGGAAAATATAATTCCCTGAGATGTGCGGCTTAATTTTTTACGGCGTCTTCAAAAAATATCGTAATATTAGCTGACCCACACGATACGTCGTTTACGTCTCCTATTGCCCGTATCGTAAAAAAAAACTCCCGTTTTTGTAACATTCTTCATTGGTGCTCTGCTCCTATTGGTATTAGCGTGATGATATATAGCCTATAGCCTTCCTCGATAAATGTATTATCCAACACTGAAAGATTTTTTCAAATCGGACCAGCGGTTCCTGAGATTAGCGCGTTCAAACAAACAAATTCTCAGCTTTGTAATATTAGTATAGATTTAAGCCAATAAACACGAACATTTTACAAATTATATACGAAAACCTTCCTCACGAATCACTCTGTCTATAAGTAAAAATCGGCCAAGTGCGAGTCGGACTCGCCCATGAAGGGTTCCGAAGCAGCAAGTAACGTAATATAAAAGTTCTTGTAGATCGTTCTAACTTTGATCGATAAATTGCGGTTTACGGTTTATGACGTATTAAAAAAAACTACTTACTAGATCTGCTCAAACCAATTTTCGGTGGAAGTTTGCATAGTAATGTACATCATATATTTTTTCAACCGACTTCAAAAAGGAGGAGGTTCTCAATTCGACTGTATTTTTTTTTAAGTTTGTTACCTCAGAACTTTGGACTGGGTGAACCGATTTTGATGATTCTTTTTTTATTTGTAAGCTGGTGCTTCCCGAATGGTCCCATTTAAATTGGTCTAGATTTAAGTCGGTTTTTTTTTTGTTAAAATTTGTAATTCTTTAATTTTATCATTCTCTTATTTTAGAAGTTACAAGGGGGGGGGGACACACATTTTATCACTTTGGAAGTGTCTCTCGCGCAAACTATTCAGTTTAGAAAAAAATGATATTAGAAACCTCAATCTCATTTTTGAAGACATATCCATAGATACCCTACACTCACTCAAAACATTTTTTGAGTATCAGTTCTAAGTATGGGGACCCCCAAAATTTATTGTTTTTTTTTATTTCTGTGTGAAAATCTTAATGCGGATCATAGAATACATCTACTTACCAATTTTCAACAGTATAGTTCTTATAGTTTCGGAATAAAGTGGCTGTGACATACGGACGGACAGACAGACATGACGAATCTATAAGGGTTTCGATTTTTGCCTTTGGCACGGAACCCTAAAAACACATAACCACATAAAATCCGTGCAGTAACTTTTGAGTTTATCGTGAACAGAACAGACGCGGCGGAGAACTTTGTTTTATAATGTGTAGTGATTTTTTTAAGTATTAGCTGCCAAAATGATCATTTTCTGTTTGATGGAAAGCATGAATCAAAAAAGCAATTGTCAATATTTTGTCTGTCTGTTTGTACCGGCTAATCTCTGGAATGGCTCTATCGATTTCAACGGGACTTTCACGGGCAGAGTGACTTAGGATACTTTGATTTTAGACTAACTGCGTCTCGCGTTGTTACTGTTGATGTACAGGTACAATAACAACCGCGGGTAACACCGCGGGACGCAGCTAGTAATGAAATACAACAGTTGTATGACATGAACTCATTTTAGGTCATAAATTACGTAAGTGGAAGTGTCACTATTTTGCTACCTACGCTTAAAACAATGGGCGACTTCCTTATGGTGGAATTGATGAGATTAATGCCAAGATATTATACATAATATGAGAAACCATATAATTTACTAAGCTGACCCACGCAACCTCGTTTGCGTCTCCTATTGCCCGTAGCGTGATAATTTCCCCCCGTTTTTGTAACATTTTTCATTAGTGCTCCGCTCCTATTGGTCGTAGCGTGATGATATATAGCCTAGAGCCTTCCTCGATAAATGGGCTATCTAACACTGAAAGAATTTTTCAAATAGGACCAGTAGTTCCTGAGATTAGCGCGTTCAAACAAACAAACAGACAAACTCTTCAGCTTTATATAATAGTATAGATTTAACATATATATACATATACAATAGCTGTGCCCGTGACTTCGTCCGCATGTAATAGTGACTTTGGGTAGGATTTATACAACCTTTTATCCATCCACTTACAACCCTTTTTTAACCGACTTAAAAAAAGGAGGTGGTTATCAATTTGAATGTACATATTTTTTTAGTTTATATTTATGTTTGTTACCTCATAACTTTCGATTGAGTGAACCGATTTTGATGATTCTTTTTTTATTTGAAATCCGGTGCTTCCCGTGTGGTCTCATTTCAATTCAATCAAATTCATCTGGACAAATTCAATTGGTCCAGATTTAAGTCGATTTTTTTTGTTAAAATTTGTGATTATTTGCTATGAGTGAAAGTCCCGTCAAAATCGGATTAGTCGGAACAAACAGACAGACAATTTTTTTTATGTAGTACCTACCGTATATATTTTCATTTGCATTTAGTGAAAAGTTGTTAATTTGAAATCACAAACAGACACTTCAATTTTATTTATTTGTATAGATTTACACACGGATATAGTTTTATTTCAATTATTTATTTGTAGTGCATTCAGAAAGCGGTACATCCATTTAATTGGAGTGTACTAACCGTCACGGTTTTTGACCACAAATGACACAAAATTTTGCTGTTTTAACCGACTTCAAAAAAAGGAGGAGGTTCTCAATTCGACTGTTTTTTTAAAATATTTGTTACCTCATAACTTTCGACTGGGTGAACCGATTGTGATGATTCGTTTTATATTTGAAAGCTGGTGCGTCCCGAATGGTCCCATTTAAATTTGGTCCAGATTGAAGTCGGTTTTTTTTTTGTTAAAATTTGTTATTTTATTCTTTAGATTAAACATATATTTATCGTTTCATCTAAATTTTTACTAAATGCATGTATACACGGTACGTATACCAAATTATTTTTTTTACAACTCTTGTCTGTCTGTTTGTTCCGGCTAATCTCTGGAACGGCTAGACCGATTTTTAAGGGGATTTCACTGGTAGGTAGTTGATGATATAAGGAGTAACTTAGTCTACTTTTTTAGACTAGCTTCGTCCCGCGGCGTCTCCCGCTGTTCGACAATAACCGCGGGTAACACCGCGGGACTTGTATATCTGAATCCCGGAAACGGCTCCAACGATTTTCATGAAAATTAGTATGCGGGGGTTTCGGAGGCAATAAATCGATCTAGCTAGGATTCATTTTTAGAAAATAAAGAAATACCGAGCGAAGTTCCGTCATCCAGATACTATAGTATAAGTATTATACTTTAATCTGGACCAAATTTAAATGGGACCACACGGGAAGCATCAGCTTTCAAATAAAAAAAAAATCATCAAAATCGGTTCACCCAGTCGAAAGTTATGAGGTAACAAACAAACAAAAATACATTGAGAACCTCCACCTTTTTTGGAAGTCGGTTAAAAATAGGTAAAAGCTATGAACATGAATATCTAACTACTAGCTTTCTATTTTAATCAACTTTAAAAAGGAGGAGGTTCTCAACTTGATTCGCATTTTTTAGATTAAGAGGTTTTAGATTTTTGTCTGTTTATCTGTATGTTTCAGGGGCACTAATCTCAGAAGTGATTTAACCGATTTGGATGAAGTTTTCTTTTTGCATTGTGGTTAACTTTACATACAAAAGCTAGTCACAAATAAAGTTCGCGTGAAAGTTTGTTCGTTATCACGCTAGAAATTTGCATAGATATAGACAAGTCTAGAACTGCACAGATTATATTTTTTGATCTTTAAAATTCATGTTTAGCCTTTATCAAAAAAAAATTGATTAAAGCCAGTGAAAGTTTATCAATAAATAATAATAAATTCAATTTATTAAATAAAAATATATTAATTATATCTAGTATCAAAGCGTATCAAAGCGTATCGGTCGCGCTATAGCTGGATGTGACGTAGCGTCGCTTACGAAACGCCAGCGCTGCGCACGCGCATCACCGCTTAATTGACAATTTTATATTTAAATTGGTTTCTACGATGGCATAATCGTTAGGTTGAAATCAAAAATGCTATTGAACGGCACAAATTATACGTACACTTGAAACAATTAATTATACAAAGCTGGACTTTACATAGATAGATAATACTTTATTTGTACACCAAGTTTTACAAATAATATACAGTCCTAAAATTAATAAAAAATGTAAAGTACAAAAGGCATCCTACTCATTCATAGCAATTTCTTCCAGGCAACCCTTGGATGGAGAGGTTTCATTTTAAGCTGGTTCAAGGTATTACATAATATATATGTAGCACTATTTACATTACTATTATTTACACAACCGTTTGAGACCCATGCTTTGGCAAATTGGGGCTGTATTTACCGGAGAAGTCCGCGTTTTCAGAACAGATGTTTCGAAACATTTCTTTCGTTTATTGTTAACCGACTTCAAAAAGGGAGGAGGTTCTCAATTGGACTGTTTTTTTTTTGTGTATGTTAATCATCACTCACATTTTTTTACTGGGTGTATCGATTTTGTTCATTCTTTGTATATGCGGCAGCTAGTGCTTGTCACCAATGAAATTAATGATATTAGAGCCAAAACTCGCCTTACCCCATAAATTGGGATTCTGCTTTTGATAATTTGATGAAAAATAAAAAAGTTATACACTATTTTACACCGTTATATCACTTACATCCAACTTTAATTACAAGATGTTGTAAAAAAAGTTGACTGACCGTTGAATCATATGCACAAAAGTAACAAATAAAAATCGACAATAAATATTGACATAACACGAAACATTAGCACCCTTATGCGGCGAGCGCGCTCTAAGTAAAGCAAGAACGAACACGAGGTCATAGGGCTGTCACGGAATCGTTTAATTAAAATATTACAAATTACCACAATATAAAGATTTTTTTAAATTTTTGTTGTTGTGTGTTGTTGTGAGATTGTCGAGACACAAGACAACTCCCTTACTAGGAATACATTTCTCGGGAAGGACTTTACAAACATAAATGAAACAGACACAGTGAACAGCCAGACTCAGAACAACAATTTGTGGATCACATAAAGTGTTGTCCCATGTAGGATTTGAACACAATCTTCGCGAAATAGCAAGCGGCGTGGCGACCACTTAAACCACTGACGGAACTTGTTAAAATACATTCTAAAATCAAACTCACTTGTACTTATTCTACTACTTTTTAACCGATTTTTTATTATTTTTTAATCGATTTCAAAAACGGAGGAGGTTTCTCAATTCGACGATTATATTCTTTTTATTTATTTTTTATGTGTATAACGCGGATAACTTCGTCGTTTATGAACCGATTTTAATGATGATTTTTTTAATGGAAAGGAGATATCCCAACGGTGGTACTATGATACGACACTAAGATCTGATGATGGCATCCAAGAGAAATCGAGTCGAACCTTGAAGTCGGTTTTTGTTTTTTTTTTAATTAATTTTATTCCAAATCGGTTTCGGCCTAATGCATTAGCAAAGGTTACTGGTTATATGAAAATTATTACCTCTAAAACCTAACAACTGTGGGTACATGGAAATAACAGTGTGTCAGTACAAGGAATTCTCCCCGAAAATAGGGAAATTGTATTTTCAAATTTACTAGACACAGAGTTACCTTCGAATTTATAATATTAGTGTGGATTCTGGTCATAAAAGGGGTTTATTTATACTTATCGATAAGCACTGTCATTACCATTATACCAAGCATTGTCACTAGATCGCTATCGGACATTGAAAATGTCCGATAGCGATCTGGTGACAATTGTATATCAGTATGTCATTATCATAATAAAAGTATTTATAGTACAACAAGTTAATTATTGGGCAATACAAACCCTGTCTGCATGACAATTAAATATTTATAATTTAATTTTGTAACACAATTATGAAACTATTTCTGTATATAAAAATGAATTGCCGAAATGTATGTACGCGCATAGCTTCCCATCGGCTGCACCATGCTGGACATATGCCTCTCCAAGTACACGCCACTTGGTCCGATCCCGGGCTTCTCGCATCCAGCTCCTGCCAGCCGTCTTGCGCAGATCATCACTCCACCTGGCCTGTGGACGTCGTCCTACACTACGTTTGCCGAGACGCAGTCTCCACTCAAGAACCCGTTTACCCCAACGGTTATCAGTTCTGCTGCTATATGGTTTAAAGTTTTTTTAAGACAAACAAATTCGAAGTCAAGGTAATAATAATAATTATGACTATTGTGAAACGCGACAACCCTAACTAACTCAGTATGTATGCGCCCGATATTTTTTCACTGTCGTAACGAAGGCGCAGTGGAGTTGACTTAGTGCTAATTTCCTTTATTTTTGTTTTCACTAGTTGCTTCGTTAATTACTTATTTTATGAGAGTCGAGTATTTAAATAGCGTCATGGAGACTGTTGGGTCATTTATTTATTTGGTTTTATACGAAATAACGTTTTTCATAAACAATGCGATCGTTTATCAGTCGGTTACTGACACTAATATTCACACACAAAAGAAAATGACCGTCAACATCTGTAATTTTTTGTCCAGGATGGGAAATTTTAACTAAATAATCTAGTGCTTAGCATTAGTAGTAATACTTAATAAAATAGAGACCTGACAAATCTATCTATCTATCCACCTAATTATAATTACATATTTAGATTTTCGATATATAAATGTTAGATAAAATATCTATTAATTCAGTTCAATTTGAATAATATTTGATTGAATTACAACATAATAATAATACAATAAATACAGTTAAAAAAACTACAAAACACTTTTACAAGATCGGTTACAAACAAACATACAGGTGAAGTTACTAAAGGTGTGAACAATCGTATTCTTGATTACATTGCAAATAATTACTGTTCAAACGAGAAAAAAATTAGCATCGTATTCGACTCCACAGTAAGATCGGCACATTTGCCGTCTCTATCACGCCCTGTCCCCCGCACCCGCGCTCCTCCCCTCTTTAAGGGTTTAAGTAACATTTATGTAAGTAGCTGTGACTTGAGTGTATTATTTTTATTTTATTTGATAATGTTGAGCGATTTCTTTTTTAAAGTGTGACGTCACAACTAGTACAATGGCCATTTATATGACAATTATTTTCGTGGCCTTTACGATACGTAGCGTTACTTCGAGATATGTATGTAATTGCATATTTAGATGACATTATAAATAATTATAATAACTTGACACATCTTACACACGGCCGTCTCACCAAATTGTTGGTAAATATACTTATATGCTACTAAATAAGAAGTCCGAATAATATGCTCGTGAGGCAATTATATTTAATATTGGGATTTGAACCCACAATCACCAAATTAGAAGTGAAGATCACCAAATTTAATTTACGAATCCACATTTTGCGTCACGAGAAATTAAAACAAGACAAAGTTTAAAAAACTATAACAGCCTACGTAAACTTTTGATAAAATGTCTATTTCACCCGGGCCATTATTACGAATCTATTCACAATGCGTTCATTAAAATCGGTTTAGTAGTTTAAAATGGACCGTACATACAGAGACTGCCAAAACTATTACTCTTACTTGCTTCGCCGTAGTAGGGTCGCAATGATAGATATAGAGGAGAACCGACTAGGTGGGTCATCTGGTGGTAAGTGCCTATCCTCGCCCATGTATACCAGCGCAGGTGTTTTCCTCCCACTATGATCCCTTTAAAAGGAGCGTGAAAAAGCATCTCACTAGGCCGCCATAGTGTGGATCAACATTCTGCATTGTTACATTGTCTGCATTCGCAGTGAGTATGGTGACCACCACTCTTGGATTCTACTTATGCTTTCCATCAGGCAGAGTAGAGTAAAAAAACCTGTTACTAAAGCGTTGTAAGTGTATGGTAAGTGGTCAGACATTGAAATCCTGGACTGCTCAACGGATAAAATCATAGTTATTATGACCACAGCCAAGTCTTGATTTAGATATTCCACATCCGGGGTCAAGTGTCCACACTATACTGGGACTAAATTCGATAAATGGCGTCAAGGTGGCTCTATGTGGGTTGTAACAAGACCTATTTGGTTAGTGATTCTAGACCTAGTGATGTGCGGGCTTATAAACGTATATCCGTACTGTATACGGATATAAAAATAACTATTTTAGTGTCTGAATGTGGGATTTTTATGTCAATGTCTTCTTTTCTCAAATAAAGTCTATGGAATGAGAGAGGAAATCCGGATAGTGATGTGATCGATATCCGTATCCAGGTATCCGAATATCTGGGACCAAACTACAAGAAACCAACACGTTGCACAAATTGAGCGTTTCAGACAAGTATGTTTATGATTTGTAGCAACAGAAAGGGAAAGAGATGGTAATTGTTGAAATTAAAAACAATGGCTAGGCCCACAGCGAACATATTTACAAAAATCGTTTTGTAAACAATTTAGGTTTGACAACATGGAGATTTCTCACCAAATGTATGTGAAACTAGCTGAGTCCCGAGGTGTTATAAATAATAGGTACGGAAGTGTTAAAAGCCTAGATTTTGCCCACTATAATTTTATCTGTAGAATCTGGAGGCATATATAGGAACTTAAAAAATCATAAACTATTAGTTTTTCTAAGGTAAATATATGACCAATTATTTTCAGCCTTCAGGTTTTACTTAATAATATTTATCATCAGAAATAATGTTGTCTATTAATAATCATTAATCAAGGTAAATGAGTTTAATTAAGTCCCTATTATCCACCTATATCTATAGTCATTACTATAAACATGTGCATTAATTATCATTATGTAGCATCGACTCTGTTCGCGCAAGTGTATTTTCTTTTATGGTTTAGGGGCAGACAAACAGATAGATTACATGCAACTCAGGACTCCTGATTTTTATCAGAAAAACAGTTTCATCTGCTCATGACTACTTTTATAAAAACTTTGATCTTGAGCTTTTGATGGGTCTCATACATAAATGAACTCACTAGGATATTGCTGACCCGCATTTTGCTGACAATATATTTAGTCTCGTTCACTTAACAGGATGCAAAAATAACCGCCCTTAATCAGCCACCCTAGAAATTAGACCCATCTAACTGGGAGTATCAAAATTAAATACCTAGCTTTTATTTCAAGTAGGCCTTTTCTGGCATTTTCGAAATGTTACATTAATGACTCTATTTGCTCAGTTCCAAAATGTCATTCTTATCGAGAACAACCGACAAGAAACTCCATAACTTACTCTTCATCATCAATTTATATAAAAATCAATGCCACTTTGCGTTGTAATTGTATAACTCAAGAACGGGCTCACCTATCCAAACCAAATGCTTAGGCTTTATTCGGACTATTTAGAAGATGGTTTATGTGAAGTTTGCACAAAATCGGTCGAGCGGTTCTTCATTTATTACAATTTTTGTGACAAATAAACGGGCAATAGGAGACGTAAACGACGTTGCGTGGGTCAGCTAGTTAAGTATATATTCATGTTCCTTCAATAATCATCTAACATAGTCATCTAACGCATGTAAGCCCTTCTTGTAGAAACATTCTATATTAAAAAAAAAACAATGACACCCATAATTTTATCTATCTCAATTGTTCGCTAGATAAAAATGTGATATAATTTTTCAAGCTACATCATCGACTAATCGCCTGCCAGATACACGATTAGCATCAATCATAAAACACAGATATATTTAATTGATATGGTATACATTAAAACCGTTAGGTTGTGATATGTTTTGTGATTAGAATTAGTTTTAATTACAATAGAATAGGTATAACTTTGCGAATTTGCTGCTCCGCAAATGTCATTGGTGTGTTAAGGTTATATGTTGGGTAATTTGATAAAAATCTCATCTAATATTATGAAATGCGAATAGGAATTGGATGTGGCGACTTCCACATACAGCGCAACAGAAATATACTACAGCGCCATCTACCGAAGTTACGCTGAACTACGGAGTAACGAAGGAAACTAAGAAACTACCAATCCTGAATCTCGCGGTGAAAGTTCTCGCGCCGATAATCATATATACAACATCCCAACATTAACCGTTGGGCAGTTGGCCCGCCAGGCATGATCACCTCGCCTGGTCGGAGGATCCTCCCTTTGTGTTGGTGGGACATGACACACCTATCCCCCACAGTTTGGTCAGCTTTTACATTGCAACTACTAAACTAATAATGATGAAATTTTATTTCCATGCAGTCAAGAGAAGAGGGAAAAAAACTCTCATACCTAAATTAAAGAACTAAGATTTTACAGAAATGCTTGAATTGATTGATATTCTGTTGGTCTGATCTTGTCAAAGTGGCGTGCAATGGGACAGGCCTATGTCCAGCAGTGAACTGCATTAGGCTGATGATGATGATAAAGCTGTTCTACCGCTTATTCCCAAAAAACTATTGTTTTCGAAAAACACCGTGATGTATGCGTTTAAACGCAAGCGAAACTTGTGGGGAGAGGCTATAACAAATCCGGATATCCGGTTAAAAACAAGTTAAAAAGCTACGTACTAAGTACCTCTTATCTACAAAAAAGGAGTGTTGCCAAAGAATACCTTAATTAACCCCCGACGCAAAAAGAGGGGTGTTTTAAGTTTGACATGTCTGTCTGTTTGTCTGTCTGTGGCACAGTAGCTCGCGAACGGATGAAGCGATTTCAATTTAGTTTTTTTTTTCGTATGAAAGGTGAGTTACGTGCGAGTGTTCTTAGACATGTGTCTAAGAACACTCGCACTACAACCGAATGTCTGCAAAAATATCATTGGCATATAATTACTCGATTAAGTGCTTGAGTAGGGGTTTTTTAAATTTTGAATTTTAGCTTTTACATAAGTAAATAATGCTGTAAATGATGTTTATTTTTCTAAGTAAATCTTTTACAGATATTTTTACACATCGAACTTTACAGTTAGAAGGCGCCGCCATTTCCTAAGACTCACTTTGGAAATAAATCTGCACGCTCTAAGAAGACTGAACGCTTGGCCTAGTGGTTTAAGCGGTCGCCACGCCACTCTCTGCTGCGCCAAGTGTTGTGGGTTCAAAACCCACATGGGACAACACTTTGTGTGATCCATAAATTGTTGTTCTGAGTCTGGGTGTTCTTTGTGTCCGTTTCATGTATGTTTGTAAAGTCCCCCGCGACACAGGATGTTAATTCCTAATGTGGAAGTTGTCTTTTAAAAACAAAAAACAGATGCCGAAACAATTTTAAATCCGTAGATTAAATAAAAACTATGCAGTACAGTATAAGGCCTGGGATGACCTTTTAAAGAAAGACCATAGTTTTGAGCCCAAGTCATCTTGTTAAGATTACGACCCGATGTACGATACGACACTAAGAAATATACTAAATAGAAAATCTACGAGGAAAAGCTACAATAAATACGGATATCCGTATAAAATAACTCTACATAGCTACTTTACAGTTACATACCTCTACACATCCAGAGCAAGGACGATATCATGAGAAAATAAATAATCTGTTGATTTTTTACCGTTTATTAAAAAAAATGATGGTAACGTGGCAACCCTGATAACGTACCAATGACCTTAAATATTTCTCGCATTATTGATTATATATTAATAAGAGATTCCCCTTCCTATCGTCTGGCGCCCTGGCTCTTAAGCAGTTGGAAACAGCAGTGGTTCTTTGTTTACTCAAGATCACTTTTAAAGGTAGTAGTAGAGCCAGGCTGATTTCAGCACGGTAGGGTCGGCTCGACCGGGGCGGTACTACCCTCACACAGAAGATCTACGTAAAATGACAGCATCAGTGCTGGCGTGTGTAGTTGTGAGTGCGAGACCGGTGGCCCAATGATGCAGAAGCATCACTATGCCGCCATAGTGTGGATCGCCATGCTGCATTGTGTGCATTCGTAATGAGTATGGTGACCACCACTCTTGGATTCTGCTTATGCTTTCCATCAGGCAGAGTAGAGTCATTTTGGCAGGGCCATACATAAAAAAAAGATAATGGAAAATTTTAAAAATTCCATCAATATTTTTAAATGAGCTTCTTGTATATAAATAATCTAAATCTCGTAAGCGGCTCCAACGATTTTCATGAAATTTAGTATGCAGGGGGGTTTCGGGGGGTAATTAATAAATCTAGCCAGGATCCATTTTTTGAAAATTTACCAAAAACAAAATATCGATCATTCAGGTACAATTTTTTTTTTTGTTTGGAAACGAGGAGATTTATCTCCTGATGGTTGCCGACCTTTTAAAAAGGAGTACGCTCTTTTCTGAAGGTCTGAAGGTCGTATTGTTCCGGGAATACCGCAGGCGACAATTCATTCAACAGTTTTGTTGTGCGAGGCAGAAAGTTTCTGGATAATTAAATACATCAACATACATACGCACAGTACATTGTGCGAGTAGACGAAGAACTTTTTACTTCAAGGACTGAATAAAGAGGAAAGAAAGCCTCAATAATGGTTTAGAAGTGAATATACAGAGGTCCGTATGATGATGGATTAGGAATACAGAGTGTCACCACCCCTATTCACCCTGTGTGTCGTAAGAGTCGACTAAGGGAGCTAACTACCAGGACAACAGCACTGCAAAGAGAAGGAACACTTGACACAAACCCTATACCAACCCGTCTGGTCAGCTGGTACACCAAACCCTTCTCTAAGAAGATGCCTTTTAAGAAGTGGATTGTTAAAGACTGTTTATGTCTGAATAGGACACAAGTTCCTTGCGATAAACACATAATCTTTATACTTTAGATTTGTGATTCTTTTAGCCTCTTGACCCAGATCTCTGGTCTCAATCGTCTAAGTTTAAACTTCTGTCTGTATTTGACCTAAATATGGAAGAATAAGATTGATAATGTTATACTCCTAGCCGATTATAGCGGCAGCTAGCCTTAAAGGAGACCAGCCAACTACGCAGGAGATATTATAATGTACGAGTTTCTGTTCCTTCACTCTGACAGTCCGATGGGACGGTTATCCGACACGACCGGGGAGATATCAGGCACAGGACCGAAGGTTGTGCGTGTTCTTTGAAGCACGGGGAAATGGAGTACTCCTATAAAGACCAGGGTCTCTTTCAATATCAACGAATTTTCAGATATCTAACACACAACGCCATCTATTCCCGAGTTAAGTAGAGCTTGCTGTCAATAAATGAGGGAATCGTTATTGGGAAGTCAGGGCACTCAAATATACTGACAACTAGTTCTTAGACTTAGGGTTGCGGAGGTCCGATGCCAGTCGCTCCATGTAAAAACTGATATTCAGGTAAAACCGGTTGAACTAGCAGCTAACTTCAAATAATCTTGGGAATAATAAGCCAGGGAAAGTATAAGAGAAAATTATTTCTTGACTTGATTTATATAGCTTATGTCACCCGGGCCATTATTACCGGGTGACATAGGTACAGAAGCACAAGATCAACCTAAAATGACAGCATTCGTGGTGTGGTGTTTCGTCGCTGAGTGCGAGACCGGAGGCCCAATGATGTAGAATCATCACTAGGCCGCCATGGTGTGGGTCACCATGCTGCATTATTACATTGTCTGCATTCGCAATGAGTATGGTAACCACCACTCTTGGATTCTGCTTATGCTTACCATCAGGCAGAGTAGAGTCATATTGGCAGATCCATAGATAAAAAAATATGAATCTATTGACACCTCATTCATTAAAACAGGTCAGTAGTTTAGGTGTTACAAAATATCCATCATTTTTTTTTCTGCCCACCCATCTGTATGTGGTGAAGCAGCTTAACTGCACAACACTAAATAATACAAAGCTATTAAGTATTATCGTGTTTGTAGCGAATAACCTCGTTGATAAGAATTTTATGTTTCTTATGCTGATAACGGAGGCAGTCTGCGATCCGTCCGGGCGTACTATTTCTATAGGACCCATTTCGACACAGATTCAAATGACATAGCTGGACACATCTCACACATAAGTTCGCGTCACCGACATGCTGACGTCACCGACATGCTGACATGACATCTTCGAAGTGAAAACTTCGCCTTGAGCACTTTTTGGTAGGGGAAAATCTTATGTGCTCGCGTCACCGACATACTAATGTTCGATGTTGATAATTTTAATTTAAACATTATGAAATTTATAATTTTACACATAAATTTTATAAATAACATTCTAAGTTATAAGTTTTTACTTCCATCGGCAGTTATTATGACTGACAAATTTTCTTTGTGTATAGACGTCAAACGAACACCATCCCGAACCCCTTACCTATCTGTGAATCAAGGGTCTACAAACAAACTAAATTTTATCAAAATCGTTTTAGCCGTTTATGAATGAAAAAGTGACAATGACAAATATATAACCACAAAAACTTTTAAACTGAAAACTGCAAATAAATACCAAAATACTCTTCCCCCTATTTAGTAAAGCTATAACATCATAATTAATAACAAAAACCCCACGTACAATAATGTTGAAATTAAATATACAATATAAAATTAAATTTACGAGCGAACCCTGAACGCGAACATATAGCGTCGTAGAGAAATTACCTCCATTGTAGATTGATATTTATGCAGCCGAGTGGCAAAGCGTTGTAACTACTACGTGCTACTTGCTTGCACACGAAATGTGATAATTTACAAAAAATATTATTTACATAATTTTAACATAACTATATAATACTTTATATATATATATATATATATATATATATATATATATATATATATATATGTGTATACCACCATTTAATAAAATTATTAAGATCAGTAGGGAAAAATCAGCAAATGAGTCTCAAATGCAATTATAATTTGAGAAGTTTCTCACGGCCGTGCGATCCTAAATTAAACAGACCCGAATTCCTTACATACATAGTAACTTATATTTTAAACTAGTCTTTTCCCGCGTCCTTGTTTACTGGTTATCGTGATAAATAGTTTCCTTACTCAAGTATCAAAGTATCTCCATGCCAAATTTCATTGAAATCGGTGCATCAGTTTAGCCGTGTAAACGTAACAGAAATACAGAGTTACTTTCAAATTTGTAATATTAATTTAGAAGTATGGATGTACAATTACACAGACAAAAATTATCCTGTCTAGCGCATAATTATTTATCCTGATTGTCCTGATTGTGAATAAAATCAATGTCCCCAGGCTTACAAGACAAGTCACTAACCATTTAATGAATTTGACAATCTAGATTCACGATAGTCTTATCTACTTTAATAGTAATTTGAAATAAAATATTTAATCATTCAGATAAGATTTAATTAACTAAAGTATCTCATTATGATTCATTATAAAACTGACACAGTATTATATGCATATTCAATTAGTATAAATTTGCATTTATAATTTGATGTTTTACATAACGCTAAATGCATTGTAAACGTTTATAAATTAATGAATCATTGGTACCAAAAATAGTACACTAAGATTATTGAAAACTAGCTGAACTCACGAACTTCGTTCCGCCATTTTTTTTCGAAAATCTTGTTTTTATTCCTTAAGACCGCCTCAACTTCGCATGGGAGTACAGTTCGTAGACTTAAAAAAAATACACTGCCGGTTTTCTTATAACTTTCTTTAATACAAACCTTGTCCTAACAATACACATAAAAAAAGTTATCCAACTTGGTGCAGTCTATCGGAAGTTATGCGCGTACATACAATTTTAATTGTTTAATTTTTATTTATATATAGATATATTAAGTTACCAAATGACCATGTGTGAACAAAATACTTATAGTTTAATAATACCATATTAATTGTCAAAAACCATATTATGATAGTAAAACCAAACAAATCCAATTAAATAAACAAACCGAGCTGCAACGCTACACCGCTCAACAAGCACTCCATGTTTAATATACACACACATGGACAACCAATTTTACGGTCACAACTACATAGATACACCTTGTATACAAGATTGGACTTTATTCCTTACATTTTAAGATTTATATTCGAAAAGGCAGTGATCGGATTACGTCACAATGTTTTCGATACACCAGTCAGTAGGGTCGACACACTTTGTGATTTAAAAGTTTTTTTTTTTCCAACACTAGCTGAGTGCCGCGGTGTTACTCGTGGTTATGTTTGTTGAGTTTACAACGATAACCGAGAGTAACGCCGCTAGACTATGATATTCTAAAAATAAAGTACTTAGTTTTAATTACTCCTTAGATCATCAGCTATCTGCTGAAAGTCGCATCAAAATCGGTCCAGTTGTTCCAGAGATTAACCGAAACAGACAGACAAACATTTGAAAATTATTTTTGATGTAAGTATCTTATATACTTTCATATGCATGTAGTGAAAAGGCTGTTTTTATGAAATTACAAACAGACAAATCAATTTCATCTATTAGTATGAATAGAGTGTAGATTACATGTTTTTATTTCGTTTGTGAAGAAAAATACGATTTGTGGTAATAAAAGGGGAATAATTGTTAAATTGATACTTCGTAATATTGCTGTCTCCGTGTTTCGTTTTGGAGGTGGAAAGACGATGTTTGTTAAGGCACTGATCTTTTAAACGTTGAGTCATATATGAATAATGTTTATATAATTATGATAGAGAATTTACCGAAGAAAGACACCTTAAATTATATGTAGTAAAGTGCGAACGTTTGGTCTGACAAGGGAATCGAAACCGAGACCTCAGTACTTCGACATACTGTACAAGAGAGACAAGTCAACCTAATGTAATTAAAAAAAAGCGGCCAAGTGCGAGTCGGACTCGCCCATGAAGGGTTCCGAAGCAGCAGTAACATAATATAAAAGTTCTTGTAGTTCGTTGTAACTTTGATCGATGTTTTAACAATAGTGTATTTTTTTTGCGGTTTACCATTTATGACGTATTAAAAAAAAACTACTGACTAGATTTCGTTCAAACTAATATTCGGTGGAAGTTTGCATGGTAATGTACATCATATATTTTTTAGTCTTATTATTCTCTTATTTTAGAAGTTACAGGGGGGGGGACACATTTTACCACTTTGGAAGTGTCTCTCGCGCAAACTATTCAGTTTAGAAAAAAATGATATTAGAAACCTCAATCTCATTGTTGAAGACCTTATCTATAGATACCCCTATACACGTATGAGTTTGATGAAAAAATGTTTTTTGAGTTTCAGTGCTATGTATGGGGACCCCAAAATTTATTGTTTTATTTTTATTTTTGTGTGAAAATCTTAATGCGGTTCACAGAATATGTCTACGTACCAAGTTTCAACAGTATAGTTCTTATAGTTTCGGAATAAAGTGGCTGTGACATACGGAAGGACAGACAGACAGACAGACATAACGAATCTATAAGGGTTCCGTTTTTTGCCTTTGGCCAGGGAACCCTAGAAAAGCACACTTTTACAAAAAAATAATTTAAACACGTAAAATTTTAACAAAAACAGATTTCTAGGTTCGACTCATTTTCTCTTGAATGCCATCATCAGATCTTAGTGGCCTTATCATGGTACCACCGTTGGGGTATCTTCTTTCCATTAAAAAAAGAATTATCAAAATCAGTTCATAAACGACGAAGTTATCCGCGAACACACATCAATAATAATTTAAATATACGGTCGAATTGGGAACCTCCTCCTTTTTGAAGTCGGTTAAAAAAACATACGATCAATAAATATAAATAACCCCTCTTTTCGCGCAATCGGGTAAAAACCCAATACGAACGGATACTTGCATGTATTAATATAGTATACAATGCGACGCCATTTTGTCATTGAACGCCATCTTCTTTGATGACGATACACAATCGTTTAAACTGTTTATTGTCTTACAGTTATCATAACACGTTCAAATAAAAAGATTTTGATGTGGACAATTTTACATCGTTTGTGCACAAAAAAAAACAAACTAATACATATTATAAATTTGGAAGTAGCTTTGTCTGTCTGTTACGGTTTTACGAACAAACCACTGCACCGATATTAATGATATTTGAGGGGATGAATAGGGATGGTGACATCTGTATTGTTAATCAGTCACCTCCGTCACTGGATATGAATGAGTGAGCTAACTGAAACTTAAACTCGTTTCTTACTGATTCCGGGAAGAAGGTCTTAGCTGTCCACGAGCAGTGGTAGCCCCTTGCCATTAAGTGTTTATGTTTATGCCCCTCCCATGTTATTTTATCAACCGACTTCAAAAAGGAGGAGGATGTTTGTTACCTCATAACTTTGGACTGGGTGAACCGATTTTGATAATTCTTTTTTTGTTTCAAAGCTGGTGCTTCCCGAATGGTCCCATTTAAATTTGGTCCAGATTGAAGTTGTTTTTTGTTAAAATTTGTAATTATTTGTATAAGCTACAACCATAAGGAGTTGAACAAAGTCTATAATTGCAGCTAAAACTGCGAGAAACGGCTATCGTTGAATAATAATAAATTTCACATCAAATTGTTATAAATATACTACACTGTATTTATTATGGAAATCTTAAATCTATACAAATAGATAAAATTAAAGTGTCTGTTCGTATTTTAAAATTAACAGCTTTTCACTGAATGCGTATGAAAGTATATTATACAGTATTACAACAAAAAATCAAATATTAAAATTTTGTCTGTCTGTTTGTTCGGCTAATCACTGGAACTAATGGATCGATTTTGACTGGACTTTCACTGGCAGCTAGGTACTATTATTTTAGACTAGCTTCGCCCCACGTTGTCCCCCACCCGTTCCCCGCTTTTTTTTAGCCGCAGGTAACACCGTACGGCGAAGTGAGCCCTTTATTATGTTTAAAACTATTACATTCATATGAGACAAGATCTTATATAAATAAGAAGAAATAAAATGATCTTCTTGCATTAAACGCGCAGTGGGAGATGCTATTGCCAAAAGCAATTGATCCCAGGTTTACATTCCTATGTTATTATGCAGCGTGGATATTTTGTTACCTTATCTGACTACAATAGCAGAAATATGTATATGTAAATGTCACTCGGGCCATTTATTATAATGAATCTATTGACACCTCATTCATTAAAATTGGTTTAGTACCCGTTATTAATACTCAAAAATATATTCCTTCTAGTCGTAGTCGGGTTTTTTTTAATGGAGTGTCGCCTGATGGTAAGCGATTACCGCCGCCCATGGACACCATGGCCTCACAAGTGCGTTGCCGGCCTTTGGGGGGATGGGGGGGAGATAGAGAGGGGGGTTGTGGTATGGGCCTCCGGTATCCTCACTCACACGGTGAAACACAGCGCAAGCACTATTTCACACCGGTTTTCTGTGAGGCCGTGGTATCACTCCGGTCGTGCCGGGCCATTCATGCCGAAGCGTGGCTCTCCCACGGTAAATGGGTAAAAATAAACAATGGAATCAGGTAGGAAATATCCCGCCTAATTCCTGAAACATACTGCTCCTACTTCTAGCATTCATCCCGTTCGTTCTCTCAGTGGGAGTATCACAACTACTTAGAAATGTACCAAGATGTAATAAGCTTAAATTAGTCTTGCTACCACGAGTATTAAGGTAGGTACAATTCCAGGTTTATAATTTGCGCTACTGATAACAAAAATATATTATTAAGTTTTATTATTTAACGCTTACCTACATATTCCTGGCTATATATTTCTCGACTGTACGAATGGTACAGTGGTTGAAACGGATACCTGGCCACTATCTATTGTGCTGAGTGTAGTGGATTTAAATCCCACATGGCACACTTTACGTGATCCACAAATAAATTTTTGCTTGTTGCGCATACTTCTTGATACTCTTTACAGCAATAAAGGACATAGACGCGAGCGGAGCCGCGGGCGAATACTAGTTATTGCTAAAATACACTCGCGCACGAAGGGTTCCGTATCCATTATCTATAAAAACGGCAAATAAAACACGTTTGTTGAATGGCAGCCACCTTAAAAACTTTTTTTTTCCATTTTTAACCGACTTCAAAAAAAGGAGGAGGTTCTCATTTCGACCGTACATATATATATTTATTATTTGTGTTCGCGGATTTTAATAATTCTTTTTTTAATGGAAAGGAGATATACCAAGGGTGGTACTATGATAGGGACACTAGGATCTGATGATGCCATCCAAGAGAAATCGATCGATTTGGTCGTTCTTGAAGTCGTTTTTTATTTTGTTAAAATTTTACATATATAATAAATTAATAAATATTTCGGACATCTAACACACAACGCCATCTAGTCCCAAGCTAAGCAGAGCTAAGTTATGGGTACTAGACAAGTGATACACATACCTACATATTAAACATAGAAAATACTCAAACTCCGAAACAAATATTTGTAACATACAAACATTTGGACCGACCCGGGAATCGAACCCGAGACCTCATTATCAGCAGTCCCACACGCCAACCGCGAGACCAACGAGGCAGTCGTTTAAATACATCATCTGTGTAAATGAACTAAACTACCTATTACGGTTCATGAGATACAGCCTGGTGACAGACAGACGGACAGCGGAATCTTAGTAATAGGGTCTCGTTTTACCCTTTGGGTACGGAACACACAATATTTGTCCTGGATGCGAATCGAACTTATTTCCATCATTACATTCACCGCTAACTACTACACCTAAAACTAAAAACATATCTCTTAATTTATAATATTTAACAGAAAATAGTTAAAAATCAATCGTTTTAAAATAAAAATGATTTAATTCCGTTTAGCGTCGTCGCAGTATACATAACGTAACTATGTCAAGGTAGTGACGAGCCGGCCGCCTGAGTGCTGTGCTCAGCACAATCACGATATATTTTTTATTAAAAAGACATATTAATATACTTGAATGCCTATATTAAAAATAAATAAATATTTTCCGACATCTAAAATCCAGTCCCAAGCTAAGCAGAGCTTGTGTTATGGGTACTAGACAACTGAAATAAATACATATAGGTATCCTTTTTATTTTTGTAAATACATACATATTATACATAGAAAACATCCAAACTCCGAAACAAACATTTGCAGGTCATACAAATATTTGGTCCGACCCGGAAATCGAACCCGAGACCTCAATCACAGCAGTCACCAATGCTACCAACTTGCGCCACCGAGGCAGTTAATATTAAGGTAATGGATTAAGTATACAGAGTGTCACCACCCCTATGCATACCGTGGGTGTCGTAAGAGTCGACTAAAGGTAGCGGTTCGCGCTGCAACAGAGACGGAAGACCGCGACCGGAGACCGAGACAAATGTCTCGGTCTCTTTGGTATGTACTGTAGGTCGAGACCGAGACCGGAGACCACTTCCCGGGTCGAACCAAATGTTTGTAAGATCTTCAAATAAAAGTATTTGTTGAGGAGAGTAGGTATTTTTTTTAGTAAAAAAATATGTATTTATATCAGTTGTCTAGTACCCATAATACAAGCTCTGCTTTGTTTGGGACTAGATGGCGTTGTGTGCTAAATGTCCATAATATTATTATTATTATATTTAACTAGAAGCAAAGAAATATCATTTTCGCTAATAGTGAAGATACACCACATGTTTGATGACAATATAGGAAGTATTTAATGTGCTTTTTGAGCGCGACACGAGACACTACTACAAAGAGAAGAGTAATATGCACTACTAGTCCGGACTAGCGACCGTCTCGCTGTCTCCTGTCTCGGTCTCGCCCGCGAACTGTTGCTTGTGCGTTGCCTATGGTCAAGGGACTGTCACGGTCTCCGGTCTCGGTCTCCTGTCTCTGATTTCAGCGCGAACGGGTCGGCTCCACCGGGCGGTACTACTCTCGCACAGAAGATCAACGTAAAATGACAGCATTCCTGCTGTTTATATGAGAGTTTAAAGTTTATTTAGAAAAACAAAGAGTTATAGTCGAATTTTTACTAGTTTGAAGTCCCAACAGTTTGGACTCTGTGTTAATGGAGCGGTCAGCGAGCAAGTGATTTTTAACCGACTTCCAAAAAGGAGGAGGTTCTATGTTCCACTGTATGTATTTTTTTTTTTTTTTATGTATGTTCACCGATTACTCTGTCAGTTGTGGACCGATTTTGTTTTTTTTTTTTGTATTCTAAAGGGTATGCTTCCGAGGTGGTCCCATTGCCAGCATATCAGGATCTGATGATGGGATCCCAGGGAAATCGAGGGATACCCTCATTTTTTATAGGTATGTTTTTCGTATATTTTCTGAAGTTACACCGGTATTTGCGTCTGGTGGTCATCATTATATGATGATGAGCTGATGATGTAAGGTACAACTCCTTAACGGTTAGGAGTTGGAGGATAAATCTTTAAATATCATAAGTACATATGTTACCTTTAGTCGTATTCTTTCAAATTATTTAGGTAAGCTGATGATGGAAGGTGGAAGGTACAACTCCTGAACGGTTAGGAGTTGGAGGATAATTCTTTCAATTTCATACGTATCTAAAGACCTTCAGTCGTATACTTTCAAGTTATTTCGGTGAGCTGATGATAGAAGGTTAAACTCTTCAGCAGTTAGGGATTAGAGGATGATTTTAATATTACACGTACGTATAGACCTTTAATTTGTATTCTTGATGATGAAATTTGATGAAATAGTTCAACTTACTACTTACCTAAGATTGTTTGCACTAAAAACTATAAAATAAAAACTTTTTATAAAAAAAAAACCGACTTCCAAAAAACATCCAACGAAAACTCTCTGCCAAAAAAACACTTAAAAGCGTAAAATAAACTGGTTCTTCATAAATTGCCTATACCTAATTCTTTATTCATATAAATAGTAGTATTATAATGTGTCCTAGGTACCTAAACTCTGTTTGAAATCGGTGCTAAGCCAAAAAGAATACAAACGAACAATTACAAAAGTCTAAGCGATAGTCACTTGGCACCGACTTCAAACAGATTCTAGGTACCTAGCACACATTATAATACTACTATTTATATGAATAAAGAATTAGGTATAGGCAATTTATGAAGAACCAGTTTATTTTACGCTTTTAAGTGTTTTTTGGCAGAGAGTTTTCGTTGGATGCTTTTGGAAGTCGTTTTTTTTTTTAAATCTATAGATTCACATCTGCAGGATTCTGCAAGGCGACCCGTGAAACGGCAGTTTACGATACTTCTATAACCTTAACGTCAATTACAAGATAGAATGTACCGTGACATTGACTCGTGTTCTTCATGACTACGGTCACCAGAAGATACTGATACAACTTGTACAAAAAGCTTGTCTTCACATAGTACAAAATCACAAATTTTCACAAAAAAAAACCGACTTCAATCTGGATCAAATTTAAATGGGACCACAGGAATATTGAGTTATTCGTTAATTTGTCGCGCACATACTTAATGCAAATTGAAGACTTATATGGTTTTCTCATGGATGACATGTCAGAACTGGACCACATGGGAAGCACCAGCTTTCAAATAAAAAAAGAATCATCAAAATCGGTTCAACCAGTCGAAAGTTAAGAGGTAACAAACATAAAAAAAAATACAGTCGAATTGAGAACCTCCTCTTTTTTTTGAAGTCGGTTAAAAATAACGTTGCTTTCGCTATCTGTTCGCTTAGATCTTTTAAACTACTCAACGGATTTTAATACAGTTTTCAGCAATATATAGAGTGATTCAAGAGGAAGATTTAGATGTGTAATACATTCATATTATATTAGAGGGAATTCGAAAATTTCAAGGACTTTCGTGCGAAAACGGGCCGTGAACGGGAACGTGTGTGAAGACACATCAATGCTACGTCATTTAACAATATTTGACATTAACAAATGATTCCTTTTTTATTTTTATTTATTCTGTAAGTTACGGGGATACTGTAAAACTGCATTTTGGTTTGTGTGTTGGGTTTATACATTTTTTTGATGTTACAATTGTTACAAAAACGGGGGCAAATTATTACACTATGGGCAAAAGAGACGTAAACGAGGTTGCGTGGATTAGCTAGTTAATGATAAAAATGTAAAAATTTGGACGAGATGAAATGGGGATCGTCTTTCGAAAAACAAAAAACTATCTACCTCTGTAATATTAATAAGTAATAATTAAATATTTTGGACATAACTAACACACAGCGCCAGCGCCATAACACAAGCTAAGCAAAGCTTGTGTTATGGGTACTAGACAACTGATATAAATACATATATGTACCCTTTTTTTGTAAATACATACATATTATACATAGAAAACACCCAAACTCCGAAACAAATATTTGTAGATCATACAAACATTTAGTTCGACCCGGGAATCGAACCCGAGACCTCATGATCAGCAGTCACACACGCCAACCGCGAGACCAACGAGGCAGTGTTATATTAGTAAGGTATGTTACAAAATAAATATTACATTTTTCTAAAACGCCAACCATTTTTATTCATAAACAAACATCACGTTTATATGAAAACGCAGATACCAACTTTCTCTTTAGTTGTACGAATTAAAAATCCATTCGTGTCGTCAACATGCTAAACGACAACTTTTTTATAGGTACTTCAGTTTTACACGACAATAACTTTACAACGGTGGATAGTTTTCAAGATTGTGTAGAGCCACGCTGATTTAAGCAGGAAGGGAAGACCCAACCGAGGCGGTACTACCCTCGCACAGAAGACCAACATGAAGTGACATTCAGTGCGAGTCCGGAGGCCCAATGATGCAGAAGCATCTTAATAGCTCGCCATAGTGTGAGTCACCATGCTTCATTATTGCCACCACCAGTATGGTGACCACCAGTCTTGGATTCTGTTCATGCTTTCCATCAGGCAAAATCGCTTTGGTAGGCTCATTTATAAGAATTATTATTTACTAGCTTTTACCCGCGGCTTTATTCGCATTTAATAAAAAGTATCCTATGTTACTACTTCTAATACCTCCAAGAATATGTGTACAAAGTTTCACGATGATCGGTTAAGAAGTTTTCGCGTGAAATGGTAACAAACAAACTTACATTCACATTTATAGTAATAAAAGATAGATAAATAAATAATATCTCTCACGTTTGTGTTTCTGTGTGTTATTTTATTTAATTTAAATTAGTTTATACTTAACGTTTGTTTTATTTACATTTTAAGTAAATAATATGTATGTCACATTTAAGGGTAGCAAAATAATGAATGAAGAACAGCTTAGGTACATTGTATATAATATTGAAGTTAGTGATTTGATCTACATTTTTTGTGAAAAGATTCTGTTTTTTCACCCGACTATGCCAGAAGGAGGGTTATGTTTATTGAGTGTGTATTGTGTATTTCTTTGACACTCTCCGTAGCCTGTATGGTTTAATGGATTTTAATTTGGAAAATGTTTTTAAATTCATTTAAATTGTGACAACATTATAAATATTTAAATGCCTGTCATGGTTTCTGTTTTTATTCAATAATTAAAAATTTTCAAGATCAAGAATTCAAAAACATTCAAATAATAATTCAATATTCAGAAAATCACCGTGGGAGAGCCACGCTTCGGCATGAATGGGCCGGCTCGACCGGAGTGATACCACGGCCTCACAGAAAACCGGTGTGAAATAGTGCTCTCGCTGTGTTTCACCGAGTGAGTGAGGTTACCGGAGGCCTATACCCCAACCCCTACCCCTATGTCCCCCCCCATCCCCCAAAGGCCGGTAACGCACTTGTGACGCCTCTGGTGTTGCGGGTGTCCATGGGCGGCGGTAATCGCTTACCACCAGGCGATACGTCTGCTCGTTTGCAGGTCTATTCCATAAAAAAAAAATGCTTTTAATGTACACTTTGCTGCAGGTTTATCTAACAGACTCAGTTTCGCATTTTTATTATTGACAACACTCAACCAGTGTTGCCATTAGAAAAAAACCAGACGTCACCACGTTAAAGGTTAGTGTATTGTACATTATTCAAATGTTGGCATCATTAAAAAATATAATCTGTCGGTTGGCAGCCCTGGCGAGCGCGTCACTGGTAAATAATTGCTTCACTGAGAAACCATGGAGACGACCCTGCTACATTCATTTGGAGACAAAGGAAAACGTTTATATTAATTTATATATATTTATTACGAAAAATGAAATAAACTATTTTTTGGATTGATAATTATTTTATTTTTGACTACTAGCTGACCCACGCAACCTCGTTTGCGTCTCCTATTACCCGTAGCGTGATAATTTTCCCCCGTTTTTGTAACATTCTTCATTGGTGATCCGCTCCTATTGGTCTTAGCGTGATGATATATAGCCTTCCTCGATAAATGGGCTATCTAATACTAAAATCATTTTCCTGAGATTATTGCGTTAAAGCAAAAAAACTTTCAGCTTTATAATATTAGTATAGATTTAAGCCAATAAACACGAACATTTTACAAATTATATACGAAAACCTTCTTCACGATCCATCTCTTCAGCTTTATATATTAGTAAGTTTATATATAGATAAGTTAGTGATCTGCCCCCCCAGGTTAAGTTGCAAGCGTTCTTCTGATGATCATTTGTTCTGTTCTGATTCTCGTTTATAAATCGTTCAACGGGCTTTAATAGTTCAATTCTGGACATAGCTCATACAAGCCAAGTCAGGCATTTCGAGAAACATCATCAACAATCTGTTTTATAGTCGACTGCTAGATACACCTCGGCTACCAATTAATTTTTAGTCTACCGCACTACGCTGACCAGACGGGTTGGTATAGGGTTTGTGTCAAGTGTTCCTTCTTTTTGCAGTGATTATTTTTGCTTTCTTTTCTTTATCTATGGCATATATATATTTAAAAAATATAAGTCTATGTATCAGCAATCTGGATACCATAATTTTTGTGTTCAACAAAAAGAATGTGCGAGTATCTGTCCGTCTGTATGTAAGTATCATATTATTACTATCACTCGATATGCAAATCTTGATAAGACACTTCAGTTATTATAGTGATAAGATTACAATTGAGACTAACGGATGTTGAACGAAATATTTTTGTGGAAAAGTATCATTTAGTATTCGACTGTTAAAAAAGCGGCATAAATTTCATTTAAAAAATGTCTGTGCAGTAAAGGCATTGAAGAAAAACTACTAAAAAACTACTTCTTTATTAAAAAAAAAACTCAAAAAAAGTTTCAATTTTTGTCTGTTTAAATGTTACATCCAATCTTAGAAATAATGATCAAGCTCATCTTAATTGTTTCTGCACTACTTGCATGTAATTACTTAAAATAAGTCGTATATACCTAATAATTTTCTAATACCTTCTTAATACCTTTAGCTGTCAAAATTGTTACGATATTATATTATCTATAAATATGTATAGACATATATTTAGACACAGTCTCTGTCAGTCTATTTGTTCGGACTAATATATGAAAGGTGAGGACCGATTTTGAGTGGAGTTTCACTGTCAGATATCTGATGTTATAAGGCTTGAGCTATAGTTATTTTAGAAAAAATTAGGTTACATTAAACAAAATTGAAACCAACGATAAAATAGTGAACGACAAGTATCCGATTAAAAGGCATCAAAACCACGGGTAGATACTATCGCGATGCTTACCTAGTCTATAATACGTACGTATTTAGAAATAAATGAATATATTAACAAAAATCTACTTATTCTGTCTAATTTAAGATTCCACCGTAACATGTTTCAAAATATTTTTATTTTATCTATTTCATTTTCAAATAACCATTACACTTAAGCAACACATTAATATTTTTAAATGTACGTACGACGTATTCGCCGAATATCGTATACTAAATGTTTTCTTACTAGCTGTTGCCCACGGCTCCGCCCGCGTGTATATCGGAATTCGCGGTAAATAGTAGCCTATGTGTTATTCTGATGCATAAACTATATTACTGTAAAGTTTCATCCAAATCCGCCTTGTAGTTTTTGCGTGAAGAAGTAACAAATATACACACAAACTTTCGGCTTTATATATTAGTGTGATAGTGTGATGATGTGATTATAGTGTCATATCCAAATAATAATCATGAATTAATAATTTCGTATAGTTTTTCTTTTAATATAGATGTTTTTCTATGGTCATGTAACTTGTACATAAGTAGGAAATATCATCGTTTATCTCGTACTAACGAAACAAAAAGAATTTATTTACTTGGAGTGACATATATAAAACTTATCAATGCGATTACTGGTAGTACAGATACATACACAATATATTACAAAATTATTGAGTTCACTAATTTATAATTGTATACAAGTTTATTAAGAAAAATAAGAAGAAACCCTACTTGTTCAAAATGTTTACTTTAAATATACGAGGTTATTTTGAGCGACTAAGAAAATCAAATTTAATATAGCTTAATGACTTACACAGCTTTTGCCCGCAGCTCCACCCGCGTGTATGTCGATTATCGCGATAAAAAGTAGCCTATTTCTTTCCTCAAGTACCAAAATATCTCCCTGGTAAATTGAATTGGATACAATCACAATTCTTATTGGTAGTACGGTCTAACATATTTGTTTTACAAACTTTTATATTAATTCCTTTAATTGTATTACAGATTGTGGTCTATATCATTTAAACAATTGAAAGAAGACGTCAATTATTATGTGCAGACTACTGCTACCCATGGTGACTCGTAACTCGACCAACCACAGCCTACATCCCCTTGGAATTAGAGAGAAAGGGTCTTCGATAGCGGTCATCCGTCCACCTATCTTTTGGCCTGGTTTACGATCAGTACATATCCTACTTCACTACATAGTATAAAACAAAGTCGCTTTTTCTGTCCCTATGTCCCTTTGTTTGCTTAAATCTTTAAAACTACGCAACGGATTTTGATGCAGGTTTCTTTAATAGATAGAGTGATTCAAGAGGAAGGTTTTTATGTATAATAAATGCATAATATAGTATGGGAACACCGTTAATTTTCGAGGTTTCTAATGTGATGTAGCAAATAAACACATTTTTTGCGCTTACATTGCAAACGCTGGTTGCACCCTACGAGATAGATTAAAATAATGTACTACAGTATTGTACACCTTAAAAAGTACTACAAAAAAGTCCGCGGCGGTATATGTCTATCTCTTAGGGATAACCCACAACAACCATTTTTTATTCCTTTCTTTTTACGAGAAATAATGGCTTATTTACGAAGTGATTTTAAGCAATACAGAATGAATCCTTATACAATTAAATAAATTAAATACATTGTGCATTTAATATAGATCAAAATGGCCCTTTACAGTATCTAATTTAAATGAATATATTCGAAGATATTACAGATTTAAAATGCACGAATCGTGTCGTCGGCGAAGGCATCTGAAATCCACCCGGGCGAAGCCGGGGCGGGTCGCTAGTAATATTATAAACGCGACATTTTTTAAGTATCGATGGATGTTTGTAACTCTTTCACGCAAAAACTACTGAACGGATTTGGATGAAACTTTACAGTAACATAGCTTAGACATCAGAATGACACATAGGCTACTATTTGCCGCGATAACCGACATATACGCGGGCGGAGCCGCGGGCAACAACTAGTATTTATTATAAAACTTTTTATTAAGGAGAGGCCTATGTCCAGTAGGGGGCTGTTAAATATTAATAATAACACTTAACGACTCGCCTGTACACAACCAGTGTGTTATCAGTTATTTACACAGAGAATGAACTCGGAGATAAGATAAAGTTTATACCTAGGGACGCTCTAAACTACGATTATTAGCAAACGGCTCGTACGAAATACGACTTCGGATATACATCTAAACTAATATTATAAACGCGAAAGTTTGTAAGTATGGATGGGTGGATGGATGTTTGTTACTCTTTCAGCAAAAATTACTGAACGGCTTTGGATGAAACTTTACAGTAATATAGCTTATACATCAGAATAACACATAGGCTACCATTTGCCACAATAACCGACACACACGCGGGCGGAGCCGCGGGCAACAACTAGTTTACAATAAATAATCGAGCTACCCTAGTTTAGAAAAAGAAGTATGTCTTTTATTTAAACATACACACCACACCCGGGTATCATCAAGAGACTTCTTAAGATTTATTTATTGACATAAATCATAATTTTTCTATTTCATGAAAATTGTTTGTAGAGAAATCGGTCATAAATGGCATATTCATAAATACTGACCTGAGTATAGGAACTAAGGTTTGTTACTTAACATTACACAAATCTAATTTATTCCTAAAAAGAGAATGCAATATTATTTTTGTGTTATCTGCGACGACAAAATGATTTTACGAAAATACATATAAATTTTATCTATTAAACAATAATACCTATATCGAGGGCTACAACTATTTTATAACTTTAACAGGTTTAGCAAGAATAACTCAATCAATCATTAATATATCAAATTGAATGCTATCAAACTATTTTAGCATAAAATAAATCGGAAACTAACTTTCGCACCCGGCTTTATTGGTGTTAACATCGATTTTGTGAATCAATATTTCCAAGATAACAAGTACTCACATGCTATTCCAGCCAAAATATTTGTTCATTTTGTCAAGCAGTATTCAGCAGTTCTGGAGTATTAATCGAAAAAATCATCATGAATCCAATTATTTGCACTTTCATACTAGTTTTTACTCGTGGCTTCGCCCTTTTCGCATTATGTTAAAAACATCTGAGTTAAATGTCATGTAGGTTTTCAAAATCATCATCGATCACTATTCAAAATACCAATAAAATGATTTTTTTTAGAATGATTAAATGACAAACAAACATCCAAACTTTCTAATTTATATTAGTAATAAATAAGATATCTTTATTACGGTTATTTGTAGAATAAATGAAAAACAAAGATATGAAAATATTTCTAGTACCAATACGACTCCATTCCGTTATCAGTTCTAAAGTCGTCACATGGCGCGTCGCAGTTCTGGTGTATTGTATACTCGCGTACACCGTCTTGATACTTCCTCATTATTATTATTATTACTTTATGTATTTTAAACGTACGAAATTAAATGAAATAGATATTATATTAATTGATTTGATCATTAATTTTAATGAATATTATTATTCGTTAACGTTATGTATAATAAACTGGAGGTACGCGGATGTACTTATTATATGTTTTATTAACCAATGTTACATTAAGTAGATGATGAATTGCATTTTGTAATACACTCCTGTTGGTCTGTAAAATAATTACAAGTTTTAACAAAAAAAAAACCGACTTCGATCTGGACCAAATTTAAATGGGACCATTCGGGAAGCCCCAGCTTTCAAATAAAAAAAGAATCATCAAAATCGGCTCACCCAGTCCAAAGTTATTAGGTAACAAACATAAAAAAAAAACAGTCGAATTGAGAACATCCTCCTTTTTGAAGTCGGTTGATAACTATAAATGAGTATAAATTGAGGCAAGCCAAGTCGTAATAGTATCGTCTATCTCTTTTAATTTAACTTTGCTTGGTATTTGGATTTTTGGTTGATCACTTTGATGGCCGTCTGTTTGACAATGTACTTCTAAGAAATGTCATGGCTTTCAAACGGGCCAATGAAAAAGACAAATTAGGGTTTAGATAACTAAAAACAATGTTGTTATTGTGTGTGTTGATCTATGACATAAGAGTCTGCTTAAAAAACTATTTAAAATATCAAGAATTTTATTACACAAAAATTCTGAGTGTGTCCGACATGTAACTGATGATGTGTCTATTAGGAGATCAAAACATAATGATTAGCACAGTCATATATTTCAGTTAAATAATCTAATATCTAAATAACAAATATCGCATAAATAATGAAACATTTACATTTAATACGTGGTTGGCAATAGATAACAAGAAAACTGCCAATTTATAAATAGCTTCGGTAACTGTTTTTCGATCAACCTGTATAAAAAACAATAATTTTGTTGCCAAAAATGCGAATACAAATGTACTAGAGATTGTAGCTTAGATCATAATAACTACGTAGCTCTTTTGTTTAGTGGTTAAATTGACTAGTAAGCTCCAGGTCGTGGGTTAAAGTGCCCTCCAGGACAAAGCATTGTAATAGGTGTAATCCATACTCTATAAACTCGAAAGTGACTTTGTCTGTCTATCTATTACGATTTTATGGATAAACCGCTGCACCGTTCAATCAATAACATGCATTTGAAAAAAATATGTAAGACTATCAGTAGACTGATTGTTGCAGTACACGACCAGCTTAATTTAATCAGACGGCTGTGTCCAGTTATAATTACTATTACATATTCACTCTTTGCATTATGTAAATGCCTGCAATGATATCCATTATTTAAAACTCAACAAACAACTGACAAGCAATAATAATATTTAATTAAAAGCCAATATAATAGAATACCAATTCCGCAACATCAATACGCTCAAGACTATTTATACCAACTACAAAAATCCCCATAACGTACTACAAAATTACACGATAATGGTACAAGCAACTCTCACGGTTATTCCGTTGAAATAAGATCTCAAATCGCTTGTACTCACAAAGCAATAGGTACGGCTGTGTGGCACAAGTGAAAACAAATATTTTTTCTTTGTTTCTTTTTTTGTCAAGTCGCAAGTTTGTGGGCAACACTTATAGATCGATAATAAGTTGAAACTAAGTTTTATGATCGGAATAGGTTAATAACTTTTCTGAATAAACTCCAGGTAAGTATTTATAGCAAAAGATAGAGTTTCAAAAACTGACTAGGTATGTAAAACTTTTGACTGCCTCGGTGGCGTAGTGGTAGCGTATGCGACTGCTGTGCTTCAGGTCTCGGGTTCGATTCCTGGGTCGAACCAAATGTTTGTATGATCTGCAAATATTGGTTTCGGAGTTTATGTGTTTTCTATGTATAATATGTATGTTTTCACACAAAAAAAAAGTATGTATGTATTTATATCAGGTGTCTAGTGCCCATTATACAAGCTTTGCTTAGTTTGGGACTAGATGGCGTTGTATGTTAGATTTTCGAAATATTTATTACTAGCTGTGCCCGTTACTTCGTACACGTGGCATTTGGATTTTCAAGTTATTTTTAATTTTTCACCGTTTAAACCTTTCCTGGACTACGACATACATTTCAAAACCAAAATCAGCTAAATCGGCCCAGGCGTTCTCGAGTTTTGGCGAGACAAACGAACAGCAATTAATTTTTATATATAAGATTATTAAAATTTCTATAGCCTGTCAACTAGACAACTATGTATAAGATATCTTTTGACACCCATTTGATAAATTACTGTCACTTTTTATGCCTAATTTATTTTTAAATATATTGGCTGTCTGTTTAGCATAGCAGGCTCTACTTAGTTTGGGATCAGACGGTCGGCTGTGTGTGTTTTAGTACGTTTTTTCATTTAATGCCAATATCAAATATTATCACTATTATCAGAGATAAAGCGTTAGCCATTGACATAGGACTAGTATTCAGCAAAAAAACATTATATACGTTTTTTTAATATATAATTATACTACATATTTACTGATATCGCTTTCAGTCTTTAAAATACTTTAAATCACTAATACGACTACCGTTTTTTACTCGACTAAGCCAAAAAGAAAGGCAATAGTTTTGGGATTCTTTGTATGTTCAACCGTAGCGTCTAATCTATTAAACCGATTTTAATGAATGAGGTGTCAATAGATTCGTAATTATGGCCCAGGTAGGCTATTTAAATTTTATCAAAGTTCTTACGCAGTCGCATTTTCTTGTTCAAATTTCTTCACCAGGAAAGTCCGCTAATACAGTCAGTTCGTTCTCGGAATCCGTGGAGACTGGTCGCGTACACTTTGATACCTTATATTTTGAAGTTTTTGTTAGAGATAACGAAGTGTGATTTTATCGGTCCCTCCTATTCTCTCTTGGAGGATTTACCATTTAACGTCGTGGCCATCTTGCTTCGTGTCGGACTTCTCTGTCGACGACCTTTACTAATTATCTTGACCGTACTGTATAGTGAACAAAGTGACTGTGTGAAGCTGTGAGTGTCATAAGTGTCATAACTTACGTGTTGAGAACATTGAAAACGGAAAAAGACCTGCGGGTGGATGAGGTTTTGAACCCATGGACATCCGAATTGTTAACTGAACGGCTTACCCCTGGACCAACAAAGCGGTGGTGCGATCGGCAAAATTGCTGTTCTGTTGCCTGACATTGCTAAGGTTGTTTTAGTAGGCGCTTTTCGCTGCTTGTAATTATCTGCTATAAGCTTTTGAATAGGCGCCACATACTAGTTATTGCTATTACATATTTTATATAGAAAACACAATGTCTACGCAGCAGAACTGTGCAGGATGTAATAAAACTATAATAAACAGCAATCGGGAGATAATGAGATGTGCTATCTGTTGCTTATTCTATGATTTGGAATGTGCAAATATAACATCTAAACGCTTTCACTCCATGATAAAGGATAGCAAACTAAACTGGAAATGTCCACAATGTCGCTGCATTGAGCCTAAGACCGGAAATACAAATACACCGATTCGGTCGACCGTTCAGGGCACACAAGATGTTTCGTTTGTAACCACGAGAAATACGCAGAAACCTCGACGAAAATCCTCAGATGACGTTTCGAAAGCCGAATCGCAGATATCTATTGATAGCCTACGAATACTGATAAGAGAAGAACTTGGTACAACATTAAAGGCAACGATAAATGAGATGGTTACTGTCCAGTTAAAGTCAATAAATGAGAAGATGATTTCTTTTGAAGAGGCCCTAAATTTCTATAACTCAGCATACGAGGACATGAAAATACATCTCGAGGCAAAAACAAGGACAATTGAGACACTAGAGAGAGACAGCGCTGTTCTAAGGGCCACCATTAGGGACATGGGGGGTAGACTCGGGCTCATGGAACAATATCTGAGAGAATGTAACCTGGAGATAAACGGAGTACCGGAAGACCACGCAGAAAATCTACCAAACCTGGTGACGCAAATAGGAAACACTGTGCACTGCGAACTCCCTGCCCACGATATTGTACAGGTAACAGGAGTAGCCAAACAGTCAAAGGAAGTTAACCGCCCCAGATCAATAATCGTCAAGCTTAAAAATCGCAGTTCACGAGACAAACTGCTCGCAGCGACTGTAAAGTTTAACAAAAACCAGTTCCCTAAGCTTAACACTCATCATCTTGGATATGGAGGTAATCCATTGCCTGTATACATATCAGAACACCTCAGCCCAGCAAACAAAAACCTCTACGCGGCTGCAAGACGAAAAGCTAAAGAAATTGGATACAGATACGTCTGGATCAAGGATGGACGGATTTACGCAAGAAAAGATGAAAAAAACTCAGCTTTGTTTATACGCGACCATGAGGGTCTAGCCTCGATGTCTTGAGGATCTATGAGTCTAAATAATAAACTATCATCGGATTATAAAATATAATCAATGGCTACTAATAACTTGATTTCAGATATAGATAACTGTAACATACATACAGCAATACGAGTAATAGATCCTGAAAACTGTAAAAAATCTTTAAATATCACTTGCAATAGCTTTAATATTGTTATGCAGAACATTCGAAGTCTAAATCATAATTTCGATGGTTTTACCGCTTATGCTTCTAAACTTAACTTTGATCTGGATTTGGTTGTGTTTACGGAGTGCTGGCTCTCTAATGGTATTAACACTCCAATAATGAAAAATTACAGTAGCTTTGCATCTACAAAATTATACAATCAAAACGATGGAGTGGTTGTTTACGCTAGGAATAATTTAGACATTAAATTTTATGAACCTCCAAATGCTGCCGAATTCAATTGTGTGGTTGCAACGTGCAGAAAGGAACTAGCTATTATATGTATATACAGACCTCCCTCTTTTCGTAAAATTGACACATTTTTATCATCGCTAAACGATATTCTATGTAGCGTCAAAAACTTCACACAGATCATACTCTTAGGTGATATAAACATCGATATAACCGATAACAATGTGGATAAAATATCATCGGCTTATCTAGATCTCCTGGCGGTGCATAGCCTCATTGCTACACATAACCAACCTACTAGGCAAACTAGCTGTCTGGACCACAGTTTCGCTAAAAATCCAGCACACATAAATACTGCCATACTGGAATCAACTATAACAGATCACAACTGTATTATTGTATCGATTAATAAAGCTCCACAACGTAAATTACAAACAAGTAGGACACTTACAAAAATAAACTACAATAGTGTTATAACCGACTTGGCTAAAATCAATTGGCAAAAAATGCTCGACAATAAAAATGCAAATGAATGTATTAATGATTTTACTAACAAATTACAGGAAATAATTAAGAACCACACCACAACTAATAGAATAAAACGTGGAAACCACAACATCAAACCTTGGATAACTCCTGGACTAATCCGATGTATAAAAAATAGAGATAGGTTACATTTAAAATTGAGGAAGGACCCGGAAAACGTCATATTAAAAATTACTTATATACGCTACAGAAATACTTGCAATAATATTTTAAGAAAGTTAAAAAATCTCTTTTATAGAAACGAAATGCAAAAAAATAAATACGATATGAAGAAACAGTGGAATATAATAAAAGATGTCTGCAATTTCGGCAACAATAAAGGGAATACATCTGAACTACTAAATCTACAAGACAATCCTGCTAAATCTCTCAATAACATAAATGAATACTTTGCTAACGTGGGTTTTAACTTGGCTAATGTGATTCTTGAGCGGCTAAATTGCACTGAACAGGACCTTGTCCATACAGACAACAAAATGCCCCGTACATTACATTCGTTCGTCTTGCTACCCACAGACGAAAAAGAAATAAGTATCCTAATAAAATCACTTAAAACCAGTTCCAGTCCCGGCTGGGATGGGATACCAGCCAACATTTTTAAGATTGGAGTTGACGTTCTTGCTCTACCTGTATCCATTATTTGTAATGCCTGTTTCGAGGGTGGATGCTTTCCTGAACCTCTTAAAATGTCTAAGGTTATCCCAATATTTAAAAAAGGAGACAAAGCAGATGTAATGAACTATAGACCCATTTCCTTGTTAACAACCTTATCTAAAATTATTGAAAAAGCAATAAACAACAGATTAAGAAACTACTTAGAGAGTAAAGGACATATTTCAAAAAATCAATTTGGTTTCCGTACTAAAATATCAACACAGGACGCTGTTCGTAGTTTGACGACGTCTATTGCCAAAGCACTAGATTCAAAAGATAAATGCTTGGCGATTTTCTTAGATTTATCAAAAGCCTTCGATACCGTATCGATCCCAATACTAATTAATAAATTGAATCGTTTGGGGATTCGCGGCAAATCATTAAATCTCCTAACTGACTATCTAACAAATAGGATGCAGATGATACAGGTCGGTGAACACCTAGGCTCTACCAGGGAACGCATTACTTTTGGAGTACCTCAGGGAAGCGTCCTCGCACCGTCCCGTTTCATTGCTTACATAAACGATATGTGTAATTTAAATTTGGAAAAAGGCAATATCAATACATATGCAGATGACACGGTGTTATATTTCATTGGAAAAACTTGGGACGAGGTATACGCAAGTGCTAATAAAGGCCTTAGCACGGTAGCAAAATGGCTTGATAATAATCTATTAACCCTTAACTTATCTAAGACAAATTTTATTACCTTCAGTATTAGAAGTCATGGCCAGCCCACAGGAAATAAATACAATATTAAATTACACTACTGCAATGACAATAACATAAAAACAACTAATAACTTATGTAAATGCCCTGCTATTAACTCAGTCACATCAACTAAATACTTAGGAATTCAACTGGACAACAACTTAAATTTCAAAGCCCACATTAACAGCCTCACTTCACGAATTAGAAAATTCATATTTGTATTTAAAACTCTACGCTACATATGTGACGCAAAACAAATACAATCAATTTATCTTGCCCTGTGTGAATCCATTCTAACATATTGTATATCTTGTTGGGGAGGATGTTGTAAAACTACTCTCCTAATGCTTGAAAGGGCACATCGGGCTATACTTAAAGTGATACACTTTAAGCACTTTTTGTTTCCTACAGCACAGCTATATAAACTATCGAACACTCTCACGATAAGACAGCTTTTCATTTTGCACACGGCCCTAGAACAACACAAACACGCATACTATATATCATCCGTTAGCAGCAAGCGGCGAAAAGATAGGGTATATTCAGCCCCACTATGTAGAACGGTCTTTGCACATAGATTTGCACTGTTTCTCGGCCCTTTCATATACAATAGACTCGCTAAGATCATTTTAAATCTCCCCAAATTTAACAAACTAGACTGTAAAAAGGCCATCTGTAACTACTTAAAAACATTAAACTATGATGACACTGAATCCTTCGTGGTGACTTAACTAGCATTCGAATTTATCCCAATCATGTTTCTACCTAACTAGTGTAAACAATTATACCATCTCCACGTATTCCTTTTTATTTTCCTTCTTCAATTTAAGATATTATTAGCACGAATGAACAGCTACCTTCTGAGTCACAGTATCAACTAGTTCAGAGGGTACGGATACTTTGCTAAAAATAGCCTAAAATATAGTGTTTACAAATATTTTAAGTGAGACACCTTAGTTTTAAGCAAGTAATGTGAAAGTTGTTATAATACTCTCTAGTGTCTAATGTATTAGGTTTATAACTACAATAAAAAGAATTTTGAATTTTGAATTTTGAATACGTCTTACATAGATCTCAAGGACAGGAAACGCTGTAAAATGGGTTCGTGGGTTGTGACGTGAATTTACTTATTTTACTATAATTATGGAAATCAATTATTATAACTGTACGTAGGATAAACAAATATTAGTAGAATCGATAAAAAATATCAAAAACCGCTCCCGCCTTCGCTTATAACTCACCCCACACACAAAACAGTAATTTCATCCATGAAATAGTTGGTGTTACCAAATAGGGCTTAGAGTGAGACGGCACTATTTGAATATGCAAGTGCGAAAAGGACGCACAGTCGACCGCGTTCACGGCGCTCTCTCGATTTGTGAGCGCCGCTTATTTTAAACGAATCTTTTAGAGATCTTATGAACAATGTGCCTTTAGTTCTGGTTCCGTATGCTGAATTAGCCAGGTTTACGGTTTTTCTGTTTAAAAATTAATGGTAAGTTTTATTAAAAGACAGTTTAAGTTACTGGTATAAGACTCTGAAGTTTTCGAGTTATTGCTTATTCTATAGAATCTATTAATTAAAGAAATAGCCCTTCAATAGAAATAAATATGCCGTCATGCCGACATAGTTATATTTCAAAATTTTACTTATAGGTACCTATAATTCGACTACCTCGGTGGCGCAGTGGTGGCATATGCGACTGCTGTGCTTGAGGTCTCGGGTTCGATTCCCGGGTCGGACCAAATATTTGTATGATCTGCAAATATTTGTTTCGGAGTTAGGGTGTTTTCTATGTATAATATGTATGTATTTACAAAAAAAAAGTATATGTGTATTTATATCAGTTGTCTAGTACCCATAACACAAGCTCAGCTTAGCTTGGGACTAGATGGCGTTGTGTGTTAGATTTCTGAAATATTTATTATTATTATTATATGTCAAACTCAGAAGCAAAAGAAAGTGCTTATCTCAATCTCTTAATATTTACTCTGGGTAGGAATTGAACCTACGATATTAGGCTTAGCAGTTAGGATGGACCAGCATGCCATTGATATATTCAGTTGTTTATATCTAATCTATATCTATACATTACCAGCTGATTCGGCAAACGTTGTTTTGCCATAAAAAACAATTGGTGTATAAAAAATAGATGTTGGTCGATTCTCAGACCGAGTCTCAGATATTTTTTATATCCAATTTTTTTTTTATGGCAAAACAACGTTTGCCGTTTCATCTATTAACTAAACTGAGACAGATATGTAAATATCGCGGTACAAAGTTCGCCGGGTCAGCTAGTTATTTATATTTACTTAAAATACCTAGCTTTTCTTTTATATACGTACTAGTTTATAAATATAATATACATAAAGAAAAAATATGTATGTATTTAGAAACTACTTTTTACCTACGACTCCGTCGCCCGCGTAAATGTCGGTTATTGCGGTTTTTAACCGACTTCAAAAAAGGAGGAGGTTCTCAATTCGACAAAAGAATCATCAAAATCTGTTCACCCAGTCGAAAGTTTTGAACTTTCGACTGGGTGAATTGAATTTGAATTTAATTGAAAGCTGATGCTTCCCGTGTGGTCCCATTTTAATTTGGTCCAGGTATTGACGTTGTTTTTTTTTTAAATTTGTTATTTTTTATTTATTATTTTACAAATTCTGCACTAATTTGAGCAAAACCGGAGACAAACGCCATACAAAAGCGATATAAACTGCGCAATGACCATCTTCTCAAAATAAATGTATGAGTATGCACCGCTATTTTAAGAAGTAACAATATTAAGTGTACTCATTACGACCATTTATTGCTGAAGGTGTAGGCAGAAATGGAATATACAAACGTTTTGTCACATTCGTAGTTATGCTATTGTAATTTTATTGAATACTAGCTGAGCTCCGCGGTACAATAACAACCTCGGGTATCGCCGCGGGGCGAAGTAATCACAACTGGACCAAATTTAAATGGGACCACAAGGGAAGCATCAGCTTTCAAATAAAAAAGAATCATCAAAATCGGTTCATCCAGTGACTGGGTGAACCGATTTTTACCGATGGTTACCTATCAGTAAAAGTCCCGTCAAAGTCGGTCCAGCCGTTCCAGAGATTAGTTGGTACAGACAGACGGACAGCCAGACAAAAATTAAAAAAAAAATTTTTTTTAGTATATATACCGTATATACATACATACCATGAAATGTATCAAAATCATTACTGTTTTACAAAACTTTGAAAGTTTAAATTTTTAATTGTTATTTTTCTCCATTTCCTATTAATTTTTCTCCATGCGCCATGCTTGAGGGCTCACTAAGTATGGCATATGCGCTCGACCTACTACTTGATTGCAATAACTGCAGCCCTTAGTGACAGGATAATATTAGCTTTAGTTATAAAACTATTGAATTCCATAAAGGATAAATTCGTAAGTAACTTTGTCAAAACATTGTGTAAAAACATTTTTTGAGTTTCAGTTCTGAGTATGTGGAGCGGGAGCCCAAAAATTTTTTTTTTTATTTTTTAATTTTTGTGTGAAAATCTTAATGCGGTTCATAGAAACATCTACTTACCAAGTTTCAACAGTATAGTTCTTATAGTTTCGGAGAAAAGTGGCTGTGACATACGGACGGATAGACAGACGGACGGACAGACAGACAGACAGACAGACATGACGAATCTATAAAAGTCCGTTTTTTTTTCTTTTGCACGGAACCCTAAAAACGGCGGAAAATGCTGATTTTAGGAGCTTAGTGATACTGGCTAATCATCATTGATTTATCAGCCCATCATTACGTCACAGACTTAGATAAACCACACAACTATAGTTTTATCAACGGGTATTATTTCGATTGGTTATGATTACCATACAGATGATAGGAAATTGCTTTGCTTTTGCTTTGCTAAAAAAATGCTTTTCACTAGCGTTACCGACCCTAATGAGGCTACACGTCGTGATCAGTTGGAATATACTATGGTGATAGACAGATCTGGTAATATGAGACAAGAGTTCTGATTTCATCATAAACCTAGTCATATAAGCGTGAAGTTTACCAACCTAAAGCGACGGCATTTGTGCTGACGTGTTTCGTTGGACCGAAGTAGTGCCGCCATAGTGTGGGTCACCGTGTTGCATTGTCTGTATTTGCAATGAGCGCTCTTTGATTGTGCTCATCATGCTTTCCATCAGCCAGAGTAGTCACTTTCGCAGGCTCATCCACAAAAAAAAACTCCTAAAGACTTATGTTTTAAATAAAATAACAATAGTTTTTATTTTTATATCTTAGTTGTGGGTGATTAATGCTTTGGAATTCTAAAGTTCGACTTCAGCTTTTGTGTGGAACAAAATGTTCGTACATCACGATGACCGCTTACCATCAAAACAAATGTCTGTCTACTACTCATAGAGTCATGTTTCTCTCAAATATATTTAGCAATAACAGTCGCGTTTCTTTGAATGTGTTCTCGAAACACTTACCTCTCCATGCAGGTTTCTGCCTTCAGGCGTGTTCTCAGGCAGGAAGTAGAGCCGGAGGCTGACCAGCGTTTGGTCTGACACACGGTCCGTCCACAGCAGCTGAAGTTCCCCTGCAAAGACACGCAACTATTGTAGTATCTACCATCGAAACTGAAGCAACGTACTCAATTTTAAAGTCGCAAGTGGTGAAGATCAAGGGTCTTAGAAGGCCAAGATTCTGCCAATTCGGTCAGTCAGAAGGACAGAAGGCAGAACTACAACAGAAGCATTTTGAAGGCATTACATGACATGTTCAGAGCCCATCTTCAACGCATAAAGAACCTTTGATATCGATTGACATCAGTTAGGAGTTCAGTTATTTCTGGCCGATATTTTGGATATCTCATCACGCCGCCATAGTGTGGGTCACCATGCTGCATTGTCCTTATTTGCACTGAGGATGGTGACCACCACTTTTGGATTCTGCTCATGCTTTCCATCAGGCAGGGCAGTCATTTTGACAGCTAACACATAAAAAAAATCTCAAGCAATAACTGTGCTGAATTAAGAATTTGTAGAGTCACCTCCCTTATTCATCTTATGGTCGTTTAGAGAAGGAACTGTACTGCACTGTTTAGAGAAGGAAAACTTGGAAACTATACCAACCCTGACCACCGTGGTATGGTAGACCAAAATCTTCTTTCTTAAGAGATGCTTGATGAATAGATGACGCGCATTTTATTCAATAGATTCAGATATAACTATGTCACATCGTAACGTGACATCGTAAATTAAGCACGGAATAAAAAAGGTGCGCTACATCTTTTTCTATGTCTGAACTGAAGCTTCATGATCTTGGGGGAAGAGGAAAAAAGTTATTTCCTTGTTGAACAAAAAGGCCAATAAGGTCAGAGAGTCTATAAAGTAGACACGTGGTCATCTCAGGTAAGGGCAACTGCCATTGACAAATTCAAGAACTGTAACTATGGATGTGACTTCTTATCTAAGCTAAAAATAATTCTGGCCACAATATATCCCTGAAGATTGGAAGATAAAGAAAGAAATTATAGGTCGCCTTACTAAAATAAGGAAAGAGTAGATAATTTAGGCGAAATTTTAGTTCAGTTGGGCAACAACAGCATTAGTTGTACATATTTCTTAGAAAAAGCTGAGTCACAGATCACTAGGCTCTCATCTCCTGGACGGTACACGCCATTTACTCATCTGCAGGAACAGATATAAAAATACCCTGGACAATCTCACAAGTAACTACTCAGCATGAAGTATGAGCTGGTATTTACAGAAACAGCTTACCTATGGAGACCAGTTCGGAGTCCTGCCAAATTCTGACGAAAAAGAAATCACCAATGGCGATGATCTTATCCATTGTGCCGGTTAACCGCAGAGCCTTGTAGAAGGTGTACTGGCCATGCTGGCCGCATGGAGCGCCCACCAGCTGAAAAAGGACATATAGTTTAGACAACATGGCAACTTAAACCAGTATCTTTTTTTTTTATTTGGACCTCCCAAAGTGACTCTACTCTGCCTGATGGAAAGCATGAGCTAAATTCAAAGTGGTAGTCACCATACTCATTGCGATTTTTTTTTATAGAATAGTCGGGTAAACGAGCCGACGTATCGGCTGATGGTAAGCGATTACCGCCGTCCATGGACACCTGCAACACCAGAAGCGTTACAAGTGTGTTGCCGGCCTTTTGATGATGGGGGAGGTAAGGTAGGGGATTGGGGTATGGGCCTCCGATGCAGACAACGCAATAATGCAGCATGGTTACCCAACTATGGTGACTTATTGAGATGCTTCTGCATCAGTACAGACTCTCTCCTGGTCAGGGATCAGACAGATAGAGAATTGTTAAGTATTATTATTATTACTTTAACTTTAAACGCTTATTACATACTATGTAACAAATTCTATCTATTTAGAATTACAAATGAGTTTTTTTTCCATTTATCTGCCGCTCATTAAATGGTGACGATGTTACCATACAATTTTATTATCGTTAGCCTTGTATTGCAGACTAGCTAAACCTCGCGGTGTTACCCACGATAGAATAGCAACCGCGACTGTTTATTCCGGCTAATCTCTGAAACAGCTGGACCGATTGACAGCTCATGATATGAGGAGCAACTTAGGGTATTTTAAACGACTTCAAAAAAGGAGGGAGGTTATCAATTCGATCGTTTTTTTCTAAATTTATTATTTATGTTTGTTACCTCATAACTTTCGACTGGGTGAACCGATTTTGATGATTCTCTTTTTATTTGAAAGCTGGTGCTTCCCATGTGGACCCATTTCAATTTGGTCCAGTTCTTGAAGTCGTTTTTTTTTTGTTAAAATTCGTGATAATATTGTAGAAACAAAATTTATTAGCGTAAACAAAATTAAAAACCATAATTAAAACGGTGTACAATATCCAATTATCCACAGTTATAATAACAGAAAAATCACAGTGGTTTGTTTTCAATTATTATCGTATCCTAGCCAGTTTCCGTCCACCCTATGACACAATAGATCCACCCTAAGGCAAGTAACGCCGGGTGCAGTGACAATATACAGAACGGATGTGAGGTTGTTACCGGTACGGTCAGCACAACAGTCGGTCAATAACCTATGTATGTATATTTGTGCAACGTGATTGGTTTATATTATGTTCGGAGTTCGTATTGAGGTCTGAACACAATCGTGTAAATTTTAATTGCCATTGGGTTTCCGAAACGTTTCGTATATTCGGTCAGCGTTGATAATGAAATTCAGGGCAACAATTTACAATAATTATGCACTAGCTTTTGTCCGCGTCTCCGACCACGTGTATATCGGTTATCGCGGGAAAGAGTCATGTTCTTCGTCAAGAATCAAAGTATTATGCCATGTATGGATATCAATACAATAAATATATAAAGCTAATAAGTGTGTCAAAAAACAGAGTTTATTTTCAAATTATACACATGTTTAGACATTAGTTTAGACTTATGTATGTTTAAATAATAATAACAAAAATAACAAAAAAAATACTTCAAATTGAAATGGGACCACACGGCAGCTATCAAATAAAAAAGAATTATCAAAATCGGTTCACCCAGTAACAAACATAAAAAAAACAATCGAATTGGGATCCTCCTCTTTTTTGAAGTCGGTATAAAAAGGTTGTGTTTGTTCTAGCTATTAATTATTTTTTTACGCAAGTTTGTTTTTAATTTATTTAGGTATTTCTTTATTATACTCACGTTAAACGGCCCAAAAACTAGTGTTATTGTGTAGTGTGAGTGTAGTAAGAGTGTGTATGTTTATTAATATATATTTTTTATGTATGGCCCGCCAAAATGACTCTACTCTGCCTGATGGAAAGCATAAGCAGAATCCAAGAGTGGTGGTCACCATACTCATTGCGAATGCAGACAATGCGGTTTGGCGACCTACACCATGGCGGCCTAGTGATGCTTCTGCATCTTTCAGTCTAGTCAACAAGTATGGAACTTGTTGACTAGACTATTTGGGCCTCCGGTCTCGCACTCACCAACGAAACACGACAGCACGAATGCTGTCATTTTACGTTGATTTTTCGGTGCGAGGGTAGTACCGCCCGGTCGAGCCGACCCAACAGTGCTGAAATTACAATAAACCTCATAATTACAAATAAATAAAATTGGAGTGTCTGTTTGTAATATTAAAATAACCACTTTTTACTAAATGCATGTGTATGTTGTATACACGCACATATACCAAAATAAAATAAAAAACAATTTTTGGCTGTCTGTCTGTTTGTTCCGGCTAATCTCTGGAACGGCTGGACCGATTTTGACGGGACTTTCACTGATAGGTAATACCACGGGGTTCAACTAGTAGTAAATAAAAATCTAAATAATCCTCAGAAGGAAAATGATATTCTTAAAATACGATCTGGGTATTTCTAAATAAAAATAACATTCAACTCAGTTCTAGGAATCTTAAATTTTTGTGGATATTCTACGAAATCCATATAAAATAACCTAATATGATTTTAAAGGTTACATATATTGATATAGCTTTCTTTTATTTCTTTTCTTTTTTTTTAAAGACAACTCCCGCATTAGGAATAAATCCTGTGTCGCGGGGACTTAACAAACATACATGAAACGGACACAAAGAACACCCAGACTCAGATCAACAGTTTGTGGATCACACAAAGTGTTGTCCTACGTGGGATTTGAACCCATGACACTTGGCGAAATGGCAAGCGGCGTGGCGACCGCCTAAACCGCTAGGCCAACCGTGCAGTCGAATTCTAAATACAATAGAATTTCAGGTGTCAAAATCTCAGCTAGTTCTAGTATAAAATCACAAACAATGTTAATTATTTAGCTCAATTACATAATACAATAAAACGTTAACTAAGTATTTAGGTATAAAATGTGCACCTAAGTGCTGACTCATTAGCAAGATGTTCACACAGGAAAATAATATGTACATTAGTCATCATGACCCTGATATACTGTATCAGTTTGTAGTCAGATATAGTCTCGTCTAACCTACCGATACTTGGTTCTTTACCCCATAGGGGTAGGCACAGGCGTAGTAAACCTCTACATTTTGTTCTTACTTCTTACCTACCGCACCCATATAACACGAGGCAACTTTTTTTTTAACGACACCTAGTACATTATATTGTATCTTGGGGGACAAATATTCATGAAACAAAGCCCAAAAAGTAATTACAGGCTCGAATTGACTGTTGCCGAGAAGTTCAAGTCTACCTAAATACATATCCTACTAATATTATAAACGCGAAAGTTTGTAAGTATGGATGGATCTTCGTTACTCTTTCACGCAAAACCTACTGAACGGATTTGGATGAAACTTTACAGTAATATAGCTTATACATCAGAATAAAACATAGGCTACTATTTACCGCGATAACCGACATACACGCGGGCGGAGCCGCGAGCGAAAACTAGTAATATTATAAATGTATTGCCAACATTTAATATGTATATTTTATTTACTTAAATCGTCAGAAACGAGATACTGGAACTGGACACGAGCGGACCATTTCACTAAGTTAAATTCTCTAAATAAATTTAGAGAATTTATTATGTAAGTAATTGTTTATTGAAACCTTATAAGAAAGAGGTTTTAGATAGGCGACTAGGTTTATAGTAGCCTATATCCTTCCCCAGGAATCAAAGTATCTCCATAGCAAATTTTATCGAAATCGGTGCAGCGGTTAAGCTGTCAACTGTCAAAGCGTAACAAACAGATGGACAAATTGACATAGAAAGATCATAGGGTAAAAATAAAATAAACATTGAAAGTTTTATTATCCTGAAGTAATCGCGGGGGACATTACAGACATACATGAAACAGACACAATTAACACCCAAACTCAGAACAACAATTTGTGGATCACACAAAGTGTTGTCCCGTATAGGATTTGAACCCACAACACTTGCCGAATTGGCAAGCGGCGCGGCGTGGCGACCGCTTAAACCACTAGGCCAACCGTGCAGTTACGTTTTTACGTACGTACACACGTACGTAATTATACGGTTAAACACTTTTTTTGATTGTCCGACTTTTCGATTGTGCAATAGATCATAATCTAAGTGAATGATCATTAATTGCTGAAGTTTAAAAGTGATATCTTAAAAATCAATAACCGAATGTTTTTATTTTAATTTACTTTAAATAAGGCAACCGTGTTATCTGCCCTGATGGTTCATGTCACTAAAATGTGATAAATATTGCTTACACATATTTATCACATTTTAGTGACATGAACAACCTGCATTAAAAGCTAAAGGAAAATCAAACAAATACATAATTACCAACATAATAAAATCAATACTAAACACACATACAAAATAATCAAATCTTCGACAAAAAAAAAAACGTTTATCATGCTAACGGTACAATTCAAAGTTTAAGTGAATCAATAAGTATAAAATTGAACGAGGTAAGTGTGAGAGAGACGGAACGATAACTGAACGGGATAGCTAAAGTTTTGTCAGTACCTGTACGCATTGAGGATGAAATTGTTTAATAATATGTGTTGGGTGTAAATAACTGAAGATTTGAATGTCGATGTGAAAAAACTGAAGGATTAGGTATTGTACTGAAGTTACGAGTAGGTAACTAGGTATATAGAGATGTCTCATTTGGAATTCAAAGTACCTATATTAATCTTATAAACCACCCACTTGTGAAAACTAATTCTTTTTTTTTCTTTTTTTTAAAAAGACAACTCCCGCATTAGGAATAAACATCCAGTGTCGCGGGGGACTTTACAGACATACATGAAACGGACACAATTAACACCTAAACTCAGAACAACAATTTGTGGATCACACAAAGCGTTGTCCCGTGTAAGATTTGAACCCACAACACTTGGCGAATTGGCAAGCGGCGTGGCGACCGCCTAAACCACTGGGCCAACCATGCAGTCAATTAATCTGTACAAACTATACAAATAACTAAAATTGGAGTGTATGTTTGTAATATTAAAATAACCGCCTTTTGCTAAATGCATATGTATGTTATGTATATTGTATACATGGTACAGTTGAGTAGCTTATTATCATTTTTTACAATTTTTGTCTGTCTGTCTGTTCCGGCTAATCTCTGGAACGTATGGACCGATTTTAACGAGACTTTCTCTGATAGGTAGCTGATAACATAAGGAGTAACTTAGGCAACTTTATTAGACTAGCTTTGCCCCGCGGCGTTACCTGCGGTACGTCAATAACTGCGGGTAACACCGCGGGACTCAGCTAGTCGTGAACAAAATTGGCAGGCAAAAAAATACAAATAGGAAATGGCACCTGGAACTAGGTAGTTCTTTCAAGAATAAGCAGACAAACTAAAACATGTATTGTGAACGACCTTTTTTTTAAAGTCGTAATTTTGATTAGATACGGTTTTTACTTTGTCCCGCATTTGACCAAAGAATCCAGCTTTATAGATTCGTCTTGTCTGTCCGTATGTCACAGCCTCTTTTTTCCGAAACTATAAGAATTATAATGTTGAAACTTGGTAAGTAGATGTAAAAATGAGTAAGATTTTCACACAAAAATAGAAAAAAAACACTACATTTTGGGGGTCCCCATACTTATAACTAGAAATCAAAAATAATTATTTTCATCAAACCCTTACGTTTGGGGTATCTATGGATAGGTCTTCGAAAATGATATTGAGGTTTCTAATTATATTTTTTTTCTAAACTGAATAGATTGCGCTAGAGACACTTCCAAAGTGGTAAAATTGTTTTGAAATGAAATTAAAAACAAAAAATCTTTGTTTTCAAGACGAAGGAAGCATTCAAAACGCCTAATTTTATTTAAAATCCGTCACCGTTATCGGCATTGCGCGCGTTTCTATAGCAAGTGAAGAAAAAAAAACAAAATGGCTCATAATGCAAACAAATGACTCCGAACTAGAGCTCGGAAAATATCGATAAAATTAACTCAATAATTTGTGAAAGCGAAATGACGTAATTGCACTTTTTTCATTATTTCTTTTGAATGAATCTTTGTATTGTGAAACGAAGAAGATATTCAAATAACAGTTGCTTTTATTAGTGCGAATTCTTTGTAATACACAAATTGAAGCCTATGTATTCTCTAAGGGGTAGTACTTGATATTTATAGACATTTAATCAGACTTAAAAAAAACAAGTAGGTTTTTACTCATTTCGCTTCCATTGTCTTGTTTTTATCACAACACTCGACATTTGTGAGGTGAATTGAAAAATTATTTGCTTATTTGGAAAGGTACAACGTTAGGTTTTATTTTTAGTCCCTCCCACTCAAAATACACTTACCAGGATTAGAAAATACCTACTAATCCAGAGTAATATTATAAATACGAAAGTGATCCTGTCTGTTGCTGCTGCTGTAATCTTTTACAACTAAGCCGCTGCACTGGTATCAATGAATTTTGGTATAGAGACACATACTTTGATCCTTCAGGAAGGACGTTTACTCTCCACTGCCGACAGAGCCGCGGACAAAAGCTAGTTAAAGAATAAGGATACGATATAGGCGCATAGCAGTCGCAGTTATACTTATTTAAAGACAATTATTAAGTAGGTACTTATATTATACACAATATTAAATCTTAATTAAATCATAATATACCTAACTCAGTAATATTTTCTCGCCTCGTGGGCCTTCACTTCACCCCTCATAAACACATGTTAACAATTCAAAACTTTACTACGTGGCATTCAATACTTTATCATATCTAAACTCAGTAAGAAATGAAGATATGAATGAATATATTAAAAACAATAAGTTATAAAAATGTCTGGTCGACTTTCAACAACCTTTTATATACCTATATACAATTGTGTATTGTTTGTATTCGAATCGTTTCTTTCGAACAATATAATTTAAGAAAATGTCTCGGTGTCGTGTCCAATTTTAAACATCGACTAATTAATTCAAAAGCTTGAATATTTCCACCAAACTTCATTGTTTTACTGGAATTTCGACGTTATGCGAGTATTTATATGCCACATAATATTTAACTAAAAGTTTACTCTAACTGAAAGGTATTAAAGTGCATATTCCTTTAACACGTATACAACCGTTATATGTAATTTGAACACATTTCTTTTTTGTTACTACTATTGGATTATACTATTGTGATTCTGTGACTTTGATTACTTACATCCACACTAACATTCGATAGTTACTTTGTCTGTCCTACCGCTGCACCAATTTTAATAAATTTTACATGGAGTTTGATTCTTGAGGTAGGACATAGACTACTCTTCAGCGTAATAACTGTATACACGGGCAAAAATTAGTAAATAAAGTAAAAAACATGTACTACAGTAATTGTGTGATTAGATTTTTAATCAAGTTCATTAACAAAAACTGACTTCAAGGTTCGACTCGATTTCTCTTGGATGCCATGATCAGATCTTAGTGTCCTTTAATGGTACCACGGTTGGGATATCTCATTTCCATTAAAAATAGAATCATCAAAATCGGTTCATAAACGACGAAGTTATCCGTGAACACATATAAAAAAAAAGTACGGTCGAATTGAGAACCTCCTCCTTTTTTGAAGTCGGTTGAGGAAGAAGACGAAGAAGAAGAAGAAAAAGAGGAAGGTGACTGACTAAGATACCCAGAGATCAACGCAGAGCCTTAAACCGCTAAAGCTAGACTCCTGAAATTTTGCATGTAGGTTCTTTATAAAACGTAACTAAGGAAGGAATTTTGGAATTGCCACCCCTATGGGGGTAAATTAGAGGATGAAAGACTGCGCGAGCGAAGCCGCGAGCAAAAGCTTGTAAGTGATTAACAGGCAACTTACGGTGTACGCCATAAGTACCTACAAACTAAACTATTCTTACAGCAAAACAAACCATTATTTAAAACTAAATTTAATCACCTTAAATAAAATAAAACGTTTCGTTTAAAGACTTTAAGACTCAACAAAATCGATTGTTTTAATTGTATTTTGGGGCATTACAAGAAACAAAGTTAACACATGGCCGCTACCACAAAATGCCCAACGGGGCCTACACTCATTAGTGTATACAAACTAATATAACAATAGGACGATAAATTAAACTAAACGCTTATAAAACAGCCGCTGTGTGAGACACGGTGCATTTTATAAATAGATGGTCTAATTTAAAGTGTACAGGTCGCAGATTCAATAAAATATTTACATGTTGTTTCGGACGCTTTCAGAAAATATACACAAATTCGTGTCGGTACCTAAAATGTTTCAATTTCTATTTAAAGGAATAATTAATCGAGATACGACTCGAATTTAGTCCATATTGTGTATTGTAGATATATTATCTCTGTTAATTTGTATATAGGCACATTTGTATATGAGAGGAAAATATCTTGACGTAATTATCACTTACGGTTATATGTTTAATAAAATTCTTTAATTGGTGAACAAACAAGTACAAGTACATTACAAACTGTTGTTGTCGTCTTAATCCTGTGTTATTTTGGTTTATTTAAATATAAATGCCACTAAAGTGCCAAACAAGGGCATGAATCTCGTCATGGTTGGTACCAATGTCGACGTGTTCAACCTTTGGGGTAACTATCACGCGTCGATCGATCTTTCGAATCCTTTTGCCACCCTTTAAAACCCCATATACATAAATTAATTAAAGTAATTCAGGTTCATACATACGTTCGAAATGAATACAATACAGTTATTATATTGTGAACTGCATCCGGTTGGGTTTAGCACAGTTTTGATGTTTGCAGCACATAGAGACACGCGGCACTCCGAAAATAGCAGCAGGGAAAGGGTGTAGTCATATTGCGCGAATCTTTCAATCTTGCCCTAAAACTGTGGTAGGTGTTTTCTTTATTTAAGTATAGGGCTAGCGAGCAGAAGTGTCATCTGATGATAGAGGAGTAACCGCCACTCATGGACACCTGTAACCTCCAAGATCCGGTAACCTTACTCATTTTTTATGGGGTAGGGGGCAAGCGAGCAGGTGAATCATGTGATGGTAAGCGAATACCGCCACCCAAGGACACCCGCAACACCGGAGGTGTCACAAGTGCGTTGCCGGCCTTTTGAGGAGTACGCTGTTTTCTTGAAGGTTTGAAGGTCGTACTAACTCATTTGGTGAAATGTAATGAAAGTCTTAGTCCATTTATGGCGAATCTAGCTCTCCCATGATAACAATAAAAGTTTCACTAATTAAATAAATAACACTCTTTGACAAATTATTAAAAAAAGAGATTTGTACTGATATTCACTAATGTATGGCAAAACGATGTCAATCGACATGCCATATATTTTGACAGTTGTTACGTTTGTATAACAAACTTGAAAGACTGGTTATATTCATTCAACTTGATTTCTTTTCCAACATACAAATAACCTTGTACAAAAAATTATACATTTTCAATATTAAATTAATTTTCTGCTCGTGAGTAGGTATATAAGAGGAATTATCACTACTAACAACCATTAAGTGAATTAATAAATGACCTTAATGATTATTGAATGCAAATCACAAACTGTTTCCTAAAAAAGCAAGAATTATAAAAAACTACAAAAACCAAATTTAAATTACGAAACATCGATGTCGATAACTTAATCGTTGCGCCACAACACTAGTAGTTGCTGATATGGCGGACAGAAGCTGGATTGGGTACTAATAATAACATTTATTTTTTTACAAATTATTTTCAATGCATTCCACTTTGCTAGATTTAAATAAACAAAAAAGTAGTAACCGATATATTTAAAAATAAATTCTTGTTTTGTGTGCAATAAAATCGAATACATGATCTCCACGCAATGAGAAGTCTTCTTAAGAACTAGAGACAATGGATGACGTCACGTTGACACGAGTATTTGGACTGCCAATAATTATTTAGTTATCGGTATAGATCGATGTTTTATGTGTTTAATTATGCTCATTATCTCATTATCAAGTTAAGCATCCAACAACATCGATATATCCGCCAATCAATATTAGGTCAATTAAAAAGACGTATTTTTGACCGGATGACAGTTAAATCTAAGTCAAAGGTATCAATTTTAAGAGCCTTACCTTGAAAGACGGTTTATCCATTTTTATAATCCGTCACACAAAGGATAATCCATGTCACAACACAAAAACACACATTCCGTGTTATTATCAATATTAAAACAATGGCAATAATAAATGCATTCTTATTTTAATGTCCAATGTAGACATTGCACTAAAATTTAACACAACACTGTCCAAAACAGTTTTTTTTTTCAACAACAGCACATCCGCACACTTCAATTAACCGATCATAAAATATTATTTCCGATTTTTATATTACACATCCGTAACGAATAGTCGATGGCGATAAAATAAGATAATTATAATACAATAATATCAATAATGTATTATTGACACCGAACACTAGTAATTATAATTCATAGCATTGACTAATTTCGTCTAACTAATCACTGGATTATAAAAAAATGTTTTTATTTTCGTAATTAGAATAAAATTAATGGTATACAATAAAACAATATGGCGTATTTCGACAGATATGAGAGAAAACACGAGCGCGCGTTACGTGGTAAACGCGCGCGGCCATATCGGTACGCGGCCCGTCCGTATCTGTGTTCGTCGCTCGTATTCTCTAGCCCGCTCACACGTTGACCGAAACTAGGGTTGCATTGTCATTTATTTTTTTTATATAAATTTAATATTTTTGTCTAATAACTGTTTTCGTTATCCCAAGAGTTAAAAAGTATATCCTATGTAAGAATAACAAAGAAAATCTTATGCCTATTAGTTTTATTACACGTTATATCATCTGTCACAGACTCACAGTAAATATGTTTAACTAAAGTATGTACAATAAGGATATGAGTAAAATTTAAAACAATACCTATCTTCAAACTATACTTTTATACTTTACTTTATAAAATTAAAAGAATATTTACTGGTGATAAATAAAAATAAAAAATTATGTAGAAAAACGTATATTTCAATAGCTAAGCAAACAATACGTTAAAATCTTTTTTTCATTCTTTAATATTAAAACAAAAATTCAGTTCTGAAAATACAAAAACGTAGTGGTGACCCTAACATTCACACAAAGCAAATCCACGCACACCACTGCAAAGGTATCTATACATATTTTTTACGTAAATAAAGATTGTCACAGGATACGGTAACGAAACAGATAAACGATTAAATATTGATGATTTTTGTAACCGTTAGGGAAGTGAACATTGAAGGACATTGGTTTTTAAAGTATTATCTGTTTATTTATAATTTTGATGATACGCAACAATGGTTTAGTTCATTCATGTTTTTCTAAGTAAATATTTTTTTACTTTTTAACCGACTTAAAAAAATGAGGAGCCACGAGGTTATCAATTCGACTCTATTTTTTAAATGTTTGTTACCTCATAACTTTCGCCTGGGAGAACCGATTTTGATGATTCTTTTTTATTTGAAAGCTGGTGCTTCCCGTTTGGCTCCATTTCAATTTGGTCCAGTTCTTAAAGTCGTTTTTTTTTTTTTTAATTGTGATTATATGCGACTACAGCGCAGAATTTTTGCCTAGCACCTAATTGATTACGCGTTTTAAGACGTGCTTTTGCTTGTGACGGCTTACGTGTGGAAAATCTTTTACACGACTGTTTATGAAAATCTATTTCGATTCTTATAAAAGTGTGAGTTAGGCGATATGATCCCTGAAGTTTTTGTTTATTATATTTTAACTAGTGGTTGCCCGCGGCTCCGCCCGCAAATAGTAGCCTATGTGTTATTCTGATGTATAAGCTATATTACAGTAAACTTTCATCCAAATCCGTTCAGTAGTTTTTGCGTGAAAGAGTAACAAACATCCATCCATCCATACTTACAAACTTTCACGTTTATAATATTAGTATAGATAGATATGTGGGGGACAGGTGTGTCATGTCCCACAAACACAAAGGGAGGATCCTCCGACCAGGCGAGGTGATCATGCCTGGCGGGCCAACTGCCCAACGGTTGATGTTGGGATGTTGTATATATGATTATCGGCAAGAGAACTTTCACTGCGCGATTCAGGATTGTTAGTTTTTTAGTTTCCTTTGTTACTCCGTAGTTCAGTGTAACTTCGGTAGATGGCGCTGTAGTATATTTCTGTTGCGCTGTATGTGGAAGTCGCCACATCACTCCGCTCCAAGACCGGAGGTCGATACATGTTGAGTCAGCTGTCTGTGCTCTGTTGCGGAGCTTGCCAGTGCCAGGAGTGAGTAGTTCTAGTGAGTCGGAACTGAGTGCCGCAAGTTCCAGTGAGTCGGAACTGAATGCCGCTAATCCCAGTGAGTCGGGGCTGAAGTCCGCTGATCCCAGTGAGTCGGGATGGTGGCGGTGCGAGGTGCTGCGGTGAAGTCCCCAGTGAGTCGGGGCGATTGCTGCGTAGTGGCTGGCTGCTGCATAGACGGGAGAGATATGCTCTTCTTACATGAACCGTAGCTGCAGTGTGATGTGCCTAGACGCTGATGATGCCGTAGGGGTAACCAGGCTGGAGCGGTTGCTTCCTGCATGTGGTGTAGCCCTGTTGAGGCCGAGGTTGCTGGCTGGCTGTGAGACTTGCTGTGAGAGTGAATATGATGGTGGCGTGCTGATGCTGCATCGAAGGCTGCTTCCAGTCACGTCGGGGTCACTACTGTGGGGGACAGGTGTGTCATGTCCCACCAACACAAAGGGAGGATCCTCCGACCAGGCAAGGTGATCATGCCTGGCGGGCCAACTGCCCAACGGTTGATGTTGGGATGTTGTATATATGATTATCGGCGCGAGAACTTTCACTGCGCGATTCAGGATTGTTAGTTTCTTAGTTTCCTTTGTTACTCCGTAGTTCAGTGTAACTTTGGTAGATGGCGCTGTAGTATATTTCTGTTGCGCTGTATGTGGAAGTCGCCACAGATATAGGTACCTACTATTATTTTTCTTTATTTTTTTGGGGTTGATGCAATTGTTTGTTCTTTCAATATTGTAAGTGATGATGACAAATATAAACCAAGGTTTTACGAAAGAAAAATAACTCCTTAAAATTCTGTTAACTTGGTACTGTGTTATTCAAATACCCTTTTTTTATATGTAACCCTTTTTGTGTGATCAGTAAGTAGAAAAATAATCCTTTTTTTTAACCAAACAACAATCGTATAGGTACTGAAATGGTTACTTAATGAGTAAATAACAGATAAGAGACATATTAAGGGATCAAGTAAATTTATACATTATACGTTTAAATATTTAGATCATATTTCTGATAACAAGACTGTTGTTTTGCATATACATAACAATAACTTTTTGAAAATATTATTAAAACAGGTTATAAGAACTCTGGTTTTTAATGACCACAACTGCTATTATCTGAGACAATTGAATTTTATCAATGAAACATGTACTTTTAATGTTATCTTTCACATAGAAATAATTCATATTTTGGAAGTTCTAAGGGCTACGTTTTACCCGACTGCGAAAGGAGGGTTATGTTTTTCGAGTGTATGTGTGTATGTATATTTTTTGGGCACGCCCTAGAGCCCAAACGGCTCGTCGTATTTTTATGTGAGCGGTGTCAATAGATTCGTCTTAGTCGTGAGAATGACACTGGGTACATCAGAATTAAAAAAAGGGTTTTCGGCGCCAAAAAGTAATATAAAAAAAATGTTTTCAAAATACATCGAGTGTGGTATCAAAATAAAGATTTTTTTTCGGTGATTACGAATATGTCGGAAGGCACGAGAATACAACGAGAACATAAATCACAGATACAGCCAATCTGGACTGAAGCCAAACACTAATCACTACTAAACGGATACGAATTAACTTAAACACCATCAGCAACCCCCGCGAGGGGGTTGGGGCAACGCTCACTCCTCCGCGGTGCCCTGTGGAATTCGCCAGCAGACTCGTAATTCCCCCACAGGTAAATATCGCAACACGCGGATCAAAAGGAGAGATTAAGGACCAATCATCCGGTATTCGCACACACGATATAAAACACAGAGATACAACAAATCACAAATCAAATAATAGAAAACTACTACGACTCAGGAGTGACCCATGTCACAATCAAGAGATATGGTCGTCGCGAGTTCTGAAGAGAGAACTGTGTCCGGTTTCCGATCGCGCCGCTTTATATAGACTCCATTACTAACTCGCCCGACTCACGGAACCGTTCGATAGTGGCAAATGTTTGTAACACTTTTATTATTCGTATTCTGACAAATATATATAAAACTTCTGTTTTATTGTTAAATATTGACGCAGTCTTTTTTTTATAATTCTACTTGTTCATAATGTCTTTCTCAAACACTTGTGAACAAACAAATAACAAAATATTATGAAGACTTTTAAGAAGTATATAAAACTATTTTATATAAAAATCGACCAAAATAGATACAATTTTAATTACCAAGCCAATTGCATCTGATTATTTACCATATACTGCACTCTCATATTATGGACTGTCCGGTATTTTAGTTAATTTATTTTTAGTTTAAGCTATGGATTTCCGCAAAAAGTTATTTGAAATACACACGAATGCCGATTTATAAATCGTTCTTCCAAAGTTTCTGTTTAACTCAGGTAGATGTCAGTGTTGAACACATTTTCTAAAAATAAACGGCATCGCTGTCAGAAATACTGCAAAAGTTTATTACAACTTCATACTTCATACATCTTTGATACGACACAAGATGGCGTACGAAATATTATTATTACATTAATTTTAATATATTATGTAAGTATTTATGGTCTAATTATTATCGGTTTAATTGTACTATGTGACTTATTACTCAAATATCGATAGTTTCTCAAAAAAAACACCATAGATTCATCGCATATCTACAATTGCCTAAAATATTTTATTTAATCTTCTAGGAATAATCTTATCTGTATAGAATAGGTACTTTTATTTATCAATAAAATAAGCAATATTATCACTTTGACTTTGTTTTCTATATTTAACTGCAGTTGTTGTGCAAAAAATACTTACCTACTCGTTTATGGATTTTATAATAAAAATACGTGTGGCACTCGGGGACTGCCGCGGTAAAGCTATTGCATAGCATTTTTTATCAACTTATGCAATTATAATTATTTATTTATTTTTTATTTATGCAGTGTTTTTTTCTTTGAACATGTGTACTAACGGGGCACATGCGGTGAGTGTGGCATTATAAAGGTATGATAGATACCTATACACCTATATACTTTCTCACAAACAGCTGCTTACGTCGTCCGATTTCGGAGCAGCTCGTCTCGATCCGTGCGAGCTTCGGGTGTTAGGTTTTATTTTCGTTACGGAATTTCTTGATTCGGTCGCCGCGCACAAAGCCCGCGATAAAAGGTATGCAATAGCTTTAAATCTTTCAGTAAGTTCTACCTAGTATTAGTTACATAATCTAAGTATTATTTTTAGTAAGTTTAGTAATAAGTCCATAAACTTAATATTTTTGTTCCTTAGAAACAGTAGGTACCTTTTCTGTTGAAAGCTTCGAAAGGTACCTACCTAGATATTTTTTTGAACTCGTGTCAAAGTGTATATTACAATACTAGCTTTTACACGCGAGCCTAGGCCGAGTAAACTCAGTTCCTTTATCAATCCAACACTCATTTCGCGCCATTATTATTTCGCCATTAAATTGATTTTCCCCGGTAATGATTATGAAGATCCGATAAGCGTCAGTTCCAATAGGTGCGAGAGAGATGGAGCGACCTATTGCATTACGTAAAGTCGTTGATTTCATATTTTTATTTATTAACCAATTAAAAGTTAATAATTAAATTCATTTTTGTTTTACTCACAAAGTATTACGTCAGTTCATAAAAATGTTGTTCTTTTACAATGGTAATGGTTTTATTTATTTTTAGACAAATCTAGCTTCTTTCCGCCATTTTTTGGCGCATGGCGTGGTTCTAAAGAGTCTAAGACATCTAAAAGCTACATTTAATTTTGTTTGTCAACTATGCACAATTCCTCGAATGCCCTTTTCAATCTTATATATAAAATTCTCGTGTCTCAATGTTAGTTACCATACTCCTCTGAAACGGCAGGACCGATTTTTATGAAATTTGGTGTGCAAATCGGGTAGGTCTGAGAATCGACCAACAGCTATTTTTTATACACCATTTTTTTATGGCAAAACAACGTTTGCCGAATCAGCTAGTTATACTATATAAATTGCCACAGAGTACAAATTAATTGTCATAAAGATAATCATAACTTTTAGATATGTACCTACTAATAATATAAGATTTTTCTAATACCAAAGAAATGGTTTAATTATATTAATAATAAATTAAGAAATCTATCGTACCACTTAACAATCTAGTCTATGGTCACCCTCTTATTTTTAAATTTCTAGGCTATTAAATTCTTATTTTTTAATGTAAAATTTAAAAAAGGTAAGTAAAGCCACGATATAACAATACATAAAACATTTGTATATTGTTTGGTTGATAGAATGGACTCACAAAAAATGATCAAGTTTTACAATAATATGTCTATCTAAAAGTTTAAGTGTACGCTTGTGTGATAAAGTTAAAATTAAACAAGATATATTTATTACGCTTGAGCGACGACTGGGGAGGGGAGTAAGCACTTGGAGCCACATTACCGGTGCAATACCGGTGTAATTCGATACAAAAAATCGGTAAAATATAGCAGAGAAATCTATTTAATACATAATTCGGCCTTAATACTGAACATTTGTAATGTTTTCTAGGTATTCTAGGTATATTTAATATTTGTTTATGCCTAAGCGTATGTGTAACATAATTCGGTGCAAATAAATTAACTATCAAATCTATTAAATTTTGAGTTTTTTAATTGTATAAATAGTCATACGAATTTAACATAATATCTTGATTTGTTTGTTTGTTTGGACGCGCTAATCTCAGGAACCGCTGGTCTGATTTGAAAAATTCTTTCAGTCTTGGATATTATATTTATCGAGGAAGGCTATAGGCTATATATCATCACGCTACGACCAATAGGAGCGGAGCACCAATGAAGAATGTTTAAAAAACGGGGGAAAATTATCACGCTTGACCGTGGGAGAGCCACGCTTCGGCATGAATGGGCCGGCTCGACCTCGGAGTGATACCACGGCCTCACAGAAAACCGGTGTGAAATAGTGCTTGCGCTGTGTTTCACCGAGTGAGTGAGGATACCGGAGGCCCATAGCCCATCCCCTCCCCCTATCTCCCCCCCCCATCCCCCAAAGGCCGGTAACGCACTTGTGACGCCTCTGGTGTTGCGGGTGTCCATGGGCGGCGGTAATCGCTCACCATCAGGCGATACGTCTGCTCGTTTGCCGGTCTATTCCATAAAAAAAAAAAAAAAACGCTACGGGCAAAAGGAGACGCAAACGGGGTTGTGTGGGTCAGCTAGTTTAATTATATTTATAACTAGCGCCCCGCGGTGTTACCTGCGCTTGTTGTTGTACGTTTACAATAATCGCGGGAAATACCTTGAGACGAAACTAGTCTAAAATAAAAGGAGCCTAAGTTACGTTTTAGTAAGTCCTGAGATAAGCCGTAAGAAACAGACAGTCACACAAAAATTTTAAATATTGTTTTTCTGGTGTATAGAATTTATTGAAAAGCTGTTAGCCGGCCCACGCAACCTCGTTTACGTCCGTTACTATTGCCCGTAGCGTAATAATTTTGTCCCGTTTTTGTAACATCCTTCATTGGTGTTCCGCTCTTATTGGTCTTAGCGTGATGAAATATAGCCTATAGCCTTCCTTGATAAACGGGCTATCTAACACTAAAATAAATTTTCAAATCGGACCAGTAGTTCCTGAGATTAGCGCGTTCAAACGAATATCTGTATAATAAAAATATATTATACTAGCTGTTGCCCGCGGCTTCGCCCGCGTGTATGTCGGTTATCACTGCAAATAGTAGCTAATGTGTTATTCTGATGTATAAGCTATATTACTGTAAAGTTTTATCCAAATCCGTTCAGTAGTTTTTGCGTGAAAAAGAAACAAACATCCGTCCATCCATACTAACAAACTTTCGCGTTATTAATATAGGTAGGATTTTTACCGATATAAAATCATGATACAAAATGTATTGGTACCTGAATAGTTTTATTTTCTTTACCTCGCATAGAACTTTTATGTATTTTTATAAATCAGTTTAAATAAAATAAAGGGGTTAAGACAATTTTGTGAAAACTAAAAATTTTGTATAGCGCCATCTGTAATGATTTATTTATTTCGTGAACGAAAAATGTAGTATAGCGCCATCTGTATTTTTGATATGGAACTCATTCCTATCTGATGTCCCACGACACCACCCGATTTCTTTTACAACTAATACACACACGTTTTACTATTAAAAACTTATTTAAGTATTTATATATGTACATAAAATATAAAGTGTTTATATGAGCTTATTTCGACATTTGACATGGCCAAGGCCTTCGACCGGGTCTGACACCGCTCGCTTCTCTCCAAGCTCTCGGCATTCGGTCCGCCTCCTAGACCCTGTCACTGGATTGACGCTTTTCTTCATCAGCGCCGCATTATGGGCCTTTGCGACGGCACGGCCTCTGATGTTCTGGATGTAAACGCTGGCGTACCTCAGGGTTTAGTCCTGTCGCCCACACTATTTCTTCTGCATATCAATGACATGTTAGCTCTTGGCAACATACATTGCTATGCAGACGATAGCACAGTTCATGGGCGATATTTTTGACACCGTTCAGCCAAGCTGGCAGACGTTGAGGAAAATCGACAGAAGCTTGTCGCTGAGCTCGACCGGGTTTTGAACCGCATTTTACAATGGGGTGATAAAAATCTGGTCGAGTTCAACGCTACAAAAACACAGTTGTGCGCGTTCTCTACCAAAAAGTCTCCATTCCTTTCCCTCCCCACTTTTCAGAGCACTCAACTGCCACTACGGGGTAAGCTCGGTGTCCTGGGCATGGATATTTGCCGGGACCTCGAGTACTGTTCTCATCTTTGTGATGGATCCGCGCAGTATTTGCTTGATGCTTTCGATCGGTTGCAATGGCGAACAGTCCGCTTTACCAACAGTCCCGAAGCCACCGAGTTCCTTGAACCTCTGCAGCTGCGTAGAGATATCGCCTCTATAGCAGTCCACTACCATCTGCATCATTGGAAGTATTCTGAGGAGCTCTTCCAACTGGTCCCCCTTCTCCCTTCCTCTGCAGAATAACATGTTCACTCTCAAACCAAACGGTTTGGTTCATCCTTCCTGTGCCGAGCAGCTAAAAACTGAAACTCAGTACCAGCGCACGTGTTTCTCTCCCACTATGATCCCGGGGCCTTTAAGTGGGGCGTGAAAAAGCATCTCACTAAGCCGTCATAGTGTGGGACGCAATACTGCATTGTCTGCTTTCCCAATGAGTATGGTTGACCCCACTGTTGGATTCTGCTTGAGTTTTCCATCAGGCTGACCATAGCCACTTTGGCAGCTTCAAATAAAAAAAGTACAATTTTAATAACTACGTTTTTTCTTTTGCCATATTTTGCCAAAATATGGAGATTTTGTGGATTTGATATACGTGAGTATGCTGCTCATGAGAAAAAAAAAACTGTATCTTTAAGCATCTGTCCTTGGGTTTTGATAATATTGTTATTGGAAATGCTGTTTTCAGCGGAAACTGCATTCTTTTAAATTAAAATGTCAAATAAGTTGGAATTATTGGAATACGGGGAATTAAAACATTATCTTCTTTTGCCATTCCATGCATCATGATTGTAGCTTTTACAATGTTGTACCCCAGTTGTGTAATATTTAGCCATGTACTATTACATTGCTTTGGCGCTCAAGATACCTCATTTAATAGTACTGGAACATTAACTTGCAGCCTCAACTTATGGGTAGGCACTCCTGATATTTCCGAAGACTTACTAAGTATTCGACAACATCTCCCTCCACGCCTGACATGATCCGTTCGTTTAATTGATAACTATCTCATTAGTCAGCTGATCAGGATGGATATTATTTACATTTTTATTCATATCTAACCAACAGCTAGCTTATAATGACGATACTTCTGTAGATAATTTTGAAGTTAAGAAACGCTGTTAATTAATTATATTAATTTGGCTTATTTATTTCTATTAATATAATGAACATACAAATCAGATTGACGAATATATACTTAATATCTTAATATTTAATTTTTATATATATATAATATCATTGCTATCATTGTTAAGTCTTCATTGAAAAAGTGAAATGTTTTTTATGATTGTGACAGCCTTGTTTATTCGTTGTCAAGACGCCCGACGTAGGTAACGCGCAGGCGTGTGGCGAGTGAACTCCCAGAACAACCTTTCATCCCCCTTTTAAACCCCTTACAACCCCTTTTTCGCATTAAAAAGTAGCCTATGTCCTTTCTCAGGCTCTAGACTATCTGTGTACCAAATTTCATTCAAATCGGTGCAGCGGTTTGGCCGTGAAAGCAAGACAGACAGACAGACAGAGTTACTTTCGCATTTATAATAATCAAATTTTTCAAATTGGACCAGTAGTTCCTGAGATTAGCGCGTTCAAACAAACAAACAAACTCTTCAGCTTTATATATTAGTATAGCTGACCCACGCAACGTCGTTTGCGTCTCCTATTGCCCGTAGCGTGATAATTTTCCCCCGTTTTTGAAACATTCTTCATTGGTGCTCCGCTCCTATTGCTCTTAGCGTGATGATATATAACCTATAGCCTTCCTCGATAAATGGGCTATCTAACATTGAAAGAATTTTTCAAATTGGACCAGTAGTTCCTGAGATTAGCGCGATTAGCTGACCCACGCAACGTCGTTTGCGTCTCCTATTGCCCGTAGCGTAATAATTTCCCCCCGTTTTTGAAACATTCTTCATTGGTACTCAGCTCCTATTGGTCATAGCGTGATGAAATATATATATATATATATATCATAGCCTTCCTCGATAAACGGGCTATCTAACACTGAAAGAACTTTTTCAAATTGGACCAGTAGTTCCTGAGATTAGCGCGTTCAAACAAACAAAAACTCTTCAGCTTTATATATTAGTATAGATGTATTTATTATACTCTTCTAAGATCTAATACTCATAATCAACAACACATTTATTTGGATAAAGACTAATATTAGGTATTATGTTGATAAAAACTCTTTGACAAATAACTCAATAATAGGTACCAACTCTTAGCGTCTTATACTCGTGATAACTTCTAAACGAAATGTCCGAATGGGGTGAAACAAAAAGTATTTTACTTCTACATAAATACCCTTGATAACATAATGCTTTATTTGGATAAGGATTAATATTACGATACACATTTAACGTAGTTTCTTTCTTCAGACGATTAATATTTTTTTTGAGCACAAAAGCGGTTATTGTGACTAAACCATGATAGTTAGATATATGCTCTCGCGGACTTTTTTGTAGATCTTAATGGGACCTACAAACCCGTAATACATGATTTTGTTCTATTGTCAATACTTTTTGCAGCGCACGCAAAAATAGGTTTTCGAGTTCACACCTTGGGTTACAAAATAACAATTTTCTTATGGATCTCAAATTTTTTCGAAAATAAAATATAGCCTATAGCCTTCCTCGATAAATGGACTATCCAACACTGAAAGAATATTTCAAATCGGACCAGTAGATCCTGAGATTAGCGCGTTCAAACAAACAAACAAACAAACAAACTCTGCAGCTTTATAATATTAGTATAGATAGATATTTAGTATAGATATAGCCGGCTCCTAAAGGTAGGGTTAAAGCTATGTAACATCACACTACGACACATAAGAGCAGAACAGTGATCAAAAACATAATTACTAATATTGTACCTATTAATTTAAATATATTATTTAAATGACTTTCAGATTATAACTCTGTCTCCGCTACGTATATTTACACAGATGTTCTAGAACGACCAATGTTGTGCAAATTCTAGTTCACTTTATTTAAAAAAGGTATTTCGTTTGTATATTATTGTTTGAAACATGCTGAGTCACTTGTAATAAGAATTAATTTGAAACAGATGTAAGAAAATCTCTTTCGCTGTCATCAAGAGCCTTTAAAAGTCCACTGCTGGACATAGGCTCTCCTACAAGAAGATTTTGATCTACAATATAACTATACCACGCTGACATCTATACTATAATATTATAAAGCTGAAGAGTTTGTTTGTTTGTTTGTTTGAACGCGCTAATCTCAGGAACCGCTGGTCCGATTTGAAATATTCTTTCAGTGTTGGATAGCACATTTATCGAGGAAGGCTATAAGCTATATATCATCACGCTAAGACCAATAGGAGCGGAGCACCAATGAAGAATGTTACAAAAACGGGAGATTTTTTTTACGCTACGGGCAATAGGAGACATAAACGACGTTGCGTGGGTCAGCTAGTCTCTTTATAGCGATAAAACAATAATTTAATGAAATATAAGTATAATAACCTATATATAACATTATAAAGTAAAATTTGAATAGCTTAATATGTTGAAAAGTGTTGATTGTCAATAGTTTTTGACTTTATCTCACTTATTTTATTTAAATATGTTAGATTTATGTACCTCTTCCACATATAAAGACTAAATATTCCACATATAATATGTTTAAGTACGCCATATTGTTTTAAAATTAGTACAAAGATTTTTTTACTTTTAAAAAACAAAAGATATGAAAATAAATAAATACAAAGGCGTCGTAGTCTGTACGAGGATTAAACAGCAATTTCAACCAAATGGATACGACACGCGGCGCGAACACACGGCGGGAAATATTGTCGATAACAATTATTATTGTTATTACTTTTTTACGTTTGACATTATTATGAAGAAAAAGTGATTTATATACTTAACAATAAGATATTAAATTTCTCCATTCTGTCAGTCTGTATAACGGCTAAAGGCTTATGTTGATGTTCAAAGGTTTTTAATATAAATTGAGGAGATAAATATCGCGTTTTTAATAATAATTTTTGTTTAGTGAAACCAGTAAGTTACACGTTAATATAACTTTGATATGCTAGTCAAAATCTTAAGCGAAACATATCACAATGAAAGCAAAAAGCAAGTACATAATTCGTGTTTTCTTAGTAAGTAACAATATATTTTATTACTACGAGTATAACCATTGCATAGTCTATTGTTAAAAAATCAAACTTTTCTATAGTATGTCTAACACATTTTTTGTATAACAACAAAGTTAAACAAATAAAAGATTAAATTTAGTTTTAAATTATCGCCCCGTGCGCTCCGACTGACCCGAACACCGCTTGCTTCAGCAAATGAATGTGTACTGTGTACGTTCACACTGCGCGCACTATAAATAGTTAACATTATTATTATTATCAATACTTTACTTGTTTTAAAAAATGAATAATAAAAAGTGTAAATTAAAGTGTATTTTCAGAGTTCACGGTAAGGTCCACGGTTGTCATGAACATCTATGGCAATCGTTATTGGGAAGTCAGTGCCCTCAAATATACTGAAAACAGTGATAACTAGTTCAACCTTCGAATTCAGTTCACCCTCAGAGCTGCGGAGGTTCGATGCCAGTCACTCCGTGGAAAAACGGATATTTAGATAAATCCTGTTTAAATCCGACTTTAAATAATATTGGGAATAATGAAGGCTAGGAAGACGAAAGCTAGATGAGGCTAGGAACGTTACAGAGCAATGCTTTAGAACAAAAGGAATCACGATATGCCACCATATGATTATAGAAAACCGGTATTTAACAGATCTCACTTTGTTTTTTAAAGAGTAAGTGAGATTATGTCGGTCAATTTAGAAATCTGTATTGCACTAGAACCAATTCTATTATTTAGAATTAAGTTTAGACCGCGGCTCCGTCCGCGTGTATGTCGGTTATCGTGGTAAATAGTAGCCTATGTCCTTCCTCAAGAACCAAGGGATATCCATGCCAAATTTTATCGAAATCGGTGCAGTGGTTTAGTCTCGGAAGCGAATTTATAGTATTGGTGTAAATGCATAGTAAATGTTCTTTTATTTGTTTTTTTTTTGAGACGTATCTGTCCAGCCATGGACATCAAAAGGCAGAATGTTCTTTTCCTTAAAAACAAAAAAAAAACTCATAAATAAATTAATAATATTTATTGAAACGATGACAAAAAACCTGATTTTAATTAACAACATATAGAATGTACATTAAGTGGTTTTAATTAAAGCTGTATGAGATAAAAAACTGAACATACGGACACATAAACAAACAAACAAGATATAATCTTTTATTAGCTCGTCTCAGGTAAAAAGGTAAAAGACCAAAGAGTACTCGTTAGCCCACGTCACGGCTTACCATCTCGTATGAAGGGCTTCGCCATTGTCTATGGTACGCTCATACCTATAGGGAATATTGATTATTGTCTTTGGTTTTGATTGTCTCTGGTTTGGTTAATGCGGGAAAATCAAGTTTAGAATAAACATTTATTTGAACGTTGTAGTGGTTATTTAGCAGTCAAAAATCATTCATTTTAAAATTAGTACATACATATTTGATTTGTTGAATGTTCTGAGGATTCCTTCTTATAAATTATCTTGCATGTTGGTAAGCGATGCTGTCTCGTTAAAGGTCTCACTCGCTACTCGGGACAAATATTATAATACTGCGACTGGCCTAGTGGTTTAGGCGGTCGCCACGTCGCTTGCCAATTCGCCAAGTGTTGTGGGTTCAAATCCTACACGGGACAACACTTTGTGTGATCCACAAATTGTTGTTCTGAGTTTGGGTGTTAATTGTGTCCGTTTCATGTATGTCTGTAAAGTCCCCCGCGACACAGGATGTTTATTCCTAATGCGGGAGTTGTCTTTAAAAATATATGTATATATATATATGAAATACGATACGATAGCCGTCTTACACGCGAGCATAGACGTGGACAAAAGCTAGTCTATAATTAATATACAAATTTTAACAAAAAAAACCGACTTCAATCTTGACCAAATTTTAATGGGACCACACGGGACTAGCATCAGCTTTCAAATAAAAAAAGAATCATCAAAATCGGTTCACCCAGTCGAAAGTCATGATGAGGTAGGTAACAAACATAAAAAAATAAAATAATACAGTCGAATTGAGAACCTCCTCCTTTTTTTAAGTCGGTTAAAAATGAATACATATTATCTAGCGCCAATTTACAAAACAATTACTTACACCATTGATCTAATAGTTTTACATACATAAGGATTTGTCTGTTTTCGTTTTTAGATAAAGTTTTGTATAGTAAAAAGGGCTTTCTGTGTACATCTATAGGTACTTATATTATAAACGCGAAAGTTTGTAAGTATGGATGGATGGATGTTTGTTACTCTTTCACGCAAAAACTACTGAACGGATTTGGATGAAACTTTACAGTAATATAGTTTACACATTAGAATAACACATAGGCTACTATTTACCGCGATAACTGACATATACACGGGCGGAGCCGCGGGCAACCACTAGTATTTGTAATAAACCTAATTAGTAGCAGCAAACTTCCGTTAATGAAAAAGACAAAACAAAAATCAATATACAGTAACCAACAGGTAAAGTTAGAATACAGGAAATGAGGTACAAACATAACACTTTCCCGCCCGCAGTCGGTTAAGAAGGGTATAATATAAACGGAACTCATCGGAATATATTCCGTAAAAAGGCACGCTGGAAACCATGGAGTCGAATTGGTGTTAAGCTTTTTAAATCAAATTTAAATAAGTTTTATTTTTTTATTTATTTCATGATTGCTGGCATAAAGGTTTTATAGCTTTAACTAGACATTTGAGATGTTAAATAAACAAGCGATTGAAGTGAAATAACTGAGATCTAAACTAGCAAATTCTGTAATAGAGAACTCTACAATAAAAGGTAGTAGAGCCACGCTGATTTCAGCATGAACGGGCCGGCTCGACCGGGGCGGTACTACCCTCGCACAGAAAATCAACGTAAAATGACAGCGTTCGTGCTGTCGTGTTTCGTTGGTGAGTGCGAGACCGGAGGCCCAATTAGTCTAGTCAACAAGTTCCATACTTGTTGACTAGACTAAAAGGTGCAGCAGCATCACTAGGCCGCCATAGTGTGGGTCGCCATACTGCATTGCCTGCATTCGCAGTGAGTATGGTGACCGCCACTCTTGGATTCTGTTTGTGCTTTCCATCAGGCAGAGTAGAATCATTTTGGCGGGCATACATAAAAAAAAAAAAAAAACTCTATTTCTACAGATAAAGAGTTTTATAACTATTTATCTATCTAAAGCAATGCTTATTAGTCAAGTCGAACAATGACTCTTTGCCAGCTTTTTGTTCATCACTACTCACCCTTTCACAAAATCACTTTCACAGACCACAAGAAAAAAGAGGAAAGATATTTTACTTCTAATAATCATATTTTCTAACACGTAGGTAATTACTTGTTGTTATAATGCCTGTCAATAAAATTGCCAAAACGACAATATTTTAATTTCATATTCTACAGTTTTATTTAAAACTAGTTGAACCTCGCGGTGTTACCCGCGGTTATTTTACATACCGCGGGTAACGCCGCAGGATGAAGCTGGTCTTAAAAATGTAGCCTAAGTTACTCCTTATATCATAAGCTACCAATCAGTGAAAGTCCCGTCAAAATCGATCCAGCCGTTCCAGAGATTAGCGGAACAGACAGACAGCCAGACAGACGGACAGACAAAATGTTATTTTGGTATTTGTACCCTGTATACATACATTTGCATTTAGTAAAAAGCTGTTATTTGAATATTACAAACAGACACTCCAATTTTATTTATTGTATAGATTTATAATTGAAAAAAAAAACGAGAAATATTTATTATATTAGGTCTTTACCTATGAAATTGCCTTTCCTCAGTACTGGTCATTTCAAATAAAAAAAAGCTTGTAATGGCTCTGTATTCTAAATTCAAATTAATTTTGTTTGAAAACCATGACATTCTATTTACAAACTCAGTCTTTTGTTTTTTGATTAGCGTTGTATTTTCATTACATTTGAACATTTTTCGTCATAATGGATACTTTAAAAATTCGTGTAATTATGGAATATGAGTACGAGAAACGGCACGTAACATCAAAAACGTTTACGGAGAGAACTGTACAAACGAACGCACAACCCGTTATTGGTTTTCCCGGTTCCGTTCTGGAAATTTTGACTTGAAAAATGAAGCTCGTGGTCGTCCGGAGACTTTGGTTAACAATAATGAATTAAAGGCGATTGTGGAAGCTGACGAAACTCAATCTACAGCTGAGCTAGCAGCAGCTTTTAATGTAAGCATCAAAACAATATTGATCCATTCGAGACCTGCCTTGCGCTGCTCAACAGGCAAAGAAATGAAGGAATTTTGAAACGAATTGTTACGTGCGACGAAAAATCGATTCTGTTCGACAATCGAAAGCGCTCAGCAAGTTGGTTAGACCCTGGTTCAGCACCAAAGCAATGCCCTAAACCAAAAATGACCCCTAAAAAGGTGATGGTCACTGTTTGGTGGTCTAGTGCGGGTGTGATTCACCACAGCTTTTTACAAAACGGCATGAGCATTAATGCAGATGTGTACTGTGAAGAACTGGCGAGAATGATGGAGAAGCATGCACATCTGCAACCAGCTTTGGTCAATCGGTCGTCCCCACTGCTCCTTCACGACAACGCGCGACCCCATACTGCGCAACAGACAGTCTCCAAGCTGCAAGAGCTGGAGTTGGAAGCTCTCCCTCATCCGCCATACTCACCGGACCTAGCACCTACCGACTATCACTTTCCAAAATTTAGACAACTTTTTAGGGGGTATAAAATTCAATTCCCGAGAGGCAGTACAAAATGCCTTTGAAGAGTTTGTTGCCTCCCGTCCAGCTGATTTTTACAAGAAGGGCATCAATAAACGGCCAATGCGTTGGCAAAGATACGTCGATTGCATGGGTGATTACTTCGAATAACAGAAATAAAAAAGTTTGAAAAAATAAGTACCTACTTTCACTTATTGCATACAAAACGGCAATTTCATAGGTAAAGACCTATTATTATGAAGCTAGAGGATACTATACTGTTGATCTCACAAGCGCACATTGTTATTTTTTCGCTCTAGTTAGAAAGCTTGACTGATAATTCAAAAAAGTTTGTAGACACACGACTCCGTGTCTTTGTTAGTGCAACCCGAGCATACCCTCAGAAAGCCGCTGCGACAAAACTTTTAATTATATCTCTGTCTCTTTCTCTCAGCAGTGTCTAAATATTGCTGTCTCAGTTTGATGTACAATATGCGTCCTACTCAGACATTTTGCATAGAAACATTATACACAAGTTCATAATAGAAACGTCTTTACCACAAACATTAGTTATTTTTACAGTTATAGAACATTTGTATGGTGACGCTATCTATAAAAATAAATAAAATTGAAGTGGCTGCTTGTATTTTTTTGTCTGTTGTTTGTTGGCTAATCTCTGGAACGGCTGAACCGATTTTAACGGGACTTTCACTGGCAGCTGATGATATATGGAGTAATTTAGGCATGTTGTAAAGGTACCTACAAAAACAACCGCGAGTAACACCGAGGATTTTAGTTAGTCCTTTTTATCTTTGTAAATGTGAAATAACAATAGGCAGTTAAAAGACCATAGGTTGTACATCAAAGTTTGAAAAAAATTAAAAACAATTGTACGTCATAATAAAAAAGCGCGGCATTTGCTTGACGTATATGTACCTGAGGTAATTAATTTTAAAATTAAAAAAGGTATTTTTTTATGTACGGCCCTGCCAAAATGACTCTGCCTGATGGAAAGCATGAGCAAAATCCAAGAGCGAGTGGTGGTCACCATACTCATTGCGAATGCAGACAATACAACATGGGGACCCACACTATGGGGGCCTAGTGATGCTTCTGCACCAATGGGCCTCCGGATCGCACTTACCAATAAAAAAAAACAGCACGAACGCTGTTATTTTACGTAGATCTTCTGTGCGAGGGTAGTAGCAAAATGTTACAGTTTAAATATTACACCTCTGCTTACCTCTACAGTAATATATAGGCGTTAATGCATTTAATTTATGTAATATAAGAGCTGAAGGTATTTAGTTAATTTTAGATTTTACCTGCCTATTATAGGTACATAATACATGACATAAATATATGTATTGTAATATACGAAGATAAAACAGGGAAATAAATATTATATAAAGTTTTCACATAAATTAATGCACGATCTATATTGAAAACAAGACATTAATATATGACCCAGAGGCCGAAGCCCTAACTAAGGGATGGTTGGATCACACATCCGTACTGCTGGAGATTAGTGGAGATACCTTTCAGTGCCGCTTTGTTCTTCTTCTTTATTAGATGGAGAAGAACAACCGGCTTTTTAAGAAGTCACGATCCTCGGTGAATAATAAAAAATTAAATTGTTGAACCGTTTTAGATCGAGACGCTAGGTTCTTGGGGTCCGAGTGCTCGTGCTATGTGTTATATATTTAAACAACTAGCTAAGCTTGATCGACGCTTCTCATGACCAGAAGGCCGGCCTTTTTCTAGCTCAGAGAAATTAGCGTTATGAAATTTGAAAGATACAGAAAACTAAAATCTGAGTTCTAAATGGTCGAATTTGGACCGATGGACGACCACAAGTAACGATTTTATCATTGAGATATAGGTACATATATAAATAGATCAATGGATTTAATACTAAGTATTAAAATCGACTCTCGCCTTAAACCAGAATTAATTATTCATTTACCAATATTTTAAAACCGTGAACAGTATGAAAAACTATAAAAACATCCGTTTGAATCAGTTAAAAAAGTTTTTGTATTTAAATTTTGGTGAATATTTAATACCTACCATTGTCGGAAGAAACTGTTAGCATGAACATTAGAAAAAAAACTTGTCTATTGTTTGACCACTTGCATAAATAACACAAAAGTCATTGTCTATGATATCTATTTAAAAGATTTTGAAGTCGCGCTAATAATCATTGTCTATATTAAAAACATTAATTCACGAACACCTCTATTACTGTTTTACAATACAATTGTGTACTTAATGATAATAGCGTAAGGTTTAGTATTGAATGTGTAGTTATTGTATAACCGCAAGTACGTTTGTAGGGGTAGCATATTCAATTATATTTGCGTATGTGTGATGTGTGTGTAACAGAACCGGAATGTCTTCCATTCGTTGGACAGACTAATATGGATACGACAGTTCTTAAGTAGCCCTCAATTTATTGACTTATTGATCGTATGTTTGAGAAAACTTCAAATACTGTAGCCAGAAATCTAAGGTTTAGTAGGAAAGTATTTTTATAGTGCATATTATTTAAAATGTGGTCAAGTTTTAAAATATTGATACACGGCTTCAAATTGCGAAATTGAGAAAAGAAACAAAAGAAAAAGTAAGGATGAAAATGATTTCGTAAAGAAAATTTATTACCAAAAAAGCCTCCAGATTTAATGCCATTTTAATTTCACCTTTCATTTTGTATTTATTATGTACTAGTGGTTGCCCGCGGCTCCGCCCGCGTATATGTCGGTTAACCATACATCCATACCAAACTTTCGCGTTTATAATATTAGAATAGATTTGTCATTTTTTTGTTATTTTTTTATAAGACCGGGATAGTTGGCGCTCCTTGGGGGAGACCTACGTTTAGTAGTGGACGGCGATTGGTTGAAATGATGATGATGATTTTTATAGACTTGACAAAAAAAAATTTTTTAAGTCCGTTTAAAGAAAATACCGGGAACTCTTATAAAGACGAATACTTGTCAGTTTCAGTAGTAGTAAGTCGGCTTCAAAATTATTATACTTATTTTAAAAGTAAACTATTCTAGACTTTCTCTTTTTGATGTCGTTCTTTGACGACCATTACTGAAGTCAAAAATTTAATAAATTACCCTTAAATTTCTATTGGGAGAACCCTTAGGGTAGATCCATGTATTTCTAATGGTAAATGCGCTTCGTACACACACATACACACCTGTATGTGTGTGTCATGGCGTTCAATGTAGACTCGACAATGGCATAGATAAGACGGTGCTCTAGTTACGGAGGAAAATATGATTTTAATTGGGCTAATATTATAAATGAGCTTATTTACATAAAAAAAATGAGCACATTGACGCATCTCATATACGGCCAACTTTGGCTATGCCTGTACTTAGTACTTAAATTAATCATATTAAAATATTATTGAGTTCATGCGCATTACACTCAGATACATCAATTTCGAAAATCAATTTTACTGACCTTACTGCAAAGCCGAAGGTCGTAAATTCAATTCCCACCCACGAAAAATACTTATGTGACAGACATGGATCGTTTGTTCTGTCATGGACCTATTATTTATTTTTTATGGAATAGGCGGGTAAACGAGCAGACGTATCGCCTGATGGTAAGCGATTACCGCCGCCCATAGATACCTGCAACACCAGAAGCGTCACAAGTGAGTTGCCGGCCGTATGAGGGATGGGGGAGGGGGGAGATAGGGGGAGGGGGTTGGGTTATGAGCTCCGGTATCCTCACTCATTCGGTGAAACACACTATTTCACACCGGTTTTCTGTGAGGCCGTGGTATCACTCCGGTCGAGCCGGCCCATTCATGCCGAAGCGTAGCTCTCCCACGGTTAAAGTAAGTATTTAGAAGGTAAGTATGTTTGTGATTGGACTGGTAACCACAGTACATGACAGACGACCGCGTGTGAAATAATTCAAGTTTTTATTATTATTTTTAAAAATAAATAAAATTGAAGTGCCATTTTGTTGTAATTTCAAATTATAGTAGGTACATGCGGTACTTACATCAAAAAACCATTATTGTTAAATTTTGTGTCTGTTTGTCTGTCTGTTCCGGCTAAACTCTGGAACCGAACCGATTTTGACGGAACTTTCATTGGCAGGTAGCCGGTGATATGAGTAACTTCAGTTACTTTTTTCAGACAACATCGCGGAGCTTAGTTAGTTAATAAATATTATAATGAATAGGTCTATCTATGAGTTTTGTCGGTCTGTTCATGGGACAGTTGTGACGGAGTGTGTTCAATGTCAAAAATGTGATAATTCGATCGCGACGCGAGGTATTTCTATTGAGTAGGTATAACTGTGCGATAACGAGACGATTCACAGTGTAATGTATGGAAGATTAGCTATGATATTCATTATTTGTGAAACATTTTTAACAATCAATACTTTTTTTTAACCGACTTCAAAAAGGAGGTGGTTATCAATTCAACAACAACTTTCGACTGGGTGAACCGATTTTGATGATTCTTTTTTATTTGAAAGCTGGTACTTCCCGTGTGGTCCCATTTCAATTTGGTTAACCTATTTTTTTTGTATTATTATAAATAAACAATTCGGATATCTAACATACAACGCCATCTAGCTACAAACTAAGCATACCTTGTACTATGAAAGCTAAATTGACTGTGAGAATACCTATTTAAATTTTTATAAATACATACATATTACTTAAAGAACACCCAAACTTCGAAACAAATATTTCCAGATTACACACAATTGTTGTACAAAATCGGTTCACCCAGTCGAAAGTTCTGAACTTCTGAGGTAGCAGACATAAAAAGAAATACAGTCGAATTGAGAACCTTCTTCTTTTTTGAAGTCGGTTAAAAATAAAACATTGCTTTAACATTAAAATGTACCTATACTACTACGAGTAAATTATTAGAGAGCATTTCTTGCTTAGTTGGGCCCTTTAACTACGTAAGTACTATTAGTTATTCAGTGCCTTAACTTCTAATTTATACCCATAACATAAGTTCGTACACATCACATAATATTTATCCAGAATCGGAATAAAACCCGTGACCTCTGACTTAACATACAGGGTATCAAACTACTGAACCAACAGTAATAAAAATAATTAAAAAAAATATTTTCCTTAACAAAAAAAGATGTTAGTAACAGGCCTTGACGTTGCTAGATTTAATAAAATAGGGAAAATTATTCAGGTAATTACTAGATAACTTCAAGAAAAGAGCGTACTCCTCAAAAGACCGGCAACGCACTTGTGACGCCTCTGGTTTTGTGGGTATCCATGGGCGGCGGTAATCGCTTACCATCGGGCGATACGTCTACGAAAAAAAAGGTAATACCAGCTGAACTAGTAGCTCACCCCATATAATCTTGGGAATAATCAAGGCTAGGAAGATGAGGGAAAATTATGGCCGGGAACCATTACAGCCGATCTCTCCATAACTTATCTCTCTGACTTATGTATTTCATGTAAAATCATACATTATAATTTTTCATATATAAAACGAATATTTACCAATAGCGTCTTTAAATCTAAAACAGTCAACAAACATACTAAAAATATTTATTTCGCATAAAATTTCCTTTGAAAAAATATAGACTTGGCATATTTAACACTGTGACCGTCGCCTTACTTCTCTGCCAGTGTGAACGTGCCCTATCCTTTGCTAATAATAATACTAACGCAAGCTTCACGACGCGGTGCCTAATATCGACAAAACTGTCGATACTTTGTAACTAATTAAAGATCACATCGATAAGATTTTAGATACAGTTATCTAACACACACATGCACAAAATTATTATGAATTGTCTGTACGAATGGCTTAGTGGTTAAAGCGGTCAGTACCCGCTTCTTACTGCATTGAGTGAGGATGGTTCGATCCTAACATGACACAAATCTTTGTGTAATCAATAAATTGTGGTTCTGGATCTGGGTGGATATGTCTATAGAGTCCTGCAACACAGTATATTACTATGTCTGGTGCGGCAGTTGACTTTAAAATATATATATATAGGTATATCAAACGAGCATCTTACAATGTTTCTGACATATTTCCAGTCAGGGATGTTAAAATAGGTAGGGAGTACCTTTCATCAAGAAAAGAAATCCTACCTGTGCCTTTTTATGCCCAGCGATGATTCTAACACAATTGTTTTCTTTAACAGGATCCGATTCAACCTCTGAAGAAACTTCCCAAAAACCCTTACCACTTCTAAATTACTGTCAAAGCAACCAAAGAGTGAAGAAGGTATTGTCTTCTTTCCATCAGAGGATCGAAATGCTAATCAAAATCTTCATAAACAAGAAAAAGTTTAAAAACAATAACCTGGCTTCGTAAAAAAATTTGATCAAATTTGTATGACCTATCTCATCCGGGCCATTATTTCGAATCAATTATCACCTCATTCATTAAAATCGATTCAGTAGTTTAGACGTTACGGTGGAACATAGAAACATATATAGACTGCTAAAAATATTACACTTTTCTTCCCTGGGTAGTCGGGTAATGAAATCGAAGTCACACGCAATAGTAAGTGCTAATTAAAACCTAGCTACATTTAGCGTTTTCAATAAAATGAGGTAAGAGCTGTTAAAAAGACACGCCACTTAAAAAGCTAATTGTTTTTTTATTATGTAATTAGAAGGTTAAATTTACAATGTGATAGAGAGTAAAGTTTACACTTTACATTGTATGTGACTTGTATTTAATGCGTTAAGTTAAACAATGTTGTTTACTGCAAGGGATGTCAGGCTGTTTTGTTGTTGAAATATCTATTAAGACTGATAGGGTGTTTAAAATCACTTTTGACAAAATAGGTGTGTTTTTAATTCTGTTATTAGCTATTGTTAAATTTGATTGTGATACTACCTTATTTTTTAGATCTCTAAAAAGCTAGATATACTAGTTAAACCAGAAATTCTCGATTTTCTTTACTATAATTATATATCTTCTTCTTCTCTAAACTTCTTTTAAATCACTCTTTCTCAATGAAATTTGAAAGATCTAAGCGTATAGGAACAAAAAGCTACCACAATAATATTCGTTCATCATTATCTGCTATTTTAACTAATGTCCACTGTTTCGCTAGATTTTCACTTTTGAAAAATTCTTTTCTGCTTTGTCATACGTGTGCAAAATTAGTCAAATAATAAAAGTAAAAAAAAAACCTGTCGTTAAACAAAGTTATGTTTTAAGTTAAAATAATTTGTTCGTCCCGATTTATCGATATTTTTATTGTAACCTCTCATCCCTACCAACCGTATCCATTTAGTTTGACAAGTATTCGGTTTCATATGGCCGCTGTGTTGTGCTGCGTGTGTATGTGAGCGTGTGTGGGTGTGTGTCAGGGTTGTGGATTATTATAATTGATGTTAATAACTGCGAGGAAAGGATGGGTTGTGAGTTTGTGACTATTCGTGCTGCAAGATTTGATGAAGTCACCGAGATGGGTGTGTGACCATGCTAAATGTTAGATTTGTGAGTTATATTTTAAAATCTGAAGTACATAGATACTTCAGATTTTGCTGAAAAGTTTCCGACCCCAACGTGAAGATAGCATAGCTTTATATGGAGGAGGAGTGCAGAGAGCTTTATATATAGAATTTTGTATGCCGGGGTTTTTTATGCATTTTACATTAAACTATACTGGAATAAGGTGCAGAATAAACAGTATCAGGGTGCACCAAGAGAGGGCGCCACTAAACTATTGGAAGAAAAATAACAAAAAGGTGGCGTTTGGATAGTCCCAATGTTGCCAAAACACCCATTTATAAAAAAGAATACCGAACGACGCTCGCTCATCCAAGTACTATGCATCTATACCTACAAATAAATAAAATTGGAGTGTCTGTTTGTATTATTAAAATAACCACTTTTTAATAAATGCATATATGTATGTATGTATACACGATACATGTACCAAAATACCTGAAACGGCTGGACCGATTCTGACGGGACTTTCACTGGCAGATAGCTGATCATCTAAGGAGTAACTTAGGCTACTTTTTTTTAGCCTAACTTTTTTCCGTGGCGTTACCCGCGGTACGACAACAACTGCAGGGTTCAGCTAGTAACATATAAATATCTGTAGTTTATTTGCACACTGAAGAAGTTTAACAATAGATTTACGGGCTTTTGATATTTGAAATATAAATCATTACAAAAATTACCTACTTCCTGTTATCACTTCATTACCCGAAGGTCGACTGTCAGAGAATGGCTAACGCATTTAGTTGGTCCAGTACTGTAAGTTGATTAAGGTAAACAATAAAATAAACAAAAAACCCAGCTCAATCTAAATGATAATACGATACAATAAAACTGCCAAAATAAATTGCAGGTGAAGATAATGAAATAGTTTTACATACAAACATATGTGAATAACACGACAAATAAACAATTAAAATAATTAAAATGAATCCGAATTACATACATAACAACTGCGTAGGTTGGCACGTTTGTTTTATTTTAATACCTAATGACATCTCTAGCAATAAATGCATCATACCTTGAATTCTTTGCAGCAGCGTGCCAAAAGAATTAGTATACTAACACATACATACATTCGAAGAACATAACCAAAAAGGACGGAAATAAAAAACAAGTATTTCTCTCGAGGGATGAAATCTACTTTTTATCTAAAAAAATACTTTTATAAAAGTTATTAGCTACATAACATGAAATTCTTCAACATATTATACATATATCTGGAATAAAACGATCGATAAAATCACTCGTAAAATAAACACCGAACTTCGACAACCCTAGTAACATTGAGTTCAACTGATTACGTCCTTGCGTGTGTGCGTGAACCTCACACAAACACTGACGCAGCCAACGCACACAAGCGCAGCGATAATTTTTATGGTTTAGTAACAAATTTTCAATACAAACAGTTGGTGATAACCAAACGACTTAGGGATGTGACCGCGACGCATAGTGACGTAATTATAGGGATTATTTTTAATGATTTTAACAGCCTTTTAAAGCTTTATTTTTGCAACGATTTTTCTGGAATTTTTATACACGTGCCACCTGCAACACTGGAGACTCCATTGTATCCAGAAAGAGGGCAGGGAAATTTAGGCTAGCGGTAATCGTACCCACTCGGTGAAAACCAAGGAAAATGTTGTTTTAAGATTTCTTTCCAGTGAGGTGTATGAAGTGTGGTATCCTAGTAACTGTATTAATTGAAGAAACAGTCTCATTTACAAAATGTTCGACAAAATTGTACTTTACAAAAAATCAGTTAATGATAAACTGTTTATTTTATACGTGTAGTAGAACTTATAAGATGCAAGTTTTTGGAAACGAATGTAGACCAGCAGAGGCATAAAATCATTATCATCAGCTGAAAGACGGTCACTGCTGGTGGAAGCGTTGGTTCCCCCACAAGGTGTTCTGATGACCTGGTGAAAGTCACACAGGACTGGTTGCTGTGAAGAACCTTGCAGGAGGTTTGTGTTCAAGTACCTATACAATGGATTGTATTAATTTTGCTAAATGTTTGATCTAGTCTATATCAAAGACCATGACAAATATATTTTTGTATGAAAAAAAATATTTATCTTGGCTATTTATGTAACTTTTTTATTGCATAGATGTCGTAGTAGTTTAAGTTAAGCGGTCACCACGCCGTTTTCTACTGCGCCGAGTGTTGTTGGTTCCAATTATCCAACCCCCAAAGGGACAACTCTTTGTGTGATCCACAAATTTTATGTTCTGAGTCTGGGTGTTCTTTGTGTATTGTTTTTTTTCTACAGGCGTCACTTCTTTATGAATAGAATCGTCAAGCTAATTATGTTTATCTCCAGTCCGTTGCACGATAACTTATTCAGATAATAATACAATAATTTGTCATCGATAAGAGAGCCATTATCGTCGGACACGTCTTCTAAAATAGTGCACTTAATGCCGTATTAATGATAGTTATGACATAATTACGTCATCACCAGTTTACATAGGGCTGTCGCATATTAATGAACTAATTGAGTACCGAGTTGTTACTGCCGGTAACACGGCAGGGTGAAGATACTCCGAAAAAATCTTTGATGAAGTTACTCCTTATATCATTAGTTATCTGGCAGTGAAAATCACGTCGAAATCTGTCCAGCCGTTTCAGAGATTAGCTGGAATAAACAGTTTTTTTATGTTTGTAAGTACCCTATATACTTTCAGTAGCTGACCCACGCAACGTCGTTAATCCCATTGCCCGTAGCGTAATAATTTTCCCCCGTTTTCGTAACATTCTTCAGTGATGCTCCGCTCCTATTGGTCTTAGCGTGATGATATATAGCCTATACTCCTATAGCCTTCCTCGATAAATGTGCTATCTAACACGAAAATATTTTTTCAAATAGGACCAGTAGTTCCTGAGATTAGCGCGATCAAACAAACAAACAAACTCTTCACCTTTATAATATTAATAATAATTAATAGTATACTCGTAGCTACATAATTATTTAGTGAAAAACTGTTAATTTAAAATTACAAACAGACACTTCGATTCTATTTATTGCTATAGATAAGCCTTTGCTGACACGTGTATTGTCACATTCGTGCATTGTCTGCATTCCCAATGAGTATGCTCATGCTTTCGATAAGGCAGAGACACTTTGGCAGGCTAATATATATAAAAAAATACAAATTGGGACTATATCGAAAGAATATAAAGAATAGACTAAAGATGATATCACGGCCTCACAGGAAACTGGTGTGAAATAGTGCTGGCGCAGTGTTTCACCGAGTGAGTGAGGATACCGGAGACCCATATCCCAACCCTTCCCCCTGTCTCCCCTCTCCCCCATCCCCCAAAGGCCTGCAGCGCACTTGTGACGCCTCTGGTGTTGCGGGTGTCCATGGGCGGCGTTAATCGCTTACCATCAGGCGATAAGTCTGCTGGGTTGCCCACCCATTCCATAAAAAAAAAGATGGGATAATATGGGCAATAGTTAGAACAACTCAGGGATACCTATAAGTAGTATTGAATATACAAAGAAAGAAAGAAAAACATTTATTCTGGTATTGTCAAGAAAGCACGTAGTAATTATAAGTACCTGGATATGCAAGATTTGCTCGTTATTTTTTTTTGTATTTAAAAAAAAAAGAATCCTATCTTCATCGATTTATCGACAGACAAGAGTTACTTTCGAATTTACAAATTTAGCATGGATTAGTCTGTAGGAACTCCCATCCCAAATGTCAAGAAATCAACAAAAATACCAATTATAAAACTACTCATTCTAAACGCTAAAATCCATCACGAAATCCATTTTTATCACAAAACTATCGCATACATACATACATGTATGACTTGGCGCGTTTATCACATATTTTTTACAAAATTCGTACAAAAAATAAACATCTAAACAATATGTAGTGTATGTAACGTAACGTAAGGACATCAGCTAGTAGGCATCATAAAAACCGTTCACTGTTAGAGAAGTGGTGTAAAGCGATATTCAACTAATTTGAGTCTAACAAAGGGTTTTTGTATAAGAAAGTCTATTTGGAAATGGAAATTACTAGTAGAAATGATAGATGAGATAAGTTTAAAGTGGGAAATAAAACAAATAATTTAATGTTTTAAAAGGATCTAAGTTTAATACTATTGCAAAAAAATAACAGATAATATTTTTTCTGGATTGCTTTTTTTTTTAAATAGGCGTAATGTGTATGTGCAAGCCCTTGAGCCATATAACGAATAGGCTTAGTATTGAATCACACCGACAAACCCATATTAAATATTGTTTTACGATGTCTTTGTCGACCACCACGTGGAAGAATGCGCGAGTAAAATATAGTATTTAAACTAACAGTATTACTATATTACAGTATACATTGTTAATATCTACTAGTATAATATACAATGAATCACCGAAATGTATGTACGCTCATAACTTGGCTGGACCAAATTACATTTCAAAAAATGTGTTCGTTATTGTTAGGACAAGGTTTGTATTTTTTAAAGATAACCTTAAATGTGATTTCTTACTAAAATAAGCTTTTCAGAAATTTTGAAAATATTTGCGACAGAAAAATATGGCAGTACGAAGTTTGCCGGGTCAGCTAGTAGTTAATATTTATTATCTGTACTAATCACATCATTCATATTTAATAAACATTATTTTTAGATCAAAACTTTTAAAATTTGTAACTTATACTAGTTCGCCGATGTCCTGAACACATCGACCCTAATTCGTATTGTGGACATGTGTGCGTAAATCCGGACGTGATTGTGTTTGTGTGCGTGGTAATATAACCACAGGGCTGCCACGACGAGATACGACTCTTAGCATTTCTTTAAGTTTGTTTTATATTTAGATTTAAGTATTCGTTATAAAGTTAAAATTATATTGTTGACTTTCTTATGATAGTTAACTTAATTACACTTATAGTGATCCACAAATTGTTGTTCTGAGTTTGGGTGTTAATAATTAAAACGGACACAATTATTGTGTCCGTTTCAGGTATGTCTGTAAAGTCCCCTGCGACACAGGATGTTTATTCCTAAAGCGGGAGATGTCTTAAAAAAAGAAAAAAATAATAGACGAATACATAAAACGGGTAAAATCGGTTTACCAAAACCACTATAATAAATGTTTTCTTGTCATTAATTTCTTATGAGTGAAAGAGCTTTGTTTATTTGTAACTGAAGAAAAATGCAGCCTAATGATGGGTTTTTACGATTCAATATATAGGAAGAACGATTCACATCATCAATACACAATTATTGATGATTACCTAAGCATATATTGCGGAAGGGCATCTAAATAATTAACAACAATTAACACAAAAAATTATTATATGACTTTATTTCTTACACTTTAAAGCGTAAAGCAAACACTTTTCCAAACTGAAATATCCAGAAAATTAAGAAGTAATAATAATAATAACAGTTAGTGACAACCCTGCACAGTTTAGTTTGCATTCCGCTCGCCGCCACTCGCGCTACAATCAAGTACAATACCCGGGCGGACGACATCCGAATATGGATAAGACGATACAATTAATTTAATGGTTTCCTGTTTTACAGTATTTTCCAACTACTAACCTTTTGAATTTCATTAGATATAAATATTTACTTAAGTGATTACGCGATTATATTGAGAGTTTACCACGAAAGTATTTAATAATAATAATAATATTTAACATCTAACACACAACACCATCTAGTCCCAAGCTAAGCAGAGCTTGTTTTATGGGTATTAGACAACTGATTATACATAGAAAACACTCAAACTCCGAAACAAACATTTGCAGATCATACAAACATTTGGTCCGACTCGGAAATCGAACCCGAGACCTCATGCATAGCAGTCGCGTACGCTACCTCTGTGCCAACGAGGCAGCTAAAATTTAATTCCAAATTACCGATAAGTTTAAAATATTACATTTCGTACAGACATATATAATCATGGGGATTTACGTTTGGTATAATTTTTCAAAATAAAATTGAATTAGATATTTATTGCAAGGGCTGTTTATCAAAACCCTTTTTTTATCTGAAAACTTCTGTATTTAAGTTAAATTAACAGTTGGTTAAGTTAAGAATTTATAAACAAACATTTTCTCAGTTATATATACAAACATAGATATTATGTAATTATCAATTAACATCCCATAATTATGTGAATAATCTTCTATAGAAATCTATTTATTGTTCCGAACAGAGATCTAGAATTTCCTCAATCAAACATAAATATGGTTACAACTGAAACATATTAGAACGGCTACAGTTGTGAACTAGATCAGAAATTAAGCTCAGCGCGCCCTTTCCGTAAAACCAAATGTCATTAAACCTGTGGCTTTTCAAAACATACTGACTCATTAAACACACAGTATACCTAATAATGATCTCATTAAAATTATTAAAACCTCATTAACGGATATTTTATACATCTTTATACTCAATTTCTTCAAATACAAATGTAATTATCTCTTTAAAATTAAACAACCAACTAACTACAGCGTAATAAAAAAAAACATGTCCTTTTTATTCTGTCTACCACCCACACTCTCACAAATCAAACTCACACACCAACAAATATATATAAACCGCTACGTTATATATAATGTAAACGAACACGCACCCATACAAAAAACACACACAAACAAGATAAAGTTTTTAATTTTAAAATCGTTTTGAGCGGTAAGTAGCTGAGTTGCTACAAATATGGATAGACACATAATGTATGTTTAATTTTATTTGTTATCTGTGCTCAAACGTGATCGATAAGCTTCTAGAAGTTTCTGGAAGTGCATTCTTTGAAACTCACGCATCGAGGTCATATTTAAATAACTAACTTATGCCTGCGGCTTTACACGGGGTTAAATCCATTTAGTCAATATTTTTGTCTTGTTTGAGCCTTTGTCGTATTCCACTCTCTCAGATCTATCTTTGTACTAAATTTCATACAATTTTGTTCAGCCGTTCTGAAAATAAATTTGTTTGTTACGGATTTACACCGATTTTGAAAATTCTTCCATCTTTGCAGTGATGTTGTCCTGGTAGTTTGCTCCCTAACTCTTAAGACATCCTCGGGGTGAATAAGGGTGCTGACACTCTGTGTTCTAAACTGTCACAACACGGCCTATTTTCACTAACTTTTCACTTGCATTAATATAAATTCGATCAACGACTCTATTTCCTGAGAATATCGTTACAAAACAAGCTGAAACGCTCGTAGATGTCTGCCAGTCAGTATGATAAACAAACCAACATTAAAACAGCTAATATTAGTAGATACGAGTAGTTTAATATATGTATGTATGAATAATACAATGTCATGTGTAAAGCAGTGGGAATGTTTTATATACATTTGTGTTACCAGCAGTTTTACCTTTTCGACATTTAGAATAATGTCTAATATTAATAAAATGGTTGGCCACTTGATAAGACACGAGAAACTGTTAAAAACAATACTGGAAGGAAAGATAAAAAAAAACTTTGTTTAAAAAAACCGACTTCAAAAACTAAAAAGTATAAAATAACTACCTATTCATAGGTTTGAAATCAGTGCCAAGCCAAATGTAATAGTAGGTACCACACTCAGAGGTATTAAAGGTTTGCATATGAGGTGTAATTAATTAAATATTTATTAAGTTATTTTATACTTTTTAGTTTTTGAAGTCGGTTTTTTTTAAACGTTTTATTTTTCGCTTTTTAGTCTTCTCAAGTCTCTCATCATCATCATTCACCTAAATAACCTGAAAGAATACGACTAAAGGTAACATACATATACATACACATGACATTTAAAGATTTATCTTCCAACTCCTAACCGTTAAGAACTTTTATCTTCCATCATCAGCTCATCATCATGAACTGATGACTACCAAATGTAAATACTGTAATAGCTTTAGAAAATATATGAAAAACATAGTGCGTGTACTTACATAAAAAAAAAACTGATGAAATTGAAAACCTCCTCTTTTTGGAAATCGTTTAAAAAACGAGGAAGGCCTAGATTAAGTTATATACAGCGTCGTGGCCTATTAAGAGGTCAAACAGATTGCAGAAAATAGAGAGGAGTGGCGATTGCTCCACCGACAAGGGCCTGGTCCTTAAATTGAGAGAGAGAGATTAATTTTTATTAATCTATCTCTCTCTCTCTCTTTTTAGTACCTTGGGTCCCTGTTGCACGAGTCCGGTGAACTCGATCACGACGTCCAAGCCCGAATAAGCGCTGTTTGGACAAAATGGCGAGAAGTAACCAGCGTCCTCTACGACCGTAGGATACCGGTGAAGCTAAAGGGCCTTGTGTATAAGAGCATCATCCGACCAGTCCTACTTTACGGCAGCGAGACCTGGCCTGTCCTCGGAAGACATATCCAGCAGCTTCACGTGGCGGAGATGAAGATGTTGCGTTGGATGTTTGGCGTTACGCGACTAGATCGCATACGTAACGAACACATCCGTGGCAGCCTCGGAGTCCGTGGCGTAGCGGACAAGCTGCAGGAAAGTTGACTCCGATGGTACCGGAGTGGACCTCACTGTCCAAGGACCTAGATCACGCGGCAGGCCCAAAAAGCGCTTGCTGGACGTCGTCAAAGCTGACATGGAAGAGAACGATCTCACACCTGAGGATGCCGAAGACCGGGCAAAGTGGAGAAGATTGAGTAGGAAAGCGGACCCCAGCACTAAGCAGGGAAAACGCTAGGCCAAAGAAGAGGAAGAATCTATCTCTCTCTCTATTTTTTTTCATAAGTAGTTTTCAGCTAGTCTATTAAGACTGGGACTTATTATTAAGGCATGAAAAAAAGAAGCAAAATGAGCAAATAAGCTTATATGGCGTAGGAGAGCCACGCTTCGGCATGAATGGGCCGGCTCGAGTGGCTGGAATGATACCACGGCCTCACAGAAAACGGTGTGAAACAGCCACAGCGCTGTGTTTCACCGAGTGAGTGAGGATACCGGAGGCCATCCCTCTCCTTATCCCCTAGTGCCCTAGTCCTAAGATCTGTCTAATCTTCTTACGTTTTTTAATGCAGTCTGTTTGCTTTTGGCAATAAGCCGCTCTTTGCACATTATATATTTGTCATTTAATTAATTTTAATGTACTCTCTTGTAAATCTTACACAAATTATGAGTTTTCCATCAATTTATCTTTTCGTAGTAAAACATTTCTGACATTGACAGAGGTGACAATGCAGTCGTTTGTTAGAAAGTCGGAACGCGCGCGAGTGTTCGCGACATGACAACACAGCGTACATTTGCTGATAACGTATTCACATTCATATATTTATACATTTACGAAAGACTTCGGTTTAACATTGGTTTACATGGACTCAAGTTTAAAATTAAATTTAATGTTTTAATTTTTATTGTTAAAAAGAAAATTTCCTTAACATAGTTATCACGATAGATAATTAATCTATTCTTTCGTTCTTTTCCGCTGAGAAAGAGAATTTATAACCAACAGTCACCACGTGACCACAGACTGTGCTACCTTTTTTGGACACAGGGAATGCTTTTCGCACCATACCCTCCGTAGAGAGACAAAGGCCGTGTGTGGGACTCCCAGAGAACCGGTCTACCAGCTAAACCGAGCGGCGACCTACCTAAACAGTCGGGAGGCATCGGCGGCTTCTGGAGTCCTCCCTGTCATACCCCACGACTGAAAGTCATCCCGGGATGACAGAGTTACCCCCAGGGCAGTACACTATCGGACTTCTTGCTGTTCTCTACAGTAAGGCCATGTTCAGATGATGAGCGCTCAACGCGCGTTTTATTAACGCGCGTTTACAACTACATGTAATTTAATTCTAGAAACGCACGTTAGTATGAGTACTCCTAAAATGAAATTACATGAAGTTGTAAATGCGCGTTGAGCGCTCATCATCTGAGCATGGCCTAAGAGGCAAATAAGCGCCCTGCCTTAGGCGACACCCCCTATGGTCGCACCGGGGTGTCATCTGACTCGGGGCGTTAGACAGCTACTATTAAGGCAGTTGCGAGGTACCTATCTAAGAAAATATTAGGTCTTTACCTATGAAATTGCCGTTCTTCAGTACTGGTCATTTCAAATAAAAAAAAGTTTGTAATGGCTCTGTATTCTAAATTCAAATTAATTTTGTTTTAAAACCATGACATTCTATTTACAAAATCACTCTTTTGTTTTCTGATTAGCGGTGTTTTTTCATTACATTTGAACATTTTTCGTCATAATGGATACTTTAAAAATTCGTGTAATTATGGAATATGAGTTCCGTCGTGGCACCAACGCGACACAAACGGCACGTAACATCAAAAACGTTTACGGAGAGAACTGTACAAACGAACGCACAATCCGTTATTGGTTTTCCCGGTTCCGTTCTGGAAATTTTGACTTGAAAAATGAAGCTCGTGGTTGTCCGGAGACTTTGGTTAACAATAATGAATTAAAGGCGATTGTGGAAGCTGACGAAACTCAATCTACAGCTGAGCTAGCAGCAGCTTTTAATGTAAGCATCAAAACAATATTGATCCATTTGCGACAAATTGGCAAGGTAAAAAAGCTTGATAGATGGGTGCCCCACGACCTTAACGATCGCCAGCGCAACGTACGCGTCGAGGCCTGCCTTGCACTGCTCAACAGGCAAAGAAATGAAGGAATTTTGAAACGAATTGTTACGTGCGACGAAAAATGGATTCTGTTCGACAATCGAAAGCGCTCAGCAAGTTGGTTAGACCCTGGTTCAGCACCAAAGCAATGCCCTAAACCAAAAATAACCCCTAAAAAGGTGATGGTCACTGTTTGTTGGTCTAGTGCGGGTGTGATTCACCACAGCCTTTTACAAAACGGCATGAGCATTAATGCAGATGTGTACTGTGAAGAACTGGAGAGAATGATGGAGAAGCTTGCACATCTGCAACCAGATTTGGTCAATCGGTCGTCCCCACTGCTCCTTCACGACAACGCGCGACCCCATACTGCGCAACAGACAGTCTCCATACTGCAAGAGCTGGGGTTGGAAGCTCTCCCTCATCCGCCATACTCACCAGACCTTGCACCTACCGACTATTACTTTTTCCAAAATTTAGACAACTTTTTAGTGGGTAAAAAATTCAATTCCCGAGAGGCAGTACAAAATGCCTTTGAAGAGTTTGTTGCCTCCCGTCCAGCTGATTTTTACAAGAAGGGCATCAATAAACTGCCAATGCGTTGGCAAAGATGCGTCGATTGCATGGGTGATTACTTCGAATAACAGAAATAAAAAAGTTTGAAAAAATAAGTACTTTCACTTATTGCATACAAAACGGCAATTTCATAGGTAAAGACCTATTATTTAGCGAATAGTTATAATCGTCATGTAAGCCCGCTCTAAGACACCGATACGTAAGTTTGTCAACATCGGACCCTAAGCTTGGAGAATCCAGTTCAAATCAATAAACACATGGACACTATGCGGTACACGTGGCGTTTCTCATCTCACCTTACAATCCTTACATAGATATTGTTGCATGTTGCATATAAATACTTATATACCTATTATGTTATTTCGTGTTATCAAACCTATTTTATAACATTTGTATAGAAATAATAGATCGCAATAGTTTTTATTTAGTAATTTTTTTAAATAAATTTTTTTTTTCGCCTTTTTAAGTTTTAAACGACTTTCAAGAGTATTTCTTTTCATGAATACGGAACAAATATATTTTGTACTGACACACAGGGAAAACAAGGCTTTATAGGCAATGACGTATTATATAATTATATAATCACTACATAGTATATTATATATATATATATATATATATAAGTATAAAACAAAGTCGCTTTTTCTGTCCCTATGTCCCTTTGTGTGCTTAAATCTTTAAAACTACGCGGTGATGCGGGTTTCTTTAATAGATAGAGTGATTCAAGAGGAAGGTTTTTATGTATAATAAATGCATAATATAGTATGGGAACACTGTTAATTTTCGAGTTTTCTAATGTGATGTAGCAAATAAACACGTTTTTTTGCGCTTACATTGCAAACGCTGGTTGCACCCTACGAGATAGATCAAAATAATGTACTACAGTATTGTACACCTTAAAAAGTACTACAAAAAAGTCCGCGACGGTATATGTCTATCTCTTAAGGATAACCCACAACAACCATTTTTTATTCCTTTCTTTTTACGAGAAATAATGGCTTATTTACGAAGTGATTATAAGCAATACAAAATGAATCCTTATACAATTAAGTAAATTAAATACATTGTGCATTTAATATAGATCAAAATGGCCCTTTACAGTATCTAATTTAAATGAATATATTCGAAGATATTACAGATTAAAATGCACGAAGCGTGTCGTCGGCGGGGGCGTCTGAAATCCACCCGTGCGAAGCCGGGGCGGGTCGCTAGTTATATATATATCATAATGTAATTATATATATATTATATAATTATATATATATCTTAGTTTATATATCATTGTTTATAGGTGTCGAAGAATTATATAATGAAAAAATATTACTTAAAAGTTTACACTTCTGTGTACTTATGGTAAACTGGGTTCGTAGGTCAATTTCATAACTATTTTAGGACTGCATTACGATTTAAAGCAGTATTTTCTGAAATAGAATATTACTAACGCCATCTGTTTAACAAATCGTAAAACTAAGCCATTTATGAAGCTTCCAAATCTTGTTTCGAAATGTAGATGGCGCTGCTTAAATGTAAATTTGTATATAAATATGCTTGTAAATATGCAGTATACTGTACGAAAATAAAATTCAGAAATAAAGTTATTTGTACAATTATTGAATTTAAGTTATCCAATATTCTGCTCATGCTACCCATTTAAAAAGTTGGTCAGGTCAGGTGAGAGGAACGACATTTTAATTTGATTGCCTTATGCTCCTCTAACGATATTTTACGATTGCTTAACAATATTACGAATCAAATCTCTATTAAACATTGAAAATAAGTGTAATTAATTCAAAAAATAAGTTTGAAGGTTATCTTAAAGTAGAAAGTATTTTATCTTAAATAATAAACCTTTACTAAATAATAAGCAACCAAATGAGACGAACAGGAGACAAATTGGAATGCGTTCTGATATACTCGTAGTTTTATTTTAAGCGGTGTTCTGACTTTATTAACATTTTTTTTATTTCCATCATCCATATTGCATCTGCAATTATAAATATTATGATAACAAGATTACCAATAAAATCATACTTTAGTTCAATTATTATCCCATGTAATAATTTAAATGATTTGAAAAAAATGTTCTAGAGCGCGGAACGCACCCCAACGGCTCTACGTTTGTCAAATTCATCCGGCCATTAAAGGAAAACATTTAATTGCAAGTAAAATTGCAATATTATTATTTGTTTACATACAAATAATTATAAAATATATCATATTACATTTCCGAGTGTAGTTATCAAAAAAAAATTGCGCCGTGGATCCCACCATAAGTGGTAAGTACCTAGAAATGTTTGTTATCATTTTTACCGATTACGCGAAAAAATAAATTGCAAATAATATTTTTTTTCTTTATTGTAGCAATTTTATAAAAGCATTGTTTATTAAAATAATATGGGATAGCCGCTTTGGTAAATATTACGTGTTATTTCGCTGCATTTAATGTTTGCCGGATCTTGTTATGCTTATGAAGTTTTTTTACGGACGTTTCTTTTTTTTATTTATTTAGACACTGGCCGTGATCAAACTTATTAGTTTCGCGTGACCAATAAAAAAAAAACCCTTTTTCCCACCTTAATGTTCTGTTCTGACTTCTATAGAAATTTCAATTAAATAATCTGATTATTTATTTTAGGACATTTTTTTTTTATAATTTAGACAATAAAGCATTTAATAATATTTAATGGTCATAAAGTGCAACTAAAACTTTAATTTTCTAAAACATGATCATTTCTACAGAATATAAAGATGAAAGAAAATGTTTAATTTCAAATGTTAAGATAGTAAGACTTCAGGAATTATTAAGATCTTTAAAATTATGACTGATCAAATGCTTTGTTACATATAATTATTGTAAACTGACTGTATTCAAAGAACTGACAAATGTGTATTGATATTATTACATAATTCCACATTTTTCAGTTTGACTCTCAACCCTACTTAAGTTATATACAGACTTGCATAAATATTTTAGTATAACTTCTGCACTACGAAGATTCTTTGTCCTATGTGGGATTTGAACCCAGGATACTCAATGCAGTAGGTGCCATATACTATGCCATCCATGCAGCCGAATTGTGTATCAAGTGCAGTTAATCTATATATATAAAAGCGAAATACCACTCACTTATTAATCACGAAATCTCAGAAACTATAACACCTACAAACTTGAAATTTAGCAGATAGGTTCCTTATAGGGTGTAGACATCCGCTAAGAACGGATTTTACGAAACTCCACGCCTAAGGGGGTAAAACGGGGGTTGGAAGTTTGTATGAAAGTCCTATGTTTTTGAAGTAAGAGACTTGAAATTTAAAATGTATGCTCTATAGATGGTGTGGAGGTGTACTAATAATGTATCTTTAGAAATCAACCCCCCTTTTTGGGTTAAAACGGAGGATGGTAGTTTGGACGCAAACGAGGTTGCTTGGGTCAGCTAGTTTTATATATTTGTTTAATTATTTGATATTGTTACGTTAGGGCCACTACGCAAAATAGGCGCATCAAAGTCGTCGAGTTGCGGAAATCCAGCCCGCGAGTTCAAGTTCAAGTTATTGTTACGTTAATCACTGCATAGTATAAAACAAAGTCGCTTTCTCTGTCCCTATTTCCCTATGTCCCTATGTTTGCTTAAATCTCTAAAACTACGAAACGGATTTTGATGCGGTTCTTTTTAATAGATAGTGATTCAAGAGGAAGGTTTTTATGTATAGTAAATTCATAATATAGTATGAAAACACTGTTAATTTTAGAGGTTTTTAATGTGATGTAGCAAATAAACTCATTTTTTGCGCTTACATTGCAAACGCTGGTTGCACCCTACGAGATAAATCAAAATAATGTACAGTATTGTACACCTTAAAAAGGTCTACAAAAAAGTCCGCGACGGTATATGTCTATCTCTTAGGGATAACCCACAATAAACATTTTTTATTCCTTTCTTTTTACGAGAAATAATGGCTTAATTACGAAGCGATATTAAGCAATACAGAATTAATCCTTATACAATTAAGTAAATTAAATAAATTGTGCATTTAATATAGATGAAAATGGTTCTTTTTATTTTATCTAATTTAAATAAATATATTCGAAGATATTACAGATTTAAAATGCACGAATCGTGTCGTTGACTCCACCCGTGCGAAGCCGGGGCGGGTCGCTAGGTTATTTATAAGTTTGGGCTGAGTTGCAGGTGTTAATAATAATAATTATTTCTTGCCACAATAAACTACTTACTTTTAAAAATTTACATAAACCCTTTTGTAATATTGTGGAAGACTTATGCTTAAGCTAAACCGTAGCACTGTGTTTAAGGAGACACCTGCTGAGAATATTTACATTTAGTTTCACTTGAATGAGTGCTATAAGATTCAATGATTTACTATATATAAAATTGAATTTTTACGAACATAGCATACTCCATTAGATACATCATCACCGGCCTGACTTTTTCCTAATTTTATTTGGTGTGGGTATATTTTATCCTTCTATTCTAGTCTATCACTCTTCATTTCTCTGTTAACTCTCTTCCTAGTCATATCTTCTTTCACACAATCCTTCCTTTCCACTCTGTCACTCGCAATTTCTCTGTTAACTCTCTTCCGAGTCATATCTTCTTTCACACAATCCTTCCTTTCCACTCTGTCACTCGCAATTTCTCTGTTAACTCTCTTCCGAGTCATATCTTCTTTCACACAATCCTTCCTTTCCACTCTGTCACTCGCAATTTCTCTGTTAACTCTCTTCCTAGTCATATCCTCTTTCACACAATCCTTCCTTTCCACTCTGTCACTCGCAATTTCTCTGTTAACTCTCTTCCGAGTCATATCTTCTTTCACACAATCCTTCCTTTCCACTCTGTCACTCGCAATTTCTCTGTTAACTCTCTTCCTAGTCATATCCTCTTTCACACAATCCATCCATCTTTTCTTATGTCTTCCTCTTCTCTTGTACCCTTCAACTGTCATAACTAGCATTTTCCTCATTCATCCGCACAACATGTCAGCAACAATACAAGTTTGTTTTCAGTGAACATGTGCACTCCTGAGGCGTGGCGCGGCGGAGTGGCGCGGTCTCCCTCGCACGAGTCCGTCACCACAGACCTCTCGCTGTTCAGCGTGTCCTCGGCAGCATCAGACGCCAGGGTACTGCGGCTGCTGGCTTGCAAGGTACTACATTAAGACATCGTTTTTTATGTAAAATAAATAAAATTGAAGCATTTATTTCCAATTTCAAGTTAACAGCTTTTTATTAAATGCATATGAAAGTATATATGTATGTAAGTAACTGCAACAATTTTTTGTCAGTCAGTCTATCTGTTTGTTTATCTATCTCTGGAACGGTTGGACTGATATTCACGGAAATTACAGTGGCTAATAGCTCATGATATAAGGAGGAGTAACTTGGCTACTTTTATTTTAGACTAGCTTTTCCTTGCGGTGTTACCTACACTTTTCTTGGCAAAGGTACAATAGAAACCGAGGAGCATAGCTAGTTAGGAATATATCTGGCGTCACAGGGGACTCAGAGCAACAATATTAAAAAAAAATATGAATTTACAACACTCAGCTATTGGGCTATCACTTTAACTACTGTCATCTGTCCACTGTATAATGGTGAGCTGATACTCAATGGATTGTTATTTCAGGCAGGACAAGGACCAGATCCGTCTCTCCGTGTTGCCAGCCCAAATCCAGATAGCAAAACACTCAAGTGAGTTTTCTTAACATATTTTATATAATTCTATGTACTTGCGGTAACTTCCAGACAAAACATACCTCAGTGCCATCTAACGAAAACACACTGAACAAGGATGAAACTACTAATCCTTCATCGCGCTATGTAAATTTTCGTGCCAATTAGTAGGTATATATATATTTAGGAAGTAGTTTTATATTATCAAACAATATGTATAAAAATCTGCGAGGGCTCTAGTAACCGCCTTTTGCTACTTTGAACTCTTGAAGTCCGTTTCTACGGGCGATAGAATCGCGGCGATATTATCGTCGTGCTTATTTCTATACACTCGGCGATTCCGTTACGAGTAGCAACGATACACTGAAAGAACAATCGCTCGTTCTTGGAGATTACCCGACGATAAAAGCGCTGATTCATCGCGATTCTGTCGTTTTTGGAGACGGCTCCTTCTAGAAGGCGGTAGTTGTCGACGCGGTTTGTGATTTGTTATTGAAAGTGCAAGCAAGCCCTCTAAGAACGTGTTTTTTTATTCCAAAAGTTATTGGTGTGTCATTTTTGGATTTGTTAACGCATTACGGCTATAAAACAGAAGTTTTGTTAACTGGTTTCCAATGTGCCCCAAGGAAGGATAGGATTATTTGCGGACTGATTAAACATCTATGACAATTTTTCTGGAAGTTGAGGAATCTTTATCAGATTTTAAACCAGAAAAATAATACTCTCTACTGCCGTTTAGTAGATGATCAACGCAACCTTTCTTCCTTTCCATCCAGGAGGCCATCCTCCTCCCTGCCCCTGCAGTCCACAGACAACTGCCGGGAGCTGCTGGCCGGTTGCGCGGCCCTATGTGCGCAGTTAGGGCTGCGGCGCTCCTTCAGCTGTTCCGATGTCAGTGCCGCTAAGGACTCTGCTCATCCCCTTAGAAGGTATGTGCATCTTCTTCATCTTTCTGTTCTGCCTCAGGATTTGATCGAAATTCTTATATGATACAGTTTTCTTAAAGAAACGAAGTCAGTAGACAATAGACATGTTAACAAAAATCATTCTTCTTACGATTTTTTTTTGGACTTGGCGACGAGAAGAAGGTACGTTTAAAAGGTATAGTAAACATTGCCATTAGAAGATTCGACCTAAATTGCAGTATTTCGAAGCGGCTGATAACTTGAAGTAGACTAGAATTAGACCTATTAGCAAGTTACCTAATTGTTTATTAAGTTATCAATATATAATTTTAAACAAATATATAATAATAAATGTGAGAAGTCAAGGGTAACCTATTTGCAGTTCGCATCTATGTATCATCTCAGCCACTACACAATATAGACTTCCTGCAAGGCTCTGTGTAACAATCCGTCCTGTAAATGTCTTTTGACTGAGATAATAATGTATTTATACTTTGAACGATAATACTAGAATATAATTGCATAATTTAGAGAAAAAAAATTAATTGCACCAGAAGTCACATAGGTAGAAAACGTTGTATTAATAAGTACAGAAAACTCACTCTTTGAGGCCTTTTAAAGTAATATAGACTTTCAGTAGTACGTAATTAAGTCCATATTAGTACGAGTGGGTTTATTATCTGTAGTATCCCATGTGGTGTTGCAGCGCCACGTCGGAAGTTGGTCTGTGCGCGGCGCTGGAGGCTCTGACCCTGAGCGCAGCCTCACGCTCCTGCAGCACCTGGGTCGCTGGTCAGTACCATCAACCCACCTTATCACTCGGCACTCCATAATGCTTACCACTCAGAGGATGACACTCACCACTAATCGCCTTACGCTCAAAACTCAACGCGTAACACTCATAACTCAACGCGTAACACTCATAACTCAACGCGTAACACTCATAACTCAACGCGTAACACTCATAAGTCGACGCGTAACACTCTTAACGCGTTACACTCATAAGTCAACGCGTAACACTCATAACTCAACGCGTTACACTTATAACTCAACGCGTAACACTCATCATTTTTCACGTAACTTTTATCATGTACCACTCATCACTTATTGGGCCAAACTGTAAATATAATATGAAATTATTCTTCCCAACTCACAGAGAACACACTTTTTTTTTTACTTTTAGGAATAACATGTTTCTTCTAGTTAACAAAATTATAATTATGTATTTCCAGTGGGAGGTTCACAGCTGCCCTCCCCTCAGCGATCTCAAACGGCACAACCTCCGCATAGATCCCTGCCTAGTGACAATAAGAAAGTAAGTATTATAGTGCAATTATAGAAATCTTATACATTGTCAACATTTTTTTTTATGATATAGGCACTGACACACGGTAGTGTTTGAATTCTTCTCGGATTTCCTCTTTTATAATATGCATGAATTCAACTTTTTTTTTCTCATCTCTCTACCAATTGCTGAAGACTGCATTATAATCTGTTGAGTAATTTAAAAAATCTAAGCGAACCGACTTCATTTTATACTATGTAAAGATATCCATGTTTTTAGTAATATGTTTATAGGCAGTCCATTCGCTTAGATACGGTCACCTTGATCGAGCCGCCACAAGCAAGTATGATTTGTCAGTTTACAGTTTTAAATAATATATTCTGATTTCTCAAAAATAACCAAATTGCGTGTGGGTGCATGGACACTATCTAAACGAATGGACTATACACAGTACAGGCACTGTCTAGTCAGGGATCAGACGTCCGTGTGTGAAATATGTGAAGGTATTACTACTGTTGTGTTGTATGATGTGAAGTCACTGAAGTAGTGACTTCACATCATAAAGCAATAACGTAGACAGTAGCCGTACGCAGGTGTTCCCCTCTGTCTCAGTATAAGCACAAATGTGCCTACGCAACACACTGTTATGTCACAGAATGTATTTGTGTGTGTGTAAAGTTCTGAATGTTTTGTTTATGTGTGAGTTCGTAGTGACAGGCGATTGTATTTGTATGTGAATCTACAATGTGTATGTGTGAAGATGTCCTCGCAACAAATGACAGTGTTTTTAACCGATTTCAAAAAAGGGTTATCAATTCGACTGTTTTTTTTATGTTCGTTATCTCATAACTTTCGACTGGGTGAACCGATTTTGATAAATCTTTTTTTATTCAAAGCTGGTGCTTCCCGCGTGGTCCTAATTTCATTTGGGCCAGTTCTTGAAGTCGGTTTTTTTTTGTTACAATTTTACTTGTGTATCGTATTTTATTTTGTTTGACTGTTTTGTTTTGTAAAGACGCTTTGGCCACTCCCCTCCATCCAGTACTTGCCTGTGTCGCTCTGTGTTCAAATTCATTTATTCAATTAAGACACCAAGTCAAATGACATTTGTGAACGTTAAATTGAAGCTACAATTAAAAATCATAGATCGACACAAACAGTTGCCCCAGCATGTACTGTGTCGTCAAGGTCAATTAGGTGAAAACACCAAAATCTACTGCCTGTTTAAGTCGATCCATAACTTCCAGTTTCTAAAATACGTAGAGCCTTATGAGAAGAATACTGGCAAAGAAACTCATGGCCACTCTTTTTAAAAGTCAGATCTTCAGGTACTGTGTGTGGTGTTAGTATTACATGAATGGCAAACAGTTTGCCACCTGAATTTCATTTTATTGAAATGCTCCAAAAGCTAACGTACTGTTACGAGCCGGGTATTAATTAAATAAATAAAGGTAGTCGGTTGATTACTAAAAAATAACACAATATTTATTAACTACACTTTTTACAATTAAATTAACTAAATCACTCGTTAGTCACACTAGAAGATCGACTCTAGAATAATCCTCAATATTCGACAGAACATTCTGGACCAAATAGATTGTTCTAGAGTTACTTGCAGCGCCATCTAGCGTTGAGGAAATCGGAACCACCAGTCATAATCTCCATAGTTGAGCGGAACCCGACACTAGATAGCGCCTTCCTCGGTTCTCGAATGTTCCCGTCCATACGAGACCTATCTCCTTATAGCGTAACAGTACCAATGCTTCATATAGTATTATTTAACTAAATAATATCTGTAGGTGAGGACAAACTACATAAAGAGAAGATTGCTGACCACGTACAGAGCCCTGGAGAGGATGTCGCAGTCAGACTTCAACCTGGACAGGCTCGAGGTGAGAGCTTTCTTTCTTTTATAACTGTTTATGGTCACTGCAGCACTCCTAACAACCGTAGCATGATGTTAAATAGCACAAAACCTTTCTCAACAATGTGGTTGCCAAATGTAAAAGAAATACTGGTGTTGCCAGATTAGAATATTCAACCGAAAGAAAATAGAGACTTAGGTATTATTTGTTCTTGATGGACATTTTTGTATTTATTATTTGATTGAGGTCTCGGATTAGATTCCCGGGTCGGACCAAATGTTTGTATGGTCTGCAAATATTTGTTTCTTAGTTTAGGTGTTTCATACATAAATATGTATGTATTTACTAAAAAAGGGTATATTTATATCAGTTATCTAGTACCCATAGTACAAGCTCTGTTTAGTTTGGGACTAGATGGCGTTGTGTGTTAGATGGCCGAAATACTTATTTATTAAGTAATTTAGAAAATTCATAGTACAAGCTTTGGATAATTTGAATATGCTTTACTAATGTCATCCATGATTGGAGTACATAAAGTACTCCAATCATGGATGACATTAGTAATTAGACGTGTACGACTACTATACTCTGTCCATTTCTTTATTTTCTTTTTGACAGCTCACGCCTATAAATTACCTTTTTTTTTTTCGGAATTAAGTGCTACAGCAATGTCGTACTTTATTGACGGTGACGGTACTTTAGTGAAGTGGTCTGTGCATAACAAACAACCACAGACTATAAAACAGTACTTGAAATACGATAAATCGATCATATGATAAAAATAATTTGACTTCATGTAAGTATTATTTCTGTAAATTTAATAAAAAAAGGAAATAAAAATAGTATCTATGACTCCAAGATTGAATTTTTGCAAGGTATCAAGTCGAAATCTTGGAATTTAGGATCAAACCAAAAGTAAAGAACAATAACTCTGTTTATTCATCTAATTTATAGATTTATTATTTTTATTTTTGTTTATTTCGTACATAATATAAAAAACTAATAAAGGAATAATTAATATTTCAACAAAAAATATTTAATTAAATCGATTGAAAGTTCTTCATAAATAAAATCGCTATTCGTTTCAAATAAAATCGGTAATGGGTGAGGGCGTCACTAATTTCAAAATTTCTCGAACTGTCAAAAAGAAAATAAAGAAATGGACAGAGTATAACAAGCGATTAGCATTAGGTGTTAAACGCTATAAATACTTACAGTATCATAGATTTATATTTGTCCACAATAAATATAAGTTGTCGTTTTGTCCGTGTGTCAGGCGGCTGCAGTGTCGGCAGTGGCCAACGCAGTGTCGGGTCCAGGCCCCACCACCCTGGCGGTTCCTCAGACCAAACACCCACACTCGCGCTTCGTTCACCCCGGTGAGTAGCCAGGGGACCAACCAGGGGACTGGCCAGGGGATTAACTATTGGAATAACCTTTGGTGACTGATTTTATCGAGATACTGACGAGATTGGCAGTGTAGGTACTGAAATACGAATTATATGGGCAAACGAGGAAACTGCTCACTTAATGGTAAGTGTAGACATACACACACAAATACGTAACTGTGTAAGTGTGCAGTTTCATCATGTCACAATTCCCTGCCATATAAACTTATATAAATTTATAATCAAGCTAATTTGTAAGTTCACTGAGTTGACTCTCAAATTTGTATTAAAAGTAACCTATTTTAATAGCGACATATTGTGGTCCTGAAAGTACAGGGTGACATAAGTATATATTTTTGTGAACTGTCTTTTATTTGACGGTACTCACATTAGGATAACACCTAACAACGGCTTCCCATGTACATTTGCAATTCAAGAAATACAAATTGTCTCTTGACTCTCAACCCCCCAGGGGGAAATTAGCCGTACAGAAAGTACACTCGATCGGACACGACAGAATTACTTATAGGATCCTTTTTTCTAGAAGCGGCTCACCTGGCTTTAACAGCAGCAGACTTAGAACGTGAGCGGGGCCGTCCTCTGTCCAAGTACGAGAGAAACATGATGATCTTCAACTGGCTCCACACGCTTGATGAGGCAGCGCCTTTCTAAACTCCCCCCCCCCTCCCTCTCGAGCTAGGGCGCAGCACCCTCGACACGTGCCGGTAAACGCTGCACATATATATATATTTAATATTATTTGAGAGGCATTGTTGTGGGAGCATCCATAAACTACGTCACACAAGAAGGACAGGGGTCACAAGAGGAGACAGGGGAATTAAGTTTTAATGACGTCATATTTCATACTCTAATATAATGCAAGTGTATTTATATTAATTTTAAATATTTATGTTATTTTTAATGATGATTTTTATAAATATTTCATTAAAAAGCATATAAATAGAATTTGAATTGGTTTGGAATATCTAGATTAAAAGTATAAAATATGTGACGTCATACAAAGGACCCTCTTTGTCTCACAAATGTAACTAAAAGATAGGTGGGGGGTCAAAAAACATATTTAATTCGTGTGACATAATTTATGAATGACCCCAAAGTGTATTTTGACCGGTAAATGTTTGTAAATGTTGTTAACGCACTTTACCCATATCAATGGTTTAGTTTTAAGTAGATATTGAATGTGATCCATCGGTGTGCAACCAGTTTGCAACGCGTACGCGACCTCACCTAAATGTACCACCGTTCCTAGTTAATCGGTCGTGAAGATATGATCACAACTGTACCAAAACAATAAAATGTAATAAATAGATCCCTATATGTGACAGGTGATAATAATAGCTTGATGTTATGATCGCTGCTCGAGTTGATATATCTATATATATATTAAGTAATGGTTCTAGTTCGTCTGTTTGTTTATAGCTCACAATGTTTGTAAGTCACATAAATAAATAAATATGCAATATCTAATATTTTCATACGGAATCTAGTCCACAATAAGATAAGACACAATAAGAATAACATGTATATGTCTGGCTCTGCCAAAATTACTCTACTGATGGAAAGCATATGTAGAATCCAAGAGTGGTGGTCACCACACTCATTGTTCACCCAGTGACCCACACCATGGCGGGCTAGTGTTGCTTCTGCATCATTGGGCCTCTGATCTCTCACAACTGCACACGCCAGCACTGCTGCTGTCACTATACGTAGATGTTCTGTGCGAGGGTAGGACCGGCCGGTCGGGTCGAGCCGGTACTACCGTGCTGACATCAGCGTGGCTCTACTACCTTATAAATCATGATGTTTAAAAAGTATTTTTATATAATTCTTAAAATAGATACCAACATTATTGAAGAGAAACTTCTAATGCGACTTCCAACAAGGTTGCGTTAAACGTTTAACGCAACCATGGACGGGTATGAAAGCAGTGTTGCACATTACGAAGGTTCACTTCTTCCGCGCGGAGGGACTCTACGTATTTTAGTTTTATATTTTTATTTTGAAGCAATATTATTTTGTAATCTTCAAGTGAGCTATAAACACATGGATTAAATGTTTCTGAGCCATAAGAGTACCGCCACGACTTGTAAAACACTATATTATTATAAAAGTTGAAAGATAATTGATTTAGGTTAATATATTCTTGAAAATAGGGTAATATATATATTAAAAGAAAACCATCCTGAGAATAGAGAGTGGAGAAATTGATATGCTCTACGAATCTTCTTGATGAATTGTTTTGATATTGGGTCCGAGGTCCAATGGGTTATTGGGAATATTAATACACATTAATTGCGCGATGCAGGAACAGCACTTATTCCCTAGTTGTCGTGTCTTCCCTAGATGGCGTTACAGTATGTTTCCAAGTGTGGCGGTACTTTCAAATTGAATTTGACACAATGCCATCAGCTTAAATAGCCCGTTCCGCGTGATAATACTAGTCGCCTTACAATAACTATTAAGCGTTAGTCATTCACGATTTTGTATATAAATCCTACTACTTCCACCCTCCATTCATGTTTCAATCTACCCTCAAGACAATGGAAATTACCCATGGGAGATTTAATTCCTATGCCACATAGGTATATACCTACCTAACTTGACATATCTCACACACGGCAGTTAGATCCCAAATTATACAGCGCCTGTACTGTGGTAACTAGACTGCTGATATATATACTTATATATTACTAAATACGTACATAGTACCTAGATAACTGAGTTTTTTTTGGGTAAATTGCCTAGCTGGAACGATTTATCGCTCCCGGAAGCGCCTGCATACTAAATTTCATAAAAATGCCTGTGAGCTGTTGCCGAGATTCTGATAGTAAATAATATACAAGAATGACTCGTTGAAAGCTATAGAATAGAACACACATATAATCCTTATCGCACACTTATTTGTCTCATGTGGGCATTGAAATTTGCAATTTTTATGTGTTTTTATGATTATGTATATCAGAAATATATATATACATATGTATGTATATCATGTTTTTACGGTTTATAACTTAAAAGATATTTCATTTGTAAAGATTTTGACTCCGTCCACTTCCACACGTCACATCTAGGGGATCTTTTTGAGAAATCCAAAAAGGTCCCCTGGGGGAAGTGTGAACAAAATTCCAGGTGGATCCCCTGGGGGATCAGTGTGAACAAAAATTCCATATGGATCCCACAGGGATATAAGCAGGGGATCCAAGTGGACAGAGCCAAGATTTATTAACTGACGATTACTGAAAAACACCAAACGGTACAAATTTAAAATAAAACTTTGATAATAGCTGGCCCTGCCTATATGACTCTGCCCTGGCTGATGGAAAGCATGAGCAGAATTCAAGAGTGATGGTCACCATACTCATTGCTCGTGCAGACAATGCAACAATGCAGCATGGTGACCCACACCTTGGCAGCCTATTGAGATGCTTCTGCATCATTGAGCTCATTATTTATTCACTGTTTTGACATAACAGTTAGATTACTTGTTTTGTTTCTTCATTTATTTAATTTATAAATATTTTTTATTGTGTTAGGATTGCAAAGTTCATTCTCAGAGGACCAATTGTTCAGATCCATGATCGATCTAATGAGAATATTCTAATATAACTTTTCATTGAATGTTTTTTTTTAATTTTGGCACCTTTTTCGATCTCTTCGTTCATTGCTCACGAAGACAGATATTATGTCTAGAACTCAAAAATCACTTGTTTTGGCTATATTTATTTATATGGCAATTTTTTTTTTTAATTATTAGGAGTATTTTTTTAAGTTACATTAAATTAAAGATCCAATGAGAAAAAATATTCTCATGGATCTGGCCAATGGATCTTCTGAGAATAACTTGAAGTTCTCATATAGGTACTATAAAAGTTAAAGTTCTAGGTTCTATTCTTAGGTGAAGCAACTGTAGGCTATAATTATTTTTGGTAGGTAAACTCTTTAAACAGAATCTCTCAATATTATTTTTAAATGTTTGATACATAGTTGTTTGGCCTAGACTGATATAGTTCCTAATTTTATTATTAAAATATCTATACTAATGAGATATGGCTTGTTTCTAATCGTTTCTTTTAGTTTGTTTGTATGTGCTATATCTGAAACTATAATTTGTGATAAATAGTATTATTTGTGTTAAATATTAGTTTCTAATTATATTCGTGTACCGCATTCCATTTGATTATTTAATGATATGTGTAGATAGGTACTGTAAAAAGTGTTTAAACATATTTCTAAGGAAAAAATGCTTTAGATTTGTAGAAATGATTTTTGTATTTTATTTTATGTAAAATAAAACGTTTGTTTCGCTTTTTATGATATACCTATTATATAGTCTGTGTATATACAGGAATCAACGCGATTACTTTATAAGTTACATAACTTTTCATCCAGATTGCACCGGGCGTGGTCACAAGCGGACTGTGACCACGCCCGTTGCGATCTGGACTAAAAGTGAGCTAATTAAAAAAAAAACACTTATGACGTGGTCGCGTTAATTCACGGGGCATTTGTACCGCGCGTGGTCACATTTCGCCTGTGACCACGCCCAATGCTTGCATTGCAAACATTGAATGGTCATTTAAATCCTTATGTGTAATACAACTGGGTATATTAAGAACGAGTAACGTTTTCATGGACACGAACGCTGTTATACAGAGCTATATGAAGAGTCAAATACATTTTTTTATAAATATCTCTTTGTTAATTTTTACCTGAATCTCACTTGTATGATAGATATATAAATTATTTGAATTGTAATAGTTATAAAGGGTGTTACAAAAAATATATTGTATGTGTTACATAGAATAACATAGGACACCGAACAGAGGTGTACCCACAGCTTCTTTTCCCGATACAAAACACTCTGTCATTTGTTGCGGGGACATCTGCACACATTTTAGACTCACATACAAACACAATGGCATCGTCACTACGAACTCACACAACAATTAAAACAAAACATTCAATTTCAAGCACACATAAATACATTCTGTGACATAACAGTGTGTTGCGTAGGCACATTTGTGCTTATACTGTGACAGAGGGGAACGTCAGCGTGTGGCTACTGTCTACCGTTATTGTTCTATGTCTGTACTAAAAGCTAATTAATTTTTTAATTGAAACATGTAAATACACACATCAAAAGTGTCTAGGGATCAAGCATTTTTATGCGGATTTCTTGAGATTGAGATGTGGCTTTGGCCCTGGCCTGCTCAGTCGCCAGACTTGAACCCGATTGAGCATGCATGGGATATGCTACAGAGAAGAGCTCTGCCGAATATGGAGGGTATCCAGTCGCAAGAAGACCTTTTTTTGTTGTTGCAACGAACATGGGCGGCCATTCCACAGCGTGATTTGGATGAACTCATTTTGAGTATGCCAAACCGATTCTTGTGTTGTTAGTGTTCGCGGTAGAAACACGGATTATTAATTGTTTAAGTTACCTAATAAAATTTTAAAGAAAACTGTTATTTCAGTCTTTTTTTCGAACTTTAATGTTAGTGGTTCAAATGTCAAAAATCCCTTTATTAGGAAAATGGCAAATTTCTTTATTAATGCAAAGGTGACTTGGTTTATCGTTACTGTGACAAACGAAAACACTTTATTTGATGAATCCTTAAAGAAAATTTTAATTAATATCAATCAGGAGAAAAGTTATTGCAAAAATATATGTTGATCCCTAGACACATATGTTGATCCCTAAACACTTTTGATGTGTGTATATTCCTTTTACTGTACCTACAGTTATCACACAAACTCAATTGTAAATCTTATTTCAAGGCATGAGAGCTCACTTTGTTAAAACCAGTCTGTAGCCTTTTCGTTGTGACGTCAGTGGACCAGTACTGGCTTTCGTGAATTTTAAATAGACTCCACCAGGAATGAACCTTGGACTTTGAATATTTTTTCAGATGTTTAGATAACTTATTGGGAGGTTAGTTGGAGCTCATTATGTGTATAAGAAGATATTGTTGTGTATATGTTGAGAAGCTGAAATAAATGTACAATATGAGATAAATGTTGTTTTTCTATCCGAAAATCGTAAAATGACCGTCACACGACATTTTCCCTGAGTTGGCAATCAAACCCACTTCCTCCTGTTCTGAATCACCAATCCTAGACCATCAGCTTACATATTTATTAAAATTTTGTAAAATAATGACTTCAAATTGGCACATTCTACTAATATACGTAAGTTTGTTTTAGTTATTATCGTATGTATGTGAAACTTTACAGGTATATTATACCTCGCTAGCCGGGTCTCCACCGAACACAAGTTGCTAATTTCTGTGTTGTCAACACGTGTTGGTGACAAAGAGACTGCACGGTTGGCCTAATGGTTTAGGCGGTCGCCACGCCGCTTGCCAATTCGCCAAGTGTTGTGGGTTCAAATCCTACACGGGACAACACTTTGTGTGATCCACAAATTGTTGTTCTGAGTTTGGATGTTGTGTCCGTTTCATGTGTCTGTGAAGTCCCCCGCGACACAGGATGTTTATTCCTAATGCGGGAGTTGTTTAAAAAATTAAATAAGTTTCTATAAAGCCGAGTCTCCACCGAACAAAAGTTGCCAATTTTCGTGTTGTCAAATTTCGGTGGAGACGCGCCTTATACGTCAGAATAACTAAAGTCGATTCCGCTGTCTGTTCCCTTAGATCTTTTAAACTACTCAAGTGATTTTAATGCAGTTTTTAGCAGTAGATAGAGTGATTCAAGACGAAGGTTTAGGAGGAAGAAGAACGAAGGTGATACGAGCATATTAATAGTAGAGAATATCCGAGAATTTCAAAGAATTTCGGACGAAGCCGGTAAATAAAACAAACAAAATTACTTGCGAAATGATTTATTCATTTACAAATCCTTGGTCAACAAAAGAAAATATGCCTAATACTTTATACAAGAAATTTACAAACGAAAATATTTTTTCATTTTCACTAAACTTTTAAACTATATTAGAGGTCGATGCCGCAAGTCTGCTATTAAGTAAATTTTCTTAAAAATTTTGTTTAAATACAATCTAAGTGATACTTAAGTTCCTTTTTTTCCTTATTCTCTGATGATAAACTTGAAATATTCATTTTAGAATAAATACCAAGAATTAACTAAATTTCCGCAGCAGAATAGAATAATCAAGAATAAATAAAAAAGAACGAAGATACACCACTTCTACTACTTCTTTTATAGTTATTTTTATTTCAGACAAACAACAACATCGACCGTCGCTAGAATATACCAAGGACATTTTTTATACACATTTCAAATAATATTACATTTTGAACTCAATACATAAATAATAAAGCTTATTGAAATAGATTTTGGATCAACTAAATTAATTACAAAAGTGATAATCTTATTTTAATGATAGATTTGTTTAATTTTGGTAAACAAATTCAGTGGAGAAACATTTTATGTTGTAAAATATATGGAAACTTAATAATTTTAAGTTTTAGAACTCAATTCTCCACCAAAAAAAAAACAAAAAAGATTCTATAGAAATTTAATTTTTGGCCTAAAACAAGAGTACCAAAAGAGATAATCTAAGGATTAAATTTTACACATTTTGTTATTATTTTTTATAAATACATAACTACAAATAATTGGTGGTATATACATTGGGAATGAATCATTCTAGTTTTCTGAATTGAATATTGGTAATAACCCAAAAAACTGTAAGATACTTATTAATATATTTATGTCAAAATAAATGAGAACAGCAGCTACCTCATTTATGGAGGTAAAAAAACTATTGGTCTTTTAAAATTTGAATCATTTGAAAACTAAACAAAAACATGGTGTGTGATAAATTGATAATTGTATTGGCAAAATTTGAGTATTGAAACGCCGAAATTTACAAAAATCGTATACTAACACACACACGTAACAGTATTTTAAACCGGACAAGGAACAACATCAAAGTCAACTGTAAATAATAAATGTTGGTTTGTGTATGTGCGATGCGACAACAATGGCGCCATTGTTGTCGCATCTATCTGTCAAAATTGGCGCGAAACTGTACCAGTTGTCAATTTGTTTGGTACTAAGGTCATTTTAAACAAGTGGAGAGTGCTGGAATACAGTAGTAAATGCTGAATATTATAATTATTTTATGCGCCTGTAGCATTAAAATGCATTTACATAATTTTTGTAATATTAAACTGTGCAAAATTGTGTTTTTTTTTTTATCAGAGATTCATTCGAAAGAGGGCAGGTGTAGAGACAAACAGCCCGGAATAAATACGGAAGCGACTCGGGCATCGCTGCCCGCACCCACACGGCGCGATGTTAATCTTATATTTAAAAAATATATTTAACCATTGTATATTGTATATCGGAGACCGCAATGGCAGAATGTAATATTTTTTACACAAAAAATTGTTAAAAAACGTAGATTTGACAGAATGGTATTTTTGTAACTGTGGCAACATTGACTTAAAAAGTTATCAACCTTGCCACAATTGTCTTAAATTCCAATGAAAGACGGAATTGGTTGTACAAAAAACACTGCACTCTGACATGACGGTCGTAACTATTGTACATTGTGGAGGATAAGGGGGTGAATATGGGGGGGCGAGGGTGTATATGTGTGTATAAATATATCTTGTACTATGCTAGCGTGCGCCGTGTGACAACGTGAACGAGTGCGGTAGGCGTCAGTCTTATACATCAGTCGGTGACATAGAGCAATCACAGATCCACAATAATTCACTGTAAAAGAAATTCATGAACCAAAAGATTTGTGTGTATGTTTTTTTTAACTCATACAGCTGAATATTGGGATCATACCAGTGTTGCAAGTTGAAAATATTGCAGTTCTATAGATATTTTTCTTTGTTCTGTGTTACCAGACTACAATACTTCGTTTCCGTAGTTAGTCCGAACGGTTTCTTGGTTGCGTTGAACGCGTACTGGGCCCGCGCGGGCGTTAGCAGCGCGCGGGAACTGTGTAACGGGCTTACTTCTAACTTAGATTTAAGTATTTTGTCTGAAACTACAAATTAATCTCCTATTTTATAGATGAAAACCCACAAGCAATAGAGTATGCAGATATTTTACAGACATTTAAACAATAATTGACAAAAGAAATCTGTCCGATTCAGAGTAGATATAATATATAGCGTCAAAAGTGGGATTGTAGACTAGTTTCATGACAAAATACATGGTTCTTATGTACATTTGGCTGTGACAAGTCCTCAAAAATCTCAACAATTCAAAACATAAATTGATAAACTTCTGAATGAATATATTACAAAAGGAATGCAAAATTTGTAGAAGAAATAGCAAACACTGGTAAATAAACTTAATTTGTTAGTCTTCTTGCAGAATTAATGTAGAAAATTAGCTATAATCATAGAATTGACGATGATTTAGTGAATAGTATCCTGTTCGTCACAGCCTTATGTAGTTTAGTGCAAAAACAGTTTTAATAACACTTAAATCTACATAAAAAAAGGTTGTTAGAGAGCTTGGTTTTATGTGAATATTCATATATTTTGAAGGTTACATTTAACACTAAATAATTTTCTAATTAGTAATATTAAAATTAATTAGAAGGCATTCTAATAAAGTATAGACAGAAAAAATAAATTAATGGTTTTTAATTATTTTCTTCATCTTAATTTTATGTATTTTATCACACCCGTTAATTTTAGCACATTATGAAAACAATGTAGGCATTTTCATTAATAAAACTTTTAATAATGCTAAACTGACATAAATATGGAATTGATATGTTTTTTAATAAACTCGCACTGTTTAAGTATATCTTTATGGACTACTTTAAGTACTGGACCTAAAATTTATTTAAAGACATTTTTTGTCCCTTCCAGAGGAGTTTGGTAACAAACACTGCGACACGAGAATTTTATATATTAGATCTTCACAGAGAGAAAACATTACCAAGTTCTTGTATAAAGTGTAAATGTGAAATGCATATAAAACCAAGCTCTCAAAAATATCACAACTTTGTCTTAGAACTATAGAAAAATATGGACCAACATGTCAGAGCCACAATAGTGGCTCTATGAGTGCGTTGACTGAGGCATCATGCAACAAAGTCGAGAGGCCTGTTAAACCCGCCCTTCCTGTTCATGTACTGTCTGTACTTACGTTTGAGCACCACATGGACATCACCATCTACGTTGTCTTCTACCTTCTTGCCCTTGGTCGAGTCGAAACCACAGAATCCCATAATTTTTAACATTTCTTGTTCTTCAGGGCTTTTACCTTCTAAATCGGCCGGAGTGACTATAGGACGCTCACCGAAAGATTTCTTCTGTTTTACGAAGGTGGTGGAAGGTCCAGGTGATGCCGAGCGAGAGCGCTGACGGCGGCGCGGTGACGGGCTACGGCGAAGGTTCGGAGAACGACGCCGGCGGTCGAGAGACCGTGAACGGGACCGGGTGCGGGGTCTCCGCCTTTCGCGGTCTCTATCACGGTCTCGATCTCTGTCTACTCTATCCCTGACGTCTCTGTCACGCTCACGACGCCTATCGTCGCGCCGCCGCGGACTAGGCGATCGACCCATTGCAACCTGTTTCAACACAATTATCAAGTTTATTTATTTTTAAAACAATAAGTAAGAAGTTGAAGATGTAGGAATGATACGAGACATGTTTATACCTCAGTATTAAGTCAACAGTTTTAAAATTTTATAAAAACAAAAAGTAACAGCAACGCACTACTCAGTCACACGCCATTTTGGTAACGAATGTGTCAAATTGACAATTCATCAATTGTTTTTTAACGGCATTTCCGTTTAGTTTTTAGTGATTTTAAATTTAAAAATCACGATTTAAAAATAAAAGACACATGTTTATTTTATAAAGGTAAGTAATTTACGCTTATCATCAACTTTTACTTACTCAGAAAAACAAATTGGCATACCGCATAAGTTCATTAGTTTTCAACAGATAATAAAATAATAAATATAATCAGATAATTATACCATTAATTGAAGTAGGTAAAAGTTTTTCAATTAGTTTCTATAATTGGTATTGTTGATAATTATACATAATGTTTGTAATGTTTCAGTGCGTTTAGTTATTTTGTTGCTACAATGCAAAGGAATGCAGTCTTTCAATGTTGTAACGTAAAAAGATTACCCACAAATATAGGGATTTTTCCTTCTGTACAACTAGGATTTCTTAGGTATTGATATTTGTAACCACATTTATTTATTTACTTTTAAAGACAACTTTCGCATTAGTAAGTAAAATTAGCCCTGTAGTTACTTTAAAAATACATGAAACGCACACAAAAAACACACAGACTCAGAACTACAATTTGTGGATCACTGAAAATGTTGTTCCAAGTGGGATTTGGGCCAAATGATGTTGGTCACACTAAGCTAGTAAGTGGCATGGCGACCGTTTAAACCTCTAGGAGTCTAGGCCAACCGCGCAGTCAACACATTATTTTAGGTAAACATTGTCTAGTGTTATTAGATTTTAGTTCATCAGTACTATATCCTAATGAGGGCTATCGTATCTTGTTGCATCAGATGGCGCCACTGTGGAGTAAGGTCATGAAGAACGACTTTCAAGGTTTAGTATTTCTGGCGCCAAAACCAAAATTGAAATTTACATTATATTAAATACAAAAGAACTGGCAAGTGAACTTTGTGGCCATGCCACACTGTTGGTCTTGCATAATACCGTTTTGCTTGAAAAAAAATTTGCATCTTGTTTTAGCTCTGCTTTTTAAAACGCATACATGGATTGATTCGTAACTTATAATTACGATAATTAATCTATTTATGCTTAATATTCGCAGCATTAATTTAAATAGAAAGAAGACGCGTAGTCGACCCGCAAACAGTGAGAGACATTTGACATTTCAGAGACCTCTCACTACAACCGCGCAGCGCCCCTAGCGATAAATTCATACGCGATAGCCCTTATTACAGACGACATAGCAATAATTATATTTACATAGAAGTTTTTTGGCAAAGCACCAATGAAGATATTTTTAATCTTGAAGAAAGGTTAGAGACAGATTTCGTTATTGATTGTTGCCCGAGATGATGATCATCAATCAACCTATCGCCGTCCACTGCTGAACGAAGGTCTCCCCCAAGGAGCGCCAAACGTCCCGGTCTTGGGCAGTCCGCATCCATTCGCCACCAGCCACCTTATTTAAATCATCGGTCCATCGTGCCGCAGGGCACCCTACACTACGTTTGCCTAATGGCAGTCTCCACTCTAACACATTTCGGCTCCAGCGACTATCGGTTCGTCTGGAGACATGGCAACTTCCATCATCGTACTGATTCTCTGTGCGATGTCGGTTACTCCAGTTCTCTATCGAATAACCTAATTACGAATTTGATCGCACAGAGATACACCCAGCGTCGCACGCTCCATCGCACGCTGAGTTACTTTAAACTTGTGTGTCTCGGCGCCGTATGTCATTACAGGTAGGACGCACTGGTTGTATACTTTGGTCTTAAGTGATAGAGGTATTGCCGACTCGAAGATATAACGTAGCTTCCCATACGCCGTCCAGCCCAGACGAATTCTTCTGTCGGCCTCCCGATGAAGTTGTGCCGGCCGAGTTTGATGGTTTGGCCAAGGTAGATGTATTCTTGCACAACCTCGATAGCTATATATAATGGAATGTGTTAAAACTAGGGCCGAGAGGGAGACTTTGGTAATTAGGCTTAAGTTAAATATTGTAGATGTTGGCATGTTCCAAATGATATTATCAAAGCCTCTCTCAGAAGCGGCGTTGTTAGTGTATAAGCTCTTCGAAATATAGTCTGTATTGCAAACAGGTATTGTAACACCTAAACCTGTCAGGCAGTTAGCAAGTCGTAACCCATGGACCTAACAAGAAGGAGGATTTGAACCTTGCAGTCCCCTAGACCTGAACAGGGGGTGCCACTCACCGGCAAGACCCAGTCAGTCAACAGAGCATGAAGATCCCAGGGCGCCTTTATAATAAAAATAAACAAAAAAGAAAAGTCAGATGTGTGTGTGGGTGGGTTCTTTATGGATCACTTCAGAGAAACAACTTTACCACAGTTACTTTATATCACCTAAACCTGTCAGGGGGGAACAAGTCGCAACCCATGGACCACCATGGAGGCGGATTCGAACCATGCAGATGTCATGTCGCAACCCTAGACCTACCATGGAGGAGGATTCGAACCTTGCAGTATCCTAATCCTGAACAGGGGGTGCCACTCACCGGTTAGACCCAGTCAGTCAACAAGAGCATAAATCCCAGGGCGCCGTTATAAAAATAAAAATACTAACTTTCTCAACAAAAGAGAATAAAAAATAATTAAAAAGATATATGTGTGTGTGGGTGGGTTCCTAAAGGATCTCTTCAGAGTAAACAACAATCAGCTTAAACACAGTATATATTTCATCAAAAACATATGAGGTACAATGAAAAGATAATACAGTTTTATCTTAAAAAACTAACACCCTAAAATTAAAAGTGGGTAAGTATACAATTACATGTTCTAAGAAATTAAAATTAATTATAGTATAAATTTTATCTCCCCACAAGCTCGAGATAGCTTGTGGTTTGATGCCAAATGTGTCTCCCCACCAGCTCGAGGTAGCTGGGGTTCGACTTCACCATTATCTCCTCATATTAATAAATAATAAAAAATACATGACCTTTTTCTAAGGAAGGTTGTGTAAAACAGGGAAACCGTGTGCCACCGTGACGTACCCTCATGCGGCACAACCGTCTGGCACACCTGATAACGCACCCATGGTCAGGTTACATGGTGCGGCAACCATCAGTGGTATCCCTGAAGCTAAAATCTAGAAGCGGGAACCATTAGCTGGACCCTTGAGGTGGTAACCATTAGCTGGACCCTTGAATCGGGAACCATTAGCTGAACCCTTGAATCGGGAACCATTAGCTGGACCCTTGAACCCTACAAACAAATACACTTTCTAAATATGTTTCTAAAAAGAAAAAAGACTTCTACAGCCTAATATAACAAAATCAAACTGAACTTACCACTATGTAGCGGGTATGTTAAAACTACTGTAATAAAAGTCTACATTATTACAGACAGTAGGTATCAATACTTCTTCAAGACAGGAACAGAAAAGAATCTTGAGACACAAAACATCTTAATTTATATATTCTTGATCGAATCTTCCAGAATTAAATCAATACCCCTCCTAAATTTTGACAAGTCATCTCCTCATTCATGACTATATTCACTTAACTGCAACTTCACATCAAAGTATCGTGAACGCCATCTATAGCTTAATAACCAAACCATACAGCACATTAACTCAACTCCCAATATTACGTCATCTCTCGTACTATCGGTGAACTTACAATTAAATCAATATGCTGAATGGACGCCATCTATAGTATCAGTGCGAAATGATTCTAACAGATGGCATGATTACGGTATTGGAATAAATAATTTCTGTTTTCTAGAAAAAAAGTTGTTACAACTTAAATATATTTCAGTTGGTTATGTACATAATACAATTTTACAGTTTCTTAATCATACTCCTTATTCTCATTAACAAAATGAAAAATAAAAAATCACAAAAAAAAGGTAGTGATATTAATTAAAATAATAGTATATAAAATTGTTAAGCTTGATAAATAACAATTCCACGGTGTTCCCTGTTCTTCTGGTACCTCATGCAGGTCCAAGACAGCAAGGGCGCTCCCACTTAGAATGATGATGATGAATTAAATTAAATTATAGTTCAAATTAAATTATATTTAGACTACTTCCCTTTACACGGTAATGGGTTCGAAAAGTCTTCGGGTCTTCCTCCGTATGCCCTCTTATTCGTCAGAGGTTCTATGGTGAGAAGAGCCACACCTTGAAGGTCAGGTAGGTTGAACAAAATAAATTGTATCTCCACCCTTCACTTGAGCTGTAATGCATACGTGGTATCTTCGAAGTGATATACTTCAACCGTAACCTTCAGCCCTAAGAGCAAATGGAACAACTAAACATGGCTTGAAGAACAGAAAATGACAATAAAAAATCAAAAAAACATTTTCTCACTTACCGCTTCTCACGGGATAAAATCACTAATAATTAATATAACCAACAAACAGGCAGACACTATACTGGTTGCGTTCAAAACAAAAGAAAAAGGACTCTAGACTGAAAGCATCCACTTATATATCCAGTTTCATGGATCGTTCCAGAAGACACCCCTCTTTAATCTCTTTATGACAGCTTCAGCGACACTCTCAATAAAGGTTCACAAACTATTCAACCTTATCAAATTATTTCTAAACGAAATTCACAATAAATCAATACATCTTATTGGACACGCAGACATCACGACCGTTACTGGCTGAGCCAAGCGCTCGACCGAGTACTTCACCGACTGCTGCCCTTACACCCACGCCTGGAGCGGGAGAGGAATTTTTCACCCTCGCCTCGCTCTCGCGTCCGACTACGCCCCCCACGCCCGGTTCTTCGACCAGAAACTTAGCCGGGCCTGCCCCAGCATTACCGACTGCCGCACCCCCAGTTGTGCCTGCCGCTGCCTCTGCCTCCACACCACATGCATCTGCCCTTACAGAGCAGACACGCCCGACACCTCAAAGGCCGAAAAAGTCGGCAGCCCCCCCGCCTCGCTTCCCTGGTCCACAGCACACAATCGCACCGGGCCGGTTTCCATCCCCACCTCAAATGGGGGAACGGCGAGTGCTTTTCACGACGCCCCCCTTTGGCCTACCATCGACCACAAAAGGGTCCCCTATGGAAGTCGTAGGACCCACCTATGCTGCTGTAGCCGGCGCACCCGCCACTGCATACGTCGCCGGCCTAGCTACTACTCCCACTGATGCAACTGCCACCGCCCCTACCGCTGCACCTATCGCCGCTCCTACTGCTACCACCGCCATTGATTCTGTTGACACTGCCTCCACTGTTGGCAAGAAACAGCCGACCGCCCGATACCCACCCTTAGTGGTCGAAACACTCCCGAACTGGCCTGCGCACTTCCGGGAGCTCAAAAACCTACTTGGGCACACACCAAACGGCCGCCCATTCGGGAAGGGAGTCAGATTCATTCCGAAGTCGGAACAAGAGTACCGCACCATCCAGCGGTATCTGTACTCGCTGGAAGCAAAGGAGAAGATCTCCTGGTTTTCTTACTCCCTCCCAACGGAACGCAGCCTCAAGGTAGCCATCCGTGGACTGCCAGTGAACACCCCACCAGAGGAGATCCAAACAGAGCTTACAGAGCTCGGGTTTACACCCGAGTTCGTGCGCCCCATTCACGCCCACCAGGGCCGCCCCGGGTGTATATACTTTGCGCAGCTCGCGCGCACCGCTAACCTTACGCCGGGCATTTACGAAGTAAAAGAACTTCTATGATGCCCGGCGTACATATAGAAGCATGGCGAGGTAAAAAGGGCCCTGCACAATGCCACAGATGCCAGCAATTTCGGCACTCCTCTCACAACTGCCACAGGCCACTTTCCTGTGTGCGTTGTGGTGAAGCCCACACCGCCCGCGACTGCCCACGCCCTCTGGAGGAGCCGCCGACATGTGCGAATTGCGGTGGAGCGCACACCGCAAACAGTGTTGCCTGTCCTGTGTTCAAGCAGGAAAACCGGAACCGGAAGGCTGGCACTATTGCGCGCACATCTACATCACACCCAAAGAAGCCCACCAATGTCGAAGACGGCAATGCTCCCGCCTCACTCATGGCAGCAGCCAACCCATCACGGGAGGAGCGTGCGCCCCGCAAGAGGAGACGTAGGAAGAAGGTGGATCGTGAGGCCGAACAGGCAAACGCGCCTCGAAAAGAAGTCCAGGAGGATGCCGTGGTCGCTGCCCCATCAGAGGGGACGAAGGCGAAGCGGACTATTCAACCGGAGCCGGCCCCAAAGCCTGCTACGGTAAACCTGGACTCCAGACTTACCAGCGTCATCAGTACCTTACAGAAGGTACTGGTAGCACTATTGGAGAAGCGGGACCCAGTTCCGATGATCCTCGACTGCCTAACAGAACTGTGTAAGTCTGGACTCACGTAAGCTACACATTCTATTCTGGAACGCCGACGGGATGTCACCAGTGAAGACCAGGTTATTGAAACAGCTGCTGGCTGAGCGGCAAGTCGATATAGCCCTGCTAAACGAGACCCACCTCAGAGAAGTAGACAAATTCAAAATGGGGGGTTATCATGTCTACCGGGAGGACCAACGCTCACCAAGAGGAATTGCCTATAGGGGTTTAGCAGTCCTGGTCAAGAGGAGAGTCGTCCACCAAGCGCTACCAATACCAACACTGCAATCTGCGTACGCCTTAGGCGTAGAGGTCTGCGTCGGAAGCCAGCCCACCCGTGTGTTTGCGTTTTATAAGCCACCGGGGCAGCGCCTCGCAGTATCTGACATCCACATCCTGCTGGATTCACCGCTACCCACCGTAATCGCCGGTGACTTTAATGCAAAACACACGGCATGGAACTCCAATACTATCTGCCCGGAAGGTCGTCGCCTTCTAGACGATGCAGACCGGAACGCGTACCACGTATTAGGACCAGAGGTTCCAACGCACTACCCGTACTGCGTGGCCTATACACCGGACGTCATAGATCTAGCCATCACTCGGAACATCGACGCGGCTGTGTATCTTGACGTCCTGGACGACCATCTCATCTCAGACCACCAACCGGTGTGTTTGACCCTGGATGACATCCCACAAACGTTCCAGATACCCCCTCGATCACGCCAAGACTGGCGGGTCTTTGCCGAGCATATGGCAGAGCTCTCGCCTTCCTTCCCAGTTGAGACAGCTGACGACGTCGAAAAGCTTACAACGGATCTCAGCGCAGCCTTACAGACCGCACTTCGAGTGTCAAAGCTTGACGTCGCTACCGCAAGGAAGCCTCCCCAGCTCCCCGCCCACATCCTGGCGATGATCGAGAGGAAGAGGAAACTGCGCCGGCAGTGGCAGAACACCCGATGTCCGACTATGAAGTCCCAGCTCAACGCTCTGGCTGCGAAGATATCTGTCGCGCTGGCAACAAACGCGACGGAGTCGTGGCAACGCACCATCGAGCGAGCCAGTGAGGACTGGTCGAGCATACACCGACTGTGTCGCCAACTATCCGGGAAGCCTGCTCCGATAAGGCCCTTACTGGCTGGTGACGGAACCCCACGTTACCGTGCCGAGGACCGAGCGGAGATGTTTGCCGACTTCCTGGAAGCACAGTTTCGACCGAACCCTGTCCATAACATGCAGCATGTGGCAGAGGTCGAGAGGAAGCTCGACTCATACTTCGAACAACCGATAGCCCCTACCGAGGACCCCGTCACTTTCTCCCCTGGTCAAATCCAGCGGATGATTCTCCGAACGCCCCTCCGAAAAGCACCAGGTCCCGACCGGATTACTAATGAAGCCCTACGTCACCTACCTCCGCGAGCAATCGCGACGCTGACGCGTCTCTTCAACGGCATCCTCCGCACTGGACACTTTCCCACCACATGGCGCCTTGGCAGAGTAATCATGCTGCCCAAGCCGGGGAAGAACATCCTCCTACCGGGAAGCTATCGCCCAATCACGCTCCTCTCGACGACGTCGAAGCTGTTCGAAAAACTGCTACTGCTGCACATGATACCACACCTTCAGCCACGCGACGAACAGTTCGGGTTTCGAGCCGAACACTCCACGACACATCAACTCGCGAGGGTACTGCACGACATCGCGGTAGCGCGTAACAAGCGCGAGCGGGTCGTTGCAGTCTTCCTCGATATGGAGAAAGCGTTCGATCGCGTCTGGCACGCCGGCCTGCTCTACAAGCTGTCCACATCTGCTACTCCCCGTCGAGTAGTGAAGATCGTGGCCACCTTTCTGCAAAATAGACGTTTTCAAGTGGCGGTTGAAAGCGCCGTGTCTACAGAGCGACCCATCTTTGCTGGTGTGCCACAAGGAAGTTGCCTGTCTCCAGTGTGCTATTCTTGGTACGTACACAGACGACATCCCCGTCAACGACGGCGTAAAACTCGCGCTGTACGCCGACGACGCGGCCTACATCACCACGTCACAAAACGGTGCCAACGCTGTTACCCAGATGCAGCACACTCTAGATGCACTTCCCAGCTGGCTGAAGGACTGGAGACTGACGGTCAACGTGGCGAAGACCCAGGCGATCTCTATTGGAAGCGTGACACTGCCGCAGCTAAAACTCATGGGGCAGAATATCGAGTGGTCCCCGACGGTGAAATACCTCGGCGTGACTATCGATCGCACTCTCTCCATGAAGCCCCACGTAAACAACGTCGTTGCCCAGGTTCGTGCCGCGCGTTCCCTTTTGCGGCCCGTACTAGCGTCCCGACTGCCGCTCCGCGCGAAGCTCGGTGTGTACAATGCGTACATTCGCACCCGACTTACTTATGGTGCCCCGGCCTGGTTCGCACTCATTTCCGAGACAAACCGCCGCCGGCTGCGTGCGCAGCAGTCACTCGCACTGCGCACCCTCGCAAACGCCCCTCGATTTGTGCGGAACAAGACGATCTCCAGGGATCTGCGCGTTGAGAGCCTGGACGACTTCGTGGGACGCCTGAGCAGAAACCTGTTCGTACGAGCCGACGGATCGCAAGCCCGCCACCTGCGGGAGCTCGCACCCTACCATCGGCGCCCGCCGGACAGGTATGGCCTACCACGAGATCTTATCTCCGTGGAAACCCCTCTCAGACTACCCCCAATACCCACCGGAACATTCCGAACACCCGACCTTGTGCTAGCTGACGGGCGGTCCTCAGGGTCTATACCCCTAGGAGCTCGACCTCGCTAAGCACAGGTCACAACACTGGACAAGACCCGGGCGTCACTGACAGGACTGTCACCTTGTTAGTTAGTTACGCCCCCCCACTGGACTGAACTACCAAAGGACCTATCTGGACCCAACCCAGTGACCCGCCTGTGGATGCAGGCGGCGCGGATTACCACTTGAACAGGCATTAGACCTGGAAAAGTTACCCCGAGACCCTAGCTGAGGTCTACGAGAAGAACCACTTGGACATCTTATTGAATTACGCCCTCTCTCGCACAATCAGCGAACATCAATCAAATGTACTGGATAACGCCTAATTGCACAACGAGTCCACAGAGGGCGCTATTCTCAAAATCATTGTTACTATTCTTTGTCGCCTTTTTAAAAAAAAAGTGTTACAGTATGTTTTTACTTTTTAAGGTATAGTATAAGTTAGATATGAATACATTCTAAATTTAGGGTACGATGGGGCTGAAATGGTCTTATGTGTGACTAAAAGCCCCTAAATAAAACTAGATAAAAAAAAACTCTCGGTAGCAGCGCCATTTACGGTTACGGGACTTGGGGATACATGCTTGTTATGCATGACTTTAGTTTTTTCGATATTCATTCCCAGTCCCACTCGTTTTGAAGAAACATCCAGAATGTTGAGCATTTCTTCCTTTTCTTCAAAGACATTGACTGAGATGATGATTGAAACTTATTTACCACTTGTACTTTACACCAAACAAGTGGTAAATAAAAAATCAAAGACAAAAAATGCTTATAAAAACAAGCGATTTTGTTCCTAAGAATCGTATTAAAAACTCAAATTATATCCTCGTAGCCTTTTAAAGTACCTTAACTTAGTTTTAATTCCCTCCTCTTAGAAAGTGCTTGGTTCTGTTTACGTTTTAAATTAATTTGGTAAAATTTAACTTCAAGTGCAGCAACTCTATCTACGAAAGCGCCATCTGAAGCGTTGCGTTTGATGCAGTCAGTCGACGACAGCGACGCTCCGGCGGAAAAGTGAAACTCGCGCCGACATCGATCGATCTTCTCTGGTAGCGTGTAGAATCCTTTTTTTACGAACGAAATATTGAAATTATCACTCTACGCGGAATGTCGGTAGTGTTGGTGCTCTGAAAATTGTCGAAAAACGTTTTGTGCATGTTATTTTATATAATGTTACTTCGTTTATGTGCTTAGTGTAAGTTACAATCGCTGTCCAATAAGTGTGTGAAGTGATATAAAATTCGACTTATAGCGCGTCTTGAAGCTCTGCCGGTGAGTATTGCGTGTATTCAGCTTTCTTTTCTTTATATTTGTTTACATTATCAATATGAACGCGTTACTTTTGTGGCAGTATGCTTTTTTTCTATCAACCGCTGTGTTGGGTGTGTCTTTATCGGCGTATTGGAATTGGGTCGGCCTTTTTTTAGTTCATAGTGTCTATGTATGACTTGATGTAATAAATTTTGGGTGACTGCCGTGTTCTATGATAAATTTCATGCGTTTTGGTCAAAAGATGTGTTAAACTTTTGACTTCCGTCATGTTTGTGCGGTACGGGAAAACGACAGCGTTATTCGATATTTATTACTTAATTGAGAACAGAGATAAATAACTTTTATTTCATTTCCGATTCGCGAAATGAGATTTTATTAGTTCATTTTGGGCGTGACGCGAGGCAATTACATATTATCTGTATAAAATAGTGCGGGATGATGTCACCTAGCAAGATTGGGTATAGTATTATACAGCCGAATTGTATCCACCTGTATTACCGTCTCAGATTATGTAAGACTAGTGCGTTTTTATTTGATAGGGTTATATTTGATAGCTTCTTACGATAGCAGACTGACTGCCTTCGAAAAGATTTCGTTGTGATTTAATTGCACTAAACGTACGAATTAATGAATAAAGTGGCGGGTACTCAATTCTTTTTAGTATTTTTCCATTGATCACGTACACAAATCTAATAAGATTTTGTTTAGTAGCCGAGTTGAAACACGATAAAACTGTTACCTCAGTTCAAAGGTTGCATTGGGGCGTAATCTAATATTGCTGTCTTGATTAATTATTTGATTTCATGTTAATGTGATGTAGTGATGTGATGAAGTGAGTCACAGAACCTTAGATAGGTTGGTTTGATCTATGAAAGAGCAGTTTTATTTTTGTCTTTGATCTTTTCGAACCCCTTCTAAATTATAAAATACATATTTTTGAATTTTCACAAGCTAAGATCCGGCAGTAAGTGAGTTTTGAAGCTAGATAATTGATCTAATATCTATCTAGACTTTGAGAGAACTTATATTATATTTTTAGATTTACTTTTATTTTTTTCTGCAATATATTTACTTAAGTTAAGTAGGTAGTATTTTATTTTACAAAATTTATGCACTTTTGTACCTATTGTTTAATGTTCACTTATGCTACTAATATTATGAATTCGAATGTTTGTGAGAATGTATGATTGTTTGTTACTCTTTCACTCAAAAAGTACAGAACATATTTATATGGAACTTTACAGTAGTAAAGCTCATACAACAGAATATAACAAAAAAAAAACTTGAAAAGCTATAACTCAACTATGTAAAACCTTTAGATAAAATCATATAGCCTATATCACCCAAGCCATTATTACGAATCCATTGATACCTCATTAAAATTGGTTGTCGTATAGGCGTTACAGAACATACAAACATTCAGTTAAAAAGTGGAATTTGCTACCAGTGCACGTGTTTCCCTCCCACTATGATCCCGGGTCCTTTAAGAGGGGCGTAAAAAATCATCTCACTAAGCCGCCTTAGTGTGGGACGCCATACTGCATTGTCTGCTTTCGCAGTGAGTATTATGGCCCCCACTGTTGGACTCTGCTTGAGCTTTCGATCAGGCTAAACAGTCATTTTGGTAGGCTATTAATAAAAAATAAAGGTTTTTTGGTGGTCTACATACCGCCAAAAAAAAATAGTAAAAACTAAAACTGAACTACGACAAAAAACGACTCTGAAAAAGTATAAAACAAGAAAAGCCGTAGTCACGCGTTGTTAAAGTGTTATGGTGAGTTTCTATGTAACGCGTGACTACGGCTTTTCTTGTTTTATACTTTTTCAGAGTCGTTTTTTGTCGTAGTTGGGTTTTAGTTTTTACTTTTTTTTTATTTAAAATGTTTTGGTGCCGTTATTAAAATATAATATATATATATTTGAAATGTACAAATAACGCCCTTTCCAATGATACCAAACACGGCATATATATTTCAAATTTATTTTTTAATACAGTACTTTATGTCGGCTAGAGGGCGCCACATTAGATTCAATGACACGTCCTATAACCAGCAGACGACCAAGACGCTTCTAACGTTACCTCATTTGTCCAGTTCTAATAAGTAGTTAAGGAGCTATGAGGGAACAAATGAACATACATACATACATAGCCTGTCAAAATCATAACCCTCCTTTGGCTTCGCCGTAGTCGGGTAAAAAACCTTTAAACCTTAAAAACCTTTCCTTTTGGCTTCACTATAGTGAGGTTTTAGTACTTACTATTGTGGTATGTAAACTCTTAATGTTCATATCAAACAGTTTAATTGTATTGGTGTGTATAAGATTACAATGAGCTATTATTTGTATATTTATCTGTCTGTACATATTTAACCCACATGTGAGACAATGCATTTTGTCTAACTTATCATATTCAGTATTGTGATTGCTTTGTAATGTATTAGGTATTACATGTAATTGGGTTTATTGTCTAGTATTTATAACATTAGTGTGTATTATATAAATTATATGACTGCACCGTTACCCATTGGCTACTGTTTCCATTGCATGTATGTTTGTTAATGCTTTGCTATATGCAGGAATATTCCTAGTATAATGCTTTATCTATACTAATATTATAAAAGCGAAACTTTGTAAGTGTGGATGGATGGATGTATGTTTGTTACTCTTTCACACAAAAACTACTGAACGTATTTGGATGACATTTTTCAGTAATATAGCTTATACATCAGAATAACACATAGGCTACTATTTACCGTGATAACCGACATACACACGGTCAGAGCCGGAACAACTAGTATTAGTATAGATACTACATATAATATAGATAAACTAGCTGACCCGCCGAAATTCATACCGCCATATTTACACATCCGTCTCAGCTTCCCACAGGCAGTGTACAGTCGTGGAAAAAACAAATACTTTTCCCGTTACCTTTTATTTTTTCTTGTACACAAACCTTGGCCTAAAATTAAGGAACAAGTAATAAAATTATTATTTAATTTGGTGCAGCCGATCGGAAGTTATACACACAATTATTTGTCTTCGATGGGAATGAAACTCACAAGCTTTGGCTTAGCAGTGCGGGTCATTAACCACCAAACTACCCGACTAGTCTGTAATCCATGCGTGTAATGGGATTGTAATGTAACACTATAACTTAAGCCCATGGTGTTAATTCTATAAGCTGAAAACCACACCTTGATGAGTTTTTTGTCATACCATTGTTCACGGAGCCGTCTTGAGATATCTTGCTTTGTATTTTTTTAAATCGTCGTTACAATGATGTACTAGGTTTGCAGCCAAGGTTCGTTGACGTGTATAAATGTCATTGCCGTTGTTTTTTTTCTGTTAAATTAGCATATCGATCTAGAATATCTAGTTTTTTTAAGATGATTATTCAAACAGAAATGGAGTAGAAATGGAATTTTTGGAAGGCTTTTACGAAATTTATGTTTAAATCAGAGATGTTAATAAATAAGTATTTTTGTTTCAACATACAATCATAAATAACCTGCCTTCCGAACTAGGCTGATACAATAACCTGCCACTTGTTCCATCTTTATGGAATAGGGAGTTGTGTCTTAAGGTGGTTAGAGAGCTTACTGGTGCTCATAGACACTTGAATTCAAGAGTCATAAGGCCTTGGCAGCAATTGAGAGCCTCTCCTAAATTTAGAAACAAGGACAAAGGGTGGTCCCTGATTACTTCACTTATCTTTGAAATTCAGTAAAAGAATTGTTTAAAAATTGAATTTCCGCAAAGCCTGATCACTCATATTTCCCTTCCTCTTACTTCAAACTTACACATTCTTCATCATCAGCTATCTATAACTCATCTACCCCATGGGAGGTATGCTAAAACAGATTTCCATAGTTACAAGTGAAGTCAATAAAAGCATGTCCAAAACATTCTAAAATAATCATATTTATATAGCACACTATCTTGAACGATATCACATGACCGCCAAGTCGCTTTATCAATCGACTTATCTACTGCACCTTAGAGTACATGCTAGATTATACATTATATTTGTTCAGTTAATATTAGTCGAATTGGAATAAAACTTTCGTTAGCGGTATTAAAAAAAAGTTAGTGTGATGTGTATTCCCTGCTGTGACGATGTCAGGAGCAGCGATGCCAGATTTTTTTTAGTTAAATCTGAATTTTGAGACTTTTTTGTCAAAAAAAGCGGGATTCTTTCCTCGAAAGAGGAACAAAGAGCAAAGCTGTCAATATTAACGAAACTGCCAACAAATATAGCCTTTAATTTTATTATGTTGAAGTACCATTCAAAGTTTTGAATAGTTTACTACATACGTACTTACATACATATTACGTGTGACGTATCTGGCAGATTGCCAGGTACCGGAGTGCTTGTTTATGTGGTTGCATTCTCGAAAACTTGCGGTCGCTGACACATGTATAACGAAAATGGGTTTTTTGAAAAAAAACATTGTACCCACTTCCTGAAAAATCTTTTTTCAGGAAGTGGGTACAATTATTTTTTTTCTTTTTATGTATGAGCCTGCCAAAATGACTCTACTGTGCCTGATGAAAAGCTTGAGCAGAATCCAAGAGTGGTGGTCACCATACTCATTGCGAATGCAGACAATGCAATAATGCATCATTTTGACCCACACTATGGCGGCCTATTGAGATGCTTCTGCATCATTGGGCCTCCGGTCTCGCACTCACCAACGAAACACGACAGCACGAATGTTGTTGCGGTTGATCTTCTGTGCCTATGCCTATGAATGATTGAAGTGAAACGGTTTTGAACTGTCTTCAAAAAAGAAGATTTTAATTCGATTGTTACAGGATTTGTGTTTTCCTTTTCTCTGCAGTGCTTTGTTTTGCGTAGTTTGCTCCCTTATTTATATTTACGACACCAATGGGGTGAATAGGGGTATTGACACTCCAAATTCTTAATCCTTCGTGCCGGCCTTGGAAGTCACCGCTTCAGAGTGGTAGACATACGTTCTCGTACTCTTTCTTCTTCAATGCATCGCAATGACATACGTGTATTGTTATATCATGGGTCCTTCCTTCCTGTGCTGAGCGGTCAAAACCTGAAATTCACTACCAGCATACGTGTTTCCTTCCCACTATGATCCCCGGTCCTTTAAGCGGGGCGTGAAAAAGCATCTCACTAGGCCGCCATAGTGTGGGTGACCATGCTGCATTGTCCTTATTCGCAATGAGGATGGTGACCACCACTCTTGGATTCTGCTCATGCTTTCCATCAGGCAGGGAAGAGTCATTTTGGCAGCTGAAACAAATAAAAAAAGGACTTAAGTAAGTATTTTCTATAAATGATTGTCTCTTCTTATCTTAGAAATGATAAAACATTGTTACACAAGATAAATGCATGCTTTATCTATCTATATAAGATTGATTTCACTCGAATGTTTTAAGCAATGTCACAGAATCGTGTTTTGAGATTGTAAAACACACTGAGTTCAAAATGAGCCGCTGATATAAAATTAATTATCTTTTGTACGCGGTTCCGCTCGCGTGTTGTCGGTTATCTCAGTAAACAGTAGCCTATATCCTTCCTCAAAAATTAAAGTAGCTCTTTACCAAATTTCATTAAAATCGGTACAGCAGTTTAACCGTTAGTGTAACTGATAGACAGAATTATGTAGTTAGTTATTAGTATGGATAATGTTTTCAAGCAGCTATAATAAATCGATTATATAATTATATTTATTCCACGGTGAGATGGGCACAATGCCACACAACACACCTGTCCGATGGTACCGGCGGATAAGTTCCGTTGTGCTATTTCCGGGTCCGGTCTGTTCCGCCTTGCCATAAAATATTTAAATAGTAATTACTCGTTCAAAATTACCGATTTTTTTAAAATCAAAGCTCAACTTTCGCGTTTATAATATTAGTACTGATAATTGACTGCTATAGTGGCGCAATGGTTGCGTATACGACTGCTATACTGAGGTCGTGGATTTGACTCCCGCGTAGGATCTAATGTTTGCAGGATCTGCAAATATTTGTTCCTTAGTTTGCATTTTCTCTGAGTATAATATGTATGTATTTACAAAAAAAGTACATAAGAATTCTGACAGCATTCGTGCTGTCGTGTTTCGTTGGTGAGTGCGAGACCGGAGGCCCAATGATGCATCAGCATTACTAGTCTGCTATGTCGCATTGCGCATTTCGCAATGATCATGGTGACCACCACTCATGGATTCTGCTCATGCTTTCTGCTCATGCTTTCCCATCGGGCACAGTAGAGTCAATTTGGCAGGCCGATACATAAAAAAAACAGTCAATCTAGCTTTCATAGTACAAGCTGTGCTTAGTTTATATAGAACTAGTGGCTGTCCGCGGCTCCGCCCGCATATATGTGGGTTATCGCGGCAAATAGTAGCCTATGTGTTATTCTGATGTATAAGCTATATTACTGTAAAGTTTAATCCAAATCCGTTCAGTAGTTTTGCGTGAAGAAGTAACAAACATACACACAAACTTTCGCCTTTATATATTAGTGTGATGTGATATAATAGTGTGATGTGATATAATAGTGTGATGTGATTAGTGTGATTACTTGTCAGTAGGATTATTATCATCAGGCAAACTGTTAAAGTAACCAGGCAAAACTCTTTGAAATGTCCTCTCAACAACATTAATATCAAGATTTTCATTTAAATACCAAGATGCGCCTGCGCAGTTTTCGCATCGGTAGCCGAGTGTGTACTTCTTAATGTAAACAGCAGATCATACGACGTAATGGCCGGACGCGGCGGTTACGACGTTGCATAATCGCGGACATCAATACCGGCTGTATAAAAGCCACTTGGCTACGCCCTGTATACGTAGCAGATTATATCTCGCTTGGAGCTTTATTGGCACCGTGAAATTGGATTCGCGGGGGTTTAAATTGACTACCGCATTGTATATAGGTGTCCCTTTCTTTTTTATAAGACAACTCCCGCATCAGGAAGGCATATACAACCTGTGTCGCGGGGCAATTTTGAACAAATGTCATGTTTTTGTATCACCTACATTTTCATCAGTCCTTACGTGCCATTTTTATCATAAACTAGCTGAACCCCGGGGTGTTACCCGCGGTTATTGTCGTCACTGATAGTTAGCTGATGATATAATGAGTAAATTAGGCTACTTTTTAAACTAGCTTTGCCCCGCGGCGTTATCCGTGGTGTTTGTGGTAACGTCAGGCTCAGCTAGTACATTATAAATTTACAAATTCACACCTGAAATGACACTAGTAACACAAAGATCGAGTATAATCTGCCCATCTTGTGCAGCAAAAAAGCCTACTGACCAAATCTACCAGAGTACACAGTTTTTCTGTCTTGTGCACCTACCTACCTGCCATAAGACGTTAACGAAAACTGGGATTTTACAAGGTGACAAGACAATAATAAATTCCCCGAGCACACCAGACATTCACCCTTTCGATAAATCGATTTTCGACATCGAATCGATAATAAATCGAATCATTACAATTCTCAGTCTCTATCTTGCAGTATCCATTACGAGCTATGATGTAAGCATTATAACACATTTCCCAATAGTTTCAAAAGGCGAAATGTACCGTTACGCAAAACCACCGGACTCGGCTTTTAAATGGTCGGTTATGACGCTAAAGCTCCTTGCGTACCGGTTTTGTAAGATAACCCCTCCAGCATTAGCTAACTGATAGCTTGAATATATCTCTGTTTGGCAAGCATATAGATTTATCCTGCTATTCCTACTTTCTAATATTATCGAAAGTTTAAACTACTGAACGGATTGAGATGAAACTTTACAGTAATATAGCTTATCAGAATAACGCATTAATCCTGCTACGGAAAAGTAATTCAATAAATAATAATATTAATTGCGGTTTACAATAAAACTATAGGTGGGTATGCTCTTTGATAGAGAATCCGTGCTAGTTCTAAAACGCAGTGGAATTTCTATACACATATATAAGTACCTGTGACTACAACAATAAATAAATATAATAACCGACTGAAAATATTATAATTATACACATATATAATTACTTATATTAAACTTAATTACCACGACTTTTTTTCAATATTCATATTACTATATAAAATAATAGTTATTCAAGTTGGTTAAAATGGGACGAGGAAAATAAAAATATCCAATTTTCGTGCTTTACTGAGAAGGTAAATTCTTTACTACTTCAGTTTTAAGATAAAATGATGTAGAAAACACTCGTAAACAACGGTTACAAAGACAGTATTATTTATTACTAATGCCGATTGAGAAAGAACGACCTTCAGTAGATATTGCCTCGCCCTTTTAACAGAACTGTTGCGAGCCGTCAAGATTTATAATACTTGATAAGTGTACAATCATCTGTGTTACATCATCTATACTTGTGTGATAACGGATAAGTATAGTTGCGAGAATAGCTATTTAAACATTGACTCGTTGTTAATTACTCGCTCTTAACACGATTTTAATATAAGTCATCGTTATTATATTATCATTAGAGTCCACTGCTGGACATAGGACTCTCATAGCAGTAGCTGGATGCGAGAAGACCAAAATCTGATCACAGTGACGTTTTATAAATCAAATTCTTTAATCTTTTTTTCTATAGACATACAGGGGAGGTAGACATTAGCCTATCTCCCGGTAAATGTTTTAGTTAACCCGTATAATGTAAAAATTACCCTCCCAAATGTCCACCTCTGTAACTCCTGAACACCAAACTCAATAGCAGTGACGTTCGAACACAGCAAGTTATGATACTCGGGAAGTCCAGGAAAAGTTAAACTGTCCTGGAACTCGCGATGAAATTTATTGAAAGTAAATTCATGCTAATATAAAATAAAACTAAACCATCTCTATCTATTACGCTTTTGACTAAACTTCTGCACCGATTACATTGAAATTTGGCATGGAGATAATTTGATTGTTGAGGGAGGACTTAGGCTATTATTTACCGCGATAACGGACATACACGCGTCTGGAGCCTCGGGAAAGAGTTAGTTGGAAATACATAAATATACAGAGAGGTAGTCTTTCTACCGTGGGATAGCCACGCTTCGGCATGAATGGGCCGGCTCGACCGGAGTGATACCACGAACTCACAGGAAACCGGCGTGAAATAGCGCTTGCGCTGTGTTTCATCGAGTGAGGATACCGGAGGCCTATACCCCTAACCCCTCCCCTCCCCTCATCCCCCTCCCCATCTCCCAAAGGCCGGCAACGCACTTGTGACGTCTCTGGTGTTGCGGGTGTCCAATAAAAAAGTCTAAAAACGCTAAATGGCATGGCTAAAATTGAACTGAGACGCCCAAAATTAGAGGGAGGAGGGATTGTTCGGTAATCTCACTCACTCACGATTCCTCGGTGAAAAGCAGAGAAAGTTCTTTACTTAACTTTACTTTTGACTTATAGCACTTATATCAAAATTTACAAAAGGCCCTGTTTCACCGGTTACAGATACCGTTCGGATAGCTTATCTGACAGATGGTTCGACACAATCTATATGAAAGATACGTCAAATTATCTGGCACATAAGCCATCCGAAACATATAGGTATGTATCCGGTGAAATAGGGCTTCAATATTATATCATAGTATGACTAATATACATCTTGTAGTGGACGCAAACACATTGCAAAACCAGTTCTGAGGTCGGGTAAACGGAATATATTTGAACTTTTAGCGCTGACACACACACGCACACACACACCTACGCGATTTATTTTGCAATAATTGTGGGATTACCTTTCGCCAGATCCATCCTGCTTAAGGCGGCTTGTATTTTATAGATATTGACAACATCTTTCTCTGTGTGGTAAAGGATTCAGAATACGGAATATCCCTTTTCACCCCTTGGGTGCCGTAAGAGTCGACTAAGGGAGCTAACTACCAGGTCAACAGCACTGCAAAGAGAAGGAACACTTGACACAAACCCTATACCAACCCGTCTTGTCAGCGTGCTGTAGTAGACCAACACCTGGTTTGTAAAGAGTAGCCTATGACCAGCAGTGGACTGTTAAAGGTAAATGATGATTAACATCTTTGCATTGTTTTTTTTTAAATTGAAACTTCTAATGCATCTTCCAATAAGGTTGCGTTAAACGTTTAACGGTTGCATTAAGAGGGTATGAAAGCACTGTTGCACATTACGAAGTTTTCAAACGTTTAATGCAACCATTGAGGGGGTTGCATATTACGAAGTTTCACTTTTTAATCTGTGTGTCTTCATAACAATCGAGCCCTTTTTTTGCGGTCATTGGATATCGGTAACTATTTTTCGTTGTACCTGGTATTTACATTAGGTTGAAAACCATGTTTGTTTTTTTTAAAATTATACTGTTCATGAAATAAAACCAAATCGAAGTTCTATCATTGAAAAAATTAAGTACACAGTCGCTTCCAAACCGACTATAATACCTATAAGTACATCTCTAATACATATTTACAATCTGGCCGTTAAAACACAAAAACAGGATTCAAATTACAGCCTCCTTCCAACTCTTTCCATCTCACGTGAGACGGTTTTCGTCCCGCTCTAATGTTCGGTATTCCGGTTTTGGAGTACGTTATTAAATAAAAACTTGTCCGAGGTATGTGGGGATTGGTGTCCTTACTCCTTCGTGCACGGCTTTTGCTTGCTGTCAGTTAGGCAAGCTTTGAAATACTAAATGTAGGTGATTTACTGGAATACACATAGATATATAGGTACTAACAGATCGCGAAACTTCGTTTGTATCTCTCGAAAGGAAAAAATATACCTACCCCGTTTTTATTGTAATGTTTTTCGTCGTAGCTTAACATTAAATGATAAAAAAACTTCGTTTAAAAAAAACGACTTCAAAAACTGAAAAGTATAAAATAACTTAATTTGTATGTGCTACCTATTCATAGGTTTGAATTCGGCGCCAAGCCAAATGTAATAGTAGGTACCACACTCGCTATATTTCGAGACGAACGTCAACGACGTCACCGACGCTTCGGTTGTTTTGTCCTACGCGAAGAGCAGCTATCCCGCTCAAGGTCACGCGCGGCGAGTCCTACTATTACATTTTGGCTCGTCACCGACTTCAAACCTATGAATAGGTAGCACATACAAATTAAGTTATTTTATACTTTTTAGTTTTTGAAGTCGGTTTTTTAAACGAAGTTTTTTTTTATTTTTCGTTTTTTAGTCTTTCTCAAGTCTCTCATCATCATTTCACCTAAATAACTTGAAAGAATACGACTAAAGGTAACATACAACATACTGTATAGAATAATAAATAAATATTTCGGACATGATGTTTACAGAATATGAAAGCATGCAGACAATTGCCTTAACTTTATTGCAGGCGCTCACGTAAATTTGAGGGTTTCCTTCAATTTCCTTGGGATCCCATCATCAGATCCTGATATGGTGGCCATGGGACCACATGGGGAGCATACCCTTTCGAATACAAAAATAATTTTCAAAATCGGTCCACAATTGACGGAGCAATCAATGTACATACATAAAAAAAAAAAAAAAAAAAAAACCGATGAAATTGAGAACCTCCTCCTTTTGGAAGTCGGTTGAAAATAGGCTATAGTTTTGAGGAATAGGCTATCCAATACTGAAATAATGTTACAATTCGAACCAGTATTTCCTGAGATAACGCGTTTAACCGAACAAATTCTTAAGTGTTGTGTACAATAGAATTATAGCCATCATAACTTACCAATTATACTTAGTTTAGTATTACTTGATACTAATGTGTCTAAAAGAAATAATTGGTAATAAAAATAATCTCATACATCTCACACACGGTCGCCTGATCTCATAGTAGGCAGAGTCAGTACCAGACGGCTGATGATGAAACGAGAATCTGAACAATTGGTTGCAGCATCATCTACCGGGTCGAATTGTTAAATATAAACCAACCTGAATAGGTTTCCTGATCATTTAGAATTGACTTAAACATACAATTAGAAAATAATTATAATCGGGTTGAGGAATCCCGAGGTATGTGAGTACATAAGTACAGAATATTTAGTAATTTTTAGAAGTGAAAAATGTATGTAAATTATGTTTATCACTATACTGGTGTCTATAGTAAAACACATATTTTTTTGGACGTTTTCTATAATCGATACTGAAGCCAAAACTGTAATTTTATTCATTTTTGTCTGTCTGTCTGTATCTTGGCCGCGCATCACGCCGAAACTACTGAATGGATTCAAATAAAACTTGGCATGATTTGAGTTCATACTACGAGGTAGGACATGGGATACTTTTTAACCCGAAATTCAGCACGGTTTCCCGGAGAGAGGGGATGAAAGTCAAAATAATATGTACTTAGTTGTAATTCAATAACACATAGTCCGATTTCTTTCATTCTTTTTTTACTAAAAAGAAAAAAAAAGATAACGGGAATTTTTTTTTTTCCGCGACTGTACACTGCCTGTGGGAAGCTATGTAACACAGACAGATATTTAAATATGGCGGTACGAAGTTCGCCGAGTCAGCTAGTATCTAATACATCATATTAGTTGAGGAAATCTGAGAATGTCAAAGAATTTCGTACGGAGCTGGGCAGGTCGCTAGTAAATAATAAAACTCAGATAGCAACTATTTGTACGTATAATCTTCTACAAAGTAACCGTCGAAACAAAGCCAATATTGTTTCAAATGAACACACAGCAACATTGTACCATTACTGTAAATGTGTGTGGTGAATTGTTCAGTCCGGAGAGGCTGCTGAAACCCAGCCAACCATAAACTATCCGCCGGCACTTCCTGAGGGAACCCCAAGCTGATCTATTTATATCGCTACACGTTGTATGTAGGTAACCGACACACGTTCATTTAACCGAATTTAGTATGTTCAAGCTTTTAAGTCCGCGGTCGACAGCAGTGCCATTTGATTTTTACAAGCTTTTTATTAACTTACAATGTATGTATGCTTGCATGTTCGGGTGGAATCTTGCAACTCAATTTTAAAGCAGATATCTTCAACCGATTTTGCTGAAATTTTGCAAGCATATGTATACAGCGTGACAATACAATATTATAATGACATGGAGCTGATCTGATGCTGGAGCTGGAAGGTGGCCATAGGAACTCTGTAAAAAAACGTCGCAACATCATCGAGTTTGGATCGTTTGATTCGTCTCGAGGCATTCCAGTAAAAGCTTGGTTTTAAAAAGTTTCTATTTAATTTATTTTATCTCAGCTATGTTTCATTATCATGTCATCAATGTACTAAAATAAATTGGGACTGCACTGATGGCGTAGTAGCTTAAGCGAACTCCTCACCGCTTTCTATTACACTGAGTATTGTAGGTTCAAATCCCAGATGGGACAACACTTTGTGCGATACACAAATTGTTATACTGAGCACGTTTCGTGTATCCTAATGCGGGAGTTGTCTTTTTAAAAAGAAAATACCTTAATGGTCAGCGATGCTTTCTCCATACGTAAACATAACACTATATTATTGTAAATATTATTTCCCTAAATTTTTGTGGTTTCTGCGAAGTCATTAGTAAGAATTTAGGTTAAAGCTTATCACCAAAACAATTTTGTTGACTCACGTCTCGCCGTATTGTAGGACAGCTTTCATTTTTTGCGTGTATTATTAGTGAAGTATTATCTGCTAAGATTACTAATAGAGAATAGAAGTGGAGCTCATTACTGTTAGTGGATAATATCTTTACCAATATAATCTATCTATAATAGAAATGAATCACCGAAATGTATGTACGCGCATAACTTGCGATTGGCCGCACCAAATTGCATAATTCTTTTTCTGTGTGTTCGTTATTGTTAGGATAAGGTAAGGTTTGTATAGGAGAAAATTCTAAGATGACCTTAAATGTTTTTTTTTCACTACCTGTACGAAACTGAAACGGGATTGACAATCGTAAAGAAAGAAAGAAAGATTTATTTTTTAAGATATAGTACAATAGCTGTTATCACATTAGCCTACTAATATTATAAACGCGAAAGTTTGTAAGTATGAAAGGATGGATGGATGGATCTTGTTACTCTTTCACGCAAAAACTACTGAACCGATATGGATGAAACTTTACAGTAATATAGCTTATACATCAGAATAACACATAGGCTACTATTTACGGCGATAACCGACATATACGCAAGCGGAGCCGTGGGCAACTACCACTATAATATATAATATGTTCCTTAAACGAGTATTCTACCATTTCTGGCGTACAAATTTTAAATCTTATAAGAGTTCTAGAGTGGAAACCGCGTCTCTGCAAACGTAGCGTAGGACGCCCACCAGCCATTTGGAGTGCCTACTTGGGAAATATGGCTGGCAGGAGCTGGATGCGAGAAACCCATAATCGATCACAGTGACGTGCAATTTGCTTATGTCCAGAAGTTGACTGCAATATGACGAACGATTTTGATTCGTCATTTTCAAAGTTAGAATCACTAAATAAAAATAATATTTATTTTGTGTAAATCAAGATTTTCCGCGATGTCCTCACGCTGTTGTTATTTCGCTAATCCATGACGTGATCACTCCAAATACAGCCCATCTTGGTAATAGACTTGACCTTGCCACCAATTGTATGCGATCACAACGCCTAGCTTGTGTCATAATGAATCTATTAGTTAGGACAGGATCGTGACATAGTCGCGTTAAATCCTTGAGGCGCTAGGTAATATATGGTAGGTTATTTTCTTAGACGGTGTACAATCAATGGCAGAGAGCTAAGAGGTCTTGGCTATTCGATTACGAGGTTCCAATCCCAAGAGATCGTTTTTCAAACCATCGTTGGTTTCGCGTGTGCGACAGCTAATCATGAGGTCTCGGGTTTCCATTCCCGGGTCGGACCAAATGTTTGTATGATCTACAAATACTTATTTGTTTCGGAGTTTGGGTGTTTTCTATGTTTAATATGTATGTATTTACAAAAAAAAAGTAAGGTATGTGTATTTACTTATATCAGTTGTCTAGTACCTTAACGCAAGCTCTGCTTAGCTTGGGACTAGATGGCGTTGTGTGTTAGATGTCCGAAATATTTATTAGTATCCTTATTTATAAGTACCTAATAGGAGCTTTTGCCCGCTGATCCGCCCGCGTGTATGTCGGTTAGCCTATGTGCTTCCTCAGGAATCAAAGTATCTCTATACTAAATTCAATTGAAAACGGTGCAGCTGTTTATAGCGTGAAAGCTAGAATTATTATTTAGCAGATAGAATTATTTCCGAATTTGAAGAATTTGTACGGATAGTAGCTTTTGCGGCACTGCCCGCATGTGTGTCGCTTATCGCGGTAAAGAGTAGCCTATTTCCTTTCTCAGGAATCAAAGTATCTCCATGCCAAATTTCATTCAAAACGGTGCAGCGATTTGCCGTAAAAGTGTAACTGACAGGCAGACTAACTTTCGAATTTAATATATAAGTATGGATTAAATTCGCTTCTACATGATGGTATACCACCAACAGTGACTCCATGAAGGCAAAAAAAATATCCAAAATGATTAAGTCTGAAAATCATCAAATCGATAACGGAACAAATTGCAACGTTAATTAAAGGTCATCGGTGGGACGGTAAAAATATCTTTTAAAAACTAGGTCAATAGACTCTGGGGCGAAATGTAAATGGCTAATCTAAGAATGGTGTCGATATTTTGTACTGTAATATTTCAAAATGTAGAATGCTCTCAATTTGATACTGAGAGATAATAGCTATGAGAGTTGAGTCACCTAACTCAAGAGACTGCCATGTTTGTCCAACTTCATAGAGGTTTTCTTTCTAGGGTTCACTAGAGGTCCAAGAAGGTATGGCTTTTGTGGACCCGAAGCCGATATTACATCTTCATATCTGACACTGAACTTTAGTATTGGTAAACTGAGGTTGATAGAATATTTTAATTCGAACCAGTGGTTACTGAGATTAGCGTGTTTAAACGAGCAAATTCCTTAGATTTATACTCTTTAAATATGTTCAAAATAATCATAAATTTCAAGAAAAAAAACCGACTTCACGAACTGGACCAAATTGAAATGGGACGCACCAGCTTTCAAATAAAAATCATCAAAATCGGTTCACCCAGTCGAAAGTTATGAGGTTACAGTCCAATTGATAACCACCTCCTTTTTTGAAATCCGTTAAAAAAAATCACCTTTAATAAATTTAAGAGTGAATAATATAGAGATGAAAAAAAACTATTCGCAAAGCTATTTACCACGAAGTAAGAGTGTCAGCCCTGAAAATTTTTGATCTAACTTCGCGAAGTGTCTTCTCTGCTCGATTAAACCAGCACAGTTATAAATATACAACTCGACGCATTCATTCATTTCCCTTTTCAATTAACAAGATCCACTTGAGAGTTATTTGTCGTCAATAAGAAATGATGAGTGACTTTTGAACTGTTGTGCCGATAACTGTACGAGACGGTGACGGACAAATTTGACCGAACCACATCTCATTTATGAGTCAACATGGCTTTAAGTGTTCTCAGAAGTTTCGAATGATTGTAAATATTGTGTGTTAGGTGCTGATTCGTGGATATACGTTGCTATCTCTGATAGCTTTTAGATGGTAAGATGTTATGTACTAATGTGGCTATTTACTAGTAATCGAAAACATTTCCACTACTCTTAGCTTCATCATCAGATAAACTCCAAACTGCTTGTTCATATTATTATAATCAGTAGAAATAATAAATAATTACATAAGAACGCAACCGGACAATATGTCTAATACCTTTTAACGAGCAATGCTGTATTATAATATAACCTAGTTGTTCCCGGCGGCTCCGCCCGCGTGTATGCCGGTTATCGCGGAAAATAATAGCAAATGTGTTATTCTGATGTATAAGCTATATTACTGTAAAGTTTCATCCAAATCCGTTCAGTAGTTTTTGCGTGAAAGAGTAACAAACATCCATCCATCCATACTTACAAACTTTCGCGTTTATAATATTAGTAGGATATAAAATCTGAATTTCGGAAACGGCTCCAACGATTTTCATGATATTTAGTGTGCAGGTGATTTCGGGAGCGAAATATCGATCACGCTAGGATACATAAAAAAAATATCCTTAAAAAAACTTGTAGTTAAAATTAACATATTATGCTTTTATTAGCTAGTAACTAAATTGATACAACGACGGCACTTTGCATTGAGGGACCTCTCCGCTGGTTTGTCTTCTAAACCATCAATACAGTCTATACCATAAAAACTCAAAAATTATACTAAAACTACAGGCATATATTTCAGGACGGTTGGGCCGGCTCGACCAGGGTGATACTACCCTCGCACAGAAGATCATCTTAAAATGACAACGTTCGTGCTGTCGTGTTTCGTTGCTGAGTGCGAGACCGGAGGCCCAATGATGCAGAAGCATCAATAGGCCGCCATAGTGTGCGTCGCCATGCTGCACTACTGCATTCGCTATGAGTATGCTGACCACGACTTACGATTCTGCTTATGCTTTCCATCAGGCAGAGTAGAGTCATTTTGGCAGGGCCATACATAAAAAAAATTACAATGAATGAGTACAATGCACGGTAACGGTACAATCACCAATATTTCTGACAATTGTGAATCATTTGTAGGACAATAAAGAAAGCTTCATTCCAATATGAATTGTACGAAAAACATTCCAGCGCTTATCTGATAATATTGTTGGGTGGATACGCATTTTATCGGCACTGTCGTTTGCACTCAATCTTTCCTGTACGTATTCTTTCGATAACTCACATAAGATGCATTAATTATTTTACTTAAAGTAATCCAAGCGATAATAACCAAATTCGGTACAAATGAACTGTCTCGCATTACAGTATGGTTGTTTCTGTGAAATAACTTCGAAAATCGGAAATGCGTTGCCTCCCTAATTTTTTTTTAAAAAGACAACTCTCGCTTTTTATATAACATATAAATAAATAGCATTTCACTAAATGCATATGAAAGTAATACTGTATTTACACTAGAAAAATGTTTTCACCGACCGTTTTCATAAAAAATAAAAGCGAAAATCAACCTCCAAAAATTCATAACACAGTCATGTTAAAATAATGAAGTCTTATCTAAAACAAAATAAAGGTTTTATGCCGATAGAGATATTATTGTAGTACAAAACGGTATACAAAAAGCACGATTTATCGGCGGCCAACCGGCGTCTTCACCCCAACAAAGTGGTTCTATCAACAACTGATTCTATATCTTATCAGGACGAGTGTATCGCTCCACTTTCATGTGGTTCTTACTTGTGACTGATAAACTAATATCCTTAATACGGTTGGCCTTTTTTTTCTACATACATAACGATAGGTATAACTTAATACATCAACGTAGTACAACCTATCTCTTTGTGTAATAGTGAAAATCGGGTTAACTGTTCTGAAGATGGACTCACGTCCAAAATGTTACAGATAAACACTCCAATTGTATTTATTTTAAAATATTACTATTAAATAGTCTATTAGATATATCTGGCGCCTTTGACAATGCGTGGTGGCCCATGCTATTACTAAAATTAAAATTAAGAGGTTGCTTTAAAAATATTTATTCCCTTATCTCCTCGTACTTCTTACAAGGTACTACTAAATTGAGACTTGGGCATCATTCTGTGTCGAAGGCGCTTACGATGGGGTGTCCTCAAGGGTCAGTGCTAGGACCATACTTGTGGAACATAGGCTTCGACGATTTTCTGGCAATGCCTGTGCCGTCCGGATGTACCCTGAATGCGTACGCGGACGACGGTTTGTTATTGATAGAGTCGGATACTAGAACGGGGCTTGAGAGGCTGGCCAGTGAATGTTTGGACTTAATATCTCGGTGGGGTGGGCGTAATCGGCATAATGACGTTTGCACCAAACAAAACCTTCCAGCTACTTCTGAAAGGTAACCTCAAATCACCGCCGTGTATTAAATTTGAAAATGTTACTATTAAAAATAAAACCTCGGTTTGTTATTTGGGATTGGTTTTAGAAAGAAATTTTTCATTTATTGAACATATTAGAACAGTTAATGAAAAGTCTAAAAGGAGTTTCTTTGCACTGACGAGGATATCAACTGCGACATGGGGTCTGTCATATAATACACTAAAGATCATATATGGAGCTACTTATTTGGGTTCTATTTGCTATGGTGCTCCTGTATGGGCAGATAGGGCGACTGTAGGTGCTGTCCGTCGCAAACTGTTACAAGGCCAACGACCTGCATTGATTTTCTTGTGCAAGGCATATAGGACGGTTAGCACTGAGGCTTTACCGGTGTTGGCAGGTGTTCTTCCGGTCGATCTCGAGGTGCAAAGACGTGCAGCCATGTACTATTCCACACTACAAAACATGGAATGCGATTTTTTGGGCATACGAGACCGCGGTAAAATCATAAGATTGTTTCAACAAATATCCAATGTCTATAACGACCTCTTGGATGAATGGCAGAAACGATGGGACGAATCATCTAAGGGGCGCCACCTCTACCAGTTCTTTCCATCTGTTCGCGAAAGGTTGTCAAGGACATGGCTCGAGGTAGATCACTGTGTCGCTCAATTTCTTACAGGCCACGGTAACTTTAAGAGCAAACTATACTCATTTAAATTAGTCGATTCACCATTTTGTCAATGCTCAACACCCTATTCTAGCTGTGAACAGTCGGCTCATCATATCCTCTGGGAATGTAGTCTTTGGTACAATGAACGTAACATGATGCTAAATAGCTTACAAATGACGTCTGGGGTAGTATATTATGGGGATCTTGTGTCGACTGCGGTGAATTTCCGAGCGTTTAAGCGATTCTGCCATACATACTATAGAAATCAAATATAGCTCACTTAGGACCCATAATATTTTTTATCCGTGGTGCTTCCCGGTTTGAAAAAGGCGTCTGCCTATTTAGACTCCATTTTGTCTCCCGCTTTGCTAAGGAGGAAAGTGGACTTATTATATTTCCAACTCCTCCAGTTTTCTTCTGATTAATTTCGTTGCGGGTTCCAAGACAGTTAAATTTTTCCTGGGACTTCCCGAGTGTCATAACTCGGTGTTTTCGTGGGTCACCGCTGTTGATCCTGGTGTACAGGAGTTACAGTGGTGGGCGTGTGGGCGGGATTAGTCCCATATAAAAAAAAAGTCTATTGAAGTCTTTTAATAAGCAGTTACCAGTCAAAAATAAGCATAGCGAAATTGTAAATTCAAATGTTCTTATTTTCTGATAACCTGAATGAAAATTCTAAACGTATAACAATTATTGACAACTATTGTACCTGCCTTACCTCTGTGTACCTTTCTAGATTTCTAAACCACCTAAATATTGGCTCCTCTTACAGAATGTCTAGGGCATTAAGTCGGCAAGTCTACAATTAAAATCACTACATAGTATAAAACAAAGTCGCTTTCTCTGTCCCTATTTCCCTTTGTGTGCTTCTTTAAAACTACGCAACGGATTTTGATGTTTCTTTAATAGATAGTGAATCAAGAGGAAGGTTTTTATGTATAATAAATGCATAATATAGTATGAAAACTGTTAATTTTCGAGGTTTCTAATGTGATGTAGCAAATAATCACATTTTTTGCGCTTACATTGCAAACGCTGGTTGCACCCTACGAGATAGATCAAAATAATGTACTACAGTATTGTACACCTTAAAAAGATCTACAAAAAAAAAACCGACTTCCAAAAAAACATCCAACGAAAACTCTCTGCCAAAAAAACACTTAAAAGCGTAAAATAAACTGGTTCTTCATAAATTGCATATACCTAATTCTTTATTCATTTAAATAGTAGTATTATAATGTGTGCTAGGTACCTAGAATCTGTTTGAAGTCGGTGCCAAGTGACTATCGCTTAGACTTTTGTAATTGTTCGTTTGTATTCTTTTTGGCTTAGAAGTTCTTCGCTTTTTTTGGAGCGTTCGCTTCTTTTTGGAAGTCGGTTTTTTTTTTTATAAAAAGTTTTTATTTTTCAGTTTTTAGTGCAATCAATCGTAGGTCAGTAGTAAGTTGAACTATTTCATCTAATTTCATCATCAAGAATACAAATTAAGGTCTATACGTACGTGTAATATTAAAATCATCCTCTAATCCTGTTAACTGTTGAAGAGTTTAACCTTCTATCATCAGCTCACCTAAATAATTTGAAAGTATACGACTGAAGGTCTTTAGATACGTATGAAATTGAAAGAATTATCCTCCAACTCCTAACCGTTGAGGAGTTGTACCTTCCATCTTCCATCATCAACTTACCTAAATAATTTGAAAGAATACGACTAAACGTAACATATATACATATGATATTTAAAGTTTTATCCTCTAACTCCTAACCGTTAAGGAGTTGTACCTTACATCATCACCTCATCATCATAAAATGATGACTATCAGACGAAAATACCGGTATACCTTCAGAAAATATACGAAAAACATAGTATGTGCCTATAAAAAACGAGGGTTTCCCTCGATTTCCCTGGGATCCCATCATCAGATCCTGATATGCTGGCAATGGGACCACCTCGGAAGCATACCCTTTCGAATACAAAAAAAAATCAAAATCGGTCCACAACTGACGGAGTAATCGGTGAACATACATAAAAAATACATACAGTGGAACATAGAACCTCCTCCTTTTTGGAAGTCGGTTAAAAAAGTCCGCGACGGTATATGTCTCTCTCTTAGGGATAACCCACAACAACCATTTTTTATTCCTTTCTTTTTAAGAGAAATAACGGCTTATTTACGAAGCGATTTTAAGCAATACAGAATGAATCCTTATAAAATTAAGTAAATTAAATGCATTGTGCATTTAATATAGATCAAAATGGCCCTTTACAGTATCTAAGTTAAATAAATATATTCGAAGATATTACACATTTAAAATGCACGAATTGTCATGTTGGGTCACCATGCTGCATTGTTGCATTGTCTGCACGAGCAATAAATATGGTGACCAACACTCTTGGATTCTGCTTATGTTTTTTTTTTCCACCAGGCAAAGTAGAGTCACTTTAGCATAGTAAAAAAGCAACTTCTTATCATTTTTAGGGTTCCGTACCTAAAGGGTAAAACGGGACCCTATTACTAAGAATTCGCTATCCGTCCTTCTGACACCAGGCTGTATCACATGAACCGAATTTTTCAGAGATGATGTATTTCTGTTGCCGCTATAACAACAGATACTAAAAAACACAATAAAATAAATATTTAAGGGGGTTCCCATACAACAAATGTCTTTTTTTTCCTCGTTTCTGCTCGGTATTGATAACGACAACAGGTAGACGCTTGAAATGTATAGAACTAGTTGTTGCCCGCGGCTCCGCCCGCGTGTATGTCGGTTATCGCGGCAAATAGTAGCCTATGTGTTATTCTGATGTATAAGCTATATTACTGTAAAGTTTCATGCAAATCCGCTCAGTAGATTTTGCGTGAAAGAGTAACAAACATCCATCCATACAAACTTTTGCGTTTATAATATTAGTAGGATGGTAAGGAACCCTTCCTGCTCGAGTCCGACTCGCACTTGGCCGATTTTTATATTGTTAGAATATTCATCTGTAATGTGCAGACAATCCGTTTATATAAAAGTGACCTCGCGAATGTTTCACAGTTACGTCACCGTGCTATTGCTACAAAACCGTACAATTTCCTTTAATCATAGACTAATGAGCTTCGAGCTAATGGCTGTTTTGCAATGAATTGAAAAAATCACGGTCTGACTCGCGCACTTAGGGTTCAGTACAAGCAATAAGTGACTTCACTACAGACCTGGTTTTGTGTTACTCTAGCCAGACAATTGCTCAACGGATCTGGATGGGAGTTAGATAACCTATTTACAAGGTAGTAGAGCCACGCTGATTTCTGCACGGTAGGGCCGGCTCGATCGGGGCGGTACTATCCTCGACAGAAATCATCGTACAATGACAGCACTCGTGCTGTCCTGTTTCGTTGGTGACCGGAGGCCCAATGATGCAGAACCGCCATGGTGTGGGTCACCATGCTGCATTGTTGCATTGCCTGCACGAGCAATGAGTATGGTGACCACCACTCTTGGATTCTGCTTATGCTTTCCATCAGGCAGAGTAGTCATTTTGGCAGGCCCTTACTTTAGTAGGTAGTAGAGCCACGCTGATTTCAGCACGAATGGGCCGGCTCGACCGGAGCGGTATTACCCTCGCACAGAAAATCAACGTAAAATGGCAGCGTTCGTGGTGTCGTGTTTCGTTGGTGAGTGCGAGACCGGAGGCCCAAATAGTCTAGTCAACAAGTTCCATACTTGTTGACTAGACTAAAAGATGCAGCAGCATCACTAGGCCGCCATGGTGTGGGTCGCCATACTGCATTGTCGGCATTTGCAGTGAGAGTATGGTGACCGCCACTCTTGGATTCTGCTTATGCTTTCCATCAGGCAGAGTAGAGTCATTTTGGCGGGCCTATACATTAAATAATATCTGATAGTTTGCATTTTTGATGTACTTACTAGTCTTTACTGAGAGCCAACTAAGCAATATAGTTGTAATAATGGCACAGGCGACAGGCCATGTAAATTTACCTAGTCAAAAGTTTTTACATAGTCGTTAGTTTTTTAAACTTTTTCTTGTTTCCTTTAATATTAACAGATTTTTATTTATATTACAATCGCTGAGTAAGATAGCTATGTGTATAAAGTATAAAACTATTTGTGTGACCTAAAGACCTTAAAAAAAACAGATGTTGCAACCAGACGCCAGAGATGCGTGTAAAAAGCAATATCACAGATAACATCTCTCACACAGCGGCTCATTCAACACAATCATTATTCAGAGAAGCGCATCCTTTAAAAAAAGCTGCATTGTAATCGACGCATGCGCAGGGCCCGACAATAGCCGATTGTTGACGGACTCTGCCGATCGCGTCACGCTTCGGCAGACGCCGCTGACGTCACACTCCGACATTTGGAGCGGAACAATTTAAATATACGGTTTTATAGACAAAAAAGTTTATTGTAATGGTTGTCTCTGGTTCAATGGAGTTTTTATGACTTGTAAATGACTTAAAAATTAGACTCTGCATTAGTACTTAGATACGGTTCTTTTTGCGCTGAAATAATTTTCTGGTGAAAACGATTTATTTATTTATTTAAACTTCGTGGTGGTATTTAGACGGACTGAATTTAGCAGGTGTTGCCAGAAGAAGAATTAGGTACACTCAGATTTTCTTATAATGTGATAGGGGCAGGGCTAGCAGAGGGAACAAGGTGTTACCGCCCTTTGACGCCCCGGGGTCAAGTTTGGGGAAGAGGGTAGTATAAGATAGGTGTTCTAGTAGCCTTACACACAGCTTGACACAACACCAGTTTCCTGTGAGGCCCATATTTGCTGAAACATGACTTGTTTTTTTATTTATTTTTAAAAATTGGAGCTGCCAAAATGACTATTCTGTCTGATGGAAAGCATGAGTAAAACCCGAGAGTGGTGGTCACTATTCTCAATGCGAACGTGGACAATGCAGTATGGTGACCCACACTAAGGCGGCCTAGTGAGATGCTTTTTAACGCACAGCTTAAAGGACCTGGGATCATAGTAGAGATGGGAAACATATTTCTTTCCAAAGACTGAGTTATTAATAAAGTATGTTTTGTTTGTTGCAGTATCGTGCATGCATCCAAGGAGGGTGTCGCACTGATTCATCTCAACACGTCTTATTGAGTGAGTATCATCTATTTACCATCACGATCGTGAGCCAATGCTCAAGATCCTGAAGCTTCCCTACTAGACGCTAGCTGGTATAACTTAAAGCCGGGTCTCCACCGAACAAAAGTTGTAATTTTTTGTGTTGTCAACCCGTGTTGGTGACAAAAGTTTCTGTAATTTCCTTGTGTTGGCAACAAAAATTGTCAACAAATGTTAGCAACCGTGTTTCTGTTTTTGGCGGTAAACGTCAAAAGAATACGCTTGTTGCAGTTTTTTATTGGCTCTGTGGAGACGCTTAGTTCGAATGTTTTTCAAATTGTTGGCGACTCGGTGTAGAATGGAAACAAAAGTTGGCGATTTTTAAAGTGTTGCAAACGGTTGGAAACACTGAAATTGCCAACAATTTTGGTGGAGACGCGCCTTAAGAAACACTTTCAAAAGACCGTTGAAAATGCCTAAGTTGTAAGAAATTGACATGTTGGTCAAGTGTTTAGTGATCCAGACTATTAAGCCAAAGGGCCTGAATTCAATTCCAAGAGATTTCCAACAAACAGTACACACACATTTCTCCGGTCTGAGTATGTATGCATACTCAGATCGGAGGCCCAATGATGCAGAAGCATCTCAATAGGCCGCCAAAGTGTAAGTCACTATTCTCCATTGTTGCATTGTCTACATTCAAGTACATTCGCAGTGAGCATGGTGACCACCACTCTTGGATTCTGCTCATGCTTTCCATCAGGCAGATTTAGAGTCACATGCGCGCAGGCACATCTATATACATTTAATAAATAAATAACATTTTCGAGGTAGTAGAGCCACGCTGATTTCAGCACGAACGGGCAGGCTCGACCGGGGCGGTACTATCCTCGCACAGAAAATCAATGTAAAATGACAGCGATCGTGCTGTCATGTTTCGTTGGCGACCGGATGCCCAATGATGCAGAAGCGTCACTAGACCGCCATGCTGCATTGTTGTATGGTGACCACCACTCTTGGATTCTGCTTATAATTTCCATCAGGCAGAGTAGATTCATTTCGGCAGGGCCACATATATAACAAAAAAAGTTTCAGTTTGTAAATGATTTTTAAAGTTAAAATAAGAACTGATCAAGCGAGCAAAGCCGCTTTTAATAACTAGTCCTTTATAAATCTAGATTAATTATAAATACTGTACCTCATGTGTACACCGATGCACTTGATAGGCACCTCTGTTGCGATGTCACAGAGATTATTCACAGCTGAGCTGGCGAAGAGTAAACAGCAGACGTCACTTCTAATATTATACCACTTGTCGACCGCATTTAGTCACCAGTGCGGGGATTATAGGTTATATGTGTAATGTACTATGAAAATCTATACAAATAAATAAAATTAGAGTGTTTTTGTACTAACAGCTTTCTACGAAATGCATATGTATGTATGTATACACCGTACATACTTATACCAAAATTGACTGCACGTTTGGCCTAGTGGTTTAACGGTCACCACGCCGTTTCCTACTTCACCAAGTGTCGTGGGTTCAAATCCCACGTAGGACAACACTTTGTGTGATCCACAAATTGTTGTTCCGAGTCTGGGTGTTATTTGTGTCCGTTTCATGTATGTTTGTAAAGTCCCCCGCGACACAGGATTTATTCCTAGTGCGGGAGTTGTCTTATTTCGTCTCTCTGTTTGTTCCTGTTAATCTCTGGAAAGGCTGGATCGATTTTGACAGGACACTCACTGGCAGATAGTTGCTGATGTAAGGAGTAACTTAGGCCACTTTTTTAAACTACCTTCGACTCGCGGCCTTTACCTACGGCTGATGTTATACCGCGGGGATCTGCTAGTACCGTATATAACTGGCGCGGTTTTTATTCACCTGATGGTAACCGGCACTCTCTAGAACTTGTCTCGCCAACTATATTCATCAAAAAGTCAAGTGTCAAACCCACTAATTGCTTGTAACAGTCGTCATAACGAGCCATGCAGTGGTTTTATTATACTCTTTGTATAAAAACTACCCTTGTCGGGGAGGGTTAGTCGCGAATAAATGTTATTCCAAACCCCCTCACTTGTGAAAGAGCCTTAACTTGCCTAACTGCCTTTGAGAACATCGTTAGAGCTTTGATGGGAGGGTGGAGTGTCAAAGATTATGTAGAGATAGGCAGCATTTATAGATATTAAGGAATTCTATAAAGAATAGAATAATATCTGCCCCCTCTAGCCAAGTTGCAAGCCCTTTTCTTTCTACAATCGTGAAAGCCTAAATTCTTGTGTGTCATTTGCTTATCTAGGCAAAGTATTAGCCAATGACACACGAGACTTTAAGCGTTAACATTGCAGAAAGATAAACGCTTGCAACTTGGCTAGAGGGGCTGATGTCTATTGGAATCGGAACGCCTTAAGTTCTTACTAGTGCTGATGAAAGAATTGCAGTTCACAATACGTTGGTCGCTGTGGTCGCATAAGGTTTCTTTTCTCGCGCAGGGCGCCTTCTAGCCAGATGGCGAGACGACTTGCGTAAAAGAGAGATAAAAAGCAGTAGACCTATGTTCAGCAGTGGACTGCAAAGCCCTAATGATGATTATGTAGTTCTATGACCATATTTAATACATATAGATAATTCTATTTACAAATAATTAGGGTTTTACGATTCTCATAGAAAAAGTCTAACTACCGATAAAGAAACATAATTTTTTATTTTTGTTTTGACAGACTAGATAGCAATTTCATTTATTGTATTTATTTGTTTTGCAAAGTATGTATAAAAAGTCGGAGATAAATTGCTGACACAAATACCTTAGCTACAAATACGAGTTGTATTTGTGATCCTCCGATAAGCAAATAGGCAGTAAACATACAAATTGTCCCATCTCCGCCGACTGGTCTGTGGTAGACGCCAGTGTGGCGGGATCGATACGTTTTATTACTGCTCGCTGCTATGCGCAGGGTAGGTATGAATTAATTTTGTACACTACGTTTTGTGAAGCGCCTATTTTTGCCAAAAAGAAATATTAAAGAGGAAGCTTTTAATATTATAGAAGGGGAATGAATTTGTTACTTTAATAATAATAAAAAAAGTGGTAGCGTATGCGACTAGATGAAGTTGTGTGTTAAATGTCCAAAAATATTTAATTATGATTTTACGGTAGGTTTTATAATCATATTGGTATGTTTGTTAGTATGACTATCCTGTTGTTCTAGCGGTTAGTGTTTCTAACCACTCAATGGGAATTTATTGCTTCATTCATACTCTGAAAATAATTGTGTAGATGACAAGGTCATTTGATCTGTGTTAGGTGTAATTTAGTCCTAAATAGAATCATCTTCTTAATATATATAAATCTCGCGTCACAATGTTTGTCCTCAATGGACTCCTAAACCACTTAACCGATTATAATAAAATTTGCACACCATGTGCAGTTCGATCCAAATTGAGAGATAGGATAGTTTAAATCTCAAATTATAGTCGCAATTTAAATTTTTGGCTAATTATTATATATAAATATGGCGGTACGAAGTTCGCCGGGTCAGCTAGTAGGTATATATAGAATCCCTAACTTTTTAACCGACTTCAAAAAAGGAGGAGGTTCTCAATGCGACTGTATTTTTTTTATGTTTGTTACCTCATAACTTTCGACTGGGTGAACCGATTTTGATGATTCTTTTTTTATTTGAAAGCTGGTGCTTCCCGTGTGGTTCCATTTAAATTTGGTCCAGATTGAAGTCGTTTTTTTTGTTAAAATTTGTAATTGTTTAAACTATTGTATTATTTTAAATATTTTATCAGTGATTAATTGTGAAAGAAATCAGTCTAGTAATTTTGGAGCTTATTCAATTCAAACAAACAACCAAATGAAAAATGAAATTAGTGTAGATATGTATGGATTTGGAATTGCAAATTAGTAAATTTAAAGTAAGCTTTGGTTTTCTTTATGGAATAGGGGGCCAGCGAGCAGACGTATCACCTGATGGTAAGCGATTACCGCCACGCATGGACACCCGCAACACCTGATGTGTCACAAGTGCGTTGCCGGCCTTCGGAGCATGGGGTGGGGGAAGGGGTTGGGGTATAGGCCTCCGTTAGCTGCACACACTCGGTGAAACACAGCGCAAGCGATGTTTCACACCGGCTTTCTGTGAGGCCGTGGTATCATGCCTTGCATGCCGAAGCGTTGCTCTCCCACGGTAAAAGTCATATTGCAATGTCTTGTAATCATCCATGGTATACGACTGACTAATGAGCAGTAGAGCTGGATAGCTTAAGATTGATATCAGGAACAGTGTTTAAAGTTAACACAATAAATCAAACCTGTCAATAAAACAAGTCATTACCAGAATTAATGCTATCATTAACCGCTCTAATTAACTCGTACAGTACTTCATTGCACAGTTTAATTATCCAACATAAACACGTCCGCTTTCACCGACAGCCGGCCGATGATTGAGAGGTCCTGTTCGAAATTCTAATATTATGCTTCACATTTGTCAAATAGATTGTCTTTGACGACTCCTGCGCACGTGCTAGACACTTCCTTTGTGGGATTCGCAAGAGTTTTAATCATTATTTTTCGATTCAGAAAGGAAATTAACAGTAATATATTATTTTTTATCTGTCGGATGTAAATAACACCATGTCTATATGTGATCGAGGAAGTGTGAACATAAAGACAAGTTATAGCTAGTTAAAAATGATTTATTGAAATGTGGATTTTTTCTTTTGATGTTTTTTTTTTTAATTCGATGTTGGCATTCATTTTTATAGAACTGGTTTTATAGTACTGGCGGTTCTTGGGTTGAAAATTTTCATTTTCCTTACCTGGTTTGCATACTCGTAGAAGTAGGGGAATAATAGATGCTATGCTCCTAGCATATTTAGATCTGTTCTGTAGAAGAATTGCAGCTGTTTAACCGTAATAGCGTGACCCCATACTGCGCAACAGACAGTCTCCAAGCTGCAAGAGCTGGGGTTGGAAGCTCTCCCTCATCCGCCATACTCACCAGAACTTGCACCTACTGACTATTACTTTTTCCAAAATTTAGACAACTTTTTAGTGGGTAAAAAATTTAATTCCCGAGAGGCAGTACAAAATGCCTTTGAAGAGTTTGTTGCCTCCCGTCCAGCTGATTTTTACAAGAAGGGCATCAATAAACTGCCAATGCGTTGGCAAAGATGCGTCGATTGCATGGGTGATTACTTCGAATAACAGAAATAAAAAAGTTTGAAAAAATAAGTACTTTCACTTATTGCATACAAAACGGCAATTTCATAGGTAAAGACCTATTATTAGTAGGCATCGATTCATTGGTCCAGTTCATTTCCAACATGACGTTCACTGACCCAATGGCTATATCTAAATATACGTGATGCAGCCCACGTCCTCTTCACCCAGTCTCGCACGAATACCCACCTCTATATATCCCCCCCCCTTTCCCGCCTTCCTTTGCGTTCCAAATTGACCGCGTCCTGTTGTACGGGGTTTCCTGCACACCTACTGTGCGTTACTATGAAATACGCAGACATACCGACAGTCCACATATTCATAGAGATATTGTTTTGAAATAGTAGTATTTTTCGCGGTTTTCTTTAAGTATTAGCTGCCAAAATTTTTCTTCTCTGTCTGTTGGAAAGTATGAATAAAATTCATCATCCTCAAGGCGAACGTGGACAAGCAATATGGTGACCCACATCATATTATGACGCCTAGTGAGATGCTTTTTCAAGCCCCGCTTATAGGACCCAGGGTTATAGTGGGAGGGAAACACGTGCGCTGGTAGTGAGTTCCAGGTGTTGACTGCTCGGCAAAGGAAGGAACAACCGGAACGTTGAGCTCGAGAATGTATGTCTACACCTCTAAAGCGTTAGTTGTATCTTTTGAATCAGAAATTGTTTATTCCATTTGTTTTAATTTTGTTTTCGCGCCAGTATCAAGCACAGAACCCACGTACCGGCCGCACAGTGACCGAACGACTCTATGACATAATCCGCGCGGTGTGCTCACCTCGTGTCACTGATGTCATGAGCGAATTAATGTCAATGTCGCTTTAACTGAGCGTAGGGTGTGGTCTCAGTGTCAGCGTGAGCCGTCCGGCTGCGAACTGTGTAACTGTATTTAAATGATAAAAGAAATCTTTTGAGTTAATATTAGAAACCATACATATTAAATGCATACATCCCCGACAGTCACACATCTCTCAATCGATTATATGTCTACCGCGTTGCTCTAAGGGGGTAGGTATTATCTACACTATTATATAAAGAGGTCAAGTTTGTGCGTTTGTGACGTTGTAGGTAATCTCTGGAACCGATTTTGAAAATTATTTTACTTACCAATAGAAGGCTACGTTATTTGTGAGTGACATAGGATATATAATAATCCGAAAAGTGGAAAGACTATTTCGTGGTAGCCGGATTTGCATATAAAATTGTGCCGGATTTGTGTAAAATAATTTTCGGAGTGACCCCACGGCCACGGCTACAAAATTGACATTTTAACAGCTGATTATTTTTATATCCACTAAGGTAGAATATTTAAGAACTTCATCTCTAAGCGGTAAAATAAGGAATTTCAGTTGTATAGTTGTTCATTTTCAAAGTAAAAACTCGTAATAAGAAATCATCCTATGAGGTAGGCCCGGTCCAATTGCACATCACTTGGTTCGATCCTCGGCTTCTCGCATCCAGAATTGGAAGGAATTGAAGAGGCCTATGTCCAGAACTGGACTGGACTTTTTTTTGTGAATAGATACATATTATACATAGAAAACACTAAAACTCCGAAAGAAATATTTCCAGATCATACAAACATTTGGTCCGACCCAGGAATCGAACCCGAGACCTCAAGCACAGCAGTCGCATACGCTACCACTTGCGCCACCGAGGCAGATAGACTGATGATATTGATGGGAGATAGTTATTATTTGCATAATCCCCGCTATCACTGTGAGCATACTACTTGTAGTAATTAATCAACATATTTATAGATAACCCGCCTCGAGTACAACAAGGGCCGTATCTACTTTGTTTATTACTCGTATGTACATCTGTATCACATAAACATACATATTTACAAGTGTTTTGTGTTAAATAAGACAGATATTGGGTCGGTAACCGATTGTACCCGTAACCATGCTTTTTTTAACCGTCTATCTGCGTCAGAAGAGTTATATGTTTTTTTGCCGTATGTTTCTTTGACTTTATTGAATTGTCGTTAGATTCGTCTGGGTACATCTATACTTGTCTATACTTATTATATAAAGAGGTAAAGTTTGTGCGTTTGTGACGTTGTAGGAGGTAATCTGTGGATCTAATGAACCGTTTTTGAAAATTATTTTACCAATAAAAGGCTACGTTATTTGTGAGTGACATAGGATATATGTAATAACCCGAAAAGTGGAAAGTCTAATTCGTGGTAGCCGTATTTGCAAAGTAAGTTGGAGAAAAAAATGTTTACCGCCCAACGAAGTGGGCACGGGTCAGCTAGTGAAATTATAAAATTGAAACCTACATTGAACTCCGCTAATCCCCCAACTAACAAAATAGATATCTAACAGCTGTATTCGGTGTACCTGTCTTCACCCTAATCGAGCCGGTTAATTTGTGCACATTTATCTCATATCATGGGTATTTTTTATGTATGGTCCTGCCAAAATGACTCTACTCTGCAGAAAATGCAACAATCTAGCATGGTGACCCACACTATGGCGGCCTAGTGATGCTTCTGCATCATTGGGCCTCCGGTCTCGCACTCACCAACGAAACACGGTAGCATGAATGCTGTCATTTTCGTAGATCGTCTGTGCAAGGGTAGTACAGCACCGGTCGAACCGGCCCGTTGGTGTTGAAATTAGCGTGGCTCTACTATGTATTTTTATTTTTTAAACCACCCCTTTCGTGGTATGCGGGGGATTTCCGCACAGATATGTGCGCAAATCCCCCGCGACTAAGTGGTATACTTAGTCGAACTTGAACTGACCAAAATCCGCTCACCGTCTTAAGGTACTAGTAGTTATGGAACCAGGTATACCCTGGAAAGGATATCCCTGGAACCTCGGCGTTCCTAGGGCTCTCTACTGCTTGCAGATAACCCCATCTTAAAGGCGAACTTTGACGAATTCAGGGCGCGCGTGCTCCGTAGCGCTTCGCGCTTTCTACCCGGCCTGCTTCTGCTATGATGACAGGTGGCCTCACCTGTCACACCCAGGCTTGCGCCTATGGAGGGCGGAGATAGTTCTGCGACCTCCGACCTAAAAAAAATATTCCAATGTTTTATTTAAATGTACATAAATGATAGCCTAAACACAAGTTTGTAAACATATGTGAATATCTAAATCCCCACAGCTCGAGCCTGCATCTGTTATCCATTCAAGATATTTCATATTATGATCAAAAACTACGTTTTTGCTTTAAAGTGGAAAGTAAAAAATACTCGTATATCTAATTAGGAGACCATAAATTAGCACTAAAGAGAGTTAAAATATTGTTTAGTTGTACAGTGCAGTGGGTTTAAATAACTAATTCATGAAGTATATATAGAAGTATTTCATTCATTGAATTAAAAATCAACTTTTTTAAATAAGATTCTTTAGAAAAATAATATGCCTCATAACTACAAAAAAAATATTTAGAGAAATTAATTGTAAATCTTTTTAAATACACAGCCTGTGTTATTCAAATCTAATTTAAGAAATTAAAATGGAAAGTAATGAAATTAATATGTACAATATTTACATACTAGCGTCAAATAATTCCTCCACATCATCGCCCACTTGTAACGTTTCCAAAAGACTGGCAGCATTCAAATGATTGATACTTGACACTTTAAAAATAATAATCTTAATAGCTTAGGTGGCAGTCACGCTGATTTCAGCCTGAACAGGTCGGCTCGACCGGAGCCGTACTAACCTCTTACAGAAGACCAATTTAAAGTGACAGCATTCGTGCTGTCGTGTTTCGTTGGTGAGTGCTAGACCGGAGGCCCAATGATGCAGAAGCATCTCAATAGGCCGCCATGGTGTGGGTCACCATGCTGCATTGTTGCATTGTCTGTGTCCGACTCTCTGAATGTCATCTTTGGATATTAAAATTAATTAAATACAAAGTACTGGCTAAACGCGCATCAGTGAGTATGTAGATATCTATTCATGTTATTACGTCACGCAAGCATGTCTATGACGGCTTACACGTATTTACTTCCCATGCAAACCTGTCTATAAAAGACTACCGTGGGAGAGCCACGCTTCGGCATGAATGGGCCGGCTCGACCGGAGTGATACCACGGCCTCACAGAAAACCGGTGTGAAATAGTGCTTGCGCTGTATTTCACCGTGTGAGTGAGGATACCGGAGGCTCATACCCCACCCATCCCCCTATCTCCCCCACCTCCTCCACCTATCTCCCCCCCCCATCCCACAAAGGCCGGCAACGCACTTGTGACGCTTCTGGTGTTGCAGGTGTCCATCGGCGGCGGTAATCGCTTACCATCAGGCGATACGTCTGCTCGTTTGCCCGTCTATTCCATAAAAAAAAAAAAACTAGCTTTTACACGCGGCTTCTCTCACGCACACTTTCACCCCCTGATTCTTACCCCTTAGGGGTGGAATTTTAAAAATTCCTTTCTTAGTGCTCACTTACGTTATAATAGGTCTTTACGTATGAAATTGCCGTTTTGTATGCAATAAGTGAAAGTACTTATTTTTTCAAACTTTTTTTATTTCTGTTATTCGAAGTAATCACCCATGCAATCGACGCATCTTTGCCAACGCATTGGCAGTTTATTGATGCCCTTCTTGTAAAAATCAGCTGGACGGGAGGCAACAAACTCTTTAAAGGCATTTTGTACTGCCTCTCGGGGATTGAATTTTTTACCCACTAAAAAGTTGACTAAATTTTGGAAAAAGTAATAGTTGGTAGGTGCAAGGTCTGGTGAGTATGGCGGATGAGGGAGAGCTTCCAACCCCAGCTCTTGCAGCTTGGAGACTGTCTGTTGCTCAGTATGGGGTCGCGCGTTGTCCTGATGGAGCAGTGGGACGACCGATTGACCAAAGCTGGTTGCAGAATTGCAAGCTTCTCCATAATTCTCTTCAGTTCTTCACAGTACACATCTGCATTAATGCTCATGCCGTTTTGTAAAAAGCTGTGGTGAATCACACCCGCATTAGACCACCAAACAGTGACCATCACCTTTTTAGGGGTCATTTTTGGTTTAGGGCATTGCTTTGGTGCTGAACCAGGGTCTAACCAACTTGCTGAGCGCTTTCGATTGTCGAACAGAATCCATTTTTCGTCACACGTAACAATTCGTTTCAAAATTCCTTCATTTCTTTGCCTGTTGAGCAGTGCAAGGCGAGTCTCGACCGTACTTTGCGCTGGCGATCGTCGTGGGGCACCTATCTATCAAGCTTTTTTACCTTGCCAATTTGTCGCAAATGGATCAATATTGTTTTGATGCTTACATTAAAAGCTACTGCTAGCTCAGCTGTAGATTGAGTTTCGTCAGCTTCCACAATCGCCTTTAATTCATTATTGTTAACCAAAGTCTCCGGACGACCACGAGCTTCATTTTTTAAGTCAAAATTTCCAGAACGGAACCGGGAAAACCAATAACGGATTGTGCGTTCGTTTGTACAGTTCTCTCCGTAAACGTTTTTGATGTTACGTGCCGTTTGTGTCGCGTTGGTACCACGACGGAACTCATATTCCATAATTACACGAATTTTTAAAGTATCCATTATGACGAAAAATTTTCAAATGTAATGAAAATACAACGCTAATCAAAAAACAAAAGACTGAGTTTGTAAATAGAATGTCATGGTTTTAAAACAAAATTAATTTGAATTTAGAATACAGAGCCATTACAAACTTTTTTTTATTTGAAATGACCAGTACTGAAGAACGGCAATTTCATAGGTAAAGACCTAATATAAAGAACCTACATGCAAAATTTCAGGATTCTAGCTTCAGCGGTTTGGTATGTGCGTTGATCTCTGGGTATGTCAGTCACCTTCCTCTTTTTACCCGACTACGGCAAAGCCAAAGGAGGGTTATATATATATATAGATAGATTTAACTTCAAAAAGTTGCTATTTTCAAAACTTTGTGTGTTTATCATGTCTGTGTCCCACATACACATTACACACGCTCTTACGTATTATAAGAGACTTAAAACTACCAGATACATGTAAAACAGTATGAGACTAAACAGGAAATGAATTTAAGACGGGACTATGGCGGGATGTTCACGTAAAGTGGGTCAGACGTGACGGCAGTGGGGCGAACACGATGTAAAACCATAACGGTGAGAGAATTGTTATTTTTAAACATGGTGCTGACCGTACAGCAAGTCTTGGGCGAAGGTTGGCGCATGCTATCATGGTATATTTTCTTTTAGGACCAAATGAGGTTAATTCTCGAAAATTCAATACTGACTGCTGATTTATTCTCAATCTCACAAAAGTCGACTGCATGGATGGCGTAGCAGCTTAAGCGGTTACCATACCGTTGTCTACTCCTCTAAGTGTTGGGGGTTCTAAGTTTCAAATCCCCCATGGGACAACAGTTGTGTGATCCACAAATTGTGATTCTGAGTCTGGGTATTCTTTGCGTCCGTTTGTCAAGTTTCACTCGACACTGGATTTATTAGGTGTTTTGTCTGTTTGTTTGTCCCTTAATCATAACAGGAACAAGAAAAAAAAACATTACATTTTCTTTTGGCTTCGCCATAATAATGTTCTCAATGCCGATAACGGCCACGGCAGCCAGTCTCAACGGAGACCAGCCAACTACGCAGGATATATTATAGTGCACAAGTGTGTGCGCAAACACAGGTGCACTCTCTGTTCCCTCTCTCTCATAATCCGATGGGGCGCTTGACCTACACGACCGGGGAGAGATCAGGCGCAGGACCGACAGCTTTACGTGCTCTCCGAGGCGCGGGGGTTCAGCTTCCAACTTCCAAACTCTGAGCTGTTATTAAGTATTTCTATAATCGGAAAAACTCAATAACACTTTTGGCCCGACCCGAGGTTCGAAACCGAGACCTCTTTAGGAGGCAGTTATGGAGGTAATGAATGAAGAATTGCATATGTCATGTATAGCACACATGATCATCATGTTAGTTTGCCACCTATACCTCAAAAATACACGTGAATAATTCCAGTGGCCTTACCATTGTATTGCACTGGAGTATGTAACAAATCTGTGTCGGTTACAGTGTAATGATTCAGCTAATAGGCGCCAAGGCCTGTTTACGAACGGATGGGGCCTCGTACGGTAACAGCGCTGGTGATTCATTGTTAACTGAAATCTACATTACGTAACGTAAATATTTTATATGATTGACTGTTGGTCTAGTGGCTAGCGGGTCCTGACTGCTAGGCTTGGGGGATGTGGGTTCGAGTCCCAACGGGAATTAATATTTAGCGATGAGCACGAATATATATGTCATGTATTCTTGTATGTTGTATTTATAGATATATTCAAATTATTTCTTGTTTGCCTTATAAAATCTTAACTAGAATGTAGTGTACCTTCTCATTCATACTCACATTACCTACATAAGACTAGTGGAGAATGCCTAAGCAAGTTCGAGATTGTACATCTAGTGTACAACGTTATTAAATAAATCGTATATTAAGCAATAGTTAATATACGATTAGAGTAGTAGCGTCTGCTCTGCGCCTGTTGTACTGAAGTCTCGGGTTTGATTCCCGGGTCGGACCTAACGTTTGTATGATCTGCAAAAAAATTAGTTTCTATGCAAAGTATTTACAACAATTATATTTTGATGCTGGATAGCGTGGTGTGCATGGTGCTAAAATATTATAAACAATAAAAAAAATGTCTCTGTGTACGATTTACCTATATTGTATGTATTTATACCAAACAAATATGGTTTATATGTTTATCGGCATTCTGGCATAATTACAGGGTCTGCCTGTGTGAAGTTATTATTTAATCTTAGACAAAGTACGAGTATTAGCCAAGGACACACGAGAATTTAGGCGTCAGCGATTGCAGAAGAAGAACGCTTGCAACTTGGCTAGGGAGGCAAGTTATATTACCGCAGGTGCACGTAGAAAAAACACCAGATTTCGATTTCAACACTTGCAACACTACGATCTCTAAGAACGAACGCCCTTTACGCAATCGTAAACTATTATTTCAAAATTACAATGAACTCCATATTTCACATTTTATTACATCAAACTAATTTAGAAGTCTACCACAAAGTATAAAAATGAAAGCTTATAATATTTGTTGTCCAAAATGGGAGCAAGACGAGGTTTGCACAAGACAAAGGAGATGATGTTATGTACTGGTTCTCACACTGTTGCAGTGGCTGTGAGGCTGTATAAGGTACAAGTGAATGGCGGAATGGATTTGTCCACTTATATGATCTCTTATCTGACATGAAGGTATGGTAAAGGTGTGATTTGCCCTCTGTAATATTAGGCACACAGAAAGAATAGTTTAACACCGGAGTTCTCTCGGTCATCGGTGTACACAGCATGGCTCTCACTGACTACTCTATTCTCAATTTCTTTTGTGACAGGCCTTCTGCTGCACTGCCTTCTTTACAGTGAAGATATTCAAGTGTATTAGTTTATAGACACCGCCCGCGTGAATGTCGGATATCGCGCTAATCATGTTTCGAGTTATTATATAGCCACACACAGATGATGTGGCTTTTTAATCGTAAAATGATTTTAATGATCGGTTCAGTAGATCCTGAGATTACTCTCTACAGCCTCACAAACTTCATCTCTTTATAATATTAGTATAGATAACTTAAGTTCACTACGATTAAGTTAATAACTTGCGCCAATCTGTTATTGCGAAATAATACACAACGACTAGGTATGAGATGCTATAATAATATTAAAATTGTATTGCTGGGGAACATAATTATAGAATAAGCTTCCTTTGCTGCTCTGTTATGGCTATTGTATTTTTTACCCGACTGCGAAAGGAGGGTTATGTTTTTAGAGTATATGTATGTATATTTCTTTGGCACGCCCTAGAGCCTAAACGGCTTGTCGTATTTTTATGCGAGTGGTGTTAATAGATTCGTCTTAGTCGTGGGAGTGACACTGGGTACATCAAAATTAAAAAAAATAAGGATTTTTGGCGCCATAAAGTAATATATTTTTTTTTTTCAAAATTCATCGAATGTGGTATCAAAAGTCCAGCACCGTCGGAGTTAATTGACGATCCCTTTCGGGCCCGAAGTTAGCAATCTCCAATGTTAGCTCTATGATTTGAGATGCAAGGGATACCAGTTTGGCAAATCTTACATATTAGCTGACCCATGCAACCTCGTCTGACGCCTCCTAATGCCCGTAGCTTGATGTTGCGTGAGAAAATGTTTTGCCCTGCCAAAATTACTCTACTCTCCCTGATGGAAAGCATAAGCAGAATCCAAGAGTGGTGGTCACCATACTTATTGCTCGTGCAGACAATGCAACAATGCAGCATGGTGACCCACACCATGGCGGCCTAGTAATACTTCTGCATCATTGGGTCTCTGGTCTTGCACTCACCAACGAAACACGACAGCACGAACGCTGTCAGAATTCTTATGTTATTTTTTTGTAAATACATACATATATATACTACACTAGCTGACCCACGCAACGTCGTTTGCGTCTCCTATTGCCCTGCTCGTAGCGTGATAATTTTCCCCCGTTTTTGAAACATTCTTCATTGGTGCTACGCTCCTATTGGTCTTAGCGTGATGATATACCTATACCTATAGCCTTCCTCGATTAATGGGCTAAAACACTGAAATATTTTTTTAAATTGGACCAGTAGTTCCTGAGATTAGCGCGTTCAAACAAACAAACTCTTCAGCTTTATATATTAGTATAGATGTATTTATTATACTCTTCTAAGATCTTGTACTCATTTATTCAACAACACATTTATTTGGATAAAGATTAAAGGTATTATGTTGATAAAACTCTTTGGCAAATAACTCATTATAAGGTACCATCTCTTAGCGTTTTATACTTGTGATAACTTCTAAACGAAATGTCCGATTGGGACGAAACAAAAAGTATTTTACTTCTACATAAATACCCTTGATAACATAATGCGTAATTTGGATAAGGATTATTATTACGATACATATTAAACGTAGTTTCTCTCTTCAGACTATTTAATATTTTTTTGAGCACAAAAGCGGTTATTGTGACTAAACCATGATAGTTAGATATATGCTCTCGCGGACTTTTTTGTAGATCTTAATGGGACCTACAAACCCGTAATACATTATTTTGTTCTATTGTCAATAGTTATTGCAGCGCACGCAAAAATAAGTTTTCGATTTTACACCTTGGGTTACGAAATATCAATTTTCTTACGGATCCCTAATTTTTTTGAAAATAAAATATAGCCTATAGCCCTCCTCGATAAATTGACTATCCAACATTGAAATAATTTTTCAAATCGGACCAGTGGTTCCTGAGATTAGCGCGTTCAAACAAACAAACAAACTCTGCAGCTTTATAATATTAGTATAGTTAGAGGTAGTACCGCCCCGGTCGATCTGGCCTAACAGTGCTGAAATCAGCGTGGCTCTACTACCTTTAAATGTTTGCCCTTAAAAGGTTATAGTAAACCAACCTTAACAGTTAGTCATACCTATATTGTCGGGGAATTTTTAGAACTTAATGGAGAACTTTTTTCATATTTTTCTTGCGATATATAACCGTTTACGCAGTGATAGGTAGATAGATAGATTATTATAGGTTAGTTAGAAAATTGGTTCACAGATGCAAGTATACACATAGAATGCGTTACAAAACTATTTATTTTGAGACATATCTTGAGTCTCATGTCTGTCCGTCTGTTCTTAAATTAAAAAGGTTTGGTTGGTGGTTTATCCAGTATAAACCACCAACCAAAACTTTTTATAATTTCATTTACCTAGATCTCATTTACATTGCTTAAAATGATCACGAAAGAGCTTAGCTCGTAAGTTGTGATAGCCAAAATGAGCTTGAATATAAACTAATATAAAGTTACATTAATGGTAAAAATCAATTATTTATACAAAGTGTATCCTTGCCCACTAACCCAGCTATTTTTACAACACGTATAACGTAAATATTTACATATCAAACACAACACATTGGCAATTGTATGCGCGCGCGCACTGTCGTCGCGTCGTGGCGCATTCGTTAGCGTGTCGATGATTTAACTGTGTGTGACCGGAATATGAGATCTTATTATAACATATTAACATGTCATTACATCTTTAAATAGATGCAGTAGACTTAGAAAACATTCTTATAGATGTTCTAAAAAAACCTAGAAATATTTTTAGATGTGTAACGCTTTTGTTTTCGCTATTTGCAACTTGTAGAATTTTTTTTCGTTAAATGGGACGGAAGTATGTTAAGTGAATATCCATTTAACAAATGTTATGTATTTTTTACAAGATTTTAACCTTACAACTGCCAGCAAAAGTCCCAACCAGATTTATACAAATACAGTACAAAATCAATCAATAAATATTTCGGATATTGACACACAACGCCATCTAGCCTTAAACAAAACGGAGCTTGTATATTAATTATTATTTATTTGTTTTGGTCATTTTCGTAACTTGGAAGAACAATTTTTGAATCACGCAAAGTGAGGTCACATGTGAACATCGAATCCTCAGCGCTGTAGAAGGTAGGTGCCCAATTAAACCACTGCACCATTCGTACACTACATTAGCTACTTCCAAATATCCATATTCCACAATAGCTGATGGTGGCTACATGTCGTAAACCTATTTACAATACTATTGAAGCGTAATGTGTTATTTATATCTCAATATTAACGATCGTACATCATCAGCGCACATTGGAGCAAAACGTGCCACTATGGGAGCTTCCGAGAGTTTATTATCCACTACATCTTATGGGGTTTTGTACGGAAGCCGAGATACGCCTATGGGATTCTCTGAACATACAATTTCATTATATTTCCTTTGTTTGCCTCGCCATTTGCTATTCATTTTTTTTTTTTTTTATGTATGGCCCGCCATAATGACTCTACTCTGCCTGATGGAAAGCATAAGCAGAATCCAAGAGTGGTGGTCACCATACTCACTGCGAATGCAGACAATGCAGTATGGCGACCCACACCATTTGGTCCCGGCTTTGCCAATCTCACGACTCATATTTTTGTTTCTTCAGTTTTAAGGGCTATTCAGATCATGATTAAAGTTGTTTCCATGTTTATTTTTCCCTGCCCTTCGTAGGAATATATTATCTATATATATAAAAGCGAAATACCACTCACTTATTAATCACGAAATCTCAGAAACTATATCACCTACAAACTTGAAATTTTGCAGGTAGGTTCCTTATAGGGTGTAGACATCCGCTAAGTACGGATTTAACAAAACTACACCCCTAAGGGGGTAAAACGGGGGTTGGACGTTTGTATGAAAGTACTATGTTTTTGAAGTAAGAGACTTGAAATTTAAAATGTATGCTTTATAGATGGTGTGGAGGTGTACTAATAATGTATCTTTAGAAATCAACCCCCTTTTGGGGTTAAAACGGAGGGTGGTAGTTTAGACGCAAACGAGGTTGCTTGGGTCAGCTAGTCTGGATAAATGAACTCCGAAACTATCTAACCGACTTTCACGCTTTTTTTAAATGTTTGTTTTGCTGGCGCGCCTAAGATGCTATACTTATTATCACGCTTAGACCATAGACGCAGACTTGCGTGGGTCAGCTTATCTATCTATCTATATTCTATATAATCTTGTATATAAAAATCAATTGCTGTTCGTTTATCTCGCTAAAACTCGAGAACAGCGGGGCCGATTTAGCTGATTTTGGATTTGAAATGTTTGGCATAGTCCAGGGAAGGTTTAAACGGTGAAAAGATAAAAATAACTTGAAAATCCAAATGTCACGCGTACGGAATAGCGGGCACAGCTAGTTATGGATATAAAAAGGAATCGCCGAAATGTATGTACGCGCATAACTTCCGATCGGCTGCACCAAATTAAATAATTCTTTTATTTATGTCTTCGTTTTTGTTAGGACAAGGTTTGTGTACAAGAAAAATTAAAAGATAACGCGAAAAGTATTTTGACGTGACAACGTCTTATAATTCGATCGAGCCGGCTGCACGCACTCATGCGGCGTTGCCTCGCTCTGAGGCGTTCCATTTAAGGCTTTGAGATAGATGCGGCGCCATCATTTCATCAATGTGTCGTTATGACATTGTCACGTTAAACTATCGTTCGTAAATAGACTTTACAGACAACCATTTTTTTTTGTCCGCGACTGTCCACTGCCTATGGGAAGCTGAGACACATATGTAAATATGGCGGTACGAAGTTCGCCGGGTCAGTTAGTAACTGATAAAGTATAAATTAGCTTCTTATTTACACAAGACTGACATAACGTTAGAATACATTGCTCTATCTATTTAACATACGTATTTGAATAGAAATAGTCTAACATATTTTAAAACCTGCCACTAGGACTGTGATAAAACGACATTATTATTTTAGTAATAGTGTTATTATGAATCACCTCGGCCGTGCGGACACTCACTGCTCTGAGTCATGGTGGAACTTCACACTCGACGATTTGTAGGGAAAGTTACATTGCTAATGAAACAAACCAATTTAAAGAGAAAAAGAATCAAGTAAGGAGTATTAAAAAAAAACCGTCTGCGTCAGTATCTAACATCTTTATTAAATTCATTTAAGAACTGCAAAGTTTTCTTTTTATTTTGTCACTCTCACGACTAAGACGAATCTATTGACACCACTCACATAAAAATACGACAAGCCGTTTAGGCTCTAGGGCGTGCCAAAGAAATATACATACACACCTCGAAAAATATAACCCTCCTTCTTTCGCAGTCGGGTAAAAACGTGACTGATCGCTCCCACATGCTCACAGTCGTGGTGATCGAGAAGGCAGTCGGGAAAGGCAGTTTCGAGAAAAGAAACCGCAAGTTTTTCGAACCGTACTTACTGGTTTTTATCTTAATATCTTAATTTACGTACACGTATGAAACCTAGATAGCAAGAAGCTCGTTCCACGTACATATCAAATTAGCAATAAATAAATATGGGCCCATTTGACTTACTGTATAGGCCCGTATTCACTTTGCTTAGTGCGAGTGCAGGTGCATAGTGCGGGTGATCGGTGATTGGTGGAAAGTACGTGTGGACCGCGAATTCGCCATCCACGCGTATTTTCTACCAATCATTGATCACCTCACTTCACACCTGCACTCGCACTATACAAAGTGAATACAGGCCTTATATCAATAAATCATTCCAAGTCATTTTATAGATACGTCATGCTGCCGTCGTATACTGTACCTATTTGTAACCCAGCTACTAATAACTAGCCGTATTTATTCCGTCAAATAAAATACAATTTATTCACACAATTCCGAGGCTAGCGTGCTTGTCGGTTATACGGCAAGGCGTGACCCGGAAACCACCCTCCTGTGGGTGTGGGGGTGTAATACAGTCACACGTCAATCCGAGGCGTGTCCGTAGTAACTGAGCGAGTTGTATTACGTCACTTGATATGTATGGAGTCGCTATAGGAGGTACATAACTGACTATTGTTGACACCTTAGGTACCAATGTTTGACTGCACGGTTAGCCTAGTGGCCGGTCTTAAGTGGTGTGAATTCAAATCCCCTTACGGGACAACACTTTGTGTGAGACACAAATTTTTGTTCTGAGTCTAGGTGTTCTTAGTAGTCATCACACAAAGATTTGATTTGGGTTGGAACCAAACCCACGGCTTCAGGCTTATCAGTCAGAATCACTAACCGCTAGACCAATAGGCCCCTTTAATATAACCTATTTCAAAATAAGGACGAAGTTGTCAAATCGATAGTAGTTTTTTTGTGTTTACTTCTCAAAGACTGTCGTTTTAGAATTCATTTTGATCATTCTGTTTATATTTTAATGTTGTCAAATCTATATATATAAAAGCGAAATACCACTCGCTTATTAATCACGAAATCTCAGAAACTATAACACCTACAAACTTGAAATTTAGCAGGTACGTTCCTTATAGGGTGTAGACATCCGCTAAGAACGGATTTTACTAAACTCCACCCCTAAGGGGGTAAATCAGGGGATGAAAGACTGCGTGAGCGAAGCTGCGTGCAAAAGGTATTAAATAATATAGTTTAGTAGGAAATCTAGGTGACATTGAAGTCGGTGATGGGTTTATGTTTGCTTTCGAGATGACGTACTCCCGACGCTGATACTGTTGAGTTGAGATGTCCATGGGCAGCGATAGTCACTTGCCATCATGTGTCTGCTTGTTTGCCACCTTATTATAAAAACAACAAAATTAAGCAATCTTTTTTGTACAGAGTTGTGGTTAGATTTAAACATTTTGATCAACTATAAACCTTTTAGCAACAACATTTTGATTTCTAAATATTTCAATTCATATTTTCGCCAACACGCAGGTATGACGCAGTCGCAACCACCCACGCCCTCGCTGCGGTTTACATATCGACATTACCAATTTAGCACTTTATAGTACCGCTTATGAACTTTATTATACTTGTAGCAAATAATCATCAATATCATAACAAGCCAACTAGTCCACTGCTTGGCGGAGGCTTCTTCATAAAATGGAGAGAGAGGGATACTATACCACGCTCGACAGACATGTCGGTGCAGGATTTGCTTCAAGAACTTCTCTTTGTGATGTTATCCTGCATAGTTTTCTCCCTTAGTCGGCGCTTACGACAACTGCAGGAAGAGTGGAAACATATGTATATGACCAGGAAATCATCACCTTCCTAGCCTTTATTATTCCCAAGATTTGGGGTCGGCTACTAGTTCAACCAGTTTTACCTGAATATCAGTTTTTACACGGAGCGACTGGCATCGGACCTCCGCAACCCTGTGGGTCAACTGAATTCGAAGGTTGAACTACACACATCAAAAGTGTCTAGGGATCAAGCATTTTTATGCGGATTTCTTGAGATTGAGATGTGGCTTTGGCCCTGGCCTGCTCAGTCGCCAGACTTGAACCCGATTGAGCATGCATGGGATATGCTACAGAGAAGAGCTCTGCCGAATATGGAGGGTATCCAGTCGCAAGAAGACCTTTTTTTGTTGTTGCAACGAACATGGGCGGCCATTCCACAGCGTGATTTGGATGAACTCATTTTGAGTATGCCAAACCGATTCTTGTGTTGTTAGTGTTCGCGGTAGAAACACGGATTATTAATTGTTTAAGTTACCTAATAAAATTTTAAAGAAAACTGTTATTTCAGTCTTTTTTTCGAACTTTAATGTTAGTGGTTCAAATGTCAAAAATCCCTTTATTAGGAAAATGGCAAATTTCTTTATTAATGCAAAGGTGACTTGGTTTATCGTTACTGTGACAAACGAAAACACTTTATTTGATGAATCCTTAAAGAAAATTTTAATTAATATCAATCAGGAGAAAAGTTATTGCAAAAATATATGTTGATCCCTAGACACATATGTTGATCCCTAGACACTTTTGATGTGTGTAGTTGTCAGTATATTTGAGGGCACTGACTTTTCAATAACGATTGCCATAGATATTCATGACAACCGGGACCGACGGCTAAACGTGCTCTCCGAGGCACGGACGGGAATCACCGCCATCTTTCGTACTCCGGGTTGCTATTAAGAATTTCTTGTAAGAAAAACCCAACAGCAGTCCGACACGGGAATCGGAAACGAGACCTCTTGATCTGCAGTAGCTTACGCTGACCACTAGACCAACGAGGCAGTTAGATTGGATATGACCAGGAAATGCGCTTCATAAAATCCTAGTTTCATCCATGCGTAATAAAAGCATTAGCTTAATCAAATATAAAAATCACGCCCTGAGGTGCGCAGCAGTTAACATTTGGACATCTTGCACACAACGTCATCTAGTCCCAAGCTAAGCAGAGCTTGTGTTATGGGTACTAGACAACTAATACAAATACATATATACTTTTTTTTCTGTAAATACGTACATATCATACATAGAAAACACCCAAACTCCGAAACAAATATTTGCTGAAACTGTCCGGAACGGCTAAATTATTTCTTTTAACATTGCAAATGAGTTCTCAGTACCACAAATGGTATGTGAGGTCATCCTGTACCGTATTTATTCAAACACTGCCTACTCGTGTCGATGACCCAAACTGACCTACTTCCGTGGTCATGAGGAGTTGGGGTGGACACAACACTCAGCACCGTAAAAATCTGCGAGGTGACCGTTTTAACCACTGCACCATCCATGCGGTTCCACTTACATGATAGGGGAAAGCCTCTCGCCGCTAACTTCCGCCGGTAACAAGTTAGATCTTTCCATGGGTATCAGTGTTCTAAAATAATTTGTTTCATATATCTTGTATAACTACTTTTATGTTCATGTACAATAGAAAACGAAAAGACTATGGGACAAAAGAGACACTTTGCACCTATGCTAAATAATATTTAATTAATATTTTTAGACATCTAACACAACGTCAACTAGTCCCAAACTAAGCAGAGCTTTTACTATGACTGTAGAGACTGTAGACAACTGATATAAATACACTAGCTGACCCGGGCCCAATTCGTCGGCAATGTGATAAATGAAGAACCGCTCGACCGATTTTGTGCAAACTTCACATGAACCGTCTGCTAAATAGTCCGAACAAAGCCTAAACGTTTGGTTTGGATAGATGAGCCCGTTCTTGAGTTATAAAATTACAACTAAAATTGATATACTCGTACCTACCTACCTATACTTTCACACTAAACATAAATACCTACCACTTATCTCTGTTTCTTACATGAATATTCCATCTTTCCATTATACTTTTTATTTCTTTTTTTTTAAAGACAACGCCCACATTAGGAATATACATCCTGTGTCGCGGGGGACTTTACAAACATACATGAAAGGGACACAAAGAACACCCAGACTCAGAACAACAATTTGTGAATTACACAAAGTGTTGTTCCATGCGGGATTTGAGTCCTCAACACTTGGCGCAGTAGAGAACGGCGTGGCGACAGCTTAAACCACTAGGCCAACCGAGCAGTCAAACAGTCAGTCAATACAAGCTTTCACTCGCGGCTTGGTCCATTAGTATATCTGATATCGCCATAAAAGAAAAAGTATGTCATTCTAATGTATTTTTTATTATTTTTTATTATAAACTTTATGCAATTTCATTTTACATCGGCGGACTTAATGCCCAGGGCATTCTCTACCAGTCAACCTTAGGGTGGTCTAGAAATTTTAAAAGGTAGGTGTGCATATAAGTCAAACAGTTTACTGCATATAAAAACTGATAAATACATGTATATATAATTATATATACAAATACAATACATACGTCATAAATACTCATAAATATAAATACACACATCAAAAGTGTCTAGGGATCAAGCATTTTTATGCGGATTTCTTGAGATTGAGATGTGGCTTTGGCCCTGGCCTGCTCAGTCGCCAGACTTGAACCCGATTGAGCATGCATGGGATATGCTACAGAGAAGAGCTCTGCCGAATATGGAGGGTATCCAGTCGCAAGAAGACCTTTTTTTGTTGTTGCAACGAACATGGGCGGCCATTCCACAGCGTGATTTGGATGGACTCATTTTGAGTATGCCAAACCGATTCTTGTGTTGTTAGTGTTCGCGGTAGAAACACGGATTATTAATTGTTTAAGTTACCTAATAAAATTTTAAAGAAAACTGTTATTTCAGTATTTTTTTCGAACTTTAATGTTAGTGGTTCAAATGTCAAAAATCCCTTTATTAGGAAAATGGCAAATTTCTTTATTAATGCAAAGGTGACTTGGTTTATCGTTACTGTGACAAACGAAAACGCTTTATTTGATGAATCCTTAAAGAAAATTTTAATTAATATCAATCAGGAGAAAAGTTATTGCAAAAATATATGTTGATCCCTAGACACATATGTTGATCCCTAGACACTTTTGATGTGTGTATGTTATATAAAGCTATACACTTACATAATTTCTTTAAATTCTAATGTATGTGGTATATAACAGCAAAGTTTCATATATATCCGTTTAGAAGTTTTGCGTGAAAGAGTAACAAATATCCTCACAAACTGTATCATTTATTATGTTAGTCGGATAGGCTGGTTAATTTGAATTGAGTAGACAAAGGAAGGTGGGATGTAACGACAGAACGGCGCTGGTACATTGCGTGTAACTCGTATTGATTTCTTTGTTCGTCGGTGGCGCCCACCGTGGGACCGAGTATTGAGTTAGCTTTGTAGATAAATGTAGATTATTGATACACTTACCATCTGAAATCACGGATTATACCTAATAGGAAAGAGATTTTTATTTAAGTTGTTAAATGTGATTTATACAATACTAGCTATTGTATCCTTCTTTTTTTTTATGGAATACAGGGCAAACGACCAGACGGTAAGCGATTACCGCCGCCCATGGACACCCGCAACACCAGAGGTGCCACAGGTGCGTTGCCGGCCTTTGGGGGATGGGGGTAGAGGTTGGGCATGGGCTTCCGTTATCCTCACTCATTCGGTATAACACAGTACAAGCGCTATTTCACACAGATTTTCTGTGAGGCCGTGGTATCACTCCGGTCGAGCCAGCCTATTAATGCCGAAGCGTGGCTCTCCCACGGTAACTTCGTAATAGTCTTTGAAATTCTCGGATTTCCTCTTCTATAATATGCATGTATTATACATGTGAACCCTCCTCTTGAATCACTTTATCCTTCAGTGAAAACTACATTAAAATCCGTTGAGTAGTTTAAAAGATCTAAGCGAACAAACAGCGGAAGCGACTTCATTTAAAACTATGTCATGTGGTGCAATCCTCACTTTAGTACATGTGGAATACATGTGTTGTAAACACACCATTACGTTAAAAGCCCTAACAGTCCACTGCGGGACATAGGCATCTTCTTAGCAAGTGTGGCCTACAGCCCTACAATATGGTCAGACGAGTCGGTATAGAGTTTGTATCTTTACTTTTTTTGTCAATTAGTATGTTTTAAATACTTGAATGGAAAACAATAATAGAATTAAATAATACCAACATTTTTGTTCTTTACAGTCGAATAGGCATGATGACTAATTTTGAAAAACTGTTTAATGATGTTCGGAAGTATCTGCAAATATCTTGTCAAAAACAATCATATTTCTACAAAAAATAAAGTTTTAGTAGGAAATAGATGCGATTTAAATTTTAAGTTACAAATTCACGCCAAAACGCTCGGTGGTGTCATGGCGTCTGCTTGTGATGTCACCATTTGTCAACCAGTGACAATAATATCACTTAAAAACAGTAAAGTGATCGTCGATTATATCCAAACAAAATGACATTTACATAAACGTGACGTAGCTCGCTCTGATTGGTTTTCAACTTAACATGGCGGATTGCTGTATTTTGTAGTGTTTTTTTTTTTTGTTAATTGACAATAAATCTCGCTCTAAATATGAAAATAAATACGATTTTTAAACTCTATGAACCTAATTTCATCAGATAAATATATAATTTTAGTGGTTCTAGGTTACTGTCCTCATGCCTATTGCATAGAATTGGGATGACAATGAACGCATATGTTACTAACAGTTCAATGTTTTATTTCCACTAATGAATACTTAGTAAGGATACCCTAGTAACAGAAAAAGAAACACTCCTTTAGCTTAGCGACTTTTGAAGCTAATTTCTGCTGTGCAGTACTCCCCCTTTCCTTGTTTTCATATCAAACAGGCCATATTACACTACCCATATTAATCCATATTATAAAGTCGAAAGATACTGTCCATTTGTTACGCTTTGCTGGTTAAACCGCTGCACCGATTTCAATGAAATTTGGCATAGATATACTTTAATTCTTAAGGAAAGACATAGGATACTCTTTACCGCGACAATCAACATATATTTTGTTCATTTTCATACTGTCATTTTGATCGTGCCGCGCCGGCGCTTGCGGTTCATTGTCAAAGGAACGCCGACACAATATCAAACAAGCCACCTGCGCTGTCCACCCACTAGTAAGTATTAAAAAAATACTTGTCCGCGTGCGCTGCCCGCGACTCCTTTGATTCGTGTCGGCGTTCCTTTTACAATGAACCGCAAGCGCCGGCGCGGCACGATCAAAATGACACTATGAAAATGAACAAACCATACAGGCGAGCGGAGCCGCGGGCATAAGCTAGTGTGGTTATATATAGAAGAGAAATATTCGCGCTTTCATATTAATAGAAGCTATCGCGTTGTAGTTAAATAATAACTTAATAGCAAATTACTTAATCCAATTATTTTAAAAGCACCTCCAAACGATTGCGTCTGAAACATTAATCATATTGACACAAAGTCACCTTCGATTCCCAGAACTCGCCCCCTAAAAGCCATTGACATGGTGTTTAAAACCTACCCTCATGCTGTGCGAAGGTCGATCGATTCGGGGTCGTTGCACTCATGGCGCCTTGAAGGCTAACATCACGCCATAAAACTTATGGCGAACACTCACACCTAGGTTTTAAAATGTGTTTTTATGTAAACATGTTATGGCAAAGAGCTAGGATTAACAAAGTTATATTTATCTACGAGACACGCTTTCGAAATACGATATATATTCTCTCTCTATTCCGTGGCTCTATGAGTGAAATACATAAAATTGTAATTCCATTAAAATAAACGTTTATTGTCATACAGTGGAATATATAAAACCTGCTCCTTTTTTGAATTCGGTTAAAGACCGACTTCCACTTATTCCAAACAGTTTAACAGGAGAAATCGATCTAGGACTCTTTTTTTTTTTTAAATACCTAAAAGAATAATAATTGATAAATTGACCTTAAAAATCTAAGTGTGGTTGACAGGTGTCATGTCCCTCCAACACAAAGGGAGGATCCTCCGACCAGGCGAGGTGATCATGCCTGGCGGGCCACTGCTCAACGGTTGAGCTGTTATGTCCTGATGTTGGGAAGTTCTATTGCGCGATTCAGGATTATTAGTTTCCTTCGTAATTCCTTAGTTCGGCGTATCTTCGGATGATGGCGCTGTAGTGTCTTTCTGTTTTGCGTTGTATGTGTATCGCCACATAAGTAATGTAGGCAATTGGTGTCCAAATCTAGGTAGCATACGTAAGCAGTACGCGCATACAACACCGAAACACCACAATGAATCGTTAGGCACCAACCTGCATGCATTAGCTGACACAATGGACACCCAATCGATACAGGTCACAGCTCTGAATGTGACCACACCCGTTAATGGGGATCTGTTGCATTTAATGCGATTGGAAATACTACGTGTAGAGGAGGATATGTCGATTTTTGACGTTTAACAAATTACTATTTGAAATTTTATTTATGATAATATGTATATATTTTATTGACAATGACTTTACTCTTGCCGTGTGTTTATTCCTTTTTTTGCTCCTTTCGGGTTACAACATAAAAATAAAAAAAAGCAACTGTGGTAGCCTTCGGTGTTCAGACTCCGCGTTAGTGAATCGATTAGCAGGACAAGTGAATTTATACTCGTATGTATAAATAAATTACACATACAATACATACACAAAATAAATAAATAAAATGTTTATTTGTTTGTTTATTATGTGTATTTGTGAGTAAATAAGTGGAAGTGGAAATAAGTAGGGTATTTAAAATGTAATGCAGAGGAAGGTAGAAATATGTACCTTGTTTAGATTGGTTAGTTTATAGCATTATAAAGCTTGCAAGTTATACTTTTGTAGTTATCATCACAAAATGTTTTCTCCTTTATGGGAAGGAGAAAACATTATGGGAATGAAATCCTCAACCTCTCGATCAGTAGTCTAGAATGTCTAGATAACCACTAGACAAAGAAGTATCTCTTTCGCCTTGCGAAAATTAAGAAAAAAATACTCTGAACTGAATGCCAGCCTTCGCTAGTAGGAGAGACATTTAAAGAAGACACAAACTATCTCATATACCCAGCAGGAAGTAATACCTACCGTAAACCATACACTTAACCTTTCACAGAACCCCTGAGGTCCCCGACCCCAACAATGGGTGTTTCATACCCACTAATTGGTGTAATAAGGTCAACATTTGGCCGCATGCCATACCATGAAGCTTACGAAGATGAGTCACTCGGATTTCATGAATAGAGCGTCTATTCATGGCGTTATGCCAGGGGCGCTAATCGTACTTATATTAGCTGTATTATTTACTTTACGATGAGAGTTGTGTGTATACTTGACTAGCTGATGTTTCCCCGCATTTATTACAAACTAGCTGACCCAGCGAGCTTCGTACCGCCATATTTACACATCTCTCTCAGCTTCCCACAGGCAGTGTACAGTCGCGGAAAAAAAACACTTTTCCCGTTATCTTTTTTTTTTCTAGCAAAAAAGAATGAATGAAATCGGACTATGTGTTATTGAATTACAACTAAGTACATATTATTTTGACTTTCATCCCCTCTCTCCAGGAAACCGTGCTGAATTTCGGGATAAAAAGTATCCCATGTCCTACCTCGTAGTATGAACTCAAATCATGCCAAGTTTTATTTGAATCCATTCAGTAGTTTCGGCGTGATGCGCGGCCAAGATACAGACAGACAGACAAAAATGAAAAAAAATACAGTTTTGGCTTCAGTATGGATTATAAAAAGCCCTCCAAAAAAAATTTCTAAATATCTTGAATGTACAGAATTGGACCTGTAACTTTTTATTATAAGCATATATTTGTACGTGATTTGTTTCTTGTTTTTGCTCAATATTGATAACCGCAACAGGTTGACGCTTCAAATGTATAGATAATGGTACGGAATCCTTCGTGTGCGAGTCCGACTCGTACTTAACCGATTTTAGTAACTTTTTCAGTAACGCGTAACTCTATTGGTCATATGTAGTGTTATAGCGTTGTCATAGCCTACCTCCATAAGTAGGCTATACAACTTTAGAAGAATTTATCGATTCGAACCAGAGGTTTCTGAGATAACAGCTACAGATTTCAACCAACTATTTCTTCAGTTTTATAATATTAATGTAGATAATAGTAAAGCGTATTATACACCAATTAATACACTTTACATTTACGAGCTTAACAATATTATATAGACCATGTACAAATGGCGGCCCTTATTGATAAAAAGCTATTATTTCTTACAGGAAACCATTGAATGGACAAATCCATTTCTTGTTCGATCTTCGACAATCGAATTACTTTTTTAATTTAATAGAGGGCGCCTCAGCAACCGGGCATTTTGAGAATAAGAATGACACAATTACGACTTCTAATAAAACTACTCGTAATCAAAGCAGAACAAAATGATGAGTGATGATGATTTTCGTATTGCTATAATCCTTGCTGATGAAAATCATCACCTGAGATAAATACCGACCTGGTTACATACCCAGCTTATACGTTGGAAGGAAATGTTTCCCTATACTCGCAAGTATGCCCTATTTTAAAAACTTCATGTAAATACGGTAACGTCTTAAGTAAACCCATACGCCCACTGTAAGGGCGTGTGAGTCAGCGGTCGTTGACCCTGCGCAGGCGCACCGAGCCTCCGATATCGTCTATTGTGCATTGATTTTATTGCTACGTGTTTTACACTTATTGAGTGTATTTGTTTTACTATTGCTAGCTATAATTCGTAAGCGACAGTTATGACTAACGTAGGCAATGCTAAAGTGAGTATGTTTGTTACGTCTCTTTTAGCTCAATAACTTAACCGAATAAGGTCACCATACTGCATTGTCCATGTTCGTATTAAAGATGGTGACCACTACTCTTAGATTATTTTCTTTCTTTCACACGACTGCCTCGGTGGCGCAGTGGTAGCGTAAGCGATTGCTGTTCTTGGTCTGGGGTTCGAATCTCGGGTCGGATCAAGTGTTTGTATGCTCTGCAAATATTTGTTTCGGAGTTTGGGTGTTTTCTATGTATAATATACTAGCTGAGCCACGCAACCTCGTTTGCGTCTCCTATTACCCGTAGTGTGATAATTTTCCTCCGTTTTTGAAACATTCTTCATTGGTGCTCCGCTCCTATTAGTCTTAGCGTGATGATATATAGCCTTCCTCGATAAATGAGCTATCTAACACTGAAATAATTTATCAAATCGGACCAGCGGTTCCTGAGATTAGCGCGTTTAAACAAACAAACTCTTCAGCTTTAGCCCCGCGGTATAAAAACAACTGCGATTAACGCCGTGGCGAAAAGTAAAAAAAAGACTTTGTAAAAAGTATCCTATGTCCGTCTCCTGGTTCTAAGCTACCTCCCCACCAATTGTCAGCCAAATCAGTTCATCCGTTCTTGAGTTATAAATAGTATAACTAACACGACTTTCTTTTATATATATATAGAAGATACATTATTAGACGTCCTTAAGACCTAAATTTACACATTATTGAGCTGATTTTATCATCTAATATCACATCTGCTCTCTGGCAAAACACAATTCTACTTGCCGTTATATCTCATACGATATATTCCCGACCTACAATGGAAACAAGCCCTTAGAGACATCAACACGTGAATAAAAGCAACGACTCCGTACCGATGACAACATGTTATTATAACTATGAAAACTAAAGGGGCTGTCAAAACAAAAACTTGAGCCTCTAAAAGGAATTTTATTTACAAAGAAAAAAGAACTGAGTGTCTACGAGTATAACACACGACCGAAATAGACGGCGGGCGTTCTTGGAATGCGCTTCCGCCTGTTCCAAATTTAAAATTTTCACCATTCCCTTTTTGTTTGTTTCTTTGACGAGATGGCGCTTATTTGTCAGAATTAGGGTTGACAGCTATAAAATTAATTAGATTTCATTGTTTTTTTTTTATTTCGGACATAGCGCCTTTTGAATTTTGTGCCTTGTGAATACAAACTGACATACATGATAATGACTATACAAACGTACTGACGTTTTAACAAACAACTATCGAAGGTATCGATAGTTGTAGTTCGCGTATCTGGGCAATGCGCCAAAATATAACAGACACGTGGGTAGGATAAGGATTGAAATCTCACCGTTAAAACCATAGTAAAACAATATACTTCGCCAGGTATGGCATTCCGAGACACAGTGACGAGACAGAAAAACCGATATGACGTCATCATCGCTATCTCTGATACTGGTTGGTTCATTTCGTGTAATGTTGCTATAAAGTGGTCACTGGATAGTGACGTCACACCCTGTCGCTCTCGGAATGCGAGACCTTGTTTTCTTAGACCATGGTTAAAACTAACATTAGAATAACCTCACACACGACCGTCTGATTACACGACCAAACTAGGTATTAAAAAAAGTAAAAACTAAAACCCAACTACGACAAAAAACGACGCAGAAAAAGTATAAAACAAGTTTGAAAAACCGTAGTCACACGTTGTTAAAGTGTTATGGTGCGTTTCTATGTAACGTGTGACTACGGCTTTTTGTTTTATACTTTTTCAGCGTCGTTTTTTGTCGTAGTTGGGTTTTAGTTTTTACCCCCCAAAAAGCGGGACAAAACCTGTCCCACGCGGGACATTACAATTTTGATTAAAAAGCGGGACGTCAGGCAATGCTGATCAAAAGAGACCTTTATATTGCACTGACACACACTTATCAAAACCGTTGTGCTTATTAAATGTACTTTCCAAGGAAATATAATACAGCAAAAACAATTTAATTTCAAAGGAAACCAGATGAAAGTGCCTACCTTGCATTAATTTTGTGTACTTAAGTATTGAATTACGTATTTGTTAAGTTATAAAAATGTAATGTTTGCATTTTTATGTTAAGTTACATTATAACATTTATCATTTAAATCTACTTATTTAAGGTTATCCCTTTTTACTTTTTAAATTAACATTTTTAAAGACAACTACCGCATTAGGAATATACGCGAGGGACTACAAACATACATAAAACGGACACCCAGACTCAGAACATGTTCTCCCATGTGAGATTCGAACCAACAACACTTCGAAATAGGAAGCTGTGGACCGCTTAAATCACCAGGAGATACGTACAGATACAAATTTTAACAAAAAAAAAACGACTTCAGTAACTGGAACCAAATTGAAGCACCAGCTTTCAAATAAAAAAGAATCATCAAAATCGGTTTACCCAGTCGTAAGTTCTGAGGTAATAAACAAGGAAAAAAAAAACAGTCGAATTGATAACCTCCTCCTTTTTTGAAGGAGGTTAAAAATAGTATTAATATATAGTCAGTCAACCGCGAGTAAGTGACAGCCCTACGTTTGTTTGCTTTCAGATCAATAGTAGATTGTGTTCGCTGTGTGTATGTGGGACAGGTAGGGCTTCGCAGTCGTACGTAAGGTCAGGGCCGTGGTGACAGGCAGACCTGCACACCCACTTGGGAACCCCCTTAACAACATAATAGGAAAAGTCTAAATTCGTCTTTTGAAGGAAGAAAGAAAAAGTTCGATCTGTAGAAAATAGTATTTGCAGTTGTGGCTACCCTGCCTGCTAAGCCGGATGTCGTGGCTTCGGATCTTACTCAGGACATTTTTTTTTTACTTTTATGTATGGCATGCCAAAATGACTCTACTCTGCCTGATGGAAAGCATAAGCAGAATCCCAGAGTGGTGGTCACCATACTCATTGCGAATGCAGACAATGCGGCATGGCGACATACACCATGGCGGCCTAGTGATGCTTCTGCATCTTTTAGTCTAGTCAACAAGTATGGAACTTGTTGACTAGACTATTTGGGCCTCCGGTCTCGCACTCACCAACCAAACACGACAGCACGAACGCTGTCATTTTACGTTGATTTTCTGTGCGAGGGTAGTACCGGCCCGGTCGAGCCGGCCCGTTCATGCTGAAATCTACTACTACTTTTGATTTGATACCTTTGAAATATTGTTGTGTGATAATTTGTCCCGGTTAAGGGCTCCCATACATAACTGCGAATTCGCAACGCATCGCAAATATCTGCGAGCTCGCACGAATCCACCGCAAAAACTTCACGCCGCATCACATCGCAGTTATGTGTGGGAGCCCTAAGATCATCGGTCGTTTGACCTGTGTCTGTGCCGGTGTTGTTTATCTACAATAGGTTTTTTATTATTATTATGGAATAGGTGGGCAAACGAGCAGACGTATCGCCTGAGTGTAAGCAATTACCGCCGCCCATGGACACCTGCAACACCAGAGAGGCGTCACAAGTGCGTTGCCGGCCTTAAAGGGGGGAGATAGGGGGTTGGGGTATGGGCCTCCGGTATGCTCACTCACTCGGTGAAACACAGCGTAAGCACTATTTCACACCGGTTTTCTGTGAGGCCGTGGTATCATTCCGGTCGAGCCGGCCCATTCATGCCGAAGCGTGGCTCTCCCACGGTAAGAAATGAAATATGTATTTATTTAGAATCATAAAACGGTGTACATCAGCGATCTGGTTATCACAGTACAGACTCTGCCGAGTTTGGTATCAGATGGCCGTGTGTGAAATGTATGTTACTCCTTATAAAATCAGCTATCTACTAGTGAAAGTCCCGTCAAAATCGGTCCAGAGATTAGCCGTAAAAAACAGAACAGACAAACATTTTAAAATTGCTCTTTCGTGAGAGTACCATATATATGCTTTCATATTGTATTTAATGAAAAGCTCTTAATATTAAATTACAAACATTTTATTTAGTTTTAAAGATTTTATTACCCGCTTCCTGCATTAACATTGCACAGGGCGTACTTAATTCCATATGCCATTATCAAATAGTCAATCTTTCGGTTATTAAGTGAGGGACATGGCAGGTGCTTTGGAAAATAATCGTAGGGGACATTAAGGGGATTATACACTGTATTACACACGCGTTATGATACCAGATATAAAAGAGAAAACTATAATAGGCTACAGTATACATGTGGTCACATAAATATATACCTATTAAGAAGTATATAAGTACTAGTGGTTGCCCGCGGCTCCGCCCGCGTATATGTCGGTTATCGCGGCAAATGGTAGCCTAAGTGTTATTCTGACGTATAAGCTATATTACTGTAAAATTTCATCCAAATCCATTCAGTAGTTTTTGCGTGAAAAAGTAACAAACATCCATCCATCCATCCATACTTACAAACTTTCACGTTTATAATTATATATAAGTACACATGTATACGACGATACAACATGACCTTCAAGAAAAGAGCGTATTCCTTCTTAAAAGATCGGCAACGTACTTGTGACGCCTCTGGTGTTGCGGGTTTCCATGGGCGGCGGTAATCGCTTACCATCAGGCGATATGTTTGCTCGTTTGCCTCCTATCTCATAAAAAATGTATATCAGTAGTCTGGTAATCATAGTACACGCACTCTTTAGTTTGGCACCGACTGCCGTGTGTGAGATTGTTGAAGTTATTATTGTTACTAGTGAAAAGTCTGCTCATTTCCCCTTAAATCTTGAAACACAATTCTATTAAAATAATGTCTTTTTTAATTTGACGTTACACGTATCCTGATCTCTCTCGGTATTTTGCAATTTAAAAAAAAAATATATATTCGGACACCTAACACACAACGCCATCTAGTCCCAAGCTAAGCAGAGCTTGTGTTATGAGTACTAGACAACTGATATAAATACATATTATATACTTTTTTTTAGTACATAGATACATATAAAACACCCTAACTCCGAAACAAATATTTGCAGATCATACAAATATTTGGTCCGACCCGGGAATCGAACCCGAGACCTCAAACACAGCAGTTGCATACGCTACCACTACGCCACCGAGGCAGTAAATTGGTCGTAAGGCTCCCACACATAACTGCGAATTCGCATCGCATCGCAAATATCGAGCTCGCACTAATGCACCGCAAAAACTTCACGCCGCATCGCATCGCAGTTATATGTGGGAGCCCGTACATTGAGTATGGTGTGTCTGTACTAATTTCTAAAACATATAGCTTGTGATTCAAATCACCCGTTGTTTTTCTTCCCTAAACCTTTCAATATCAATATTAAAATACATCAGCGACTCAACAGTTTTTATAGGCTTCATAACTGGCATTCTACTATTCATCACACTCAACAAATGCGACGGTAAATCAATGGGCCAGTACAATTGTCAGTGAAAATTCAAGATGGCGCCGCGGCCAGTGACCCCGCGGCCGTCACATTTGAACATGTTTCGTTTAGGGTCTGTCTTCACTGTACGTGTTGGACACTGGATGTTTATTGGCACTGCTCTCTCTCTAATGTTTGTAGCGTGATGTTAAACATACTGTAGGCTTCTTAAAGAATGCGACTATCACATGTGTGAGAGAGAACAATTATTAATTAAGCTTCACTGTTAATAAGTAGACACATCTTGCGCATGTTTGACTCCAAGGCAACAGAAGGTGTACTATGATAACCAGGCTTCTAATAAATATACATACATAGAGAACAAATTGTCATATTAATTATAAAACTAGCCGACCCACGCAACCTCGTTTGCGTCTCCTATTACCCGTAGCGTGATAATTTTCCCCCGTTTTTGAAACATTCTTCATTGGTGCTCCGCTCCTATTGGTCATAGCGTAATAGCCTATAGCCTTCCTCGATAAATGGGCTATCTAACACTGAAAGAATTTTTCAAATCGAACCAGCGGTTCAAATCTCTTCAGCTTTATAATAGTAGTATAGATAATGACTGTCCAAGTGGTACTCGAACCCAAGACTTCGGACTTTAGTAATAAATAGTATCTCTTGCCATCAGACTAGGAAAATACGAAACCGACGACGTAACTGTTTCCAAGCGATTTCAGTTTGGTTTACTTATAATATATTTTCATTGTTTACGTGACAGTTTTATCACAAATAAAGTGCAATCGATACTTTACATTATAAAGCTGAAGAGTTTGTTTTTATTGAACGCGCTAATCTCAGGAACCACTGGTCTGATTTGAAAAATTCTTTCAATGTTGAATAGTACATTTATCGAGGAAGGCTATAGGCTATATATTATCACACTAAGACCAGTAGGAGCGGAGCACCAATGAAGAATGTTACAAAAACGGGGGATTTTTTTTACGCTACGGCCAATAGAAGACGTAAACGACGTTGCGTGGGTCAGCTAGTGTTACATAGTGCGGAGGCGGCCTTTTTTAACCGGCGAAACTAAAAGGAAATGTGGGTAATAGGCTGTCTACGTTTGTATGTCCACTGTATCGCCTAAACTATTGAACCGATTTGAATGAATGGTATAATAATGGCTATACAGATTATATCAAAAGTTTTTAAGTAGGTAAGTATTCGGTTGTAGTTTTTATTTTTTGTGTAAAAGAAGCATGGAAGTTAACTCGCCAAGCTTTAAATAATCTACTCGATTATTTAAGATCTCTTCCAACTGGTTTGGAGTTTTTTTTGTAGTAGTACGGTTCATACACCATAATTATCTATGGTAAATAATTATGGTGCGGCGGTAACCCACACCGTTAGTGTAATGGTTTCGAGTATAAAAAACTGTAGAACAATAGTCGATATACAGTCGGCTTAACATGCAGAAAGATATAAATTTTGCCTGATAGATATATTGGAGCGTGGGTTTGTTGGAATTCTATTTTGTTATTGCAAAAAAAGAACTACTTACAAGGAACATTTTTTTATTATCGAATATAAATATAAATATTTCGGACATCTAACACACAACGCCATCTAGTTCTAGACAACTGATACATACATAGAAAACCCCAAACTACGAAACAAATATTTGCAGACAATACAAACATTTGGTCCGAACCGGGAATCGAACCCGAGAATCTCAAGCACAGCAGTCGCATACGCTGCCACTGCGCCACCAAGGCAGTTACATATATCCTGAGTCCCGAGAAACTTTTCAAATACACATATGAGACGAAAACAAAGAATGTGCACTTAGAACAATGATTTGTGGATCACGCAGTGTTGTTCTATGTGGCGCTCGAACCCACTACACTCAACGGAGCGAGGTACCCGCTTTTATCACTAAGCCACCAGTGCGGTCTGAGTAAATATAGTCTATTGGGATTCTTGGCGCAGAGGATAATGAAACACGTCTTCGTCCGTGCTATTCAACAGTTCAGTTTATTTTGAGCGCGAATAATTGAAATACATTATGAAGAACTCTTAATAAGTTTCATGACTGCCTCCGTGGGGCAGTGGTAGTGTATGCGACTGCTATGCTTGAGGTCTCGGGTTAGATTCCCGGACCAAATGTTTGTATGATCTCCAAATATTTGTTTCGGAGTTTGGGTGTTTTCTATGTATAATATGAGTGTGTTTACAAAAAAAGGAATAAATGTATTTATATCAGTTGTCTAGTACCCATAACATAGCTCTGCTTAGCTTGGGACTAGATGGCGTTGGGTGTCAGATATTCGGAATATTTATTTATATATATCACTCAATACTCAACGGTCTTGACTTGGGATTTTTGTTACAACTGTCAAGTTCAGAGTTAGACGGCTGTGTGTACTAAGTGTGAAGTTATCAAATCATCAAGCTATACACATAGGTACGAGTATATGCAGAGACTATCTAACGATGATTCACTAGCAAAATTTAGCTATTCGTATTCAATATACAAAACGGATATCGTAGTCTATTTAGGCACAATCGGTATTTATACCTGAGTTATGATTCCGACTCGGTACAAATAGTGTTTAATAAGCATGGTCTCTTGTTCTATGTATGGGTGTAATTTATCTTTAACTAGCTTACCCGGCGAACTTTGTACTGCCATATTTACATATCTGTCTCAGCTTCTCACAGGCAGTGTACAGTCACGGACAAAAAATAAACTTTTCCCGTTATATATTTTTTCTTTCTAGCAAAAAAAGAATGAAAGAAATCGGAATATGTGTTATTGAATTACAACTAAGTACATATTTTGACTTTCATCCCCTCTCTCCAGGAAACCGTGCTGAATTTCGGGATAAAAAGTGTCCTATGTCCTAGTATGTCGTAGTATGAACTCAAATCACTCAAATCGGGGTCACCACTGGGGGGGACGGATGTAATATCCCTCCAACACAAAGGGAGGATCCTCCGACCAGGCGAGGTGATCATGCCTGGCGGGCCAACTGCCCAACGGTTGATGTTGGGAGGTTGTAAACATGTTAACTGGCGCGAGAACTTTCACTGCGCGAGTCAGGATTGGTAGTTTCTTAGTTTCCTTCGTTACTCCGTAGTTCAGTGTAACTTCGGTAGATGGCGCTGTAGTATATTTCTATTGCGCTGTATGTGGAGGTTGCCACACATACCATCAGCCGGATCTCGGCAAGTATGTAAAAAAATAAGGTATTGTGACTGCAGACATTTAGTAGAGAATTTGTAAAAATATATACTAAAATAACTGAGCACAAATCATCAACTATTATAAAAAAAAGGACTATACTGTGGTAAAGCATAGCATATAGACGTACTGTAATATATGTGTAAGTATGTTTCCCCGAGTAGTGTCACCACCCCTATTCACCCCGTGGGTGTCGTAAGAGTCGACTAAGGGAGCAAACTACCAGGACAACAGCACTGCAAAGAGAAGGAACACTTGACACAAACCCTATACCAACACGTCTGGACAGCGTGCTGTAGTAGACCAACACCTTGCTAAGGAGAGGCTTATCTCGTAGCAGTAGACAGTTAAATGCTTGTTGATGTGATAAGAATGTTTATTTACAATATATATATATATATATATATATATATCAATTTGTGGAACACAAAAAGTGTTGTCCTACGTGGGCTTTGAACCCACGACACTTGGCGAAGTAGGCAACGGCGTGCTGACCGTTAAACCACTAGGCCAAACGTGCAATATGTAAGGTTTGCCTATGCTTTTTTACAATGTAGGGAACAGACGAAAAGACTGATCGTGTGATAGAAAGTGCCTACCCCGTCCATAAAGGCCAACATCTCAGCAGTCAAAGACATATATTGAATTCCGTGATTTTTAAAAAAATAATTTAATGATCATATTATTTTGAAAGAAAGAAGGAAAATCGATATATCAAACAAATTCAACAATCATCGTCATATCTCATCATATTTACACAAAACTTTAATTAATAATACACCTATAATACCTTTCACGTGAATTAATGATCGTAAATTAATCAAAATCTGTTGGGTATTTTTGAAGTTCAACGACCAGATACAAACAAAACGCCAGATATGGCAAAGGATATTAATTTATAATATTACTAGCTTTTACACGCGGCTTCGCTCACGCAGACTTTCATCCCCTGATTTACCCCTTAGGGGTGGAATTTCAAAAATTGCTTTCTTGGTGCTCACTTACGTTATATAAAGAACCTACGTGCAAAATTTCAGTATGCTAGCTTCAGCGGTTTGGGCTGTGCGTTGATCTCTGGGTATGTCAGTCAGTCAGTCACCTTACTCTTTTATATATATATAGATGTATGTACTGACAGAACCTTGTAGAAGTTTCTTTTAGTACCTATTTATCTCTTTGATATACCACAAACTGGCACCGACTATACGTAGGCGTATACATTATACATATAAAATGAGTCAATACAAACAATGGTCGTATACAATTCATTCAATTTCCTCTATCAATCTAGCGCCATAGTGATTCTATATTGGACCATTACATTCAAATGAACCCGAACTAGGCAGGGCTTGTACTATGGTAAGCAGTTTGCTGATAAATATACTAGCTGACACATCTTATATTGACCGGAGCGTCATGTTATTACCAGCTTGAACAAAGGTTACTATGTGAGCCAACTTTAAAAGATAGACATAATATATCTATCTTTCAAAGTTGGCTCGGAATTTTTAGAACTGTTAAAGGGTAACGATTCTTTCACGCATTGTTTTTATGAAACTTTAAACGTTAACGCAGCGCACGCAATGAAAGCTCTCAAATAAAAAAAATTGGAGTAATTATATATACTAGAGAATGCCACGAATATTCTTCAAGTCAGTATTGTAAAAACGGAGAAAAATTGTTTTTGAGCTTTTCCAAAAAGAAAATCCCCTGTTTTTGCATTTTTTTATTGGTACTCCGCTTCTTTTGGTCGTAGCGTGATGATGTATAGATTATAGCCTTCTTCAATACTAAGGCTTAATAAATACTGAAATAATTTTTCAAATCGTATGTCTGGTCGGCTCGTTTGTTTACTTTCTCCAAGCCATTTTACCAAACTATGATGATATTGCTGAACTTTGATTTATTACGTGGATTGGCAGCTATCAGACCTCCACTACCTAAATACTAAGCTATATCGAAGTTCACTAAAAATACTATGATTGAACTTTTTAGATCTGCAAGTACATACCCGACGATTGTCAAAAATGTTCGTAGAACAACCGGGACCAACTGTTCAATGTGATTTTCACGGAAGAGTCTCAATAGTTTATCCCACGATAGCATACAATAAAACTGACTTTGATTTGTTGCAATAAATAATTAACGATGAATCCTCTAAGAATCGTCCTACATTTATTGTAAACTAAATGTGCCCGCTACTTCGTACACGTGACATTTGAATCTTCAAGTTATTTTAAACTAGTTGTTACCCGCGGCTCCGCCCGCGTGTATGTCGGTTATCGCTGCAAATAGTAGCCTATGTGTTATTCTGATGTATAAGCTATAACACTGTAAAGTTTACCGTGAAGAAGTAACAAACATACACACAAACTTTCGCCTTTATATATTAGTGTGATTTTTCACCGTTTAAACCTTCCCTGGAGTACGACAAACATTTCAAAACCAAAATCAGGTAAATCGGCCCAGCCGTTCTCGAGTTTTAGCGAGACAAACGAACAGCAATTGATTTTTATATTTATTGTAAATAAAATGATAAAAATGGCGACTGCGAGGTCGTTGTAGAAATGATTGTGTTGTCATCAATTGTTGGTGCGTGAGTATAATTTAAATGGCCGGCCGCTGGAAGTGGGTGAGTAATGAATTGTAACATTCAATGGGGACGAGCAGGACACGTTTGTGAAGGTGTGTTTGTATAAACTACCGTTGAATTTATATGTCACGGAAATATCTTTCAAAGAAATTACGTGAACGGAGAAATATGACCTATGGGGAAGTGTTTTTTGAGATAAATTTCATTATACCTATATGCTGTAAAATTAAGTTTTTAAAATGAAAACTTCTTTAACCGCATTGAGCACTTTTTGATAAGGTAAAAGGTCTTATGAGTTCGCGTCAACAACATGATCATTTAATTTAAACATTTAATATTTATATAAATTCAAATTTTACACATAATTTTTACAAAAAACATTCTAATTTATAAGTTTTAAAAACTGTTCTGCATCATAGTATTCATAGGGAATATTTAATTTGGGAATTAGCAAATTTTATTTCTCGGAAACTTTATCCATACCAGTACTATTAATTATTCTGTGTCCAAACCCCATGTATCTGTGGTTTTAATTTCACGGTAAGCTTTTAGGCAGCTAAACACACATCAAATAGTGAAACAAACAAACTCATATTTGCATTTATAGTATAAGTTAGGCTACTCAAAGTAATGGGGAAATTATAACCACATATCCTGGTCATTGTGGTTACATCGTTGTGTCAAGATAACGTCCACAGTGGGAGTCAGACATTCGATGGGATTTTCGACCCCACCACTGCAAAAAAGGACTGTTAAAATTATGAGGGAGGCTATAAGTACTTAATGTTGGTATCTATAGTAGGCTAGTTTACCGTGGGAGAGCGATACCACTGCGTCACAAAAAACCGGTGTGAAACAGCGCTTGCGCTATGTTTCACCGAGTGAGTGAGGATACCGGAGGCCCATATCCCAACCCCTTCCCCATCACCCTGAGGCCGGCAACGCACTTGTGACGTCTCTGGTGTGCGTTGGTCCATGGGCGGCGGTAATCGCTTACCATCAGGTGATACGTCTGTTCGTTTGCCCCCTATTCCATAAAGAAAAGTAAAAAGTAATTCATAGCTCAGTGCTGCTATTTAAAACTGTCAGGTCGTCAAGCTAAACGTAAATTAGATTTGAGTTTAGTGCTATACACATGAAACGAATGTCTCTTAACGATGCAAGCGTTTAGTGTGGCGCTTAACCCAAATGTAAGTGATAATTTATACATTACTGTTATCCTAAATAGTTATTAAATAAGAAAAAAACAATTGCTCTGTTTCATCATATACAACAATCTATGACAGTTCACTGCTGGACATAGGCCACTCCTTATAAAGGAGATTTAGGTCTACTATATACCACGCGTTGTTAAACAGCTGTTTACTTAAATATATTATTTAAATGGTAAATAAGGTGAAGTTATCAATGCAGATATATTTTTGGAACTTTTACCAAAACTATAATTGGATCACTATGAATATCAACATTATACTTTGGGTTAATTTCTAGTACCTATTTTAAATATAAACTTTGAACTGCATAAAATTTATGAAACTGAAGTGTGACAAAACTTATGTTATAAGAAAAAACGGTAGAAGTAACGTACGTTGTTATAAGTATACAAATAAGTATGAATAAGAAAGTATGATGCAGAATCACCATGCTGCATTGTTGCATTCGCAATGAGTATGGTGTCCACCACTCTTGGCTTCTGCTCATGCTTTCCATCAGGCAAAGTATAGTCTCTTTTAATCTTTGAAGATACGAGTGAAAACTAAGTAACTTGTGAATTGTATCGTCGAGGAAGCGTGCGGTGACGATGACGCGAGTTCCATGATTTTTATTCACCCAAAAAGTGCTCAACACGCCTAAAGAAGTTTTCACTTCAAAAACCACTTACAGTTATCGTAAGGAAGCCATGTTTTGTCATATCTATGCCAGCTCGACTGTAGTAACGTCACGGTCTTACTGCAAACCGGTGTTCGCTAATTCATTCACCCAACTCTTACCTAATCGTTTACCACAAGCATTAATGTTCTCTTTCTCGTTGTTTCCAGAATAAGCAACCCTGCCGCCCATAATGGCCGAGACCGATACGGAGACGTTGCCGAACGGCACAGGAGCGCTGTCCAATGAGGAAGAGGAAGAAAGACTAAGGCAGCGACCGGCCGACATTGACGCTGTGAGTATTTGTTGTGAACACTCCGAGGTACACTTGGTGGGGATACTTTAGGCCCCGAGGCGTTTTCACCAGACATGTGCAAATTAACTGGGAAGTGAGAGGAAGCGTGTCGACGCTATGAAACGGAGCGCGGATGAGCGGTACGAGGATGTGTCGAGCCTCGTTTTAGATATTTTTCTTTAGTACAAATATCTCTCATCATATCCCTTGCATTAATGTTCTCATTAGAGCTGCGCGAAGCTGAGGCTAGTTGAATGAAGTGATTCTATTGGGTCTTAATAAACACGTGCTTCGATACTCATATCCTTGGGGAAAACGCAGCCAAAGTCTGATCCTGTACTGTAGGTGAACTGAAGTGCAGACTAGCAAATGAATCCCCTGGGGGGACAAAAGACAATTCCTTATGCAGCTACCTAGCAGTTCCAATGGATATTATGAATTATTATCATGCCCCTAACAGATTACATGGACCGAGATTCCTGACAAAACCTCCCGAAACGCAAAGAATATATTTCTCACATTATTGATTTAAAACTTAAGTTGTTATACCCGTTGTGGCAGTTATATTTCAGTGGGTCAAATTTTTTTTTCTCACTTTGTAGGATGTCCGAGAAATGGAACGGCGCAAACGTGTGGAGGCGCTCATGTCTTCGAAGCTGTTCCGCGAAGAGTTGGAGCGCGTGCTCGACGCTCAGATGCACGAGGGCAACGACGCGCCGCTGCTGCAGAGGATCCGAGAGATGGTGGGTGGCAGACTACACACTGGCAGCTTGAGGGTTAGTCTCCATAACTGAATTACATTCATTTTTATAATCCAGACCAAAAAATTGTGGTTTCGTTTTTTTTTTTTTTTTTTTTTATGTTTGGCCCGCCAAAATGACTCTGCTCTGCCTGATGGAAAACATAAGCAGAATCCAAGAGTGGTGGTCACCATACTCACTGCGAATGCAGACAGTGCAGTATGGCGACCCACACTATGGCGGCCTAGTGATGCTACTGCATCTTTTAGTCCAGTCAACAAGTATGAAACTTGTTGACTAGACTAATTGGGCCCCCGGTCTCGCACTCACCAACGAAACACGACAGCACGAACGCTGTCATTTTACGTAGATTTTCTGTGCGAGGGTAGTACCGCCCCGGTCGAGCCGGCCCGTTCGTGCTGAAATCAGCGTGGCTCTACTACCTCTGTAATCTATTTATCCATCCGTTTAGGTACTTGTAGGAAGAGGGATTTTTAGAAGGGCAATGCACTTCATCAGATGCAGCTGGGGACGGCCAAAAGACAATTTTCCCCCTGTACATAAAATTAGGCGCTCATAGCCCAGTTGCTCTCGGTGATTAAAAACTATTGTAAGTAAATGAAACACTGAAACAACTTGCTTCAACGATGGCTTATCGGGAAGTATATTGCTTTATAGCACTCACTAGTTCGTTCACAACATACTGGAAGCGGATCTTATAAAGAACATCTAACATCAATAGAGATTGATTGATTACAAAGATTAGTTCACAATACCGTCAACAGATGGCTCTGTTGACGGTATTGTGAACTAATCTTAATGCCAATTACTGGTCATTCATCTGATGTCTTAAACTATAATTTTAACATTACCAATCAACGATGGTAAGCAACGACGGCCGGTCTGTACCTGAATGGGTAATCGCTAGTGGCACGATACCATGAGCGTCTCCGTGATTCAGAGGTCACGTTAAGCAGTCGGTCCCGGTTATTATCATAGGAACAGCCGCAAAGCTTATTTGGAGGCCTTTGGGCTGCTTAAAAACATAGTCCACAACGTTGTCTTGCCAGTCAGGAAACCAGAGCCCAACAGTGGGACATTATGGGTGGTTGATGACATAAAATGCTATTTAAAATAATAAAATTAGGTCTGTACTGTTGAGTTATGGACATGTTATAACTAGACCCCGACATTGTACTCATTGTCGAGGTTTACCAGACCTGATTACCTCGCAAGATCGATAGGTCCCTTTCAATTTCCCTTTCAAATAAAATCCTGTAAATTTTTATAATATTAATTGTGAAACTTAAATCTGTCATACTCTATCGTGCGATGAAAACTGAGATTAGTAATGACGATAAGATATCAAATAAAGAGTGTTTATTTCTAGTTAGTGTATAATTTGTCCAGTCAAGTCGATTTAATATTGTTGTGCTGTTAATAAATATGAAGGTATTGACGAATAAATTATTTGTTTAACAGTAAATAAATAAATGTTCCTTCGTGTGTTCAAAGAAAGTTGTGTGTATAGTTATCAATGTCAGTTGTAGATGAATATTGTGTTATTTTGGTAATCAGGCTTATTTAAAAGTCAATCATCTGTTTCTAGAACATTCCTAGAAGTAGGTAGTAGTGGTTTATTAAACTTTGGTAAAAAAGGCCAAACTGGCAGATGGGTCACCTACTTGTAGGTCCTAGATGTAACTCAAGAGACACGAGTTGCTGGTCGTTGCCTGCCAACACTAAGATTGAGATGTATGGAGGGATCGTCTCCACGGGAGAGAGAATCGCGGCGATCTTTTCATCGTACCAACGTATTGCAACGATTCCATTACAACAGAATAATTGACATTACCCGACGACAGATCAGTAGGGATTGTCTTGTTCGTTAAGACGACCCCATATCAGCAATTTAAATTTCAGTTGAAGCTACCCAAATGTGCCCAAGCATATCTCTTACATATTTAGAACATCATTACTAAATTAATATCCTCATAATAGTTTCTCTTTCTCCTCTCCAGGGTCCAGCATGTGTTCTCCCAATCAACGACATCCGCGGCATCGAGGGCGTGGGCTACGAGAAGGGAGAAAAGATCCTCCGCTGCAAGCTGGCGGCCGTGTACCGTCTAGTCGATCTGTTCGGATGGACTCAGAGTGAGTGATCTCTTATTCACGTGAAGGGTTTGTTAAATTACAGAAAGTTCACTTATTAGCTGTTGTTAAATAAATATCGACCTTCGAGTCTTGGTAATAAGGTATAAATTCGCTCGAATATAGTGAAGTGAACAAACATTTCATGGTCTAAATATATTTTGTGTTTTTGTACTTAAAATATGAATTTTGTTTTTATATTTATTCGATGAGTATTGATTGTTGATAAAATTATGAAACTAATTTTCTAACTGATTAATTAATCATCTGGGACATGTAGGGCCATAAGCAGTGTATTTTTATTTTGTGTGGAAAATCCATGTGATGAAGGTACTCCATCATTTAGACCAATGGTCTTGATTATTTTTTACCTTAAAAGTAACGCCTGTTTTGGAATAAATACACCACTGATTTAAATTACTCAAATGAGGTACTTTTGGAGTTAACAGATTTATTTCTTTCCGTCCAGCCGGTATCACAGGTCAGATAACCGCCCGCCTCAACACCGCCGTGGAGTCGGTCCTCACGACCCCACGAGGGCTGTTGCCGCACGAGGTGACCGCTTCCTCCCTCGTGAAGGTCGACATGCAGGGCGCAGTGCAAGACCAGGGGACCACCAACTTCCCTGTCAATGTTGAAGGTATGACAATTGTATTTTTTTACCTAGACTTTCTATTACTTTTTACTCTCATATTTGATAACTCAGATAATTTAATTGGGTGTTTTAATTTCTTAAACATAAATTAAAGATTTTTGTATAGTTTTTATGTTAGTGATATTGGAATACGTGCCTACATGGATGATGTGTGATTTAGTTAATGCAGAACAGACATAGGTTCCAGAATAGTTCCTTGCGGTACACCCATATTGTACAGTCTCTTATATTGTCTCAATTTTAAATAAAATAAATATAATATTGCATGTGCAGTAAAATTACTTACCATGTTCATATGTGGTAGTTCTCGAATTGAAAGTTTTGTACCTTGTAATAGTGGTTTTTGGATGTGACGAGAAATCAAATGCCTTTTAAGAATTCATGGCAATGTGACGGGTGTCGGCTTAGTATTTAGAGCCGAAAGATTTTGTAGAGCAATTGAGATACATTTTTAAAACAAAATTCACTTTTTCTTTTATTTTGTTATTTAATTGAACTAAAATCATTCTACCTGTTTCGCCGAATGACATAAGGTTTACATTGAAAATGTTCTATGGCGAAACCGGTTAGATTAGTTTTAACTTTAACTGCTTTGGTGGTGGCGGTAGCGTATACAACTGCTGTGTTTAAAGTCTCGGTTTCGATTTCCGGATCGGAACAAATGTTTGTATGAATCTATATTACAAAAGCGAAATACCACTCACTTATTAATCACGAAATCTCAGTAGCTATACCACCCACGAACTTGAAATTTAGCATGTAGGTTCCTTATAGGGTGTAGTCATCCGCTAAGAACGGATTTTACGAAACTCCACCCCTAAGGGGGTAAAACGGGGTTGGAAGTTTGTATGAAAGTCTTATGTTTTTGAAGTAAGAGACTTGAAATTTAAAAAGTATGCTCTATAGATGGTGTGGAGGTGTACTAATAATGTATCTTTAGAAATCAACTCCCTTTTGGGGTTAAGACGGGGGATGGAAGCTTGGACGCAAACGAGGTTGCGTAGGTCAGCTAGTTGTTAATATTTGTTGCGGAGTATTTGTGTTTTCTATGAAAATATATTAATACGTGAAGCAAAAACTTTGTACCCCTTTGATGCGATCGGAGAAACAATGAATAGTAGTGAACACAGTTAAAAATGCAATGAGACATGGTAGAATTTCGACTGCTATGCGACCACTAGTATTAGTATGGTTTCAGTGAATGTAGGTGTCATTGTCCAAGGTGTGCTTAGTTTGTAAATCCGATGTGTGTGTTGTGTGTGCAGGGTTCTCGCTGCACGCGTCAGTGCACGCAGCCAGGCCCGACGTGCGCTGCGTGCTACACGTGCGCGCTCCCGCGGCGCTGGCCGTGTCGGCCACGCGCCGGGGGCTGCTGCCGCTGTGCGCCGAGGCTGCCGTGCTCGGCGACATCGCCTACCATCGCGTGCCCAACGGTCAGTACATATCCTCCACTACCTGTCACCTAGTTTCCTTACAGGTACCGACACTTGGAAATGTGACGCTCCGGAGCGGCCTGACCCGGGGGTAACTTCGGTCACCCCGGGACATACCTCAGTCATGAGGTACGGCAGGGGGGACTCCAGAGCCGCCGATGCGTTCCTGGAGTTCCGCCCGAATGTCAAGGCCGTCGCGGGGTTTAGTGGGTAGACCGGTTCCCCGGAAGTCCTACATACGCCTTTCGTCTCCCCACGGAGAATATGGTGCGACATGGATTCCCCGCGTAAAAAAAGGTACCAATACTTCCTGTGACTTCCTGAGTGTCATAACTCGGTGTGTTCGCGGACCAATATGACCTACAAACTTTCAGAAAAGAGCGTACTTCTTCTTAAAAGCCGACTACGCATTAGTGACGCCTTTGGTGTTGCGGGTATCCATAGGCAGCGGTAATCGCTTACCATCAGGCGATACGTTTGCTCCTTTGCCTCCTATTCCATAAAAAATCCTTACAGGTGCCAACACTTTTCTGGGACTTTGACTGCACAGTTGGCCCAGTGGTTTAGGCAGTCGCAACGCCGCTTCCTACTGCGCTAAGTGTTATGGGTTCAAATCCCACATGGAACAACATTTTGTGTGGTCGATAAATTGTTGTTCTTATTTTTTTTATTTATGTATGATCCTGTCTAAATGACTGTATTCTGCCTGATGCCAGAAAGCATAATCAGAATCCAAGAGTGGTGGTTACCAAACTCATTGTTTGTGCACATAATGCAACAATGCAGCATGGTGGCCCACATTATGGTAGCTTATTGATGCTTTTGCATCATTGGGTCTCTGGTCTCGAATTCACCAACGAAACACGATTTGACGTAGATGCTCTGTGCGAGGGTAGTACCGGCCCGGTCATATAAAAGCAAGTGGTACAACGGCAGGTGTCCTGGACAACGAGGAGTGCGACAAGCTGGTCCGCGCGCTGGGCCCGTCGGCCAAGGTGCTGATGCTGACGTCTGCAGGAGCGCTGTGCTGCGGCGCCACGCTGGAGGAGGCGTTCTTCCAGGCGCGCAACCTCACCGCCGCCTGCGACGTGCAGCTGCGCCTGGCCGCTGTACCCCTGGACGACCTGGCGCTCATCGACGACGACACCAGGAGACAGGTCAGCGACTACTCGCCGCCTAGTGTGGCACGGTTACTATGCTAACCGTCGTGTAAATCCCACATGGGACAACACTTTGTGTGATCCACAAATTGTTGTTCTGTGTCTGGGTGTTCCTTGTGTACGTTTCATCTATGATTGTAAAGTCCCTCGCAACACAGAATTTGTATATCTAATTTAAAAAAAAAACTCCTATCTAACTATGGATTCCCATGTGTTGTTGTAAGTTTCTTCTTGCTTGTAATAACAATTGGTGTGTATGTCTTCTAGATGTACGAGGCGTCCCGCAAGCCCCCGGCGGAGGCGGGCAAGTGGCGCGTGGGCGGCGAGGAGTTCGAGGCGCTCATGCGCATGCTCGACAACGCCGGCTTCCGCACCGGGTACATCTACCGGCACCCGCTCATCAAGGTAAGCGCCCCACACCCACGCTCAACAGTCCCCCTCACCCTCAACTGTCCCCCCTACTCTCAACAGAAACAACAGCACCCCACACTAAAAACTCCCCTCCGACCCTAAACAGTCCCCTCCAACCCTAAACAGTCCCCCCCACCCTCAACAGTTCCCCCACTCTCAACGGTCCCTCTCACACTCCCCACCCACTCTCAATAGCCTCCCACACGCAACAGTCCCCTCCACCTTCAACAGTCCCTCCACCCTCAACAGTCCCCCCCAGCCTCAATAGCTCATAGCGATCCACTACTGAACGTAGAAAGGGAGTATTGGCTTACGATCTATCTATATCGAAGTAGTAGAGCAACACTTGTGTAAGCACGGTTGTGCCGGCTCTCGCGGGCCGGTCCTACCCTCGCACAGAACATCTACGTAACATGGCAGGGTTGGTATAGGGTTTTTTTGTCAAGTTTTTCTTCTCTTTGCAATGCTGTTGTCCTTTTTCTTTTGCTCTTACGACATCCATGAGATGAATTGTGGTAGTGACACTCGGCATTATCTAAATCTGTCACCACAAAGAAGCTGCTCGTGCGCATACAACACAATAATTTCTCTGTTGTCTCTCTCAGAACGATGTGCCTCGGCCCAAGAACGATGTGGAAGTGCCACCGGCCGTGTCGTCTCTCGGCTATCTGCTGGAAGAGGAGGAACTGTATAAGCAAGGGTGAGTGCTCTGTCACATTATATACTTAGCAAACTTTACACCCACATATTGAACTGTCGAACCTAATGTATTGTACACCATATTAATTACTAAGTAAACGAAATACTAAAGAGGAACAAATGGCGGCCTTATTGCTCGGAAGCAATATCTTACAGGCAACCATGGGATGGAAAGTGTGGGGTCGTGTCTCATGTATTAGAAAATAAAGCCCCATGTGAGGTTTGAACTTTGAACCGCCAGTGGCGACTGCTTAAACCACTGGGCCAACCGTGCAGTCATGAAAATTTATGTCTCTGGCGTTGCGGCGGTAATCGCTTATCATCAGGCGATACGTCTGTTTGGTTGCCACATATCCCATAAAATAAATAAATACATATTACCTGACTGCCTCGGTGGCGAAGTTGTAATGTATGCGACTGCTGTGATTGCAGTCTTAGGTTCGATTCCCGGGTTGGTACAAATTTTTGTATGATTTGCGAATATTTGTTTGAGTTTTTTCTATGCATAATCAATTCTACCAGTCTATTTAGCTGTCGTAGTTCACACTTTACTTAATTTGAAGCTAGATGGCGTTATATGTCAGATGTCTGAAATATTTGAAACAAATATCTAACATGATTATATGTTTACAGTATATGGAAGAAGGGTCAGGGCAAGACAGGCGAGCGCACTCGCTGGCTGAACTCCCCCAACGTGTACCAGAAGGTGGAGGTGCTGGAGACCGGCACCACAGACCCCAAGAAGATCACCAAGGTAGAATACCTCAGGGTTGAAGCAGAGTAATAACACCACTGAACCATCACTCTATGAGGCACACATTCTGTTCCGTTCATTTGAGATGTTTGATTTACTTCTTTTAAAAACTTCTTGATATTGTCATACATATGTTAATAAAAGGGCTTTATTAAAAATTAGCTGAACCCCGCGGTTATTGTCGTACCGCGGGAAACGCCGCGGGGCGAAGCTAGTCTAAAAAGAGTAGCCAAAGTTACTCCTTATATCACCTATCAGTGAAAGTCATGTCAAAATCGGTTCAGCCGTTCCAATGATAACCCGGAACTAACAAACAGACAAAAATTGTAAAAATGATATTTTGGTACATGTATCGTGTATATACATATGCATTTATTGAAAACTGGTTATTTTAATACACTCCAATTTTATTTATTTGTATAGATAAATAATATAGTTTAAAAAAAAAAAATAGAATAAAAACCCACTCATCACAGATGTCATTAGCATTTGCCAATGATATTTTTCAATCAATTGTAAAATATATTCACTAGTTTTTAACCGACTTCAAAAAAAGGAGGAGGTTCTCAATTCGACTGTTTTTTTTTTATGTTTGTTACCTCATAACTTTCGACTGCGTGAACTGATTTTGATGATTCTCTTTTTATTTAAAAGTGGTGCGTCCCGTGTGGTCCCATTTAAAATTAGGTCCAGATTGAAGTCGGTTTTTTTTGTTAAAATTTTTACACAAAAACGATTAATGTTTTAGTTTTAATATCTACAAATGAACGGAATTTAAAGTGTTAATATACCTATATAATATGTATATTGCTAGACGACAACTCAACTAAAATGAATACAATATTGGCAACAAAGGACAGCAGTGGTAGGAAAGAGGCTATATAAAGGCAGATGAGGGAACGTAAGCCATAGCTAGAACAGCTTAGGATCATAATATTTATCACTGTAGATGGGCCGGCTCGACCGGAGTGATACCACGGCCTCACAGAAAACCGGTGTGAAATAACGCTTGCGCTGTATTTCACCAAGTGAGTGAGGATACCGGAGCCCCGTACCCCAACCACTCTCCATACCCCTCCTCATCCCCCTCCCCATCGCCCAAAGGCCGGCAACGCACTTGTGACGCCTCTGGTGTTGCGGGTGTCCATGGGCGGCGGTAATCGCTTACCATTGGATTTACATATAAAAAAAAAAATACAGATTTCGGTTTTACAATTCTCGGATAGACATAATTATGTCAGATATACATAAAGATATACCTGGATGACTGAGTTTTCCTCGGAGTTTTTTTTTCTAAATTTTCCGATTTTTCCTGAAACCCCCTGCATACTAAATGTCATGAAAATCTTTGGAGCCGTTTCCGAGATTTAGATAACATCATCAGCAACCCATAACGTCCCACTGCTGGGCTCGGGTCTCCTCTCAGGAGAGGGCTAAAGCTTTCCTCACGCTGGCCGAGTGCGGGTTGGGGACTGGCAATCTTGGAGTAATCTTGCCGTTTGGATGCTTTCAAGCCGCCCAAAAACCTCCAACTAAGCTTCACAACTGTTATTCTGAATGACAACCGGGACCGACTGCTTAACGTGACCTCCGAATCACGGAGACGCTCATGGTATCGAGCCACTAGCGGTCACCCATCCATGTACTGACCGCGCCGTCGTTGCTTACCCTCGGTGATTGTTTGCAATCACGGAGCGCGACTGAGCTATGAGCGCCTCAGATAACGTATGTGCAAGGATTGCTTGTGTAAGATAATTCCTGAGCGCGGAGCGTTGAAGCCTCGGTCCTGTTTGTCCTGAACAACTTTAGCAATCGTTATCCGTCAAATACTGAAAACTAGTTTAACCTTAGAATTCACTTCGCCTTCTTAATTGCGGGGGTTCAGTGCCAGTTGATGGAAAAACAGATATTTGGGTAAAACAGATTAAACTATTAGCCAACTCTTAAATAATCTTGAGAGTAATAAAAGCTTGGAAAAGGCGTGTTATATGGCAGATAAATCTTTAAATTTGTTACAAGCTGGTGAAATTGACCCTTAGATTGTATTTGTATTGGTATAAATAACTTGTCTAGTAATATATATAATTATATGGTTTTTATGTATTTATGTATGTCATAAGTTGAAGGTCATCACCCGTCTAGGTAGTGTCTGATAGGCTGATCAAATAGTGTAGGTACCGGGTGATGTCATCGTTGGTGATGAGAAGAGGGTGTTTTATGGAGGAGTGATCACAATATTGATGTTATAATAAAAAGTAATGTATATTTTTTCATTACTTTCACCCACTTGGAGTACCACAGCTCTGTAAACTTAAATCCTAAAAGCAGAACTGCAGAAGCAACTCATCTTAGTGCGGGTCACCATGCTGCATTGTTGCATTGTCTGCATTTGCAATAAGTATGGTGACCACCACTCTTGGATTTTGCTTACGCTTTCTATCAGGCAGAATAAAGTCATTTTGGTATGCCCAAATCCCCACAAATGATGTTATTGAACATTAAAATGTTTTAATTCCATGTCTCATAAGAACACTATATTTTTTGGGATAAAAAAATGGTCTATTCGTTTTATCGTGAAGACCTAACAAACATATAAACAAATTCACACACTTTCTCGTTTTCTAAAATTTTTTTGTTGATATTATTTTTTATTATACATTGATATGATTCCATTAATTATCTTCTGACAGTATAAGAAGCTATACTTGTCTTACGTATTAGGCATTATGTTTCAAATCCACCCATAACGTTTATTTAACTGGGAACACAGCCTGTAGGATCATGTGTTACTCAGTCAAAGGAAAATATACCTTAAATTGCAGTGAGTTAGGTTTAGAATTGTGTATTACCTTTACTACACTATTCTAATCTTGTCCAGTGATTTCTAACTATATAAATATATTTATAGTAATAATTTAACCTTAACAAAACGTAAATCACAATATTGTTACAATGACACCAGATGGCGCCACTATACTCTACCAGTGGCGCCACCTGGTGTCAGAAGTTCGCGTTTATATCCCCCGTTGAAATGCGATACTGAGTTTAGGATTAGGGTTGTATTACAGAAGCTCCCTTAGTCTCGCACAAAATAATACGGTTGTTGACTGTTGAGTCAATTGAGTTTTATTTTTATTGATAAATGAGATAAATAGAGAAACTAGTTTCGATATGTTATAGTAATTTGACTGCACGATTGGCCTAGTGGTTTAGCGGTCACCTCGCCGTTTCCTACTTCGCCAAGTGTCGTGGGTTCAAATACCACGTCGGACAAACACTTTGTGTGATCCACAAATTGTTGTTCTGAGTCTGGGTGTTCTTTGTGTTCGTTTCATGTATGTTTGTAAAGTCCCCCGCGACACAGGATTTATTCCTAGTGCGGGAGATGTCTTTAAAAAAAAAAAAAAATGCTCCAGGAGCAAAATAAATTCGAAGAGTGTCAAAACAACACAATTACAACAACGACAATCTTCTCAAATGCAAAAGACATTATTTCAATCGAAGAGTGTCAAAACAACACAATTACAACAACGACAATCTTCTCAAATGCAAAAGACATTATTTCAATAAGAAAAGCGATAATTACAATTTGAGTCACAACTCCGCCTTATGGAATATAAAAAAAACTATAATAATCGGTAAAGATGATAATTTAAAAAAATGGCAACAATAGCAATAATTTAAGATGAATTGGTTTCAAACTATAAATTATCATCACATACTGTCTACCGTGTTGCTTTATGGTTCCGAAATACCTTCTGTCATACAACCCTTATCAGAAATACTTTTTTAAAATTTATGTTCTATATAATGTAATATTAGAATATATCTATAACATTACGTTACCTCAATCAAAACTTTTGCCATTTTAATTTGCCACCTGCCTCGTTGGTCTTGCGGTTGGCATGTGCGACTGCTGATCATGAGGTCTTGGGTTCGATTCCCGGGTCGGACCAAATGTTTGTATGATCTACAAATATTTGTTTCGGAGTTTGGGTGTTTTCTATGTATAATATGTATGTATTTACAAAAAAAAAGTATATATGTATTTGTATCAGTTGTCTAGTACCCATAACACAAGCTCTGCTTAGCTTGGGACTAGATGGCGTTGTGTGTTGGATGTCCGAAAATATTTATTTATTTATTAATTACAGTTAGGGATTTATAAAATAGTGAAAACATCACAATTTGCATTGCAAAACACTACAAGAGCAGTGAATGATTTATAAACTATTCTCATTTTTTTTTTTACATTCCATTTTATATTAACCTATTATTTTTTATTATTTTTACTTGGGATCTTTTCGGTAGTAGTGGCATTTATATTTTTTTTTACTTTTTTTATGTTAGTATTATATCAGTTTTTGGATAATTATAGCTGTTTTTTATCCGTGAAAATAATGTTAACATACTTTTCTATAGTTTATATATGACTTAGATTATAAGAAATATGTGCGAAAAATAGTAATTGTGCGTTTTAAATATATATTTTGTGCTCAAAATGGCTCAAATACTACTTCTTTTGCTGTAAAATCATCATAAAAACATGAAAGTTTATTTATTTCAGATTAATATATAACGTTTTATAATATTATTAATTGCTTGAAGCTAAGTGTGTATAATTTACAACCTAAGAAACTTTTTAATATCACGTCTTTAATACTTTTTTCTTTAATATTCGTCTATATTTTGTAATAATTCTTATCATTTTGAATAGGATCAAAAAGTTTCCCCCAATAAACGGGGTTGTGTAAAACATGCTTTCAATATAATTATTGCGCTTATAGATATGTTAAAAAAATATAAAATCTATGGTTAATATTAAAAATATATAAAAAACAAAATAACAATTTTATATTTTAACGCTTCACTCACATAATGAAATGCTTTTGACTATTTTTATTTGTGTTTATTTTTGTTGTGTTATTTACATTACTAATGTAATAATGTTTTACAGTGGGTGGACGCTAACAACGATGAGGTAATTCCGACGACATTTTAATAATAACTCATTTTCATTTTGACATAATTCTCTGACATTGACACCTGTCAAAATTTGTTAGGTTTTGACATTTTCATTTGTTTGTATGTCGACTTATCAAGTAGAATTTGTATAGACATGTATTGATATTTGAATTGCAGATCTTCTAATTAAGTGACAAATGTTGCACTTGTTAGATTATAATGTACCTCCTTGTTCATAAACGTGATTCATCTATAAGCAACGGTTCTGTTATTTTCAACTGTAAGACCGTAAATTTAGAGTTGAAAATAACACAGAACTGTTGCCTACACTTAAATAACGTTTACAAATAAGGGGGGTAAAATTATGTTAGTAAATACTTCAGTGTTATTACTGTACGATAATTTGGTTATTTATGTTCATAATAATGTTGACATTAATAATACTATAAGATCATATTTATTCATATTTGCCTTTATGTTTAAATATATAATAATAATCACAAATTTTAACAAAAAAATCGACTTCAATATGGACCAAATTTAAATGGGACCACACGGGCAGCACCAGCTTTCAAATAAAATAAGAATCATCAAAATCAGTTCACCCAGTCGAAAGTTATGAGGTAACAAAAATTAAAAAAAAAAAAGAAATACGGTTGAATTGAGAACCTCCTTCTTTTTTTGAAGTCGGTAAAAGAAATTATATTTGTTTATTTATCTCATTCATTTCATTACACAGTATACTTGTACTGTCATTTTAACTCTTGCAACACATTTTAAACTGTGTTGCAAGAGTTAAAATTTTGTACACATTATAATTTAGTTAACATTTTCAAAGAACAAATATCTGTCACCAAATAATAGGACAGTGTAAATAAGTCAAGAATTATGTCAAAATTATTTTCCTTTTCTATTCTTTACTTTACTTTTCAACGCTTTCCTAACACTTTCGGGGTCTCGGGAGTTTATCGTCGTGAAGTCCAAATTACCACAAAAATTTTAAATATCCATTTGCAATATCCACAGGATATATTGGTATAAATGTATATTCAACAGCATTTCATTATGGCAACCCTGGTTTGGAATAAAATATTTTATTCGAACATCGAGTCTGTACAGTGTAGTTTTGTCACGATATTGGTAGTTATGTTGCCACATGTAAATATTTCATCCCGTTTTCCTTTGCACGAACTCAGTTTTATTTTCTTCCCATTTTACCCTTCGAGTCGTGCCTGCGATGTGCACGACATTATATGAAATATTAGGGCCGATGTGTTTAGGTCTTAGAGCATATAATTATATATTTAGAGGGGCAGCCGAACGGGCGGAAAGCGTGATCGGAGTAGAGGGAGTGAGAGACTTGGTGTGTCTCTCTCACGCAAGCTACTGATTGGGCTTCTGATTGGCTGGTGTATTCCCGCCAAATCTGTCATGCAAATTGGTATGTGCGTCAACCAATCAGAAGCTTACTTGAGAGAGACAGACTCTAACCAAACTCAGTCTCTCGCTCTCTACTCCGGCTACGCTTTCCGCCCGTATGGCTGCCCCTTCTGATATATGGTCTAAGGTTTAGGTTGATTCAAAATTAGTACACATTTTATTTTCAAGGCTGTGCTAGAATACCGGTAGAATTGTATGTTTTATTTATTAAAATGCTTTTTCTAAAGCTCCCTAAGAGCGAATGTAGCTTTAAAAGTATGCTTAGTTATGTCAAAGTTTGTTTTGCATGGGGAATGTATTTGAATGTGCTTATGCCCGAAATGTGAAAAATCTGTACTGTACACGCTCGATGTATTACCAGGTGTAAAAATACGCAATTTTTCTTTTTTTTTCCTTTATTATTTTTTTGTCTTTCTTCGCACAAGTCTTTACTTTCTTTTATTATTAAAGTATAAATGCCACCTACCATTTTCCTTAAACTAACCTTTTCCTAACGGAAATCGATAAATATTTGTTTATCAAAAAATATTTGTCGAATTTCCGCTAAACATGTTGGCAACATTGTTACTAATTTTAATTTTTTCTCTTTTGTTTTCTATCACGTTCGGTGACAACACTATGGACACGGAACTTCAATGTGCGAATAAAATGAAAATATCCCGAAAATATAATGAAACGATATAATCGTTAATCATGTGGCTATCATTAAATGACCACATTAAACTGATCAATGGTGTTATAAAACGGAACAATATCGACAACTGTTCCTGGTACCAAAAACAAATATCACACCATTAACAAAAACGTATGTCAAATAATGACATCGCTGTCAAATATTTATGACGTCACACGACATGACGTTACGTATTGGGTCACGATACTGGGTAATGATGCATTGGATCCAGTGGGTACAAGACAGCTCGCCGGCCCACTCCAGCACTCCGGTCAAGATTGACACCCTACAGTTCGTCCCGAAGAACACCAACCCTAAGGAGTTCAAGCAATTGCAGCAACAGGTAAGGAAATAATCTTTTGGTTACGACTTCTGGAAAGCTGGACAATGTACTGAAGAAGGGCAAATTGTTGAATGGACTGCACAGATGGCGTAGTGGTTTAAGCATTCGCCACTCCGTTTTGGGTTCAAACCTGACAAGGAATAACATTTTGTGGTTCCCAAATTGTTGTTCCGAGTCTGGGTGTCGCTTGTGTCAGTTTCATGTATATTTGTAAAGTCGCCCGCCGCAGAATTTATACCTAATATCGGTGAGAAGAGAACTCCCGTCAATTAGAAAAAGTCAAAATAAGACGTAAATGTGGAAGAATCCAGAAGATAACCTGGATGTTTCGTTCTAGGAAATTATGTCAAAATGTGTATATATGAGAATAATGCGGTTCAACTGCATGAATATCGTAGGGGTCACCTCACGGTTTCCTACTACGCAGCATGTTATGGGTTCGATTCCCACACGGGACAGCACTGGGAATGTTCCGTTTCATGAATGTTTGTAAAGACTCCCTGGACACAGAATGATTCATCGACGTAATCATTTACTGGCCAATTTCTGGACCTAAGCCTCTCCTTAGCAACAAGGTTGTGGCCTTATACCACGCAGGCCAGATGGAAGGTTTGTATGATGGTATAACAATACAGGTATGACATTCCGAAAGCTACCCAGAGTGACGTCACTATCCAGTTACAACCTTATAACAACATAACATGAAATGACTGAAACATTTTCAGTCACCATTCTATTAAAAAAATGTAAAATGCCTTTAAATTGTTGTTTTATGTACATAATCAAACAAAATATTTAAATATATGATAACGAAAAACTTTATTGTTCTATCGAATTCACAAAGGGAATAATGTTGGTTGGGGAGTTGCACACTACTGGTAACACTGAACCAGCGATAGTGATGATGACGTCATCTCGTCCTCTGTGTCTCGGAATACCATACCTGTATTTTTATACCATGGTTTGTATCAAGTTGTCCATCTCTGCAATGATGTTGTCCTCGGTCATTTACTCCTTTAGTCGGCTCTTACGAAACCCACCGGACACAAGTACGGCTGCAGTAGCAAATTCTTAGCCTTATTAGTTCAAGAATATCATCATTTCCTTGTGTGTTTCACCTGCTTTGTCTTTTAGATCAAGGATTACAGACGTGCAGACAAGATTAGTGCCGGCCCTCAGTCCCACATCCTGGAGGGAGTGACGTGGGACGAGGCCAGCAAGCTCATCGGCGAGGATGCTGCCAACACACACACCGGCGACCATGTGGTGAGTCTAGGAACAAGGTGTCTTTTTCTGTTCAAGAAAGTGGTTTCTGTTTCGGTTTAATTTAAAATTATTTCCAAGAAAAATGTTAGTATAATGTCTCAAATTTATATTTTGTAAATACATTAAATAAACCTATTTCATAGTCTGATGATGGCGCTGTTATGTTGTTAAAAGCGACTGTTTGAAGTACAATTTACATTGAGCGATAAAATGTTGACCACCAATTAAATCGTAACCTTATTTCATTAAAATAAGAGCTGAAATTCATATGTAGGAAAAAGAATACAGGTTTTCAGATAACAGTATAGGATTATCAACTCTATCACAATAAGGTTCATTTTTGAATCTTCGAGAAGTGTTGTAAGTGTGTGTATGCCCATATACAGTTAATATTAGCAGAAAGTTGCATACGATTTGCAACTGTACCACAATGGAATACAGATAATTAGAATAGGTGAATGTGTCTGGCAGCAGATGCTGATGGGCGCTACATATACAGTTAATATTAGCAGAAAGTTGCATACGATTTGCAACTGTATCACAATGGAATACAGATAATTAGAATAGGTGAATGTGTCTGGCAGCAGGTGCTGATGGGCGCTACATATACAGTTAATATTAGCAGAAAGTTGCATACGATTTGCAACTGTATCACAATGGAATACAGATAATTAGAATAGGTGAATGTGTCTGGCAGCAGGTGCTGATGGGCGCTACATATACAGTTAATATTAGCAGAAAGTTGCATACGATTTGCAACTGTATCACAATGGAATACAGATAATTAGAATAGGTGAATGTGTCTGGCAGCAGGTGCTGATGGGCGCTACATATACAGTTAATATTAGCAGAAAGTTGCATACGATTTGCAACTGTATCACAATGGAATACAGATAATTAGAATAGGTGAATGTGTCTGGCAGCAGGTGCTGATGGGCGCGGCGTCCAAGGGCATCATCCAGCGCGGCTACCAGCACAACGCCACCGTGTACTCGGCGCCCTACGCGCGCAACCCCTTCGACCACGTCACCGACACCGACATCGACGAGTACAAGCGCACCGTCGAGCGCAAGCAGCGCCCCGGAGACTGTGAGTGCACACCCATCCTTTTCCATACCTCGCCACTCGCCACTCGCCACTCGCCACACGTGCTGAACATTCTCATGATGAACCTACGGAAGATACACACATCAAAAGTGTCTAGGGATCAACATATATTTTTGCAATAACTTTTCTCCTGATTGATATTAATTAAAATTTTCTTTAAGGATTCATCAAATAAAGTGTTTTCGTTTGTCACAGTAACGATAAACCAAGTCACCTTTGCATTAATAAAGAAATTTGCCATTTTCCTAATAAAGTGATTTTTGACATTTGAACCACTAACATTAAAGTTCGAAAAAAAGACTGAAATAACAGTTTTCTTGAAAATTTTATTAGGTAACTTAAACAATTAATAATCCGTGTTTCTACCGCGAACACTAACACAAGAACATCGGTTTGGCATACTCAAAATGAGTTCATCCAAATCACGCTGTGGAATGGCCGCCCATGTTCGTTGCAACAACAAAAAAAGGTCTTCTTGCGACTGGATACCCTCCATATTCGGCAGAGCTCTTCTCTGTAGCATATCCCATGCATGCTCAATCGGGTTCAAGTCTGGCGACTGAGCAGGCCAGGGCAGGACATTGATGTTAGCTGCGGCGAGAGTCTGTCTTACAACTCTTGCGGTGTGCGGTCGTGCATTATCATGCATTAACTGAAATAAGGGACCGATTTGCACTTGTAGAGGAACGATGACGTCTGATACAATCGTCTCAGCATAAATTTGAGCGTTGAGGTTGCCTCTGATCCAAATCAACTCAGTTCTTCCGCCGATCCAAATACCCGCCCATACCATGATGGTTCCACCACTATAAGGATGGACTTCCTGGCAGGATTTTAATCGCTGTTGGCGTCCAGGGGTTCTCCAGTGTCGTATACGTCTTGTATCCGGTCTCATACCAAAACGAGACTCATCAGAAAAGCACACGAAACGCCATTGTTCTTCTGCCCAATTTCTGTGTTCAAGAGCCCATTGATATCGAATCCTACGATTGTGCATTGCTATAGGTGGTACCCGTAGCGGTCTTCGGGAATGAAGGTTCACCTAATGCAAGCGGCTTCTGACTGTTTGGTCGCTAATTAAGTTCCCTGAAGAGTGATGAAGCCTCACGGCTAACATCATGGCGGTTATTGTTGGAGCTCTTCGAGTTAAGATTTGAATGTATCGGTCTTGTCTCCGTGTGGTGCAGCGATACCGTCCTCCATGGCGCTCAGCCACGGTACCAGTGCTTCGGTAACGTGTCCAAAGTCGACTGATAACACTCTGACTTGTATTCAGAGCTAAAGTAACAGTACGTTGCCGGGAACCAGCTTCTATCATTCCCACGGCTCTGAGCATTTCTTCCCTGCTTAAATGACGTCGCCGCTCCATAATAACGTTGGTTTTAATCAGTAGTAGGGAAACAGTAGCACTAATAATGTCTTCAATGCGTTGTATGTTTTTATAGGGAAAATATTGACAGCTGATTTTCATCTTTTACTCGAATTTGATTGACAGTTCCTGATTCAAATTATGAAATGCACCAAAAAGGATCCATATAAATTTATAAAATCATAAATTTATTACAAAGCCACATCTCAATCTCAAGAAATCCGCATAAAAATGCTTGATCCCTAGACACTTTTGATGTGTGTAGTTTTTTTTGAAAGGGTTCCCTTTTGAAGCTTGTGAGTGCGTCCCATCTTTTGACATACAGTAAGACATGTACTGAACCCTCAAAGATGTTTCTTTGGTTAGCTCCGAACGGTTCTTTCCTGTGAGCCGGCACCCATTTTTTTATATCTTATTCTAGTTTCTATAATGTATTACATTGATTTATATGTATAAAAATATATTTATGTTTATTTATAGAAAAACGTATATGAAAGACATTCCACTGATATCCAAGGTACCAGTAAAATAATGTTGATATGATGAGTTAGAATGAGTGAGATGAGTGTGTGTTGGTGTTGCAGACGACACGGACCTGTCGGAGTCGGAGGCGCTGAGCGCGGCGCAGGTGACGTCACCCGCCAGCGCGCCCTCCGAGACCGAGGAGGAGTCGCGCGACGGTACGTACCTTCCCTTCCTTCACACCCCTACACACACTCACGCACACGTACGCACACGCACACGCACACACACACACACACACACACGTACACATACACACATTACACACCCGTCACTTGTAAGTTTTATTATTTTTTATTATTATATAGGGGGCAAACGAGCAGACGTATCGCCTGATGGCAAGCGATTACCGCCGCCCATAGACACCCGCAACACCAGAGGCGTTACAAGTGCGTTTCCGGCCTTTTAAGAGGGAGTACGCTCTTTTCTTGAAGGTTTGAAGGTCGTATTGGTCCGGGAATACCGCAGGGGACAGTTCATTCCAGTTTTGCTGTGTGCTGTGCACAGTTGTGGACTGCCAACCATCTAGATGATGGGGATGAAACTTCTGTCGCGTAGGACGATGGCGGAAAGAGGCGGCAGGAATCAGTCCGAACAATTCCTCGGAGCACTCTCCGTGGTAAATGCGGTAGAAGATGCACAGCGAAGCCACATCTCTACGCAGCGCCAAAGAGTAGCCGAGTTAAAAGTTCTTGTCAATGGACGATTCGAGTCGCTCTCCGTTGAATGCGGTCCAAAGGGAGGGGCTGGTATTGGGGTGCCCCCGCCCAAAGATGGGGTCAATATTCAACGTGAGGCCGAACCTGCGCCTTATAAAGTAAAAGGCGGTGGGCCGGAGTGAAATACTGTCTCGATCTGTTGAGCACACCAAGCTTCTTCGAGGCCAATTTGGCCTTACCCTCCAGATAGCCACGAAACTGGACTTCGCTCGATATGTCGACACCAAGTATTCCAATGTTGGCTGAGGCAGATGGTGAAGTGTCTTCGAAACGAGAACATACGACCCACGGCAGTTTTTTGATAGAATTTGAGTCGACCAACTGATCAACCCAATAAACTTTTTAATTTTTGTACGGAATATAAAGAGTCTAGAATTCTAGATTAATATTATTGCTATTAAATCAATAAAAACTTTTATTTTCCAGAGCACCGCGTGCTAAGAATAGAAACGAAACAAGCGCCGGTCCGTAGCCAGCCGGAGGTCGTCCTAAGTGACGGTAACTACAATTTAATAACTATACAATCCTCTTTTAAATCCATTTCGACATTATGACTAGTCTTTTTTCTTTTAATATCTTTACAAATTCTTTTATTTATATTTTATACTTGAGTTCCTTGTCACACGGTCTACTTAAAACCTTTGTATGTGTCCAATTCAAACAACTATTTTTGGCACCGTAGCATATTTGGTTACTTTAGGCTTTTGTAAATAAAAGTATAAAAAATATCATGTGTATAAGTTTCAATACATTTTATGGCTAAGGCTCGTGTACGAGTATTCTTCTTTGCTTGATTTCCACTCACAGTTTACTCAAATTAATTTTAAAATACACACATCAAAAGTGTCTAGGGATCAAGCATTTTTATGCGGATTTCTTGAGATTGAGATGTGGCTTTGGCCCTGGCCTGCTCAGTCGCCAGACTTGAACCCGATTGAGCATGCATGGGATATGCTACAGAGAAGAGCTCTGCCGAATATGGAGGGTATCCAGTCGCAAGAAGACCTTTTTTTGTTGTTGCAACGAACATGGGCGGCCATTCCACAGCGTGATTTGGATGAACTCATTTTGAGTATGCCAAACCGATGTTCTTGTGTTAGTGTTCGCGGTAGAAACACGGATTATTAATTGTTTAAGTTACCTAATAAAATTTTAAAGAAAACTGTTATTTCAGTCTTTTTTTCGAACTTTAATGTTAGTGGTTCAAATGTCAAAAATCCCTTTATTAGGAAAATGGCAAATTTCTTTATTAATGCAAAGGTGACTTGGTTTATCGTTACTGTGACAAACGAAAACACTTTATTTGATGAATCCTTAAAGAAAATTTTAATTAATATCAATCAGGAGAAAAGTTATTGCTAAAATATATGTTGATCCCTAGACACATATGTTGATCCCTAGACACTTTTGATGTGTGTATAATCGAAGTTGCGTAATAAAAAAAAAACACGTCATATTAGAACCTCCTTTTTAAGAATCGCTTGAATATTCCCATTAAACTCATAAAATATGATAATTTTAAACAGATTTTACTTTCATATTATTTGAGCACCAAGTCTTCCCGATATATAGAAAATTCATGGCTAAGTAATTGCATGTAGGGCTTGCCGATGTCCAACTAGAGCTTAATATATAAAGTAAATAAATAACCAAATAACGTAATAGTGCGATGCAGAATAGTTAATTACGCACGTAGTTCGGTTGATCTCCACTAGATGGCGGTAAAATATTTTATAAATTCCTGATATTATACAAAGGTTTTGTGTGGTGCCGTCGTGATGAGGTTCTAGAACTAAGATAGTGAAGTGTTAGCACGCCCCCCATCCTGCCTGTTGGTAGAAGGCATGCCTGTTTGACCTTAGAAGGACATGCTGTAGTGTAGACTGCTAGGGGCCAATTACTAGATATAGTAATTTAAGTGAGTTTTGATGTGTGACATTTTTCATTTCACTTTATGCGGGGCAATTACGTAAAAAGGAAAGCAACTGCGTGACCCAGTGTGAGTTTATTTTAGTAACTACTTATTATGATTCTTTAAAATCATAAAACTTTTTAATTGTCAACTGATTAAAATAAAACAAACACTACATTTTAAGTGAAGTTCACCACAATACAGTGAAATTAGTCTCGAGAAATTTTTGCATATGTAGTGGTGTGTATATTACTCAGATCTTAGAGCGCGTTTCCACTATATCGTTCTGGCCTATACAAAAATGTTTCGATATCCTAACATTACTATTTAATTTTATACTTATCCCTAGCAACACTCTGATTTTTGGTTTCAATAAAAACAAGTTTTTATTTTAAAGAAAAAGGTTTTGACTTTATAAAAACCGACTTCCAAAAAACATCCAACGAAAACTCTCTGCCAAAAAAACACTTAAAAGCGTAAAATAAACTGGTTCTTCATAAATTGCCTATACCTAATTCTTTATTCATTTAAATAGTAGTATTATAATGTGTGCTAGGTACCTAGAATCTGTTTGAAGCCGGTGCCAAGTAACTATCGCTTAGACTTTTGTAATTGTTCGTTTGTATTCTTTTTGGCTTAGCACCGACTTCAAACAGATTTTAGGTACCTAGCACACATTATAATACTACTATTTAAATGAATAAAGAATTAGGTATAGGCAATATATGAAGAACCAGTTTATTTTACGCTTTTAAGTGTTTTTTTGGCAGAGAGTTTTCGTTGGATGTTTTTTGGAAGTCGGTTTTTTTTTTATAAAAAGTTTTTATTTTTCAGTTTTTAGTGCAAACAATCGTAGGTAAGTAGTAAGTTGAACTATTTCATCAAACTTCATCATCAAGAATACAAATTAAGATCTATACGTACATGTAATATTAAAATCATCCTCTAATCCCTAACTGTTGAAGAGTTTAACCTTCTATCATCAGCTCACCTAAATAACTTGAAAGTATACGACTTAAGGTCTTTAGATACGTATGAAATTGAAAGAATTATCCTTTAACTCCTAACCGTTGAGGAGTTGTACCTTCCACCTTCCATCATCAGCTTACCTAAATAATTTGAAAGAATACGACTAAAGGTAACATATATACATATGATATTGAAAGATTTACCCTCTAACTCCTAACCGTTAAGGAGTTGTTTCTTACATCATCAGCTCATCATCATAAAATGATGACTACCATACGCAAATACCGGTGTAACTTCAGAAAATATATGAAAAACATAGTATGTGCCTATAAAAAATGAGGGTTTCCCTCGATTTCCCTGGGATCCCATCATCAGATCCTGATATGCTGGCAATGGGACCACCTCGGAAGCATACCCTTTCGAACACAAAAAAAATTTTCAAAATCGGTCCACAACTGACGGAGTAATCGGTGAACATACATAAAAAAAAAAAATACATACAGTGGAACATAGAACCTCCTCCTTTTTGGAAGTCGGTTAAAAAAAAAGGTGTGTGTGCGATTCACACACGATAGAAGTGAAACTTCAAAGAGGAGAGACCGATATAAATATATATTTTTTTCCTTTCCTTTCATCTAGGTTTTTAAAACTCCGGGGGGCCTACGGGGGGTTCAAAATTTATGCGTTTATTTTTGGCCTAGGACGCACCGTTTCCGAGATATTTCAATCTAAAGCAAAAAATCGTCACTTGATAGTGGAAAGTGGAAACACGCACAAAACCAGAATAAACCAGTTTACGCTGTCCGCAGGTGCCACGTGCAGTCCGGCGTCAGTCGCTTGGTACTGTTAGAACATAAAGCACACATTTCATTCAAAAATTATAATTATTACGTTAATTGTTAAATTTTGTATTTGTTGATTGTTGTTATTGTTTGTTATTATTGTTATAATACACACATCAAAAGTGTCTAGGGATCAACATATGTGTCTAGGGATCAACATATATTTTTGCAATAACTTTTCTCCTGATTGATATTAATTAAAATTTTCTTTAAGGATTCATCAAATAAAGTGTTTTCGTTTGTCACAGTAACGATAAACCAAGTCACCTTTGCATTAATAAAGAAATTTACCATTTTCCTACTAAAGGGATTTTTGACATTTGAACCACTAACATTAAAGTTCGAAAAAAAAGACTGAAATAACAGTTTTCTTTAAAATTTTATTAGGTAACTTAAACAATTAATAATCCGTGTTTCTACCGCGAACACTAACAACAGAAGAATCGGTTTGGCATACTCATGAGTTCATCCAAATCACGCTGTGGAATGGCCGCCCATGTTCGTTGCAACAACAAAAAAAGGTCTTCTTGCGACTGGATACCCTCCATATTCGGCAGAGCTCTTCTCTGTAGCATATCCCATGCATGCTCAATCGGGTTCAAGTCTGGCGACTGAGCAGGCCAGGGCCAAAGCCACATCTCAATCTCAAGAAATCCGCATAAAAATGCTTGATCCCTAGACACTTTTGATGTGTGTATTTGTTGAAGTTTTTAATTTGTGTGTAAGTGTTGTAACTTTATATTGTAAATTCAAAATGGCTCCAGTGTTAAAACATGGTCGAGGCAAGCCTTTGACTTCTCAAACTAAAGAAGTTTTGTACTGTTTGTACAAATATTTCGAAAATGAGTGTAATAACAACCCGAGCAGTATTATGACCCCCACTCAATTACTTGCTAAATCAACAGGAATTTCAATAGCATCCGTCAGAAAGGTAGTATCAGAAAGCAAATGTCGTCCTTCAGATCAGGAAGTAACATTTAAATCTCCTAAAAAGAAACCGAATCGTAAACCTACAATAGTAATCGATAACTTTGATCAGCAAGTTATCAGAAGAACAATTCATGACTTCCACATCACAAATAAAGAAGTTCCCACTTTGAAAACTTTGCACGCAAAATTGAGAGAAGATATCGATTATAAAGGTTGTGTCAGCACGTTACGAAAACACGTCATGTCATTAGGTTTTAATTGGAAGCAAACAGAAGATAACCGGAAACTTCTTATGGAAAAACACGAAATTAGATACTTGCGAATTAATTATTTGATGAAAATTGCTGAATATCGTGAACAACGCCGACCAATTGTTTACACCGACGAAACATATATACATACATCACATACCCTCTCGAAATCTTGGTCAGATGGAAGCACTTCAGGTTTGAAGCAACATATATCGAAAGGCAACCGCTTAATCATTGTTCATGCCGGTGGTATGGATGGCTTTATACCAAATGCATTGCTTATGTTTAAAGCCAACCAAAAAAGTGGAGATTACCACGACAATATGAACTATGACAACTATTCAAGGTGGATTCAAACTCAATTGATACCCAACTTACAACCAAATAGTGTTGTTGTTGTTGACAACGCACCATATCATAACTCAATACAAAATCCTGCACCGAATAGTAATTCTAGAAAACAGCAAATGATTGACTGGCTGACATTGCGAAACATTGAGCATTCATCCACGTTGCTTAAGCCTCAATTATATGAACTGATTCTGCAAAACAATGCGAGATTTGTAGAGTACAAGATAGACGAAATATTACGACAGCACGGTCATACTGTGCTGCGTTTACCACCATACCATCCGGAGTTTAATCCTATAGAAAATATATGGGGGATAGTGAAAACATATGTTGCAAAAAAGAATGTCGCAATGAATATGAAGGTTATAATGTCATTAGCTGAAGAAAAAATGAACGCCATAACTGTAGAGGAATGGAGAAAAGTTTGTCTGCATGCTATTGAGGAGGAAAACAAATATCAGGGTAGAGACGCAGCTTTAGACACAATATCAGAACGAATCATAATTAATTTAAATAATTCATCTGATGAAAGCGAGGATGGGGATGATTGTGATATGCCTGGGGTTGATGAATTATTAGAATAAAACATTTATGGCCGGAGAACACCTAATTCATACACGTCTTCACTGAAGTGAAAACCGGCATTCACTGCTTGTAATGTTTGGAACTGGCTTGTCTGCCTCATACAGTTCCATAGATTACAATGCAGTGGATACACATTTTCACGTCCGTATTAGTACGTAGTGCGTATGCGTAGACGTGTACGCATTTGGTGTGCTCCAGCCACAAACGTATATTACCTTTAAAAAAATAAAAACTAAAAATAAAATGTTGTTTTTTTTTATTTGCTGACCATACACTACTACAAACGCAAAAATTTCTCCAAGCTAATTTATCTGTACATAAGACAAAAGTGCAAAAATCAGTTAAGCCACTTCTGAGACATACTCACAGCAAAAAAAAATTCTAGAAACTGTTGTTGTGAGTTGTGTTACTTTTAAAAATCAATATGTTTAATGCACAGAAATTGACTTATTTAAAATCATATTATATGTATGAATATAGATTGACTTACTCTCGATACTGATACTGAACGCTTATGAAGTTGCGATTGGTGATCATAACAGTGTAGACATAACAGTCCGCCTAACGTGATCATCGTGACGTGACGTGATATACTCACACCCAGGAAACCAGGCAATTTGCGTTATTTATTTATTTCGGCCAATGACTGCTAGAGTTGTTCGTCAGATCGTAGGTGAGATGACACATGTTGCACATCATATACGACTGTTGATACCTGCCCGTTTTATATACTTCTGTTATGTAAATAAACATATATTTTGTATGTTGTTTTTGTATTAGAACGATATCTTGAAAGAAGGAGGTATCGTCCATTAATTACGTTTTGAGATGAGTTCATAGAGTTGGCTGTGTGTATACGTGAGCTGTGTATTCTAGAAAAGATTCGGAACATCCTGGAACACAACGCTACGTCATACATAGACAATAGAAAATTAGACGCAACAACAGAATTATCACCATTGTCCTGTTAATTAAAGAAATAACTCACTGTAGCCGAATTCCAACCTTAATAATCTCGACCGACATTCGACGTAATTAATGGATCATGCTCACAATATTTTATACTTCATTTTTATAAAAAAAAAACAATTGTGACATATTATTACAATACATTTTACAATATTTGACAATATTATTTTTGCATGTGAATGCGTTTTGTAAATGATTGTCTGAATCTTCTAGTGGACACCACTGATTTCTTGAACTCGGAGCGCGCGCACGCCGACCGGACGAAAGGTTTGTTGTACATAATGTAGTACATCTGTTTTATATCTATATACTCACTGCGGTCACTACCGTGGTCACAACAATCAGTTATGCAAATATCGACCATGTGTGTTAACAGTTGATCGAAATTACAGCGAAGTCTATTTACTTATCATAAAAACGGCTGAATATTTGGAGGCTTTGTTGTTCACGTACATATTTAGATACATTGATAAAAGCGCATAAAAAAACTGATTCTTGTGACCAACACAGTACTGATATGTTTGTGAATATTACTTAAATGGATTAAATTATTTAAATGGATGTTCAATAATAACTTACATTAAAATCAATATAGTTGTGGAAATTAATTACATACATATCAGTTAAATAACTTACTAAAATATGTAGTTGCATGTTTTTTCTTCTAATATTTCTTACTAATGAGTGTAGTATCAGTTTCTCTAATTAGTCTTGCTTTTATTACTATTAACGCTTATTTTCTTTATTTTATTTATCTCTTTTTAATTTTATGTTTTTCTTTTCTGTCATTATAAAAATACACAAGTTAATTAAAAATTTTGATGGTCTCATGTGACCCCAATAGTGTTTACACAAAAAACATGAGTGGTCACCGTCGACCTAGTGTCAAATCTCATAAAAAATATTATTTACACTGATTTTTTAGGGTAAAAGTTTTGTGGTCACCGGTGACCCCATTAAATATGAAACCTATTTATTGAAACATTTAGCAATTGTTAAACGATATTTTAGTAGTGCACCAACAAGTGACCCACCGGGACCCGAACTTGTTGTCCGACGACGAGGTGTTCTTAGACTCTCCCGCGTCCCCGCTGACGTCGTCAGGGATGACGTCGCCGATGGCACACGTCGTCGTTAGAGGTGAGAGGGTCACGTCTGTGAATGGAGTGATTTAGATTGAGTGGATTGTCGTGCCGTGTTGGAGAATGGTAGTTGTCATATTTTTGGGTATAGTGACCCCATGAAGAGCTAAATTTGGATGTAGATGTGCATTTGTAAAAGTAATCTCATATTCCGTAAAAGGAAATGTTGAGATTATTGTACTATTTATTGTATATTTGTCCGGATATTTTGTAAACAGTAAGTAGTAAATTAATCAAAATTGGAAGACTGAGAGGTTAGGTTATGAAATGCGTGTGGTAAGTGGATGTAGGAAGTAGAAGACCTGCTTTGTTCAGAGTTCAATATTCCAGTTGTTGAGGTAATCTACGGCCGACGTGTCTTGGCGAGTCTGAACATAGGAACTTTAGCGCATGTACACTTGAAGTAACCAAAAAGGGTTGACCAATACGCGTGCGCGTACGCGTGTTGTTTGATCGATATTTATTCAAATCGATTGAAATTAAGTCATAAAAATATATTTATATTCAATTTTATAAGGAGCTTTTAAATTTTCTCAAGCAGTCGTTACTCATGTAGAAAATTTACTAATATTTGTAAAACTATTTCGTTTAATATCTTAAATAAACAAAAATCAAAAACTTCTAAATAAAACTAATCGATTACTGATACTTGACTGATATTTGATTGAACAAAGGGTCGATTGTGTTAACTTATGGTTAATCTGTAGCCTAGTAGACCACCGCCCCCGTACGTCGCCTCATGCCACCGCATTGTTCCTAAAAAGAGTTATTGCGCAACCTTCTGCACGAAGTTCAGACTTGCCAAGATACGTCGGCCGTATAGTATCATGAATTGTTTCCGAATGTGTTGGATCGCATGTCTCTTATCCTTATTTGGATTATAAATTCTATGAAAAGCCAGCATGAGAGTGAGTGTGAATGTGGTTTGCGAAATTGAAAACTGAGTGTGCAATCTCTGACGATGGTTCTATGATCTAAAGCTATGCCACGAGACCCTCAACTGATGTCTGATGATGAGCGGGTATTTTACAACAATGAGCCTCGCCCTCCAGTCCAGGGTCCTGTTGTAGTCAGAGCTCACCATGCCGCTGTGCAACAGACCGTCTCCAGAGGTGAGGACGAGGGTTACTTCTTCGGCTCGAAGGACCAAGATGTATTGATCTAATTTACTATCTCCAGATTGATGTTTGATCCCTATGTATAGAACGGATGTTTTATTGAAAATAGTGAAGACACAATTCCAGTCTACTTCATATAAGCAAATATTCGAGATCTCTGTACTATAAATTTGTTTTTGGTTTATGTGGGCAAAATTCTTTGAAATATCCCTGAAACATGTACCTATTTTGAAAAACTGTTTATTTATGTACAGGTTGTTAAATAATTGAGTCACTATATTTTAGGGTAGAATGGTAGACCTTGTATACCTACATTCCTATATTGGAAGTGTAAAATAGAAGTCGAAACATAAATTAAAATCATTAAGTTGGCTAAAAAATGCATGACATGCAATTCAGAAATGAGTTGAATAATCAATTTCTTTCATACTCAATCAGACATTTGCCGAATACGGATAACCTTCCAAAAAGAACACCGGCTTTCTTTGAAACTGAATAAAATTGCATGGGTTTCATAGGTTTATAGGGGGAGCACCTTCATGTATATTATGTAAAAGAATATCGATCTGGAAATAGGAAATTAAATTGAAATTAATCTGGAGTAAATTGAGCTATTCCATCGCTATCATTCGCATACGACAGTATCTGTCTTAGCTTTAACTATGGACCGCTTCTGACCATCTTGATGTGTCAGATATTCAGTACATATTTTGTCGTTATAAGTCCAGCCACATTGTGTTGTGCCCATCACTTTATTACCCCCAATTGGGTCTATGTGTCATCATTCTGGTCAATTTCGCTTGAGCCCGCCCCGGGTCAATCATTTCATTTGTGTTGTCTAGTAATTGAATAGCTTGTCGAGTAGGTAGTATGTGTTAGGTATAAGATTTATTTATCACTAGTAGACCCGGCGAACTTCGTACCACCATATTTACATATCTGTCTCAGCTTCGCACAGGCAGTGTACAGTCGCAGACAAAAAAAAACTTTTATCGTTATCTTTGAATTTTTCTTGTAAACAAACTTTGTCTTAACAATAACGAACACATAAAAAAAAGGATTATTTAATTTGGTGCAGCCGATCGGAAGATATGCGCGTTCATACATTTCGGCGATTCATTTTTATTTATATAGATTAAGAATGGAACTTTAGATACATCGCAAACTGCCAAATACCCGTTTTAGATAAACTATTCACAGATATACGTAGAACAACTGATCGTGCTTATGAGAAGGTGTCGAATCCCTCAAATGCAAATTTTATTAGAATTTGTTTAAAACCTGTTTGAGCAAAATATTAAAATGATTTTGTAAATACCAGACTAACGCGATCATGAAACAAGCTGTACTACTTTAGCATGTTAGTATATATATGTAGTTAACTCTCTTCTTAGTAGATTTGGTAAATCTCGTGAAGTAGAAGTAGACTTTAAAAGCTAAACTCAGATTAACACATTCAATTCTTTGAATTTTTAGGTAAAACTGAAGAGAAAGAAGCACTGTCTACTAACAAACGTTCAAAACACGACTATTCTCGAATATCCAACTTCGAAAATATAGTCAAAAGTTTTGATACACCCCCCAAAGTGCCCAAATGTAAAGTTAGTCTTAGTACCAGGTTAGGTCACCAAGAGTTAGGGCATACCAGTAGCAGATCTAGCTTACACTCCATACCTTCAATAGAATGGGACACTAGATGCAAATCCGACGGCGGTCTTAAGTCTAGATCCCTATCCAGACAAAAGAAGGGCACCGGTAAACTCTACAGAACACAGTCCCATTGCGGTTTCATAAATTCGTTCATCAAAGATCCTGAACCCACTCATTACCATCTGCCTAGGTGTAACTCCTGTGGAGCTACCAATCTCTCCTACACGTGGGAGTTGAGTAAAGACGAGAAAACTCTTAAACCTAAAGTTACATCTATATTTCGTTCGGTAGATAACATTCATCAAAAGTGTGCAGAAGAAATAGATAAACCTGCGTGCTCACACGTTAAAGTACAAGAAAAATTCGTTCCAATCTACAAAGTTGACAAAAAGGATGGCGAATTCGTTGAAAGTCAAGAATTCAATGAAGATAATTATATAGGAGACATTGGTCACAGCTTCTCGTCTGAAAATCAGACGGTAATTGAAAAAGAAGAGTCTCATAACCCCCCTATACACAGTATTGAACGAACTGCAATACCTGGAAACGGTTTGGATGCTTCCTTACAGCATACTGTGTACAGTGATACAGTAGAAGATACTAATGTAACTATAGAATCGACTGAAGGGGAATATCATAGCTTCACTGATTTAGAAGAATCATATGAAAGTCCAGTAAAAGAGTTAGTGGAGAAAGACATCAGGGATTACTCTGTACCTATAAACTTTTACTGCGAAGACTACAAAACTAATGATGATAAGCGATCTCCGTTGAAGGCTAAGAACATTCTAGAACCTATTTTAGAAGAATCTAAAAGTTCGTACGGGGATGAGTGTAACACATCTCAAAATGATAAGAAAGATGTTATTGAAACATCGTTGAACGCTGTGTTAGCTGCAAGTTTAGCAGAAAGCGATTGTGAAGTTGAAATATCCAATGTTGACTTTGAAAAAGTAGAAAGAACTAAGTTTGTTGAACAGCTGAGCACAGACGTAAACGTCACTGAAAGCGATATCGATGCTGCTCATATCAGTGATAAACATGATTTATATCAAATATCTGAACAAGAAATAAATCATGAAATTTACGGGAATATAAAAGTTGCTTTGGAAAATGAGGCGTTTGTAGATATTGGAAGACAAGTTTCCTTAGCGAGTACACTGAGTTCAAATGACAGAGTAAGCTTTGATTCTACAGCTGAATTCGAGAAATACGAAGTTGTAGCTGAGATCATAGCCATTATAATAAATAGGATCGAAATTATGTTGACAGCTATAAAAGTTACATCAGATATTAATAATGTTCAGAATGAAGAGGTGATAGAAACGTTTTCTATTGCAAAAATAATTGAAGATATTGAACAAAACGTATATTTAAATGATACAATTTTAACAGAAGTAAGTGATACAGATTTCGTTCAAACAAATAAAGTGGTTGAAAGTATTGTGTATTATATATTTGATAGAGTCATGTTTGTAAGTCGTGAGAAGAGTAAGACAAATAAAAAGAGTGAGAAAAAAGTTATTACTGTGGTTGACTCCGAAGACATTCTTTACACGGCTAAATATGTTTGGTTGGATTTTAATGATAAAGAGGAAATTTTAAATATTGAACCAAATCAAACTGAACAACTTGAACTCAATGTACCTCGTAAAAATGAACAGACTGATACTGATTTTAATGTAGATCCAAATATAGGTTTTAATCTTAAAGAAAACTGTTTTACTTTAAAAAGTTTTGTGGAAACCGAAAATTTGAAATCGCAAACAGATAATGAAAATATTAATAACACACAATCAGGATTTAATAGAAAAAATGTAAATAGTGAAAACGATACCAAAGATATTATGATAAAGAATGCTTATAATTCAGAAGAAACAATATACCAAATAGATTATCACCTTGAAGAAACAACAGAATGTGTTTATGATGGTTCTTATGTTCCGAATGATACAACAGATAAGTCAGGAGAAGTTCTTGGAGTTTATACCACGGATGTAGATGAAAACCTTAATGAAACGTTTATTTACTCTAGTGCGATGAATAACGCTTTCCTTGAAGAAGTCAGTCACGACGACGAGTCTCAACCCAGAACTGACCTTGAACATACAGATCTGGATAATGAGAAATATGAACATTTTAACGATGTCCATCACCAAATATCTCATGACGAGAACATCAATGAAAACCAAGAGTCACTAACTCATTTAATAGACAATAATCAAAAATACTATTGTTATGGTAACCCAGCTCTGTCTTTAAATGAGGAACCTATCTACGGAGAAGATGATCATGATTTGTCAGCGCTTGAAACCTCGTATCAAATATCATCTGATGCTTATTTCACCCCACCAAGTTGCACAGACGACCCTCAAAAGTTCTCTTCCTCAAAAGTCCTAAGTCGTTCTTCATCACCTAATATAACACCAATTTTTGAACTAGAAGAGTCACCGATAAAGACAAATATGAAACTAAGACACTCCTTAGACTGTACTGTTTCTCCTTTCATCAAAAAACAAAATGTGATCTCAATAAAGCAAACAGAAAATTCTGGTGGAGTTAAATTCTGGGTGTCCTTTGACGATAAGTTAGTTCAACACGAGAAAAGGACCTCCAGAGCCATCAAAAGCGCTGATGAAACTCTGCCTAGCTTTATTTCAATCGACGTAGACGAGGGTAAACCAAAACAGTTCCCACAAAAGGGTCTGACTAAACGATCTTCTGTTCTTTTTAACGATAACAAAGAAGAATTCTTTGGGTCACCGGGAAAATCTATTGATTTTGACAATTGCGATTCTGAAATGGAGCCTAGACTGCCAAACGATTGTGAGATCCAGAAAGTGGAAGATGTGGAGACTGTTCCTCAAAAGAGATTGCTCTATGAGGTCCACAGTAAGCCGTCGAAGAGACAGTACTCCAGTTGGCCTCCGTATGAAGATACTCTATTCTATAAGATCATTTCTCAGTTCAGAATGTCTGAAAGTTTCGATCCTAGTGATTTGGAAGGCACAAGATTTGAATAGAAGAAATATGTAGGGATGAGGAACGAAGCTGTTCGGTTAAAATTTCTCAGTGACAACACTCTAACGTACTTACCGCATAAAATACGTTTTGTAAAACCCTTTTCAATATTTGAAAGGTATGGAGTATTGTTGGATCTGAACTTTTATGAATAACTTATGGGGTTATCCTTAAGCTACTTGCAGTGAATTCGATTAATTTAGCTTATTGAGTACAATTTTGATTCCATGTACGTCTCAAATTTAAAAAACGCCCATTTGAGGTGTCTATGCACAGACGACATACAAAACATGGGACTTGAAACAGCAGAATTGGTTGCAGTCAACGGGGGTCATATTAAAAAGTGGGAATGATGGCTGATTTGTCGGATATCCGGTCAATTCAAAAGCTAGATAGCCGAATATATGACTGCTGAATATCCGATCGAATATTATGTCAATCGTAATTACCCCTATGTCCTTCTCGTACCGCTGGTAAAGACAACGTAGTGTGTAGTTACGGCAATGTTAATAACAACTTATATAAGGTATACGCTTGCATGTAAACGGAGAAACATTATTTAAATGACAAAAACATATAAATATTTCTTTAAGAGTAATTTCTCTTGTTAAAAGGTAGGTGGAACTTTTACATTTCACGTATTGTACAAACTAAACACACCGTGTAGGCCGGGAGCTGGCACGGCGGCGAGCTGGCGAACCGAATTCGCGTCATTTTATACAACAAAAAAACGTACTGTGATTTTGCATACTTTCATACTACGACCAGTCTTTAGCACAACATAGACGTATCGAAAATAACGCAGTCACATTACAGAGCAAATTTGTGGCACTTTTTGAATGCTACTCTGACTTAAATCTTCTCAACGTGTCCCCATTCATTGAAACTTTCTTAAAGACGATTAAAGTCTTGTAAAAACGAAGTTGGTTTTCGACACGTTTGAGTAAAAGAGAAGCTGAATTCAAGAATTGATTAACTCCGAATTTAATTCAGTTATTTTTGTTTCTCATACCTTGTAATTAGTGATGTGCCGGATCGTTAGAAATGTGTATCCGCGGATGCGAATACGAAGACGGATTATGAGTTTCTAGATCCACTAATACGTATATGGATTTTTCGGATAACCCTTAGTTATATACGTATTGAGGAGTAAATAGCAGGACCTGCACTACATTTAATATGACTTGGGGATTGATCTATATAGAGACAGCCAAGTATATAATAATATTATTATTAATGTGATAAAGTATAATAATGTAAAAAATCCGTTAAAGATCACATACATAGATACAGATATTTTTTCTTCCTCGGATATCCGCGGATACAGGCACGGATATCCGGCACATTTAAAAGTATGCAAAACCATAATAAAAGTTAGCTTTTTTAATAAATATATTGACGTAGATTTTAAACCGTCAGTTTCTAATGTTTACGTTGAAAATAATACATAAGATAGTTTTTGTTACTATTCTTTACAACGATGTTTTTTGATATTTTTTTTATATTTTCTTAGTTTCTAGAAACATAATAACATGTTTATTTTTCATTTTGTTTCATTTTCAAATATGTATTGCGCTAAGCGCCTTATTAATTTTAATTAATTTAATGTCGCTAGATAAATTAACTTTACATGTAAAACCAATTTTCGTTATAGTTTATTGATAAAGTGTGCCTATTATTTAAAAAACATAAATATTTAATCTTTATTTTCAATGACATTTTATAACTTGCGGTAATTAGGTAATATAAATAAGTTAATCATTTAAAACTTTTAAAGATTGCCATAACTAAAATGGCTTTTATAAAATTGTGGTGTATTTAAAGAGCAATGTATTTATTTTTTTAATAATAGGCTGTAAATACATTAGTTGTCGTGTTAAAGTAATGAGGAATTGGTTTTAAATATAACTTTGGCACAAATGATTGGCTTTATTTTTCTTATTACTTCGCTGTTTCTACTGCTACTAATATTATGATGTGATAAAGTGTGCATATTCTTTAATGTTTCATTTTGTAGTGTTTTTGAGTCCATATTAAACTACTTAAAAAGCCACTACAATTCAAAACTATTTCAAATCACATGCACATTTTTAAATTATAAAACATGTGATGACGTCAGTGCTGCAGGAATCTCTTAATATAAACAACCTTAAAAATAAATAATGCAGAAAATCATTTTGTAGTCCTAAAAATATCGAAGGCACTTCTTATTTTACTCAGATATCCGCGGATACGGATAACATGTGTCGGATATCCGAAACTACCACCACTAAAAGTCTACAGGTGGATGTACATTTTCTTAAACTGTCACTGACTAATTTCTTTACTTTTATCAAAAATGATCTTCTTATCTTGTTCAAAATTTGGTGGTAGGTGCGTGGACTTTTTTAATCTCGTACAAAGTTTTTTTCAAGTTGAAATTTATTTTCAATTATTTTTAGGAAAATGTTATGTTAAATTGTTATTTTTGCCTAATATCGTGCTTATCGTTATGTGTCTGACACGCTTTGCATGGCCTAGCTATCACGTGGTTCCGGGGCCGAAAGTTCGTCGTACTAACTCACATTGAAGGTAAGTGATTTTGTATGTGTATTTTGTATGTAAGTGCGTGGGACACTAAAAGTGTGCGGGACACTATATTTGTGGGGGACACTTAAGTGTGTGTGGGACACTAATTGCGTTTTTAATTGCATTGGTTATGGCATGGTTATTTTGAAGGATTTAACTATTGTTTATTTATTTTTTACTGTATTTGGATTTTTAAGAATAGTTATTTTTATACAATAAGGTATTTTACGAAATTTTTGAATTCAAAGATTTCACTTAAACCTCAAAAATTATTTTTACATGTATTAGTTAAACAATAAAGTATTTTAAAACAATTAATTATTAATGATAAATAAAAGATTAGGTATTTTAAAATATATCGAACTTAGGTAAGTGGTAAACTTTGTACCGGAATATTTGTATCAATATTAAATATTTATGTTACGCGTTCCAGGCGAGCACACATTGAACGGTGACCACTCTGACGCACACCAGAGCACCTTCTCCCACAGCAGTAAAGAGGTGCGTATCTTTACATTATGAAGACGAAAGATAATACTCATGTGAACGAATTCTGAACTAGCTAGAGTCGTTGGAGTGGGGTCTCGGGTCTATATGAACTCAAAATTACAATGATTCTTTTATATAACGATCAGGCTAACATGTCATGTGCATCTTTTCTTTCTTCTAAAGACAGAAGACTTCGGCACCACATGTTTTTACTTTAACTAATTTGACCCGTTAAATTATCTTCAACTTTTCATTCATAATTATAATTATATTTAGGGAAATACTGTTATAATAAAGTAAAAAACGTTGAAAATATTTACATTCAAGCGTCAAAAAATTCATACACATTATGGCAAGACTGGCAGTATATGCTAATTCTCTGTGCTAGAAAAAGGCCGACCTTCTGGTCACGAGAAGCGTCGAATCAATTGCCTAGATAGTTGTTTGAACATAGCGCGAGCACTCGGACCCCGTGAACTTAACGGTCCGACCCAAAACGGTTCAAAAATGTGTTTACGCACTAATTTTTGATATAAGTAAGAATAAATAAGTTCAATAATGTTAGGATACAATCGAGTAAAGGCAATTGACTGCACGGTTGGCCTAGTCGTTTAAGCGGTAGCCACGCCGCATTCTACTGCGTCAAGTGTTGTGAATTCAAATTCCCATGGGACAACACTTTGTGTGATTCACAAATTATTGCTCTGAGTCTGGGTGTAAAGCCGCTTAATATAATTTATATTCCTAAAAAGGGAGTTGTCTCTTTAATAAAAAAAACTGTATGTTCAGGGATCTCCATCAAAGGAGGTGTCGACCGAGGACTCTCCGAAGAAAGACAAGAAAAAGAAGAAGGGTCTGAGGACGCCCTCGTTCTTGAAGAAGAAGAAAGAGAAGAAGAAGTCCAGCACGCCACAGCCCGCCTAGAGGTGTGTTCAACCAGCTCTGTTCCAATAGGGAATATGCATGTCCTTTTTTTTTTTTTTTTTTTCTTTTTTTTTATGTATGGCCCGCCAAAATGACTCTACTCTGCCTGATGGAAAGCATAAGCAGAATCCAAGAGTATTGGTCGCCATACTCACTGCGAATGTAGACAATGCAGTATGGCGACCCACACCATGGCGGCCTAGTGATGCTGCTGCATCTTTTAGTCTAGTCAACAAGTGTGGGACTTGTTGACTAGACTAATTGGGCCTCCGGTCTCGCACTCACCAACGAAACACGACAGCACGAACGTGGTCATTTTAGGTTGATTTTCTGTGCGAGGGTAGTACCGCCCCGGTCGAGCCGGCCCATTCGTGCTGAAATCAGCGTGGCTCTACTACCTCTTTATCTTTATTTCTTAATCTGATCATATAAGTCTCTATAAAATAGAAAAAAATATAAATAGGTTTTAAAATAGTCAAACTAATTTTCAAAGTGAAATTTAAAACACCGACTAAATTTGAGCTATTCAAACGCCGCCATTTTTCGCGCGCTATTGACATAACATATGACGTCATTGTCATTTCGTGTTTGTTTACTATTGAGTGTTTCAGTTATGTTATACCTATTTACAGTTTTGATTGCTATAAAAATCATGGAAGAAGTTATTTGTTCTCACAAACACTACTAACACAGTAGGAATTTCGACGCCGATAATTTCGATAATGTAACAATCGACGTCACATTTCGTTTCGACCAATAGGACGCGTTTTGCAGGTTTGAATTTCCCTCCCTTAATTTTCACTTTTTATTTAATATTTTCTGGGTTTAAATAATCACTTAATAAAAAAAAATACCATTTATGTATATTGTAAAGACAATAAAGAATCTAGAAAAAATGTTTGAGACAAATAAAATTTTTATGCGTATTCCCTATTAGTACATACTATCTGCTACAGGTTTTACTTGGAAAATGACTAATTCTTTGCATAGTATAAAATGAAGTCGTTCTCGCTGTCTGTTCGCTTAGGCTTTTAAACTCCTCAACGCATTCTAATGTAGTTTTCAGCAATAGATATGGTGAATAGAATTTCAAAGACTTTCCGAGCGAAGCCATGCCAGTCCGCTAGTTACTACAACATACGGTATCAGGAAATTCCCCGTTTAATGGAGAATTTTACCCGAAAAACTGAATTGAGTCCAAACATTTTATTGCTTTAACCTTTAGAATTCACTCTCTTCTTCTTCTCCCTTCCCTGGTCCCGTTATGTGGGGTCGGGTCTCCTCACTTGTCTGCGCCAAGTCCTTCTGTCTTGGGTCCAAGTAATACATTTAGAATTCACAAATTGTAATAATTCGTGCCGTCGAGCCGTGATAACTTGTAATAATTGCTGAAATTCTATCCAATACAGTAACTATTTGGAAATTATCTGCCAAGGTAGATAACTACACATTTCGGTATCACAAGTGTCGGATTGTAACAGATATGTTAAATAACCATATACTTTTCAGCAACTTTTACCTGTTAAACAGTGTAATATGGCAAATAACTATCTAAAACATTATCAGGAACTGGTGTAGACCCTGCGAATCATTCAAATCTGGTTGATAGAATCTGAATACTTTTACTGATTCTTTCTTCACCCTTTTCTGCAATCTATGGGTCACTCCCTTACGTAAAAAAGAACGAGTGTGTAACAGCTCGCAGTGCTAGGGGATTCCGTCAGAAATTATTAACGACTATTGGAATACTTGCTGCTTTTTTATTTTAATCAAATATATTTCTTCTCTTCCAGATAAACCCACAAATCCACACTGCCATCTCGCTTTCAAAATACCTACTTGTAATTTTTTTAATAATTATAAGAATTTATCCAAACGTTACGTAATCGTAATACGTTGTCAGCTTATACAGTATGTTCACGGTGGGGTGTACATAATTGTGTGAAAACAAAACGAAACATGCTGTATATGTGGGGTTGGTCGCTATTTTTGAAAATACCATAAACTAAGAGACATGTTATTGTATGTCATTGTTGTGTAAAAGAACCGTTTAGCATTTCTCCTATACATGGGAATTATTTCCCATTTAAAAACTTTCTGAAAAAACTTTCCTAGCATTTTTTTAAATACATTTTTTAGCATCTTTCTTCCACTTTATCATGACATTCCTATTGGTAGGAATTTCCCATTACTAGGAGAAATTCTTAATTAAATGTAAGTTTTGTATTCTGAGTGGTCTTCGACGAAGAACAAAATATTTGAAATAGTTGAAATAGAATATTATAAATATTAATGTCCTGCTCGCTCTTATTCACTTACATATTGAAATGTAAGGTGTAGAGTATTAGTACAACTTAATCAGTATAAATAAAATAAAATAGCGATCAAACCACAAAATTTATAATAAATGTGCTTGACTAAGCCGCTTACAACCAATTTTTGGTAAACAATAGATGGTCTATCTCTTCAAGCTTGGCAGTTAGATTCGTTTTTTTGAGGAGTAATAAATTCTGACTCATTTGATCAAAACAAAAGTACCCATCTAATATTGATAAGTCTCAAATGCTCAACTTTGAGTATAAATACTCGGTACTGAGTCAGACTCAACTCCTCTCGCTCACTTGAGTGTAGCTAAGTATTTTATTTTACATGGTTCTGAGCGGCTGTAACAGTCCTATGTACAATTTTTACAAAACCCACCCACCGGCTATCGGAGCGGACGCGTTTCGGCTCCAATCGGGGCGAACACGTCGAGCGTGCTGCTATCCTTTTCACGTTAGTAACCGCTCGTGATTGCTCAACTTTAAGTAACTTGAGCAAACGTATTCGACACTTGAGCAACTATTTGCGTTATGTTAAGCATTTTGCACGTTATTGAGCCTGTCATGAGATATGCTCAAGTTTGAGGAACTTACGCTTTGCTGCTCAACATAAGTGTTGAGGGGCGTTGCTCAAATTTGAGCAACACACGAGCGTTTTAGTGGTTAGAGAGGCGCTATAAAATAGTTGGAACGGCGTATATCTTTAATTTATTTTTTGACGATATTTTGACAAAATTAATTTACTTCGGTTTATATCTTATGCCTTGCCAAACGAGTTCTTATGGTTGGAAATTATGAGTTTTTACATCTGTTCGTTTTATTTTTTAATTTTTATTTCTTAATTTTTAATTTTCTGACTGTACTTGCGGTTTTGACGGGAAATTACGGTGATTAATATATCTGGCAGCTGAATAAACCCAACTCTCAAATAAAACTATAAAATTATCGAAGTTTTTCACCAATAATCGAAAATAATAATGGGGAGAATTGCCTATTATGACATAGTACAAATAGAACGACTCATTACGAACAAATGATATATTTCGGCATCTAGCCACCGCAATTTTCGGTTAAAATCGTAACAAAACTGGTGCATTGTTTAGTTTTACATTATTTCATCGTTTTATAGACGGCATATAATGCTTTCATGTTTTGGGGGCTAACTTTCGACTGTGGGTTATCCGGATTACTTGTGACCTGACCTTGTTATATAAATGGAAACTTTATTTACACTTATATAACTAACATAATACTCACTTCTGTATCCGTGTACGAGTCTACAGATGTGTATTTGGACAAATGTTAGCATTTAACTAATAATTTTTTGGACAATTTACTATTATTAAAACTGTGTTATTCGGATTACCCGGTCACAAGCGACGTCCCCTGCCATTTGTGCTTTTAAAATATAATATCGAAATAGAATATATCATTCAAGTATAATGGTCTGTCATTGCCTACTTTCCTCTTAGTGTTAAGTGAACTTTATTATGTGAGCAAGTACACGCCCATGATATTATGTGAAGATATATTTAATAAACTAAGTTACAACCAGATGGAATTGTTTTTAATGATATTTTTTTGTTATTAAATTAAATTATAAGTTTTAAATAAAATTAAATTGTCCGTATTGTGTAATTGTCCTCTTTCCTTTCATCCTGACAGATCATTTTACACAATATGATATTTTATTGAATATAAAAACAAAAATATAATATATGTTAGCATTTTATGTAAATTTAAGATTAAAGCAGGTTAGCCTACTTTCGGTAGATATAATTTATTTTTTCCTTTTTTTACTGTTTTGACTATTTTGCATGGATTCACTTTTAGAGTAAAAAAATATCAGTTTATTTACATATTTTTTTGGTATTTTCCTTTGTCAGTATAAAGTGCGGAGCGAATCCAACCGTGCACGTGGAACCAGTATATCATCATGTTGTTAATTTTAAAAGTTTTTTTTTTTCTATTTTTAATAAAAATACATATTTTATTGACTGTCGCATTTCGATTTGACATTACCTAGAGTGTTCTAGCGTTGTTAAAATGACAAGTTGAATTGATATTTAAGGCTTAAAGTACACGTGCTATTGACTCTACTAGCATGCTAGATATACACGAGCGGTTGGAACTGTGTACTAGCAGTGTATTTACGTCTTTAGTTTGGAAGTGGTGTCTGTTGCGAGTTAACCTGTTGCGATAAAATATCGGTATTGCAGTCTTGTTGTCGCTTTAAGTAATTAGTATTTGTTGGTAGGTGTTATTTAAAAGATTTTTTACTCAATCGTATTTATAAAATTATTTTTTTAATTTACAAGGTTTGATTGTTAACTTGGAGCCTTGTTTAATACTTTATTGGCCAAAAATGTGCCTGAAATTTATTGATTTTAAAATTACTGCAAGCTGTAATAGGTTTACAAGCGACTATATTAAATCGAACCACGACCAACACAGGTGTTTCTTTAAAGTTAAATTCCCAAAAAAAACAACATTCTGTTTTTTTCGTAATTGATGTACCGTCGACAATATTTTTTGTACAATTAAATCGTGTATTATGTTCACTCACGTCACAAATCGTTGGGCGTTAGCTCTAAGGATAGCTTATACAAGTTATTTTAACGTAATGTGTATTTTTTATTTCGTAAAAATATATGCTATTTGAAAAAAAAAGGTTTATTATTGAAATTGTTGTTTTATTTTTTGTTCTCTCCTTTTTTATGCAGAGGTTTGCTACCTTGATAGCTACGAGTTGGAGTTTTGGCTATTTAGAATTACCCCAATTGTTAACGGCCATGCACTACCACCCACCGAATCAAGAAAGAGCTTTTTTTTTTTAATCTAATTTTATTTAGGGGCTTTTAGTCACACATAAGACCATGTCAGCCCCATCGTACCCTAAATTTACAATGTATTCATATCTTATACTATACCTTAAAAAGTAAAAACATACTTGTTTGCAAAACACTGCAATACATACTATATTTCGAAGAGTTTATACACTAACAACGCCGCTTCTTAATGAAAGAGCTGTTAATCTGTCAATCCTTCCGGTGTCCGGGCTGGTGAGATTGCCCGTGTTGAGTCAAGCCGCAGGCTGCACTCCTGGTGGTGCCCTTCCGCCAATTCCTTAAGTTTCAGCTTTGCAACCGGTCATAACCCGGTTTTTTGCACTCGATATAAACTTAACTGTGCCAAATTTCATAAAAATGAGTATACATTTTTTTATTCATATGCAACATGCTTATGAAACATTAACACATGCCAGGGTTCCGAACAAAAGACAGCCTCACTGGTACATGGCTAAATTCTGCTTTTACGATACTGTCAATTTAACGATAGTTAAGATTAGATCAACCGCAATAAGACGTGGTACTATAAATAGAACGAAACAGAATAAAAATAATTTAAGATGTTTTTGTGAATTGAAACAAATTGATTTTTAACAAGGCATTTAGAAGTGCCGTTTAAAACATATAATAAAAATTATAAAAATCGCTATAATAATAAAAATCAGCCCGAAAACAAGTCAAGAAATCATAAAATTTGCAAATTCTTGAAATTTAAGTACCAACTTTAATTATCACATTAAGGGTCCGTTCACAATGACCGGCTCGAAGAGGAGACCAGATTTTTATCACATTGGAAACAGAGGTTTGTGTAATTTTAGTAAGGTTTATTTTTGCATTCGCACTTCTTTTGTCATCAAGAATGCTTGAACGCACTTAGTGTGAAATAATAAGAGGAGCCGACGGTCGGCTCCGATAGCGTGCTTTTACTTGCTCGCGCAGCCGATCAGCTCTGATTCTCTTCCACAGCCGGTCTATGTGAAATAGTTAGCGGCTTCGCTCCGCCAATTCCAAGCGTACCTATACGATCCGGTCTGTGTGAAAAGAAAAAGCGAACCGATGCTCTCCGAGCGAGCCGATCTGTGTGAACGGACCCTTATTATATAACTACCCGCTTTGGCTGTCCACGGCTCACTTAGCGCCCTTTGCCATACTAAGGCATGGTTGTAAATGAATATGGGAATAGCTTACTTTTCGTAATAACTGAAATATCAAATTCAAATCTGACTGCTACCTCTGAAGCTACGTGTTCAAAAGAAAATTTCAGTCTTTAATAGAGAACCTACCTATATTTTGTCTGGTTTACCACGATATGTAAACCTGCTAGGGACAGTACACTGATAAACGATAAACCTCTTTTCATAATAATGCCAGATGCGTCTAGAAGAAATAAAGCTATGTCAAAGTAAATATACTTTACCCATGGACTTTACATTTCAAGCCGAAAGAATTTAATTGTAGAAAATTTCAGTTACTCATTGTTATATATGGTTTAATTTGGCGAGAGATGTGAGTTGTGAAATGTTGGACGAACAGTCATAGCACTATGGCAATTGCTTACGACGCTTGGAGAGCCAAGGTTTGTGATCTATCTTTCTCCTTTTGAGTAAAAGAAATCTTAGCATTCAATTAGTTCGCAAATAATTCAGTACCACTTATAAAAAATGTGGGGAAGCCTGAACAGATCTAATGAAGCCTAATGAAGGGACCTTTATGGGGGAGCGAAGGGACTTTGCTCTTTAAAACTACTCCGTTGGTTTTATACAGCTATAATACTTACATTAAATACTTGAAAAATGGTTTCCTAATAAAAAAAAAAACATGTATTCCTTCTAATTTAAAACCCAGGTGCCTCTCACTTCCAAATTATTTTTCACTGATAAGCATTCTGCAAAGTACAAAACATCAATTTCTTTAGGAAACGCTTGTGCAGGTACACATGCGGCAACAACTAAGAACTCCGACGACTACCACAGCGTGTCTAATGAAGAAGAATCGAGATTGCAAGACTTGCTGCAGGTCCTACAGGAAAAAAGAGGAGAAGAAGAATAAGAAATGCCCGTGTCCCTGCACGTCACCTTGCCAGGCGGGGGACCAGGCGAAGAACCTGGGGGACGACTGTTGCCGCTGCTGCCTCGCTCTGTGCGAGTACATCGGGGAGTACCTGAAGTTCTTCATCTCCCTGATATGTTTGAAGCAACCCCATCCCAAGTTTTGTTGTCGTTTGTGTAATTTGATTCGCGCCACCGCCATTGTGTGGCAAGATGGCTGCGATATCATTCGGTCCGTTATATATTGTATTCTTGGTATGCATTAAACTTTTTATTGTTAAATTGTTCACTTTTTTTCACTACAACCTGCGGAAGTAAATAGTAGGCCCAGAAAATTACTTGACATTTGCAGATGTTAAGTCCCTGCGGTTTGCTCCTTAAATAAGACAAGGACACTTAATGTAACAATTGTCTTTCTGACTTTGACACTCTTAACCCTTTAATTCGCAATTTTGTATGTTAAATTAAAATTACAATGAAAAATTTATATCTACAGTAAACATCTCCGTATTCTGAGCACTTCCTCCTTTTGCGTTTACAGAGTTAGGTAATGAGAGTGAACTGTGAACTGTTTGACTTCTTTTTTTATTTATGAGTCTGCCAAGTGACTATGTTCTGCCTGATGGAAAGCATGAGCAGAATCCACCGTGTGGTGAATAGTTAAGAGAACAGATGGTCATCACTCCTATTTATCTTTTGGGTGTCGCTAGAGGCGGCTAAGGCAGTGTGGGACGATGAACGAGAAACGAGTAGATCTAGAAACTATGAACGACTTGGCGATCAGCGGGCAGTGAGTGTGTACTTTCGATAGTTTTGTCGCAGGGCTATAAGCGAGTGTTCAAGTGCGATGAGCGATTACTCGCGCCAACACCAAATTCTAAGGCACTTTAGATGAGTTTTTTATTGAATGTGTCCCACATTATCGTAAAATACATCATCGTCGTCGTCTGAACTAGACAACAATGAGAGTTGCAATGATTTGTTAATATCGTTACGTGTACTTTTAAAGCCGCACTGTATAGAAATGATCAAGCGAGCGAGCATCGCTAAGCGAGTTTATCTTTGAAAGCTCTTGTCGCTCAGCGACAAAACTAGTAAAGCGAGTCGTCGCCGACAGTGTGAACAGTCGGAGAGCAACTATTACTATATGCAGCTCGTTCGTTTACACGGAATGTATATTTATTGTACGTTTCTTGAGCGAGAAAATCGCCGATAGTCAGTTTTCTCGCCGGCGGTCGGACCACTGCCTTAGAGAGCGAACTACGCGAGACAACACTACAGAGGGAACTTGAAACACCTTTATCATGCCGCCTGGTCAGCGTGGTATATTAGCTAAAATCTCCTATCTAAAGAGACCTAGCAGTGGACTGTAAAGACTGTTGGTGACTCCCACAAATAGCAGAAAAGCGAAATAAAAAGTACTGACACACAAAATGAAAACCAAAAATAAATATAAAAACCTTATTTATTTCATTTTACATACAAAATCAACAACCATAATTACAACACATTATGGAATTAACAATAATATTACCGTTACCGAAACTTAAAGTACGCACTCACTAATATATAACACCTGTATATAACAATGTAACACCCTGTATGAAACTTAATTGAAACAAGAGCGCACTGTATATAACATATTCCGCAACGAGTCCGGGTATGGAACCTGTGACTTGTAGTAATAAATATTTAAGTGTATTGTTTTGTATTTTTACACAATAACAGTTGGTAAAAAGTATGTGGTCACCGGGACCGAGTGACTTTTTTTTTAAATTTTCTCTTATATAGTCGATGTTTAGATGCTGTCTTTGCGAATATGTGTATACTCAAAACTCTCAGTAACCCGGTCGTTGTAATAAAGCCTCATATTCATGGTGAACATTTGTTAAGCAACAGTTGACAGGCAACGAGAATGTCAACTGCCGTTTCTCCGTGCCTGCGACTGCAACACGCAGTATTGCCAGCAACGTGTTAATGATGCAACTTTACCATAAATAGGGGGCTTTAATGTGGCAAGTATAATACGAAGGGTTCAGTGAAACGAGCCACTGAGTGAATGAGTGAATGAGTGAACGAGTGAGAGAGTGAATGAATGAGTTGTTGAAATATTCAATTCATTCACATTCAATCAAATCATTGTTAGAAGTCACATGGTCTAAGAAAACAAGGTCTCGCAATCAGAGAGCGGCTCGATGTGACGTCACTATCCAGTTGCCACGTGTAGCAACATATCTAGCGATGATGACGTCATGTCGATCGTCGGAATGCCATACCTGACGTAGTATATTGTTACGTGTATACGAGTAGTCAGAGGTGTTTGGTTGGCATTCTTTGAATGTCACTTTAATTCTGTCACAACAAAACTCTAGTCGATTTAAGTCACAACTTGAACGACTGCATTGATCAAACAACATTCTGTGTCGTATCTTTACAGAGACATCTCACAAAAGTCTCACAGTTCAAATATAATTAACAATCAAATCAATATACAAAATAAAACATAATTATCTAATTTAACTACATGAACCATTTAATTCTGTACAATTTAAAACCTTCGATACCTATATATAATACTAGAAAATACCCTGGTGGTAAGCGGTCACCAGTGGTTACGTTGTGTTCTGTCTGTCAGATATGTGAGCGAGGGCCGAGATGGCGGATAACGTGAGGGACTTATCGAAGCGATAGTTGTAGTCCTGGGTTCCGTGGATCGTTCGGATGTGGATCCTTAAATAACTGGGTCTGGTGAAGAACTTATAACATATGTGGCACTGGTACTTCTTGAGTCCAGAATGAGTCTCCAGGTGCCTCTTGAGCTTCCCTTTGGTGATGAACCCTTTCCCGCACTGCTGGCACATGAAGGGCTTCTCTTTCGAGTGCGTGAAGCTGTGCAGCTTCAGGTAGTAATGCAGCTTGAAGCCCTTGTTGCAGATCTCGCAGATGTACTTCTTCTCCTCAGCCTTGTCAGTGTCGTCGATGGCGATCTTGGAGCCGTGACTCTTGAGGTGTTCCTCCAGGTAGTAGAAGTGGTGGAATGTTTCGCCGCAGATCTTGCAGATTTTGTACCTGGGGAGAGATCATTATAGTTAACATAAGTACATAATCATACTTACATACTTATAATCATCATCATCAACAACCCAGAACGTCCCACTGCTGGGCTCGGATCCTCTCAGGAGAGGGTTAAGGCCATACGTCTCCACGCTGGCCAAGTGCGGGTTGGGGACTGACAAGACAACCCACACTCAATTATAATACCTATCTCCTATTTAAGGGATAAATGATTGTAAAGGGACAAATGAATCGGGGGCAAATGAGCAAGACGTATCGCCTGATGGTAAGCGATTATCGCTGCCTATGGACACCCGCAACACCAAAGGCATCACAAGTGCGTTGCCGGCCTTTGGGAGATGGGGAAGGGAATGGGGGGAGATGGGGGGGGGGGTTGGAGAGTATAGGCCTCCGGCATCCTCATTCACTCGGTGGAACATAGCGCAAGCGCTGTTTTTTTTCTGTGAGGCCCCACGGCCTCACAGAAAAAAAAATTAATTATCACTCCGGTCGAGCCGGCCCATGCATGCCGAAGCGTGGCTTTCCCACGCTAAACTCACAGCCCCTCCTAGTTATTCAGGTAAGGTAAATTCAACCTTTTTATATTTGTTATTTTTGACAACTAAGACTTGTCAAAAAAAGCTATCTTCAGTTTTAACTACAGATAGATTATTGAAAATGCGGTTAATGTTCGTTTCTAGAGCTCAAATACTCGTAAGCAATTTGGGGCTTCTTCCATCGACTGCTTTTTCCGTCCTATTTCCCCTTTTAAAATTTGTATTTTTCTTCGTTTTTTCTGATAATAATTAGGGTAGGCACTAGACAGGAGGGTAGTCAATACAAAATCTAGCTAAATACATAGCGACATCCCCAAATAGAATTGTATGAAAGCCAGAAAGATGATGACATTTAGTTCACAGGGCAGATATAACATCATCGGGAAGCTTGTTCCGCGCTCTGATGGTACCTACGATTACTTAAAGCTGAAACATCTATATAAAATAAGAATATGTTCACAAGTGTTGTAAGACAGTTACCTCTCGTCCGAGGGAGTCATGTCAGTCAAGGCGGAGGCTGCGTCGGGCTGCTTCGGGATCTTCAGCGCGTTCTGCAGCACCATCGCCAACACTTCGTTGCGGTTTGACTCTAGAATCCTGCAATTACCATAATTATTATATTGTTGTATTCGACATATACTTCATTTAATGAACTCAAGTATTTGAGTATGGATTGCGTGGCAAGGTGCATCTGCACGTGGTAGCGCGTGTTGAACATGTGTGGTAGCGCGTGTTGAACATGTGTGGTAGCGCGTGTTGAACATGTGTGGTAGCGCGTGTTGAACATGTGTGGTAGCGCGTGTTGAACATGTGTTGTAGCGCGTGTTGAACATGTGTTGTAGCGCGTGTTGAACATGTGTGGTAGCGCGTGTTTGTACTCACAGCCCCTCCTTCTGGTGCGTGGCGAGGTGCATCTGCACGTGGTAGCGCGTGTTGAACATGTGTGGTAGCGCGTGTTGAACATGTGTGGTAGCGCGTGTTTGTACTCACAGCCCCTCCTTCTGGTGCGTGGCGAGGTGCATCTGCACGTGGTAGCGCGTGTTGAACATGTGCGCGCACACGGGACACTCGTAGCGCAGCACGAAGCCGCCCTCGCGGTGCGTGGCGAGGTGCTTGGCGAGCTTGCAGGCGGCGCTGAAGCGCTTCGAGCACACGTCGCACACGTACTCGCGCTCCGGCTGGTGCTGCTTGCGGTGGTACACCTGCGAACGGACGGCTGCTCAGACAACGCCACTCGATGTAAAGCCCACGAGATAGGCAGGTATCTATTTACAGAATCCATTCGACATCGAACGAAAACTAGAAACGATTCTAGGCATAAACCACATATTACTGTTCTAGTATCCCTGATCAAAGTGACAACCATGTTGATGATATGATGAGGTTAAAGCTCCCCATATTCTAACTACCTAAGCCAAAAGCTAAACCATTAAACCTGGCTACATATAATGAACTAGAACTGATGATGTTCCTAGTAGCCAGATGGTCGAAATTAGAAAAAATAGTCAATGGCTATTTAGAAGGAAAAACAAGGGAAATATTTTTCCGCTTATTCTACTACCGAGGGAAATACCAGCTATGTCGTAGATGCTCCTATATAAATACCATTCTTTACATAACTTGCCACGCTGATTTCAGCAGGAACGGGCCGCTCGACTGGGGCGTTACTACCCTCGCACAGAATATCAAAGTAAAATGACAGCGATCGTGCTGTCGTGTTTCGTTGGTGAGTGCGAAACCGGAGGCCCAATGATGAAGAAGTCTCACTATTGTTGTATGGTGACCACCAATCTTGGATTCTGCTTATGCTTTCCATCAGACAGAGTAGAGTCATCGTGGCAGGGCCAATATAAAAAATACTATAAGAGCTCAAATTTCGATAACATGCCTTAAAGATGGTTTCTATTTTGCAAAGCATGGCAGGGTTCAGCAACTTCATGTCATGAATTCATTTTTTCCACAAACAATCCCCCATACACTGGTCAAATCTCTCAAACTGTGATATTCAGCAGTCAGATGAAGAATAAAAATACACTATACCACGAGTTTCTGCTTTTATTACAACCTTACTACAATCTCGTGATAGGGAACCTGAATGATACAATGGGAGTACTTGATTGCAGTGAATAATGGAATAGGTCTCCAATGATTTGCTTGTAAAATTTATACCTGTTGAGGAACGGATGCCATGACCCTTCAACACAAAGAGAGGATCCTCGGACCAGGTGAGGTGATCATGCCTGGCGGACCGCGACCCAACAGTTGATGTTGAGCAGTTGTATGTATATTAATCGGCGCGAAAACTTCTATATCGCGATGCAGGATTAGTAGTCACTCTGTAGTTTGATGTCTCTTTGATAGATGGCGCTGTGGTATGTTTTTGGTGAAAGTAGCTACATACCAAAGAGCTGTTTTATTGATGTCAGCCTAGAAATTTTGCGAGATCAATTTAGAGTAAAGAATTAGAGGTAGAATTAGAAGGAAAGGTTGGCACTGCGATAATCGCTAATCTTCTCACATTAGATTTATAAATCAACTCTTACCATTGTCTCCCTCTTCTTGTAAGTCTTCCCGCAGATGGTGCAGAGGTAGGGCTTCGGTCCCGAGTGCGTGGCCTCGTGGTCCTTGAGGGCGTCGTTGTCGATGACTTCTTCGAGGCAGAACTGGCACTTCAGCACCAGCTCCTGGCCCTCGTGGCACTTCTTGTGCACTTCCAGCATCTTCAGGTGCAAGAACCTAACAAGTTATGATATTTAAGAACTGAATTATTGTAAATGCTCCAGAAGTAGGAAGTAGGGGTGGTACCAGGGTCTCATAGAGCAGTGTTCCGCAAAGGGTGTGCCTCGGAAAAATACGGTTATCCCACAAATCTAAATAGACGGCCTAAAGAAAATTATTTAGGTACACAGATGTTAATTACGCGAAAGCACTAGAGAGGCGTTTTGTTTCGTTCATCTCTACTACGTGTGGGTTGGTCAAGAGAACATTGTCGCTCTATTTCTATTTTACCCTTCCTGAATATTTTCGCTTTATTTCTATTCTTCCCTTCCTGAACATTTTCGCCCTATTTCTATTCCTCCCTTCCTGAATATTATCACTCTATTTATATTCTTCCCTTCCTATCCAAAGTGCTTGATGTCAGTGCATATAAGCAGCAAGTCTGTTCTGATTTCTGAGGACTTTTTATAGCATGGCGACCCACACTATGGCGGCCTAGTGATGTTTGTGCATCTTTTAGTCTAGTTAACAAGTATGGAACTTGTTGACTAGACTAATTGGGCTTCCGGTCTCGCACTCACCAACGAAACACGACAGCACGAACGCTGTCATTTTAAGTAGATTTTCTGTGCGAGGGTAGTACCGCCCCGGTCGAGCCGGCCCGTTCGTGCTGAAATCAGCGTGGCTCTACTACCTGCTATTACACATTCCCGTATGAGCTAAATTGCACTCTATACACTATTAGCCAAAGTCGATATTCGCGAAACTTAAACTTGAGTTTATTTAAATGTTAAATAGACTCACTTCTGATTACAATATTCACAGGAGTGCGGCCTCTTCTGGTGTTTCTTTCTCACTTTCTCTTCCCCCTTCGACGACGCCTTGGTTAACTTCCGTTTCTTCTTTTTCTTCTTGATTGAACTGTTACCATCAAAATTATATTAATTAAAAAAAATATCGTTTATTGACGTCTGTTTCCCCAAAAATTGGTGTAAGATATAATGATCACTAAACTATATTAGCTGACGAGTTCGTTTGGTTGAACGCGCTAATTCTCAGGAACTACTAGGTGGAATCGAACAAATATTGAATGTTAGATAGCCCATTTATCGAGGAAGGATATTGACTATAAGTATAAATTCACGATTAGATCAAAAAGAGGCGAGCATCAATGAAACATTTTCAAGATACTTTTTTCAGCCATCTAACACACAACGCCATCTAGTCCCAAACTAAGCAGAGCTTGTGTTATGGGTACTAGACAACTGATATAAATACATTATATACTTTTTTGTAAATACACACATATTATACATAGAAAACACCCAAACTTCGAAACAAATATTGGCAGATAATATAAACATTTGGTCCGACCCGGGAATCGAACCCGAGACCTCAAGCACAGCAGTCGCATAAGATACCACCGAGGCACGTACATTTCTCTACTTGTAATCGACGTGTGCTTTTTTAGTTTTTTAACTGAGTTCAAACCTAGGTTAGGGTCGACTTTACACACGATGGTTAAGTCAAATTATTTTTGATATATTTTGGTTTTAAAACTTGTAGATATCAATAATCTGTGTGCAGTGCATAAAGCAATAGGGAATATAAATAAAAAATATATTTGATATTGTATATCAAATATTTTTTTCTACATTTTTTACTGTCTAATATACGATACTTAAAAGGTATTTTTATTTAGTGATTATTTAAACCCAGAAAATATTAAATAATAAGTGAAAATTATGGGAGAATAATTCAAACTTACAAAACACGTTACTATGGGTCGAAAGGAAACGTGACGTCGATGGTCACTTCATCGAAATTATCGGCGTTGAAATTCACACTGTATTAGTAATGTTTGTGAGAAAAATTAACTTCTTTCATGATTTTTATAGCCATTAAAACTGTAGATATATATAAACTAACTGAAACACTGAATAGTAAAATTAGTAAAGAAACACAAAATGACAATGACGTTATCGGCCGTCCAAAAGCGCTCGCAAAATGGAGGCGTTTAAATAGCTCAAATTTAGTCAGTGTTTTAAATTTCACTTTGAGAATTAGTTTCACTATTTTCAAGCCTATTTATATTTTTTTCTCTGTTATAGAGACGTTAATGATCACATTAAGAAATAAAAAAATATATACATATTCCCTATTGAATAAGCGAGTTAAATGTTCATCAATTATAAAATCAAGTCCTATTGTTAAATCTTTAAGTATCACTTACCCACTGCTATCTTCTTCTGTTGGGTCTTCTCCTTCTTCTTTTACTTCTGTATCTTCTTGTTTAATTTCTTCTTCTTTAGCTGAAAAGAGTGACACATGTGTTATGTATGAGTCAGAAACTGTGATATATTTACAGACGTATCTTTTTATGTATGACACAATAGGCCGCCATATTGTGGTGCCAGGCGCCATGCTGCATTATAGCATTGTCTGCATTCGCAATGAGTATGGTGACCGCCACTCTTGGATTCTGCACTTGCTTTCCATCAGGCAGAGTAGTCACTTTGACAGGTACACATATATAAATCAAAGTCCCTATGGGCATTGGGCATACTCACCATCACTCCCATGAGTGAGCACATGCCTGTTCATCTTGCTGCTGGTGATGAAGCCCCTCCCACACGTGTAACACTTGAAGGGTTTCTCTCCCGTGTGGGTCCGCATATGCACCCTCATGTACGATGCTGAGCTGATCTCCTTGTTACAAATCTCACAGGTGCTCGTCTTCAATGTCGCTGTTTTTCTCGCTTTTGGTGATGGAGGTGGTGATGGATCGCATTTGGGTGTCGAAGCCCACGTATTGGAGGGGAAGTAGTCATCATCGGAGGGGCTGAAAGAAACAAAATTTGGTAAAAGCACATAACTGAAAATGTTGGGCCCAGTGTGCTGCCTTGTGGGACACCAAAATATTAAGACCTTAGTTTTCTTCGTAAAGTCATTCTTATGTTGTGTGATTATTTTTTAGATAAGTAAATATAATAAAAGTGTCAGGTTTTATGTTTACAAAGTAATAACAATTGTATCAATGAAATTAAGATGGTAAAGCAGGTCAAAGGCTTATTAAAGGTCTAGACAGACGATTTGCCGATGAACTATTAAAGTTGTAATAATTTTCAAAACTTTGATAGAAATGACTATCGAAGTTGTTGTTACATTACATACCTGTCATCTTTAAAGTCCTCGTGTTTAACATCATCATTGTCATCATCATTTCTGAAATCATCTCCAGGCATCTCCACCGCTGGTTTGATCCCGCCCTCATCAGCTTCTATTTCCTCTTTTACCTTCACATCGTCAAAACTGTCCACTTTCAATTCTTCTATGATTATGTCTATCTTGGGTAAGAGTTTCTTATCTTCAACTTGATCCTGAAGCGAAAAAACGTTACTTATTAAATATGGTACTGAGTATATCAAACTAAACACGAAAACGAATACTTGACTGCACGGTTGGCCTAGTGGTTTAAGCGGTCGCCACGCCGCCAGGCCGTCATCTACTGCGCCAAGTGTTGTGAGTTCAAATCCCACATGGGACAACACTGTGTTACCCATAAATTGTTATTTTTTTTATGGAATAGATGGCAAATAGACGTATCGCCTGATGGTAAGCGATTACCGCCGCCCATGGACACCTGCAACACCAGAAGCGTCACAAGTGCGTTGCGGGCCTTTTGGGGATGGGGGGGGGGAGGTAGGGGTAGGTGTTTGGGCCTCCGGTATCCTCACTCACTCGGTGAAACACAGCGCAAGCAGTATTTCACACCGGTTTTCTGTAAGGCCATGGTATCACTCCGGTCGAGCCGGTTATTCTGAGTCAGGGTTTTTTTTGTGTATTCCGTTCCACGTATCTTTGTATAGACCCCCGCGACACAAGATGTATATTCTTAATGCGGTAGTTGTGTTTTAAAATAGAAATAGGACAAGAGTATTTTATCCTGTGCGGTATATCAGGTTACAAACTCAACAGGTTAAATATGATATTATCAGTTATTTTTCTTGGTTTCATTCCTTAACTGCTCGAGCGATAACTGTCAGAGGTACAAAATCACTAGTGAATTCGCGGACATTAGCAAGTTAATTATTTTAGTTGATTTATAAAATATGTTTTGGAAGGTGCGTTACCTCTTTCTTGACTTCCTCGGTGTCGGGCGCGATAGCGACTTCGAACCAGGGGTCGTCTTTCTTCTGTTCTTTTGCTTCTGCTTGCTCCTTCAGTTGTTCTTCTAACTCTTTCAGATATGGCAGAATTGCGTTGTAATCTGTCAATCAATCAATTACAGAATTTTAATAATTATTATCTAGTTGGGTTGTTGAGTCGATCGAGTCGAATCGAGTCGACCCCAGCCCAGTATTGAAAAAAAGCTCGGCAGAAGAAGAATTTATAGGCATTTTTAACCGACTTCCAAAAGGAGGAGGTTCTCAATTTCATCGGTTTTTTTTTTTTTTTTTTTTTTAATGTATGTACATCGATTACTCCGTCAATTGTGGACCGATTTTGAAAATTCTTTTTGTATTCGAAAGGGTATGCTCCCCATGTGGTCCCATGGCCACCATATCAGGATCTGATGATGGGATCCTAAGGAAATCGAAGGAAACCCTCAAATTTACGTGAGCGCCTGCAATGAAGTTACGAGCAATTGTCTGCCTGCCTACATATTCTGTATAAATGATTTAATTTTCAATGAAATGATGGTGAGAGACTTGAGAAAGACTAAAAAGCGAAAAATTAAAAAAAAACTTCCTTAAAAAAAACCGACTTCAAAAACTAAAAAGTATAAAATAACTTAATTTGTATGAGCTACCTATTCATAGGTTTGAAGTCGGTGCCAAGCCAAAATGTAATAGTACTCGCCGTGCGTGACCTTGAGCGGGATAGCTGCTCTACGCGTTGAACAAAACAACCGAAGCGTCGGTGACGTCGCTGACGTTCGTCTCGAAATATAGCGAGTGTGGTACCTACTATTACATTTGGCTTGGCACTGACTTCAAACCTATGAATAGGTAGCTCATACAAATTAAGTTATTTTATACTTTTTAGTTTTTGAAGTCGGTTTTTTTAAACGAAGTTTTTTTTTTATAAGCAAATTCTGAGGCTCTATTTCACCGGTTACAGCTAAGTCTGTGAAGCCAAGGTATTATTCCAGGTAAACTGGTCAGTTTGTGATAAAGCTGTTAAGAAGTTGTACACACATTCACAGAAGAATGTCTCCTTATGATTGCGTAACAGTTATATACTTCTTATTTAAAAGTTAAATTATATTACGAAATGCAAATGTACGTTTACATTGTTAACGAATTCATTATGTATTGCAATAGTTTGAATTAATTAATGAAGTGTATATATATGCTACAATGGCGATAGATTAGGAAATAATCTATACTTATAATAAAAATGTAACAGGTCCAATTCTGTACATTAAAGATATTTGGTTTTTTTTTTTTGGAGGACTCTCTATAATCGATACTGAAGCCAAAACTGTAATTTTTTTCATTTTTGTCTGTCTGTCTGTATCTTGGCCGCGCATCACGCCGAAACTACTGAACGGATTCAAATGAAACTTGGCATGATTTGAGTTCATACTACGAGGTAGGACATGGGATACTTTTTATCCCGAAATTCAGCACGGTTTCTTGGAGAGAAGGGATGAAAGTGAAAATATGTACTTAGTTGTAATTCAATAACACATAGTCCGATTTCATTCATTATTTTATGCTAGAAAGAAAAAAAATAAAAGACGGGACGGGAAAAGTGTTTTTTTTTCTGTCTGCGACTGTACACTGCCTGCGGGAAGCTGAGACAGATATGTAAATACTAGTCAGCTAGTACAATACTAATAAAATTGAAGTCTGTTTGCAATTTCAAATGAACAGATTTTCACTAAATGCACGTGAAAGTATATACGATACTTATATCAATCAAAAGATATATATTATTAAATTATGTCTGTGCGTTTGTTCCCGCTAATCGCTAGAACGGCTGGACTGATTCGGACGGGACTTTCACTGGCAGATAGCTGATGATACAAGGAGTAACTTCAGCTACTTTTTTAAGCTAGATATTACGTAACACCGCGGGGTTCAGCTAGTATATTATAAAACTTGCTGGCATGGTTTAGATAAATAATAAATAAATAAATATTTCGGACATCTAACACACAACGCCATCTAGTCCCAAGCTAAGCAGAGCTTGTGTTATGGGTACTAAACAACTGATATAAATACATATATACATATTTTTTGTAAATACATACATATCATACATAGAAAACACCCAAACTCCGAAACAAATATTTGCAGATCATACAAACATTTGATCTGACCCGGGAATCGAACCTGAGACCTCAAGCACAGCAGTCGCATAAGATACCACTGCGCCACCGAGGCATGTACATTTCTCTACTTGTAATCGACTCGTATGATTCGTACTCTTCGATAGCAGCCAGTTATAATGAAGATTTTACATAAGCGACCCTTCCATTTACCTTTCCATCTTTCCTTTGAATATAAATATACTGTCAATGTTGCCCATCTAATCTCTAAAGCCCATGGCTGACGGCAACAGGCTAACTACGTAGGTACGACTATTTTTCAAATCGGTTAGCGGCCATTTTCAATAACCTATCTTCAGTTTTGACTAGAGATTATTGATGAATGGACTGACTCGACCGGAGTGATACCACGGCCTCACAGAAAACCAGTGTGAAACAGCGCTTGCCCCTCCCCATCCCACAAAGGCCGGCAACGCACTGGTGACGCCTCTGATGTTGCGGGTGTCCATGGGTGGCGGTAATCGCTTACCATCAGGTGATGTGTCTGCTCGTTTGCCTGCTATTCCATAAAAAAACGTTCTAAAAGAATTTTCAAAATCGGTCCACAATTGACGGAGTAATGTACATACATAAAAAAAAATACCCATGAAATTGAGAACCTCCTCCTTTTGGAAGTCGGTTAAAAAGAGTATGTTGTTCTTTTTTCACAATTAAAACTTGTCTCAAATAATACAAATTTTAAAAACAACGAAAAAACGGGATCATCATCTCTTTTAAATTTGAATTAAATCAACAACTATTACAAAAAAAAATCTATCTGCAGTTTTAACTAAAGATGGGTTTTTGAAAACGATCTTAAAATTAAACTCACCGTACGGTTCCCCTTCCAATTTGTCTTCGGGATGATTTTTATCAAAATGATTTGTTAGCAACTCAAACCTGCAATGTAACGATATTATACTGGTTAGCACAGAACAACATGGTACAAGCTATGTGCAGATTAGGTCTACAATTGAATAAGCTAAAAAATACATTGCTTGGTTATCACTCCATATATATTATCTATACTTATAATAAAAATGTAACAGGTCCAATTCTGTACATTAAAGATATTTAGAACATTTTTTTGGAGGGCTCTCTATAATCCATACTGAAGTCAAAACTGTAATTTTTTTGTCTGTCTGTATCTTGGCGGCGCATCACGCCGAAACTACTGAATGGATTCAAATGAAACTTGGCATGATTTGAGTTCATACTACGAGGTAGGGCATGGGATACTTTTTATCCCGAAATTCAGCACGGTTTCCTGGAGAGAGAGGATGAAAGTCAACATATGTACTTAGTTGTAATTCAATAACACATGGTCCGATTTCATTCATTCTTTTTTTGCTGGAAAGAAAAAAAAATAAGATAACGGGAACGGTCTTTTTTTTTGTCCGTGACTGTACACTGCCTGTGGGAAGCTGAGACAGAAATGTAAATATGGCGGTACGAAGTATGCCGGGTCAGCTAGTACTTATAATAAAAATGTAACAGGTCCAATACTGTACATTAAAGATATTTAAATATTTTTTTTTGGAGGGCTCTCTATGATCGGTACTGAAGTCAAAACTGTAATTATTTTCATTTTTGTCTGTCTGTCTGTATCTTGGCCGCGCATCACGCCGAAACTACTGAATGGATTCAAATGAAACTTGGCATGATTTGAGTTCATACTACGAGGTAGGGATATGTAGGGACGAGTATGGGAAGCTGAGACAGATATGTAAATATGGCGTTACGAAGTTCGCCGGGTTAGCTGGTTAAAAAATAAAACCAGCCAAGTGCGTGTCGGACTCGCGAACGAAGGGTTCCGTACTATTTTTTAACTAACAAAAACGAGTAAAAAATCACGTTTTTTGTTTTTTATTTTCACCTTAAATATTTGTTTTATTTTATTTTAATTATTTCTTTTTAAAGTGAATATATTATATCTAAACATTCCGTGAATATTTCAAGTGTCTACCTGTTACCGTAATCAATATCGAGCAAAAACGACCAAAAAAACCACGTTTGTTGCATAAGAGCCCCTTTAAATATTTGTTTTATTCTGTTTCGTAGTATTTATTGTTATAGCGGTTATATATATGTAAAATTTTCAACTGTCTAACTATCACGGTTGATGAGATACAGCCTAGTGACAGACGGTCGGACAGCGAAGTCTTAGTAATAGGGTCCCGTTTTACGCTTTGGGTACAGAACCCTAAAAATCACAAAGCAGTCATGAGGACTGCCGACAGAAGTGAAAACTCAAAATAAGCTCTTTGATCATTATAATAAAAGGCACGATACATAAAGAAGTAAATAAATAAGAATATAATTATAGCTCATGGAAAGGGTTCGGTAACGATGACGCAAGTTCCATGATTTTTGTTCATAGATAACGAACTCAACGCGCCTAGAGAAGTAAAGTCAAAAATAGTTTTGTTTGTTTTAAAAGACAACTCCCACATTAGGAATATACATCCAGTGTCGCAGGGGACTTTACAAACATATATGAAACGAACACAAAGAACACACAGATTCAGAACAACAATTTGTGGATCACACAAAGTGTTGTTCCATGTGGGATTTGAACCCACAACACTTGGCGCAGAAGAAAGGAGCGTGGTGAACGCTTAAACCACTAGACCAACCATGCAGTTGTTCAAATTATTGAAATCTACCCTACATACATACCTAGAAAATATTTTAAAACATATTCGACATTGAAACCGGGCCGCGAGGTGTATCCGCTTGTTGTGCCTCCCGAGTTTGCTTGCTGTTATGAACGACTGACCGCACATATTGCATTTGTAAGGTTTTTCATCTGGAAGAAAATATTTTTTTTACATAAGAACAGTATTTATTACTTATAAATTTATTTAAATTGACATATCTCATACACACGGTCGACTGATCCCCAATTATTTAGGGCCTGTACTATCAATGATAATATTTCAAATATCTGAAACACAACGCCAACTAGCTTCAAAACAAGCAGAGTTTATACTATGATGTGACATATACTTTTATTTTGTTAATGTGTACATACAATTCTATAGAAAACACTCAAACTCCGAAACAAGTATTTGTAGAACATACAACAATACATGGTACATATTCCAAAAAAACATGTTTTACAATTTTTGTCTGTCTATCTGTTCCGGCTAATATCTGGAACGGCTGGACCGATTTTGATCACTGATGATGAAGTAAGGAGGAACTAAGGCTACTTTTTTTTATTAGCTAGATGAGCCCTGCAGATGATATAACAAAACACTCACCTGTATGAGATCTAACGTGCAGCTTCAAATAATAACTTAACGTAAATTGTTTCTGGCAAGCGAAACATTTATAAATTTTCTCTAAATTATTTAATTCTGCATCGTAAGCATCCTTATCATTGCTCTTACAACTCTCTTGACTGCTCACAGCACCACTATTTTCATCTATTTTACTTAAATCTTCACTAACAGGATTTATTCCGTCTATTTCTTTATCCTTTACTGTATTGCTATCTCCATTATTAACATAATCTCCAGTTTTCTCACTCCCAATGTACCCATCTTCTGGTTTGATTTCAATTTCCATTTCAGTCTCCTGTTTTATCTTCTTTAACTTCTTAAGTTTCTTCTTCTCCTTCTTTATCTGCTTCTTCTTATACTGATTCCTTAATCTTAGTCTATAACTTGTCATTCTATTTTTGTGTACGGTGACATGTTGATCTAGTTCGTGTAACGCTGTGTAACTGATGTTGCAGACGGAACAGCCGTAGAATGGATATGATGCATCGTTTATCTTCTGTGAGCAGTAATTCTTTCCGTTCTTTTTATCTTTCTTCTTCTTAGTTACGTCTGGTTTAATATCACTTTCTTCAGTAGGCTGTTCTGGTTTATTTGTTTCTGGTATTTGTTCATTCTGAGGTACAGTTTCTGGTATGTTGGTAGTGTAACCCGTATTGTTTTGAATTGGTTGGCGGTAGTATGTTTCTTCTTGTTTGACATGCTGGTAGGGGTACGGTGGGAGGAGGTTCGTTTGGGCATTGTTTAAAGAATGGTAACTATTGTATGAAGGGTATTCGTAAGTGCTCAGCGGGTCCAAGTCCATGCTGTGATTCATGTTCCAGGACCTGTAAATTAATCGAGATGATTTGTATAGATTTAGATGTTTGGCAATTTTTGAAACCATCCTGGATCAAACGGAATGATGTGTTTTAGTGCAGTTCTTTTGTTTTTCACCGAGTGAGAGGAAGTTCAACACTCTTGACATATTCCTCTGTATCCATAGACCAGACGAATGGCAAGATCATAGCCAAAGAATCTTACGTAAATAAATGTGGTTTGGTTGAAATAAATCCTTTAATAGCGAATATTATACTACTGAATATTTATCTATTTAGACCAAGTTAGGTATATTATAACTTACATGTAAAAACTCTTAGGAAGAATATGATTGTCCAAAAAGGTTTTTAGTATTTTTTTTTTTATTCTGTATAGTGGTGAACTAATTATTAGTTTTAATTATTGTTTTTAATTCTTCGTAAAAGTTGCCAATGTTGTTTATTATGTAAATAAACATTAATGACTTTTTGGTAAACAGAGACCTATTTAATTGCTCTTTAAAATGATTGATGATTAAAAACAATAAAACTATAAACATAAAGCACAGATAACACTCAAAGTAATCCAAACTAATTACGCGCCGAAACGAGTTATTTACACGTACACTAAAGAACAAATGCCAATTTTAAAATCTTTACAATATTATATTCATGTTGGCACTGTTAAAATGTAAACAAATGACTAAAACGCGTTTTTCATCCAGTTTTAAAGTCAAAATACTGTTTAAAACGACACAAAGCGACGTCGAATGTACTAATCGATATTCACACAGTAAAAAAACTCACCTGCTGGAAACGTATTCTACAAAAAATCACTTTTTTTCATCCAATCACAAATTAGTTTTTAAACACTGAATTTGTCATGTTTACGAACTATAACTCACAAAATAAGGATTTCACTTCCTGCTTAAGTGTGTCCAACATAAGTTACTAAAGAAAAATACACAATAAAGTACATTCATACAATTAAAACAAAGAATATTGAATCGGTAAATTCACATTTTTTTTCTCGCGTGACTGACTAAACTGCTATGGCCGTCATAACAGTGTTACAATGTACAAACTTAAATTACCCGAATAATATTTTAATTTATTTAAAGGGTTCTGTCGTAGAATTATATTGATTCACGTTTCACTCAGCAAAGTTATTTCTTGATGACTTCCAAATTTGTTTTCATAATTGAGACGGTTCATCACCATAATCTCAACAATTATTTCATTTTAATTACTTTTAAAAATTCAATTTCAAAACATTGTAATTGTGACAATTTCTAAATATTTTTTTTTTTGAAAACTGTTTACAAGACATTTTTTGTATTCATATCTATATAAACATATTATTTATAAATACTTTAAAATCACGATAAAAAAGAAGTAAGTGTTGTCTTTTTGTTTGCTATTTCCATTTATTATACTAGCAATCTGCAACATAGAGTTGTTTAGAATAAAAGCATCTGAGATATATGAATTAGTAACTATGTCTTAGTTTTAAATAATATTTCCAAATCGTAAGGTTTCTGGTTTTTCTAGGGAATCCTAATAGATAACCTATATGTAGGGAAATAATTGAACTAGCAACATTACATGTTACTGTCAAAATCCAAGGTCGTCGAATTTTACGTTTCGTTCTACGCAAATTATTCAATAAAAGTATTTTTTAATTAATGTTTATTGCAGTGATGCTTAGTTAAACTGTTTTCGAGGACATTCCATAGTTTTAATACCATCGTTCATACCACGTGCTTAAGATTCTTGGATGTCACATTAAAAACATTCAAACCGCTTCTTTTCCATAAATATATGAGTTTTTCTGAGGATTTCTTGATCTGTATGTGTCCTTCATTTAAATTTGACCTATATTTCATTAGTTTCTAGTGGACATCCTAGATTTTTTCCTACCTTTTTAAGTAGTAACTATAACTACCATGAATTGTGTTTGTAAACCCACTGTGTCAGAAACATTTCCGTAAAGGTAAACTCAAAGTCTTACTCAAAGTATTGTCAATTGAAAAAGAAACCCAAATACCAAACAGAGAGTTTTCTAAGAGTCAAGCACTTTATTTAGGTTTGTGTACTTAAGCATGAATGTTGATTTAATTTGAATATATTGTAAAAATGTTGCGTTTGGTTGAATATTAGCACTAGTTATAATGATTTATTGTTATATTGGCCTTAGCACCAGGTGTCACAATGAACATCGCGTTTATATTTCCGTCTTCAGGTATATCATTATCTTCAATTATACTGTATAAGCCGTCGAATTATACACAGACTAGTTGGCGTATCACAATTCCATTGCACGAAGGCGTAGTGGTTTAATCGGTCACTTTGCCACTATCCTGAAGGTCATAAGGTCCGAGGGGCGAGAGGGCAACACTTCGTGAGATCCACAAATTGTTGTTCAAAGTCGGGGTGTTCTTATAAATACATGAAACGTACTCAACGTTTCATGTATTTTTGTAAAGCCCTCCGCGATAAAGGGTAAATTGCTAGTACGAGAGTTGTTTCTCATAAAGACAAAGAAGAATCTAGAAATAATTTGTTCCATTCCCATTTCTCAAGTGTCATTTTATTAAATGGAACGCGTGTGCCTTTAAAGTAAGAGAAAGAAAATGGTTGACGGTTACAAATATTCTAGTTAGTACTTATCTAATGTAAATGGTTGGATTCCCGCGTATTTCTCGGTCGCTCAACTAGTTTCATACCGAAAGCGAAAGTGGTAACTTCTATTATAGAGGCAGGTGTTTCTCTAGGAGTGACCTATCGCATCAGTGAACGAACTTAAAACTATATATATCCTAATATGCCTCAAGTAGTTTAGAGGCAAGTAAAGTGAGTAAAAAACCACCTGAATTCCGAAACAAAGATTTGCAGATCATACAAACATTAGGTTCGACCCGGGAATCGAACCCGAGACCTCAAGCACAGCAGACGTTTACGCTACCACTGCACCACCGAGGCAGTCATCAGATGACGATGCAGTGAAGAAATTCATCCACATCCGTCAAGCTTTTTTCAAACTACTTTGGAATCTGCTTTCAGTCCATTACGACACGGCTGCATTTCAATTTATTACGTCGAGCAAGCGACCGCCATCAGACATCCACAATTCACTACCCAAGTAGGCACTAGGCGATACCGAAGTTCTGTAGTCCGACTACTGTGAAGCATTGATCTATTATACACTAGATTAGCAATTACGAAGCAAAAACGCAATGGCCGAAATTAATAGAATTCTCTTATTCGAGGCAAACGTCAGTTTAGTGTTCAATGTCGCGCCAACCGAAGATGACGTAGTGGCACGTGACAACAACAATCATTAAAATGGGCAAATGCGTAGTTAAAGAGTGCGATACAAGTTCAAAACACTGTAACAAATGAAGCAGAAATACTTTTCACATGTATATATAGTCTAAATGTATTGATATTAAGGCAAATAACGCCATAATCGAAATAATAATTGCAATTTAAATACAGTGTTGCCATTCACACATCTTTTTGTTTTCCCAAATTAGTGGGAGATTATGTATTTAATTCAATATTTTTTTTATTCATGAGAAAAAAGATATTTACATATTTTATATTGACTATTCAAGATTTTTTAAGTTAGAAATACTAACTAGTTAAACTACCTGCCCCTAGAATAGTTCTGCCGGCAACCGTTGACAATTAAATTGTCGAACAGGCTTCCCAAGACAAGGTGGGCCTCCTTATTGATATTAACATGATAAGAACTAGCATTGGATTACTTCATCATCACAGTCAGATTTTTAATAATTGATAAAATAATTAGCAAATTAATTGTAGAAGTGAAATTTTGTGAACGTATGAATTAATACCTACGTATGCGAAATTTCATTGCTATATGCTTTAAAGCTATACATTTATACTAATTTATGCTATTATTTATACCTAAAAATAAATTTTTATCATAAAAATAAATTATTCCCTCAAACCTACAACAATAATATTAATATATAGAGGGAATTGTTTAGGAAGCCGATGCTTTACAACGGGGTTTGTTTTTTTTTTGTTAACTTTTTAACTATGTTTAGCTGTTTATTCGTTGAATTATAATTCCACTATTAAAAAAAATATTTGAAAAACATAAATAGAATTTATATACCCTAGTCTTTAACTTAACAAAAAATGTACAACCATTTTCTTAATCATACCTATTCCATTCAAATATAAGTACACAATTTAAAAAAAAACTTGATTTTTATGAAGTAAAAGCGACTGTATAATCTACAAACGAGTTTGACAAGTTTGTCTTTGTTCATTTATTTTAAAATCAATGCAAATTCTTGATTAGCAAAGTAAAACAAACGAAACCACGGCCGACAATCATTTATCGAAAATTGTCAACAATAGTCTCCTGCTTAGATGTATTACATAAATATATTTGCAGTTCGAAAACTGTAACATACCACACATTTTGAAACAAATCAATCGTTAAAGAACTGCAAATGTAAATTTGTTGAGGAAACGTCAGATAGTGTTCAAACACAATTTAAGATTGACTCTTATGCTAAGCGAATATAACGTTTGTTCCATTGCAATAAGACTTAGCGATGATTTTATTGAGGTTTGTTTAAATTGGTATCTATGTTTAAATTACACAAACGGGATCTTAGTAGCAAGTAGCAATAGTAGCGCGGGAAGCCTCGGCGCGAATACGCGTGCCTTATCTTGGTCCAAAAAAAAACTATTCTAAACATATTATATTATCTGTTCTGTGGAAGCGCGTAATTTTTCATATGTTTTTGTTGGTATTTTGATAAAAGTTGATTTTATTATAAACGGTGATTGTTAATGTGTTAAAATGTAATCAGTTGTGTTGTTATTGTTTTCAAGAAGAAGGATGGGCCAATGGATTGATGGCAGTAGCGTTTGTGAAGGTAATTTATAAATTTAGTAATCTTTTGTTATTGAAAACTCATTGTGACATTTTTGTTAAACAATTTTCACTTCTTGATTGTTTTAAAATCGGCGCTAGCGGTGAGCGGTGTTGCCATGCCAAATGTTTTAAAACAGGATGTACCTAATCTTCGTTTAATGTTTTATTGGATGGTTTGTGTTTTTTACTAAATAGAGTCCCAATCGGATGTTTAATTTAAACTGCTTCATAAAATAAAGTATTTTAATCAAATAATATTCTATAGATTAATTTTGTACTTGTGCTGAGGAAGATACATCGTGTTGTATGCGATAGCATTTTTTTAACTTTTGCTCCACGCTTTGCGAGAGCACGTTAACCCGTAATTCTTGGTTTCCTGGTTATTTCTGGTTGCCATACGCCCATACGAAAGTCTCGTTTTCTACTGTTAAAAAAAAAACTCTCGCACTAGGATCACTATCCTGTGTCGCGGGAGTCTTTACAAACATACACGAAACGCACACGAAGTACACCCAGACTCAGAACAACATTTGTGGATCATACAAAATGTTGACCAAAGTGGAAAAAACCCGCAACACTAAGGGCTGTAGAAAACGGTATGGCAACTATTTAAGAAACTACTCTACACCTGCAGTTCATATTTAGCAAGCGTTAGAATTAGCTAGAGCCTTGACAAGCTCGACATCAAATCTTCTTACAGAACTTCGATATCGCCTAGTGCTTGGGTTGTGTTGTACGAGGTCTGATGGCACTCCAGTAGTCCAGTTGTAGTATATCCATATACTATATTGTCGACTCTAAGAGCAATGTGCCCGCTCACCTACGTCGCTCACAGTTAACTGAACTGTGTGCGACCGCACATGCCTAGAAATGACCTAATGCTTCCTTCTCATTCATTCCATGAATGAATGGGTTACTAGTGAAGTGACTGACAATAGACACAATCATACACTACACTAGTAGTAGACTTAAAGCCCACCTCAACCTAGTTTAGGAAAAAGGTTCTTTTGTATGTATGGACCTACCAAAGTCACTCTACTCTGCATAAGTAGATCCAGGAGTGATGGTCATCATACTCATTGCGAATTCAGACAATTCAACAATGCAGCATGGTGATCCACACTATGACGGCCTAGTGATGCTTCTGCATCATTGGGCCTCCGGTCTCGCACTCACCAACGAAACACGACAGCACGAACGCTGTCATTTTACGTAGATCTTCTGTGCGAGCCTGGTTCCCCGGCTTCTAGTACCCGAGACGATGTACGGTTTTTAGTCGGTTCGAGTCCGACATAACCTCCAGCCGGTGGTATCCGAGGGGATTTCCGCACAAAAAAAAAAGTGTAGTACCACCCCGGTCGAGCCGGCCCAACCGTGCTGAAATCAGCGTGGCTCTACTGCCTTGAAGGTATTAGCTTAGATATTGTTACTGGGTGTGGTAAAAATGCATTTTTACTTCATAATTGCATTTGTTATCATGGGACCAAATCACAATATACAAAGTAGGTTAATCCCATTGCAAGTAGGTATATATAGATATATGTAATCTTTGATTTATTAGTACGTTCTGTGCCCTCGCGGAAAGCGATTACCGCTACCGATGTGAGTGATTGTTTCATACGACCTTCCTTTTTTTAACATTATTATATACTGTTTAATTGCTAAAGCGTAAATATTTGTAAGTAATTTTTTCACTTTAATAATAATTATTAGAACAAAAATATTATTTTATGCTGTGGTGTCGGAAATTACTGATTTTTTTGTTTTAATAGGTAGTTGTAAATAGTATTACGTTATATCAATCCTAATCCTAATTACTATAAATGTGAATGTCATTTTGTTTGTTACGCTTTTACGCGAAAACTACTTAACCGATCATCATACACATATTCTTGGAAGTATTGGAAGTAACATAGGATACTTTTTTATAAAATGCGAGCCAAGCCGCGGGTTAAACTAGTATATAATAAAATCGTAACTGGTCGCTGTCTGTACATGGAAGATACCTATTTAAGAAAAAACTATTAAGGGGCTTTATGAATGTAATAGAACCCAAATCAATGATTTTTAGAATTTCTCTCCGTTTGTCTGTACTGTTGTGCACGCTAATCCCAAAAATGGCTTAACCGATTTGATTACGATTTCCACTAATGCGTTGCGGTTTGCTTAACATTTAGTGTTTATTTCATTTCCATCGGTTCGTAAATAAAAAAGGTTAGGTATATCAGTTTGAAGAATCTTTGCGATTACCGATCTTTATGCTGACACATTTTTTTTAATATTTCACACATCACATAACACTCAAACTAAGTAAAAAAAAATGGCAGTCAAAAGGACTGCCGATAGAAGTGAAAACGTAAATTATTATCAACATGAAACATTAGCATGTCGGTAACGCGAACCCATAAGATTATCTCCTACCAAAAAGTGCTCAACGCGGCCTAAGAAGTTTTGTGACGTCAGCATGTCGGTGACACGTACCCATAAGATTTTCCCCTACCAAAAAGTGCTCAACGCGACTAATGTGACTGACTGACTGACTGACATACCCAGAGATCAACGCATAGCTCAAACCGCTGAAGCTAGAATCCTGAAATTTTGCATGTAGGTTCTTTATATAACGTAAGTGAGCACTAAGAAAGGAATTTTTGAAATTCCACCCCTAAGGGGGTAAATTAGGGGATGAAAGTCTGCGTGAGCGTGAGTATTTTATAAATCAAAACTATCTTGTCTGTCGTGTAGTGTTGCGGACAGTTAAGTCAGAGGTCTAAGGCAGTGGTCCGACCGCCGGCGAGAAAACCACTAACTATCAGCGATTTTCTTGCTCGAAAAATCTCTAACTTCTCGATACTCGCTCAGCGATACTGGTTCAGCGATGCTTGCTCGCTTAATCATTTCTATACAGTGCGGCTTTGAAAGTACACGTATGGATATCAACAAATCATTGCAACTCTCATTGTTGTCTAGTTCAGACGACGACGATGATGTATTTTACGATTGTATTTATATACGATAGAGATATTGTCGGACACATTCAATAAAAAACTCATCCATAGTGTCTTGGAATGTGGTGTTCGCGCGAGTAATCGCTCATCGCACTATCGCTTAGCCCTGTAGCCCAGCGACAAAACTATCGAAACTACACACTCGCTACCCGCTCATCGCCAACTCGTTTATAGTTTCTAGTTCCACTCGTTTCTCGTTCATCGTCGGCGGTGGGACCGCTGCCTTAGGTTCGATTCTCACTTGGTACGAATAATTGTGTGATGTTGAGGCCAGTCCGATCCGATCATAGCATCGACCTCCAAGTCATCCTACAGTGGCTTCCGTGATGCAAGTGTGATAGGCCCCACAGGAAGCACCTGGTTTGTCGAGGCCGCAGGAGAGCATACCTAACTGTATAGAAACTATACTTATACAGGGCGAATGCAACTGCTTGCATACTGTTTACCTTTTACGTAATACTAACTACTGTACCTGAATATCTGACTTTTAAAAAGAGTGGCCATGAGTTGCTTTGCCAGTATTCTTCTCATAAGGCTCTACGCGTTTTGGAAACTGGAAGTTATAGATCGACATAAGTAGGCAGTAGATTTTGGTGTTTCACCTAATTTGCCTCGACAATCCACATGCTGTGGCGTCTGTTTGTGTCGATCTGTGATTTTAATTGTAGCTTCAATTTAACGTTCATAAATGTCACTTAGTATTTTAATTGAAAAATATATAGTGAGTGATACCACGGCCTCACAGAAAACCGGTTTGAAATAGCGCTTGCGCTGTGTTTCACCGAGTGAGTGAGGATATCGGAGGCCCATACCTCAACCGCTCTCACTCTCCCCTTCCCCATCCCCTTCCCCATCCCCCTCCCCAATCCCCAAAGGCCGCCTCCAAAAAAGACAACTCCCGCACTAGAAATAAATCCTGTGTCGCGGGGGACTTTACAAATATACATGAAACGGACACAAAGAACACCCAGACTCAGAACAACAATTTGTGGATCACACAAAGTGTTGTGTTGTGTGGGATTTGAACCCACAAAACTTGGCGAAGTAGGAAACGGCGTGGTGACCGTTAAACCACTAGGCCAAACGTGCAGTCAGTTTCCAACGTGCAGTCAGTCGTTTTCCAACCTTAGATGTCCATTTCCAGGACGTCACTAGAATTATACCGACTGCCTCGGTGGCACAGTGGTAGCGTATGCGACTGCTGTGCTTGAGGTCTCGGGTTCGATTCCAGGGTCGGACCAAGTGTTTATTATATGATCTGCAAATATTTGTTTCGGAGTTTGGTTGTTTTCTATGTATAATAGCCAACGCACTTGTGACGCCTCTGTGTGTCCATGGGCGGCGGTAATTGCGTACCACCAGGCAATATGTCTGCTCGTTTGCCGACAATGCCATAAAAAAGATGATTAATTTAAATAGTTCAATTTTCAGAGCTTTGTTACACTTTGACAAACACTTTTTCCGCTTGTTGTTGCCTTTTCATCATTCAAACTACCTACGTAACGAGTTTTAATGAGGTTTTCATCAATGGATAGAGTGATTCAAGAGGAAGATACATTCTATTTCTAGTGTTTGACTTCGCCCGCGTGTATGTCGGTTACGAGCTAAGAAGTCTATGCCCTTCCACAAGAATCAAAGTATCTCCATGCCAAATTTCATTGAAAGCGGTGCAGCCGGTTAAAGCGTTTGAGACAGACAAATGACTGAGTTACTTTCGAATTTATAATTTCAGCAAAGGCAATTCGTAATTATTTGTAATGTAATGTCGTAAAATATTTTTTTGTCTAATTAATCAATTACATTGCAATACGCTATTGAAGTATATTACCTACTAGCTAACGTTTGCAATATATATTATATATTATATATACATATAAATAATTAGCTCAAGTAATTAAAATTTAAAAATGTATAAATATTCATAAACTTAGCGCGTAATACATTAGGATACGTCAGAAGCTCCCAAACTTATTAGTCTCGCAGACCCCTTAATGTCTTTGTTTCGTTTGGTTAGACCCCCCGATAAGCCAATATGTAGGTAATTTTTTTTAATTGAATTACATGTTTCAAAACACAATGAATGTTTAATCGCATTAAATTAATAGTAGAGCAAATTTCAAAGCAAAGTAATGTAAATTAGTGCTTATAATGAGATCTCTATCGACTAAGAATCTTGTCAAATTATGACTGAGAAAGAGTCATCGTGATTAGGTTAGCTTTTAAACAAAAAAATGGCCTCATAATCAGTTCACTACTTTACGCGACGCTGCCACAGATGCAAACACTGATACGTCAAACTTACTTCCTTAGCATAACACCCTTATTTTTGCGTTGGAGGTTAAACATTTTAGTCTATTTCTCATATTTAGTTGAAGTAAGAAATCTGTTAATATGATTGACTCTACTATTGGAAAGATAAAATCGGGAAATCCATTTAGCTTTTACCGGCACGATTTTTTTAACCAACTTAAAAAAAAAGGAGGAGGTTCTCAATTCGATTGTTTTTTTTTTTGTTTGTTACCTCATAACTTTCGTCTGGGTGATCCGATTTTGATGATTCTTTTTTTATTTGAAAGCTGGTGCTCCCCATGTGGTCCCATTTTAATTTGGTCCAGTTCTGACATGTCATCCATGAGAAAATCATATAAATCTCCAATTTGCATTATGTATGTGCGCGACAAATTGACGAATAACTCAATTCAATTTGGTCGTTCTTGCAGTCGGTTTTCTTTGTTAAAATTTTGTATTATTTACAGGGGTCGATTTCAAGGGGTAATGTATACCCCTTGAAAACGACCCCTGGGGTTCAATATCGACAACTTTGGGAATCAGTGGTAGACGTTTACAACAAAAAATATAATAAAGGCAATTATATAACAGCTGTATGTATATATATAAGTTGGTATTTGGCATTATTTCCGTGTTAAGTCGTCACGTCTGGCCTGACTTAAATGACTACTTGTACGAAACGCCAATTTTATTGTTGAACGCATATAGTCTATTAGTTTAGATAGTTTCGTTAGACCCGCACGCAATACTGGTTATTATTGTGAAATACGAATATATTAGGTTTCATATAACGGCGTAAACTGACAAATCATATATTAGCTTGTGTACGTCGCAGGCGGGCTCTTTGATTTTGTGGTGACTTACCGCACGTGCGACGCGGTGCGATCAAAGTGACCGTATCTAAGCGATAGGACTATACCTATCATTTGATTCGAACTGCCACGGTGGTGCAGTGGTATGCGACTGCTGTGCGTGAGGTCTCGGGTTCTATTCCCGGGTCAGACAAAATGTTTGTATCATCTGTAAATATTTTTTTCGGAGTTTGAGTGTTTTCTATGTAAAATATGTAAGTATGTATTACAAAGGAAAGTATATAAGTTTGGGACTAGGTAGCGGTCTGTGTTAGATGTAGACATAAGTATACCTTTTTTTTGTAAATAAATACCAATAATATACATAGAATATACCCTAACTCCAAAACAAATATTTACAGATCATACAAACATTTGGTCCGACCCTGGATTCGAACCCGATAGCTCAAGCACAGCAGTTGCATATGCTACCACTGCGCCACCGAGGCAGTCAAGTCAATTTAAAAGAATCATCAGTTAATCCTTTTATAACAATATCTATTTGCCAATACAAGTCCAGCGAAATTCGGTCAAGTCTATTTGGAGATTAGCATCCACAAACACAGATAAAGAATTAAATTTCTTAACTTATCTATAGTTTATTAAGACAAACAGTCACTTAAATATTATTTATATGTATAGATTGCGTTTTATCAAAGATTAAAACTGCGATAATATTTATAAAACCTTAGGTAAATATTCAAGGGAAGGTGGGCAAGGCAAGGCAAGATTATCGAATGGGTGACCTGTTTTGATATTGCCAATGTTATGTTATCAAAACCATTATTATTATTATCAAGGAAAGCGGCAAGAATGTCGTAATGAGGTAAAACTGACATTTTAACCCATAATCTTCTTTTTACTCGACTCCGACGAAGCCAGGAGGTAGGGTAATAGTTTTGGCAGACTATTTATATAGAGGACTAGCTGTTGCTCGCGACTCCGCCCGCGTGTATGTCGGTTATCGCTGCAAATAGTAGCCTATATGTTACTCTGATGTATAAGCTACATTACTGTAAAGTTTCATCGAAATCAGTGCTCTTTTGCGTGAAAGAGTAACAAACATACACTCACACTCACAAACTTTCGCCTTTATATTATTAGTGTGATGTGATATAAGTAGGATGGTGACCATCACTCTTGGTTGCACTCATGCTTTCCATCAGGCAGAGTAGTGTCACTTTGGCAAATAAAACTTAAAAAAAAAAAACAAAAAAGACAACCCAATTGAAATGGGACCACACGGAAAGCACCAGCTTTTTAACAAAAAAAAGAATCATCAAAATTGGTTCACCCAGTCAAAAGTTCAAATGTAACAAACATAAAAAATACAGTCGAATTGAGAACCTCCTGCTTTTTTGAAGTCGGTTAAAAACTAAATGTTCTACCGTAACACCTGAACTACTGAACCGATTTTAATGAATGAAGTGTCAATCGATTCGTAATAATGGCCCGGGTGATATAGGCAATAATACATTTTTAGCCGACTTCAAAAAAGGAGAAGGTTATCAATTCGACTGATTTTTTTATGTTTGTTACCTCATAACTTTCGACTGGGTGAACTGATTTTGATGATTCTTAATATTTTTTGACAGCTGGTTCTTCCCGTGTTGTCCCATTTAAATTTAGTCCAGTTCTTGAAGTCTTTTTTTTTTGTAAATTTGTGATTATATCAAAAGTTTTTAAGTAATCGGGTTATATTTTCAGTTTGCTTTCTAAACAAATAATATTCATTTCTGAAACACTTAACTCTATGTATTTATTCTGTGCTTGATCTTTGACACCTAATTTGACATTTGAATTAACAATGGCGCCTTCACGCGGCTGTTTTTGGAACTAACACTGGGTGTCCTTTCATTTTTAACCGACTTCAAAAGAAGGAGGTTTCTCAGTTCGGCCGTATATGTGTTTTTTTTATGTGTGTTCGCGGATAACTTCTTCGTTTATGAACCGATTTTGATTATTCTTTTTTTAATAGAAAGGAGATATCCCAACGGTGGTACCATGATAAGGACACTAAGATCTGATGATGGCATCCAAGAGCAATCGAGTCGAATCTTGAAGTCGGTTTTTGTTTTTGTTAAAATTTTACTTGTAAACTAGCTGACCCGACGAACTTCGTATCGCCATATTTATTTTTGTGAATATTTTCCAAAATAACGCAATAAGTTTTGGTAAACCCGTGTCAACCGCAGCGCTGCAGTGTATAGAACTAAGCAGACTAAGAGAATGTAACACCCCCTTCTTTAATTTCCTTCTATACAAACCTTGCCCTGACAATAACAAATACATAAAAAAAGAATTATTCAATTTGGTGCAGCCGATCAAACTCAAAACTCAAACTCAAACTCAAAAATATTTTATTCATATAGGCACTTATTTTACAGGCACTTATGAATAGTCAATATTTAATATTAAAAAATCGAGTGATCCTAGTCGCCAGTTCCAAGTGCAGCCTACCCTTCATGGAGAAGAATCTGGCAAGAAACTCCATTGTTGCTCCTTTTAAAAAATAATAATACGGTTTACAATATTTTTTTCACTAAGAGACTTGAATGAGAACGAAGTCGACCAAAGAAAACAATATAAAAGGTTTGGAGTCATTGCTGCACAGCCATGAGCTAACCAATCATGCGCCGTTCTTACTGATAGCTGCAAGATTTTTACATTGTTATATTGTGACATTGTATTGTTATATTGTGAGGTCCACTTATGGAAAATAAAATCCAAATAGCACTTTCACTCAGTCAAATTTAAAAAGATGTAATATGTCCAAATATAAAATAATCAATAAATGTCACAAATGTAAAATAGAGTAAGACGCATGGATCAGCCATCGACCTATTCAACCATAGTTGAGCTGCGTACTCAGGCCGCACGGCAAATCATCAGGTCAATATCAAAGAAATTAATAATTAATAATAATCATAGTCGACAAGGTGCTCATACAATAACAAGTGCGTATTTAATAAATTGGGAAACATTGTTAGATAAGTACCAAAGTACCATCATGTATTCATTTACATTATACAAGTATGTGTGTATGTTTTCATTTATAAGTTGCAACTAAAACAATCAACAATTTGTATTTAAGAAAAAAAAATAAAGATGAAAATTAAGTAGAATTGATACAAGAAAGAGATAAAATAAAGGAAAATTTAAACAAGAACAAACTAATTAAGAGAAAAAGGAAATTATTAAAGAAAATTATACAGAAAATAGTTACAAACAAATCTTAACTTAATTAAATGTCGGAATTAGATGTCGTTAGGTTAAAGTATACAAACAATTCATACCGGAACACCAACATGTCAAAATTTATACATTATTCAAAAAAAAAAAAAAAATTTTATCTCAATTTCAAGACGAAGTTAGTGTGTCTATAATAACATTAATAACACCTTAAACCCATGACTCTTTGTCGTTCAGATAATCGCCAATCGTATAGTAGGCTTTCCTAATAAGGTGATTTTTTACAGTACGCTTGAATTTATCTATAGGAAGGTCAATTACATATGTAGGAATTTTATTATAAAGACGTATACCAAGACCTTCGAACGAGTTGTGTACCTTATGTAAACGATGATAGGTACCAACGAGTTTAGACTTATTTCTTGTATTAATATTGTGTACATCACTGTTTTTCTTATAGTCATTAATGTTTTGCCTAACAAACATAACATTTGCAAATATGTACTGTGATGCAACAGTTAAAATACCTATATCTTTAAACAACTCTCGAAGAGAGACTCTAGCACCTAAATTGTATATTGAGCGGATGGCTCGTTTTTGTAGAATAAAAATCGTTTCAATATCAGCCGCCTTGCCCCAGAGTAGTATACCATAGGACATGACGCTGTGAAAGTAGCTAAAATAAACTAGCCTAGCTGTGTCCGTATCAGTGAGCTGACGTATCTTCCATACTGCATAAGCTGCCGAACTAAGTCTACCTGCAAGGCTATCTATCTGGGCTCCCCACTGTAGTTTGCTGTCTAATGTAATTCCCAAGAATACTGTTGAGTCTACAATACTTATGATTTCACTATTTAGAGTTAGATTAGTGCCTAGCTGTTTTACATTTGGCATAGTAAATCTCACACACTTTGTTTTATTTGAGTTAAGTAGGAGATTATTTGTTGTAAACCAAATCAATACATCATTTAGTGCCCTATTCACATCGTCAAAAACTGTTTGCTTACGATCGACTTTAAAAAGAAGTGACGTATCATCAGCAAATAGAACTATATCACAGATATGTTTTAAATAATATGGTAAATCATTTATATATATGAGAAAAAGTAGAGGACCCAGTATAGAGCCCTGCGGAACGCCCATAGTAACAGGTAGTCCAGAAGACCTCGCACCATTGACATCTACGTGTTGAATTCTATCTTTCAAGTAGGAAACAATTAGTTCCAAAGCAATACCATTAACGCCATAATGCCTAAGTTTAAGAAAAAGCGTGCTATGTTCTACGCAGTCAAAAGCTTTTGAAAGATCGCAAAATACACCTATCGCATCCTGCGAATTCTCCCATGCATTAAATATATGTCTCAAAAGAGTTGCACCAGCATCAATTGTTGAACGACCCTTTGTAAAGCCATATTGTTCTTTGTGAAATAAATTATTTAGATTAAAATGGCTTTCTAGTTGTTGCAAAATGACTTTTTCAAAAATTTTACTAATAGCCGGTAAGATTGAGATTGGCCTAAAGTTACTTGGTTCAGTTGTACAACCCTTCTTGAATAAAGGTATTACTTTGCTATACTTCATGAGGTTAGGAAAAACACCCGAATCAACACATCTATTGAAAGTTATAGCTAAAAATGGTGCTATATCAATTATAATAGTTTCTATTAATTTAACAGAAATCCCCCATAAGTCCCCTGTTTTTTTAGAATTAAGAGACTTAAATGTTTTCATAATATCTGTAGGGTTTATGTATTCAAATGCAAATAAATTCTTACATTCATTTACATTGGCCTTTAACAACAGTTCAGACCCGGACGCACAAGAATTCAAGATACTAGTTGTACTAACTGGTATATTTGTGAAAAAGGTATTAAAAGATTCAGCTATGTCTAAGTTGTTTGTTAAAAACCTATTATTAATATTTAATTTTAAATCATTGTCTCGAGGTTTACTACGTCCAGTTTCATTGTTAATAATGGTCCATGTAGCTTTTATTTTATTATTTGAAGACTTAATTTTATCACCTATGCACAGAGACTTCGCCACGCGACACGTCCTCCTAAAAATCATAGAGTAATTTCTAACATAATCATGAAATTTTGGGTCAAAATTACTCTGCCTCAAGGCATACAAACCATAAAGCCTTTCTCTACTTCTGTATATTCCTGGCGTCGCCCAATCACAGAACGTCATTTTTGGCCTTTGCATAATTGTTTTTGACTTAAATATACTATTAAATTCGAATTCTATCATACCGAATAAGCAGCCGTAAAGCTTATCCGGATCCCTTTGAGTCCAATCTAAATTGGAAACCTTATCTCTAATGTTATTACTAAAATTCAATAATCGGTTACTGGTCATGGGCCTGCATATAATTTTGTTTATTATATTTTCTTTTATACAAGGAAATGTCACAAATTGCCCACAGTGATCAGATGTTAAATCACTTAAAATTGACCTATTTAAATATTCCCCATTGCAAAATATGTTATCTAAGCAAGTTGCTGAGTGAGAAGTAATTCTTGTAGGCTCAGAAAATAAATAATTCAAGTCAAATGACTCAAATGGGCTCACTAATCTTATACTGATAGGACACTTTTCTAATAAATTAATATTGAAATCTCCACAAACTACCAAGACCTTACTACTGACACATAAACGTTTCAAAACTTCTTCCATAACTATCTCAAATATGCTAAAGTCACTCTGTGGTGGCCGATACACACTAACTATAATATGGTGTTCTAGTTCTACACAAGAAAGTTCCACAGTACGCTCAGTAGACAAACTAACGACATCTTTCCGTTCTTTAGACTTAATACTATTACGAACAAAAATTAAAGACCCTCCATGGATTGACTTCTTTCTTACATACACACTTCTAGCAGAATAAAGTTCATTATCAAGTATTAACTGGTGGGCCTGTAGCCAATGCTCTGTGATGCAGAGCACATCAACATTATATTTATCAAAAAATAATTCTACTTCTAAGTCTTTCCTAGATAATCCTTGAATATTTTGATGAACTATGTTTATGGTCATTGACCTTTTTACTATATTACTACATTTTTTATTTATTTTTATATTTCTATTATTGATACCATCATTGAGTAACTGATGTGATATGCAAGAGATAGGCTCTATTGTCTTAACAATTAATTTAAAGGATTATTGTCACAATGTGCCAAGCTATTGGCTGAATTAATATTGATAAAATCATTATTAATAAGCTCAGAAGGAGCACTATGTGAAGCCAAATGTTTGGCTACAGTATTCTTACATACTAAGGGGTGCTCTATAGGAGCTGTCTGGTTAGCCAAATTCTTGGCTGTTATTCTAAAATAATAAGATAGCGAAACAGCTATTTGTCTTTTATAATAATACGGCAGATAATAACTATCTGTTGTCGAAAAAACATTATCATAGGCAATCCTATTGATGTCAATTAAGTGAAATTTATTATAAAAACTACCATTAATTTGGCTTGTTAAATTAAACATAGTCATGTTCAAGTTATTTCTAATATTTTTTTCCTGTTGAGACAACCCTTTGCTAATTGGCAGTGTAAATAGTACTATTTTATTTGATCGAAAGTTATGGGCGTACATATATTTATGTGATTCATTTTATTTATATAGTTTATACATAAAAATCTATCTATATCTATACTAATAGAATAAACGCGAAAGTTTGTAAGTATGGATGGATGTATGTTTGTTACTCTTTCACGCAAAAACTACTGAACGGATTTGGATGAAACTTTACAGTAATATAGCTTATACATCAGAATAACACATAGGCTACTACTTTGCCGCGATAACCGACATATACGCGGGCGGAGCCGCGGGCAACAACTAGTATTTATATAGATTTATATAGATATTATCGATGCATAGCATTTCGGTAGGCCGTGATAGTGTGGGTCACCAATAGTCACCATGCTGCACAGCCTGCATTCGCAATGGATTCTGCTTATGCTTTCCATCAGGCAAAAAAAAAAAAATTAAACGTGTGAAAAAACCTTTAGAAGGACGCAGATGAAATTGCGCAGGTCAGCAAGGAAATTAATACATATTTTGGTTCTGTAATCGCATAATCTAATCTCCGTCCTTGGTACGTCACTAATTGTTTTGAAGATTTTAACACTATGACTAACAAAAGCAATGCCATTAAAAATGGTTCAATGAGGACATAGCTGCATGATTAAGGCGAGAGATCGTGGGAGAATTTTCCTTTCGCGAAATGGCAAGGATAAGACACACTATTGTACCCACTATGGAGTGTAGAGATAAGGAATACAATCTAGAAGTTAAAAAAGTGTCCGCCAAAATGCACTAATTAGGTGACGCCACTGTACAAAGAGTGTATTTAAAGAATTAGAAAAGATAATCAAATGAACTACTATTTGTTTATGTCTGTCGGTCAGGATACTACGCAATGTTTTTTATATTTAAACCACAATTGAATTATTTGATTATATGTTTGTCGGACACTTAAGCCGGGTCTCCTGCGAATCTGTTTTATGTTTTTAAACACAAAACATCCCATATTTATCAAAATATGGGCGTGGCTTTACTGTTTTGTTAATTTTAACAAGCAAACATGTTATCCAAAGCGGACTGAAAACATCCCAGCGTATACTTCTCGTATAATGAAACTGAACTGAACTAACATTAATATACTACATATTTATACTATAAAAGTAAGTAAGTAAGTGTACTAGAAGTCATTTTGTCGAGTAGATAAAAGATTTTTGCTTTTCGTGTAATCGTGTTTGATGTTCATTTAAAAGTCCGTCTCCTGCGACTTTTCGGTAACATGTTTAGTTAACAAGTTTTGTTAGTTTGTTTTGTTATTTTTAGCCGCAGGAGACACGCCTTTACTACGCAAAGTTTTTAATTGTTAAACTACAATTTAATAAAATAATTAAAACGATATCATACTCTCTTCTCACTCCGGCGCCTACGTGGTCGGTTCACGAACTATTATTTTTGACGTACAATTTTCCCCTTATGAGCCCATCAAAGATTGTACTCCTTACCTCTATACTCCATGTACCCACTCTTGTTGCATCGTTCTTTAATTCTACTGCATTGTGGTTTAAGTGGTTCTCTTGCCGCTTCCTATTGCGCTGTGTGCAACACTATTTCTTTGTTTTAAATAAACTCTTCGCCATCATTTTCAGTTATAAAGTGTCCATTGTCACTTCTTCATTATTTAAATCTTCGTTAATAGCGCACAGAACTAATACAATCCATTAACCTGTTAACCTGCGCCGACGCATCCATTTGACATATATATGTCGTTACTGTCAAACAGACTTCAATGGTTGGACTAACATTAATTTCCCAAACTTTGAAACATAATCTATACTAATATTATAATCTATATCTATACTAATATTATAAACGCGAAAGTTTGTAAGTATGGATGGATGTTTGTTACTCTTTCACGCAAAAATTACTGAACGGATTTGGATGAAACTTTACAGTAATATAGCTTATACATCAGAATAACTCATAGGCTACTATTTGCCGCGATAACCGACATATACGCGGGCGGAGCCGCGGGCAACCACTAGTAATAAATGAATCAGGCATTATATGGGAACTATACTACATTATACTATAGGAATTCTTGGTAATATAGTAAAGTGGGGAAACCACCACCATCATCAACCTTTAAGAGTCCACTGCTGGACAAAGGCCTCTCTTTAGAAAGGAGGGTTTGTTTAACTATGATGCAGAAGATGCCCAATAATGCGGAAGCATCTCAACTCAATAGACTACCATGGTGTGGGTCACCTTGCTGCATTGTTGCATTGTTAGCATTCGCAATGAGTATGGTGACCACCACTCTTGGATTCTACTTATGCTTTCCATCAGGCAGAGTAGAGTCACTTTGGCAAACGCGAGCAACACCAATCCACGTACATTTTTAAATCATATTTATTAAAATTCATAATTGATGAAATTTAAGAAAAATCATAGTTTTGACTATATAAAGAACTATAAAAAGTTGTTGTTATTGTTCCAGCGTGCCGCAGATAAGTGCAGCTCGACAAAATGGCGACGAGCGGTGACGTCACCATCGCACAAGATGGCGTCAGTAACATCAAACTTCATCCGTATCTGATCACTTTAGTGTAAGTAACAATACAATTATTAAATCATCTTTTTGAACTAATGCGGCATTTGCTGGTTGTTTTTTTTTAATTTATAGCAATGCCAAAGTGACTACTCTGCCTGAAAAGTATGAGCAAAATCCATGGTTATTATACTCATTGCGAATGCAGACAGCAACATTGCAGAATGGTGACCGACACTCATCATTTGGCCTCCGGTTTCGCACTCAAAACGAAACACGACAGCACGAATGCTGTCTCTTAGGGTGGTCTTCTGTGAGAGGTTATTACCTGCCCGGTCCAGATGCCCGTTCGTTTGTTGTGTAGTAAATGGGGATTTTGTTAATTTTGGTTATTAATGGTAGAGGGGGCAAATGAGTTCTGGTAGTAAGCGGCTTCCACCGTCCATGCTTACCTGAAACTTAAGTCAAGTGCTGACGACTGTAACACAATTTATATTTAGTACGGTCGTCAACGGCTACCTCATATCTAATGTGTCACTATTTTTATCTAGTATCAGTTTAAGAGAAATTTGTAAAGTCATCTGTTGAAAAAACATTATTATTTCCATGTGAGAAAGACTCCGGTTCAAGATCTGTCAGCTATTCTCTGAGGAGATGTTATATAAGCCTATAGCGTGCTTAGCGAGGCGTAAGCGAGGAAAAGAAATAATTAGTCTGCATTAATGTTTTAACAAGCACTATATTGTTTATAAGGCCACAAATAGGTTTACACACAGGAAGACACAATATGAAGCATAGTACATTAGCATACAAAGGAAGAAAACAGCGATTTACACGAAAATACATAAAACACATAAAGTTTGCGCGGTACGTTTATAAAATTAGCGGCGGCGCGAGTCAGCGTGCGCGCGGCCTCCCGGCGTCGGTATCTGTTCTCGACTGGCGAGGCGGGGAAAACCGAGCGCGCACGAAGGAACGTTCGGACGTTCTCGGCGCAGCGGCGCCGGCGGCGGTCGGCGCCATTCGTGAGACGATATATTACATTTTATGCTATCGCCACACCAGCCCCCCCGGAGACCGTAAAGGTCGAAAGAAGTTTGGAAAAGCGAACTAGACGTCCGCTTCGCGTTCGGTAAGGTTTTGGGTCAGGACATGCCGTCCTCACTGTTTCTTCTGGTACAGACTCGCTCAACTGGTATGCTGGCTTCAGTCGGTCTATGGAGACATTTGTCGGTTTGCCTCTAACGTCGATCTTATAAAACTTTTCTCCTCGTTCTATCACTTTGAATGGTCCAGTATACGGCGCTTGTAAGGGTTTTCGTAAGGCATCGTGACGGAGAAAAACTTGCGGTGAAGATGACAGGTCCTTGCTGACGAAAACTGGAGCAGACCCGTGATGACATACAGGCGTAGGCTTGAGTTTACGTATGTTAGCACGTAACCGAGACAAGAACTCTGTGTGGTCTACGACTTCTTTAGGAGTGTTTTGAAAGAATGATCCTGGCAAGCGTAATGTCTCTCCGTATACCAACTCAGCTGATGATGAGCCGATGTCTTCCTTCCATGCAGTGCGTATTCCTAGTAGAACAAGCGGTAGGACTTCGTACCAGTCATCATTGGCGTGGCAAGTTATAGCCGCCTTGAGTTGCCGATGAAATCGTTCTACCATTCCATTTGCAGCTGGGTGGTATGCTGTCGTCTGCAGGTGATTGATGCCCATTAGTCTCGATAGTTCTTTAAACAAATGTGCCTCGAACTGTTTACCTCGGTCCGTAGTTATTTTCTCGGGACATCCAAAGCGAGATATCCAACCGGTGATAAAGGCGTTAGCCACTGTGTCAGCTTTGATGTCATGTAGTGGCATCACTTCTGGCCAACGAGTGAATCTGTCCACTGCGGTAAGACAGTATTTGTAGTCGTGTGATACTGGCAAGGGACCTATGAGGTCTATGTGTACATGACTAAACCTGTTCGACGGAGGAACAAAGTCATGTACCGGCGATCGTGTGTGTCGAGAGACTTTCGAACGCTGGCATGAGAGACAGCTACGTGTCCAGCTGCTGCAGTCCTTCTTGATGTTGGGCCATACGTAATTTCGAGTCATCAGCTTTACCGTAGCCTTCGATCCAGGATGACTGAGTCCGTGAATGCTGTCAAAAGCTTGTCGACGGAACGGTGCTGTCAGGTAAAGGCGTGGTGATGGGCCAGAAACGTCACAGTATAACGTCTCGCTGGAGCCAGAAACGGTTATTTTCTGTAGGTCCAGTGAAGATCGTTCGTTCTGTAGTAGTGTCTGGAGTTCCTCATCTTCTTCCTGCGAGCGAGCTAGGGCACAAAAATTTATCGCTGCCGAGATAGCTTCTACGCGAGAAAGAGCGTCGGCTACTACGTTGTCTTCTCCTGCGACGTGTCGTATGTCCGTGGTAAATTGTGACACGTAATCGAAATAACGGAACTGTCGTGGTGAACAATTCTCAGAGGCCTTTTTGAAAGCTGGTATGATCGGTTTATGGTCCGTAAATATGGTGAAAGTCTTACCTTCGACCATATACTTAAAATATTTTACAGCTTCGTAGATCGATAGTAACTCTCTGTCAAATGGACTGTATTTTTTTTGAGAAATACTTAGCTTTTTCGAGTAAAATCCAAGCGGTTGCCATCCCGAGTTTACGTTCTGCTGAATTACGGCACCGATTGAGGTGTCCGAAGCGTCTGTGAAAATAGCTAATTCAGCTGCTGGATTTGGGTGAGCTAGCAGAGTGGCTTGGGCTAAATTTGCCTTGCACTTTGAGAATGCCTCCTCTACTTCTGGCGTCCAGGTTATAGGGTTGTTAGGTTTTACAGCTGGACCAGAAAGTAGCTTATTTAGGGGCGCCTGACTATTTGCAGCTCTTGGCATGAAACGTCTGTAGAAATTCAACATACCCAAGAATCTGCGGAGCTCCTTGATGGTTTTGGGCAGCGGGAAGTTCTGGATCGCCTCAACTTTCTGTGGTAGTGGCTTTGTACCTGCTGCAGACACGACGTATCCAAGGAATTCCACCTGAGACTTACCGAACACGCACTTTGAAGTGTTTATCACAACTCCGTGTTCCTCCAGGCGCTGGAATACTTGTTTTAGGTGTTCCAGGTGGCAGGATTCGTCCTGGGAAGCCACCAGAATATCATCAATATACGGATAACAGAAGTCCAGGTCTCTCAAGATCTCATCCATGAATCTCTGAAATGATTGAGCAGCGTTACGAAGGCCAAAACTCATGAATGGTAGCTCAAACAAGCCAAACGGGGTTGTTATGGCTGTCTTTGGGATATCGGGGGGATAAACGGGGATTTGGTGATAAGCGCGGATCAAATCTAGCTTGCTGAAGACAGTACATCCGAAAAGGTTGTGTGAAAAATCCGCAATGTGGCGAACCGGGTATCGGTCAGGTATGGTGCGTGAATTTAATGCTCGATAGTCACCACACGGTCGCCACTCGTTGTTTTTCTTTGCTACCAGGTGTAGCGGCGATGACCATGGGCTGTCTGACCTCCTAGCGATACCTGCTCTTACCATGTCTTCGAACTCCTTGGTTGCGATGCGGAGTCGATCTGGTGCCAATCTGCGTGGTCTGCTGAACACGGGCGGTCCTGGAGTAGTCCGGATGTAGTGCACCGTGTTGTGTTTAATAACACGCGTTGACAGGTCGCCAGCCGGACGGGTGATATCCGGAAACTGTGCGAGTAAGTTATGGTAGCGAGTAGTACCTGTAACAGATTTTATTTGGCACAAAGCGGGTGAGGCAGGTGCAGGTCTAGCGAAAGCAACTAGCGAAGTCACATTATCGATTAAGCGATGGTGTCTAGCATCCACTAACAGGTTGAAGTGTGATAAAAAGTCTATGCCTATTATTGGTTTTGTAACGTCAGCTATGATGAAACGCCACACAAACGCACGTCTGAGACCAAAGTCTAACGATAATGTTAACCAGCCGAAGGTATTAATCATTGAACCGTTAGCCGCGAAAAGTTCATAGTCAGTTTTCACACATTGTCTATCTCGAACATATTTATAGGGGTATACGCATAAGTCTGAACCCGTGTCCACTAAGTATTGCACTTTACTCTTACGGTCTATAACAAAAACACGGCCACCAGATACACTATTGCAGTCACGCACGGCCGTTTTCACTGACTGCTGCGTCCGTTTCCCTCACGAAATGTACACGGTTCCCTACACTTTGTTGACTTGGTTCCGAACCGTCGATGGTACCAGCAATGCCCCGAGCCAGCACTTGAGCGGCTCCGGGACCGACGACGCCAATGCGGAGAGTACGCTCGCGACCTGGAGCGCGAGCGCGAGCTGGATGTCAGCGCTGCAACCTGCTGTGTGAGGTCATCGATGCGCTGCGTCAAGATGTCGAGAGCAGCTGTCGAGTTCTGGGTCGTCGCTGTCAATGTGGGCGCTGACGTAGATGCTGCGGCTACCTGGGGTTGAAGCGCGATCTCGTGGATCTTATCCACTATCTGAGCTACGGTGTCAAGGGGTAGTTCTGCTTGAGCCGCTATGATAGCCTGTACGTGACTTGGTAACCGACTCGTCCACAGCGATCGGATGAAGTCGTCAGGCACTTCAGAGCCCGCCAAGTCCCGCAGGTGCCGCAGGAACTGTGACGGCTTACGGTCACCCAGTTCTTCGTGCGTCAACAGCTGTCGCACCCGCTGTTCTTGAGAAGCCGACAGACGAGAAATTAATTCGGTCTTAATTTTTACATATTTATTGTCCGGCGGTGGTTTAGAAATAATGTCTTTCACTTCACACACATATTTAAAGTCTAAGTTCGCAAGGACGTAGTTATATTTGGTGATGTCGGTTGTTATATTCGCTAATGCGAACTGCGATTCTAACTGTGCAAACCACAAACTCGGTTCATTTGGCCAAAATGACGGCATTTTAACACCGACACGACACAACTCCTCCGACCCGTCCGAAGGTTGCTTATTCGGCATATCGCTTGTCTATACACACGCTCACTATAATATAATACGCACTGATATTAAGTGTTCACGGGGTCACCACTATAGCGTGCTTAGCGAGGCGTAAGCGAGGAAAAGAAATAATTAGTCTGCATTAATGTTTTAACAAGCACTATATTGTTTATAAGGCCACAAATAGGTTTACACACAGGAAGACACAATATGAAGCATAGTACATTAGCATACAAAGGAAGAAAACAGCGATTTACACGAAAATACATAAAACACATAAAGTTTGCGCGGTACGTTTATAAAATTAGCGGCGGCGCGAGTCAGCGTGCGCGCGGCCTCCCGGCGTCGGTATCTGTTCTCGACTGGCGAGGCGGGGAAAACCGAGCGCGCACGAAGGAACGTTCGGACGTTCTCGGCGCAGCGGCGCCGGCGGCGGTCGGCGCCATTCGTGAGACGATATATTACATTTTATGCTATCGCCACAAGCCTCACAGGCTGTGAGTCAAGGCGTTATGAACAACTAGAATGGTCATTCAGTCACTCGCCCTGACCTCACGGGAGGCTTGTAATGTCGGCCTTGTCGGACACGTAGAAAAATACAGGCCGATTATTGAATAAGTATTTTCTGTTCATAGAAAAAACATGTTCTAAAAAATACTGTACGAGTGGCTTCGTGGTCTAAGCGGTGAACTGGCCGAATATAGGTTCAAAGGGAGAGCCACGCTTCGGCATGAATGGGCCTGCTCGACCGGAGTGATACCATGGACTCACAAAAAACCGGTGTAAAATAGTGCTTGCGCCGTGTTTCACCGAGTGAGTGAGGATACCGGAAGCCCATATCCCAACCCCTTCCCCTATCTCCCCATCCCCCGCCTGCATCCCTCCCCATCCCCCAAAGGCCGGCAACGCACTTGTGACGCCTCTGGTGTTGCAGGTGTCCATGGGCGGCGGTAATGGCTTACCATCAAGCGATACGTCTGCTCGTTTGCCCGCTTAATAAATTAAAAAAAACAGCGGTACAAGTTTTTTTTTGAAATCGGGATTTTGGAACTTTTTATGAAAAAAGTCGGGATTCTTTCAGCGAAAAGTGGGACAAAGGAAAAAAAAAAGTATTTAATCAGAAATTACGATGATGACAAAAGCAAAAAACCGGTTGTTCTCAAAATAAATATTTTTGTTTTTCTGGCAGTAGTTTTCATTTTTCTTTTTTTATTGCCTGCCAATTTTATTGACGTTAAAGCACTACGACTAACTAACTTCGCTTTCGGCATCCGGCCAGTTATCCCTAAAAAGCGGGACATTAAAATTTTTGTTAAAAAATCGGGTCATCTGACAACGCTGGTTCAAACCCCACATTACCATGGGAGAGCCACGCTTAAGCATGAATGGGCTGGCTCGACCTGAGGGAGGAGGGTGTTTCACCGAGTGAGTGAGGGTACCGGAGGAGGATTTTGTACCGCGGGTAACGCCACGGGGCGAAGATAGTCTAAAATTAAAAAAAAATTGATAAAAAAAATTACAAAAAAACCAACTTCAAGAACGACCAAATTGAAATGGGTCCACACGGGAAGCACCAGCTTTCAAATAAAAAAAGAATCATCGAAATTGGTTGGCGGGATATTGAGTTATTCGACAATTTGTCGCACTCATACTTAATGCAGATTGAAGACTTATATGGTTTTTTCATGGATGACATGTCAGAACTGGACTAAATTAAAATGGCACCACATGAGAAGCATCAGCTTAATCAAATAAAAAAAGAATCATCAAAATCAGTTCATCCAGTCGAAAGTTATGAGGTAACAAACATAAAATAAAATTAAAAATACAGTCAACTTGAGAACCTCCTCATTTTCCTAAGTTACTCCTTATATCATCAGCTAACTATCAGTGAAAGTCCCGTCAAAATCGGTCTAGCCGTTCCAGAGATTAGCCGGTACAAACAGACAGACAGACCGACAGACAGACAAAAAATGTTAAAAATGTTATTTTGGTAATGTACCGTGTATACATACATATGCATTTAGTACAAAGCGGTTATTTTAATATTACAAACAGACACTCCAATTTTATTTATTTGTATAGATATATTTCGACGTATCACAGCCAGTACCAAACTACTCATTCAATAGTCATAGAAATAAAATGAGACTATTAAAACTAGTTCATTTATTTTTTCATTCTTTAGGCAAATTCTTTGTGTTATAGATATATATGAATGTCGAATATACTTCGTCACTCGTAACGAGGTATTAATAATACAAACACGTTTCTCTCGCGTCGTGTCCGAAGTAATTATAGGAAGATAGCATACTTAGTATACACGACGACGAGATATAAGCTGTCAAAGCCCTTTGTTCCGTACTTTAAAACAACCTATATATTTTTTCAGATTTACATCTCACATATTATAAATAAGGACCCCACCTCAGGTATAGGCCTCCTCCAAATTAGGCTACTCTTCCCTGTCCTGAGCGACCTACATCCGCTATACCTCTTTATCTAGCTTTAATCTACACTTTATTATTATTACATAAAGAGGTAAAGTTTGTAACGTTGTAGGGGGTAATCTCTGGATCTACTGAACCGATTTTGAAAATTATTTTATCAATAGAAGGCTACGTTATTTGGGAGTGACATAGGCTATATAATAACCCGAAAAGTGGAAAGACTTTTTCGTGGTAGCCGGATTTGCAAAGTAAGTCGGAAAAAAAAATGTTTACCGCCCAACGAAGTGGACACGGGTCAGCTAGTTTCAATATAACTACATAAGTACTCTTAATTTTTTCCCTCCTAAATTTGGATTAATTTTATTGTTACGGCTATTTACAGAAATAGATAGACTTGTTTGACAGAGATTTGTCTGTTTGTAATTTATAACGCATTTCCGCACCACCCAACGGTAGACTGGTAGAGAATGCCTGTGGCATTAAGTCTGCCATTGTACGTTCTGTGCATAAAGTTGTTAAATAAAAATAAATAAATAACGTATGCGCGTATTTTAACCCTTGAAGATGCTGCCATGAGGTAAAACCGGTCAGGTGTAAAGTTAATTCAAATAGTGAATTTAATAGTGGAATAAGTACTAGTGAGTTTGATTCTAGAAACTGTATGTTTGTTTCATATTTATGCATCTTATAAATATGAGACAATTATTCTCATCATTAACAGTCTATGACAGTCCACTACTGGACTAAGGCCTCTATTTAGGTTTTGGTGTACTAAACTACGCTGGCCAGGGCTTCGTATGGGTTCGTATACAGTTCATTTCAAGTTTTCCTTCTTTTTGCAGTGTTGTCCTGCGTAGTTAGCACTTTGCACCCTTTGATCGGCTCTTACGGCACCCACGAGTTGAACAGAGGTGGTGACAATAAAACAATCATATCATACAACTAGCTGACCCCCGCAACGTCGATTGCGTCTCCTATTGCCCGTAGCGTGATAATTTTCCCCCGTTTTTGAAACATTCTTCATTGGTGCTCCGCTCCTATTGGTGTTAGCGTGTTGATATATAGCCTATAGCCTTCCTCGATAAACGGAAAAGAATTTTTCAAAGTGGACCAGTAGTTCCTCAGATTAGCGCGTTCAAACAAACAAACAAACTCTTCAGCTTTATGTATTAGTATAGATGTATTTATTATACTCTTCTAAGATCTAATACTCATAATCAACAACACATTTATTTGGATAAAGATTAATATTAGGTATTATGTTGATAAAACTCTTTGGCAAATAACTCATTATTAGGTACCAACTCTTAGCGTCTTATACTCGTGATAACTTCTAAACGAAATGTCCGATTGGGATGAAACAAAAAGTATTTTACTTCTACATAAATACCCTTCATAACGTAATGCTTTATTTGGATAAGGATTAATATTACGATACACATGTAACGTAGTTTCTTTCTTCAGACGATTTAATAATTTTTTTGAACACAAAAGCGGTTATTGTGACTAAACCATGATAGTTAGATATATGCTCTCGCGGACTTTTTTGTAGATCTTAATGGGACCTACAAACCCGTAATACATTATTTTGTTCTATTGTCAATACTTTCTGCAGCGCACGCAAAAATAGGTTTTTTATTTCACACCTTGGGTTACGAAATTGCAATTTTCTTACGGATCTCAAATTTTTTTGAAAATAAAACATAGCCTATAGCCTTCCTCGATAAATGGACTATCCAACACTGAAAGAATTTTTCAAATCGGACCGGATTACTAATCTCAGGAACTACTTCCTGAGATTAGCGCGTTCAAACAAACAAACAAACTCTGAAGCTTTATAATATTAGTATAGATAATAGGGTTCCTGAATAGCTTGACGTAACCTACATATATTATTATTTCGCCCAATGTCGTTGCTGTTCGGGACAATGTCGAAAATGTTACGTAAAAACATGGATAAAACAAGATCAGTCTGTATTTTATGTTGCCGGTTGCCCACTATGAATTGCTTGTTTGAGTGCGAGACCGGAGGCCCAATGATGCAGAAACATCTCAATAGGCCGCCAAACTGTGGGTCACCATGCAGCATTGTTGCATTGTCTGCATTCGCACGAGTATGGTGACCACCACTCCTGGATTCTGGCAGATTAGAGTCACTTTGGCAGGCTCATACATAAAATAAAACTCATAAAACTTTATATTTTTACTTTTTGATTATATTAACAAAGACAAGTTACGTCAAACGGTGTCCCCAAAGAGGCCTCTGCCTTATTCCTCAACTCGACGTGGCCTATATACATATACGCGAGCGTGTTGGCCGTTGGCCGCCTGCCACGAGATGCATCTCAATGTCAGAGGTGAATGACCGGCACCTGTTATCATCTCGTTTCATATATTATATTTATCACTTTCAATTACTCACGTTTATATGTCGTCATTAAGATTGTAAATATATGCCTATATATGCGAAGTTATCGACTGTTCTCACTCCAAGTATAATAGGACTATAGTATTGATATTATAATGTACTAGTTTTTACCCACAGCTCTGTCTAAGTGGTTCGGTTTTTGCGGTATATATGTACTTCTTCAAGAATCAATGGATCTCCATTGTTAATTGAATCCAAATCGGTTTAGTGGTTGAGCGTTAAAAGCGTAACAAATAGAAAAACCGAGTTGACCCAGGGAACTTCGTATTGACTCCATACTGACATACACCAGGCAGCGTCAACTGTGGTTTTATACCAGATAGGAACCCATTGAAGCCAACCTAGGCTAGAAAGATAATAAGTGTGTATATTAGCAGTAAAAACTGTCTAGTTCAAGCAGTGGCGTAGCGTGGACTTACATAGACGTGGGCGAAGTCACATCAGCGAGGCCCCTTTTCTTTCGCTCCCAAGATCTATCTATCTTACCAAACATGCTTCGATACGACAAGCCTACTCATGACAGTAAAAATAATAATAATATAAATGAGTATGTAGTGGGAGAATATTAAAAAGCATACAGATATGAAAAAAGGTTTTCTTTTAAATTAACTTGAGTGATATATATAGAATAAGGATTTCTAATTTATTTTTGCAGCTAAATCTGCTTCGATTGCGAGATTGAGAGTATTGCTAAACCGCTTATCGGTCCTGCTTCATATTGTATCATAAGTAGTTTTTAATAAATTATACGACATATTCTCTTTATTCATTTGAGACTCGATAATGAAATCATATCCAAATCTACACATTCAGGGGTCAATATTTTTTTGGTTTTGAATAAAAAAAATCGCATACTAGCACCAAGAGCTTCATTACTACGGTAATCGCAGTTTTTCTTTTTCGCCTCGATGCATTGGATTGCTATTTTAGGTGAGCATATTCGAGAGATATTTAGACGAATCAAATGAATGCAAACTCGATGGTGCTGCGTCGTTTCATGATATAATTCCTATAACTACCTTCCGGTTTCATCATCAGACCCTGGATACTATCAAAACATAAAGTACTCGTCAAGAGGAATCAAACGATTCCAAACTCGATGGTGTTGCGCCGTTCCATTACTGAGTTCCTATGACCACCTTCCGGCTCCAGCATCAAATCAGCTCCCTAACATTGTAATATTACATTGACACGCTATATACATATGCTTGCAAAATTTCAACACAATCGGTTGAAGATATCTGCTTCAAAATTGAGATGCAAGGTTCCAACTTCCACCCGAACAAACATAGGTACATAAATACTAGCTGAGTCCCGCGGTGCTACCCGCGGTTATTGTTGTACATTTACAACCGCGTCTAACACCCCGCCGAATTGTTAAATTTAAGAAATCCTTCCTTTTTTTCAAAATTATTATCATCTTTGCTGTTTTGTATGAAGTATGTGAGTAAAGGAACGTTTTACAAAGCCAAGCTGTGTTGTTAGTCTGTGACGAGTCTGGCCAATATTTTTTAGGTTTTTGTGTAATTAAAAAAAGAAATAGAAATTTTAAATCTGGTGACATCGCATTCAAAGAGGACTCGCGAGGCCCCTCTAAGTGCGAGGCCGTGGGCGAGGGCCCACTTCGCCCACGCCTAGCTACGCCACTGAGTTCAAGATCAGATTCTGTACAGCACTTCCGATCTGTCGCATTCCCTTCGACCAATACACAGCGTGAGAAAATCCAACAATGAAACTGAAAATGTAAATATTAATACAAAATTTGTCACTAATGCATCGTGATAAGAACTATTATCGTATAGCAATTAAGTAGTATGTTTAGCTTAGGAGATAGTGTAAGAAAAATGTGCTAATAGCGACAGGATAAGGCGTTATATGTTTATGAAATGGTTGGCTATTCATTCATTCTTTCCCACAGAACCAATTACTACAACTAGAATCTAATGTGTATCGATCTGCTTCCTTGTCCCTTTGGCGTAAAAATATACTTATTTAGCTACGCTCTGCATTCTTACCGAGGCGTGGGCTCGACCGGAGTAATACCACGGCCTCACAGAAAACCGGTGTGAAACAGCGCTTGCGCTGTGTTTCACCGAGTGTGTGAGGATACCGGAGGCCCATACCCCAACCCCTCCCCAATCCCTTTCCCCATCCCCCAAAGGTTGGCAACGCACTTGTGACGCCTCTGGTGTTGCGGGTGTCCATGTACGTCTGCTCGTTTGCTCCCTATTTCATAAAAAAAAAGTCTTCCATGTACAGACAGTGTACGATTTTTGTATATGTATAGATATAACCATAATAACATACTTAGTACCCCCATCACCTTCATGGCCTGGCCGTCTATTACTTAACCAGGCGCTCTGCCCATTAGGTCTTTGCGTCAAAGACCTTCGGTCACACGTGTTTATAATACAAACCTCATTTGATAATGGTTTGTACTTATCAAGTTTTTTTTCAACTATCAAATACGAGGCGGGCTTACGTAATCAATAACTGCCAACTGATACATTTATACTGATAGGTACTAGCTGACCCGACGAACCACGTACCGCCATATTTTTCTTTCCTAATTTTTTTTTAAATTTCTGAAAAACTTGTTTTTAGGGTTCCGTGCCAAAGGCAAAAAACGGAACCCTTATAGATTCGTCATGTCTGTCTGTCTGTCCGTCCGTATGTCACAGCCACTTTTTTCCGAAACTATTAGACCTATAATGTTGAAACTTGGTAAGTAGATGTATTCTGTAAACCGCTTTAAGATTTTTACACAAAAATTAAAAAAAACAATAAATTTTGGGGGTCCCCATATTTAGAACTGAAACTCAAAAAATTTCATCAAACCAATACGTGTGGATAGGTCTTTGAAAATGATATTGAGGTTTCTAATATCATTTTTTTCTAAACTGAATAGGTTGCGCGAGAGACACTTCCAAAGTGGTAAAATGAGTGTCCCCCCCCCCTTTAACTTCTAAAATAAGAGAATGATAAATCAAAAAAAAAAAATGATGTATATTACCATGTAAACTTCCAACGAAAATTGGTTTGAACGAAATCTAGTAAGTAGTTTTTTTTAATACGTCATAAATCGTAAACTGCAATTTACCTTTCATTCAATCAACACAAATATAAAAATAAAATAAAAATTATATTATGTTACTTGCTGCCGCGGAACCCTTCATGGGCGAGTCCGACTCGCACTTGGCCGCTTTTTAGTACTTAGCCTCAGCTTCCCATGGTGCAGTCGTGAACAAAAAAAAGTTTGTATTTTTCCCAAAACTTTTGATTTTATTCTATACAAACCTTGTTCTAAGAATAACATAAAGAAAAAAGAATTATACAATTTGGTGCAGTCGATCGAAAGTTATGCGCGTTCACACATTTCGGCGATTCTTTTTTATTTATATACCTAGATAGATATGCTGAGATTTAGATAAGATAAGTAGCTATATATAGTACTTACATAAAAAAATCTTTCTTTGAAATCCTTTTAAAATCAGTCCAGCCGTTCCAGAGATTAGTCGCAACAAACAGACAAAGACACAAACAATTTAAAAATGGATTTTTAATGTAAGTACCGTGGATACTTCCAAAGGCATTTATTAAAAAGCAGTTAATTTAAAATTACAACTAGACACCTTAATTTTATTTATTTGTATCGGGTGTCATTAGTCATTAGCTGTATCCACTTAAAATTATCGTGATAATAAAAAATTTAAAAGTAGGTGAAATCCAATTGTTTAAATAGTATTGTAGCAGTATTATGCCCCAATAATAACATACTAAATGTTAAAATAAATACAAATGGGTCGTCAAAAACAAGAGCGAAGCTCCACGCATATATAGTTAAGTAATTAGTTTCATTACCTATTGTTTTTTTTTTAATTTAATCATCTCACTGATGTGTACAACAGAACGCACACTTCATTATATTGGTTATCGTTTTTGAACAAAACATTAATTGTCAAATGTGACAGGTGTGACAGATGTCACAATATTTGACATCTGTTATTTAGAATGTATTGTATTCTAGATGGAGTTAAACTCCATGGTAATAATAATATTTTCATTGAAATGTAACCTATTTGATTCGTACCTACGCAGAAATAATTAACTTTGTTACTTTATTAAGCTTTATTACCTCTTGCTATTTTTCTTTACAGAAATGGATGTAGGTCCACTATCAACCTAATTGATCACAGTCCTAGCTTTTTTTATTCCTAATATTATTTAGGGTCGGTTACTAGTTCAACCGGTTTTACCTACACACATCAAAAGTGTCTAGGGATCAACATATATTTTTGCAATAACTTTTCTCCTGATTGATATTAATTAAAATTTTCTTTAAGGATTCATCAAATAAAGTGTTTTCGTTTGTCACAGTAACGATAAACCAAGTCACCTTTGCATTAATAAAGAAATTTACCATTTTCCTAATAAAAGGATTTTTGACATTTGAACCACTAACATTAAAGTTCGAAAAAAAGACTGAAATAACAGTTTTCTTTAAAATTTTATTAGGTAACTTAAACAATTAATAATCCGTGTTTCTACCGCGAACACTAACACAAGAACATCGGTTTGGCATACTCAAAATGAGTTCATCCAAATCACGCTGTGGAATGGCCGCCCATGTTCGTTGCAACAACAAATAAAAATAAAAAAAACCGACTTCCAAAAACATCCAACGAAAACTCTCTGTCAAAAAACACTTAAAAGCGTAAAATAAACTGGTTCTTCATAAATTGCCTATACCTAATTCTTTATTCATTTAAATAGTAGTATTATAATGGCTGCTAGGTACCTAAAATCTGTTTGAAGGCGGTGCCAAGTGACTATCGCTTAGACTTTTATAATTGTTCGTTTGTATTCTTTTTGGCTTAGCACCGACTTCAAACAGATTTTAGGTACCTAGCACCCATTATAATACTACTATTTAAATGAATAAAGAATTAGGTATAGGCAATTTATGAAGAACCAGTTTATTTTACGCTTTTAAGTGTTTTTTGACAGAGAGTTTTCGTTGGATGTTTTTGGAAGTCGGTTAGTTTTTTTATAAAAAGTTTTTATTTTACAGTTTTTAGTGCAAACAATCGTAGGTAAGTAGTAAGTTGAATTATTTCATCAAATTTCATCATCAAGAATAATACAAATTAAGGTACGTGTAATATTAAAATCATCCTCTAATCCCTAACTGTTGAAGAGTTTAATCTTCTGTCATCAGCTCACCTAAATAGCTTGAAAGTATACGACTGAAGGTCTTTAGATACGTATGAAATTGAAAGAATTCTTCTCCAACTCCTAACCGTTGAGGAGTTGTGCCTTCCACCTTCCATCATCAGCTTACCTAAATAATTTGTAAGAATACGACTAAAGGTAACTTATATACATATGATATTTAAAGATTTATCCTCCAACTCCTAACCGTTAAGGAGTGGTACCTTACATCATCAGCTCATCATCATAAAATGATGACTACCAGACGCAAATACCGGTGTAACTTCAGAAAATATACGAAAAACATAGTATGTGCCTATAAAAATGAGGGTTTCCCTCGATTTCCCTGGGATCCCATCATCAGATCCTGATATGCTGACAATGGGACCACCACGGAAGCATACCCTGTCGAATACAAAAAAAAAATTCAAAATCGGTCCACAACTGACGGAGTAATCAGGTAACATACATAAAAAAAAAAAAAAATACATACAGTGGAACATAGAACCTCCTCCTTTTTGGAAGTCGGTTAAAAAGGTCTTCTTGCGACTGGATACCCTCCATATTCAGCAGAGCTCTTCTCTGTAGCATATCCCATGCATGCTCAATCGGGTTCAAGTCTGGCGACTGAGCAGGCCAGGGCCAAAGCCACATCTCAATCTCAAGAAATCCGCATAAAAATGCTTGATCCCTAGACACTTTTGATGTGTGTAATTATCAGCTTTTCCACGGCGCGACAAGCTTTGAATCTCCGCAACTCTGAGGGCGAACTGAATTGAATTCAAAGGTTGAACTATTTATCAGTATATTTGAGAGAAACTTCCGGGCACCGGGCTGTTATAAGAATTTCTCGTAAGGAAAAAGCGATAACAGTTTTAATCCGATCTGGGAATGGAACCCGAGACCTCTTGATCAGGAATCGCATACTCTAGCCGCTAGATCAACGAGGCAGTCATAGATTGTAATAAATAACCTTTAAAATTTATTACCCACTTCATAAGATTATTTCTTATTAAATTACCAACCTAGCCCAGGGGGCAATATTTTTTCTTCTTGAAAACGTCCAGGCCAATTGAGGACCTCTTTTTTTAAAGTTGATCAAATATATAAGACAGAATATATGCATCAAACTGTGGCTTGGATCGTCTGAACCAGGCCACGTGCCGTCACACTTGACTGGCTCTGTGAAGGTCTCTTGTACAGCGTCAGTTTATCACACTATACCTAGCTGTATCTATATCTTAGCTCAGTCTATGACATTGAAAACCACACAAGAAGTTAAAAAACTCTAACCCGACTAGTGAATATTTGAAGTGAAAACTTCTTTAGCGGCGTTGTGCACTTTTTAGGTGGGTAAAAAATGTTAAACTCGCGTCAGGACACGTGACCTGATCGAATATTCGTAAGACGGAGGCGTGGCGTAGGAGAGGAAGTAATATCCCCCTCTCTTTCTACTGCTGTCATGCAAACTGATTGGGTGATGTGATGATGACTGATTTGGTGGGATATACACCAACCAATCAGAAGCTTGCGTGAGAGAGACAGACTCTAACTAAACTCAGTCTAACTCAGTACTCCGATCACGCTTTCCGCTCATTCAGAACTCCCTCCATGTAAATATGCTCTAAGGTTTATATACAGCAACACGGTAGGGGTAGTAGCCATACGCAGGCGTTCCCCTCTGTCACAGTATTTATAAGCACAAATGTGCCTACGCAACACACTGTTATGTCACAGAATGTATTTATGTGTGTGTGAAATTTTGAATGTTTTGATTTAATTGTTATGTGTGAGTTCGTAGTGACAGGCGCTTGTTTTTGTATGTGAGTCTAAAATGTGTATGTGTGAAGATATACCCGCAACAAATGACAGACTCTTTCGTATCGGGAAAAGATTCTATGGCTACACTCCCACCATTCATGGACCAACCTGGCTAGAATTGCTTAACTTGGCAATGAGCTAGAGTCAATTTAGGTATATGTCTAATAATATATAATGATCACGCTCCGCCTAGCAATTGACCTTCACAAATTGCGCAATGGAAAGTCATTGTTATCTTTACACGTTCGTAAATATAAATTACATTATTATTTTCTGTAAGTGTGTCAGTAAATTATCTCCTAAAAAGCCAGTTTGGTATTCATGAACTCTGTGTGTTTGATAGGGTCTCTGGATGTTTAGAATTAAAATAATTTTAATGACTGGCTCGGTGTACCTATGTTGAGTTTCAGTTCGGGTTCGATTCACGGGTAGGACCAAATGTTTGTATTTGTTTCGGAGTTTAGGTGTTTTCTATGTTTTTTCAGTCAATCTAGCTTTCATAGTACAGACTCAGCTTAATTAGAGGCTAGGTAGATGGCGTTGTGTGTCAGATGTCCGAAAATATTATTCCTGTAATTTAACTTTACTCGTCACTGATCCGATCGTACGGGACGGGAGAGCCACGCTTTGGCATTAATGAGCTGGCTCGGCCGGAGTGATACCACGGCCTCACAGTGTGAAACAGAACTTGCGCTGTGTTTCACCGAGTGAGTCAGGATACCGGAGGCCCATACCCCAACATCTCCCCCCATCCCCCAAACGCCAGCAACGCACTTGTGATACCTCTGGTGTTGCGGGTGTCCAAGGGCGGCGGTAATCGCTTACCGTTAGGAGATACATCTGCTCGTTTGCCCCCTATTTCTTAAAAAAAAATGTTCTTAAAGAAACCTTGCTGTGATAAGTTTTGGTCATATATCTTTGGTAATAAAATTTTGCTAGTATACATTTATATGTTTATTCATGTTTTATTTATGTATTATGTAAATATATGAATTCTTTGTATGTAGATGTACAATATCCTACGCAATATATCATGAAGGCGCCTATTTAAATAAATATGATACACTTTCATGTTTGGTATATTTAAGTTATGTAAAAGTAATGTAAAAATAATTTGGCCTTTGCGGGAATCGAACCTGTGACCATGACACTAGAAGAGAATGATGTATTTTTTGAGTATAATACCAATAACATCTTTTCCTCGGCCAGATTGCACATATCTGTCTTTAATTTAGCGTAGGAGTGGGGGGAGCGCTCCCCTAGGCAAACACGTAACATAATCCACTTTGACTCACCGCAGGGTAGGCTTCTCAACCTTGACCGTACACTTGCTTCTATTTATAATATACTACTAACTGTCGTCCGTGGCTTCACTTGCGTCATTACTTGAAATGCGACGGACTCATTTCGTGTTTATAAGTTTGAAAATTATGAACTTCCGTACATATAACTATTTGCCTCTTTAGGGGTGAAATATCCAAAAAAATATTTCTTAGTGGAATATGAGCCTACCAAAGTGACTCTGCCTGGAAAGCATGAGCAGAATCCAAGAGTAATGGTCACCATACTCATTGCTTGTGCAGACAATACAACAATGCAGCATGGTGACCTCCACTATGGCGGCTTATTGAGATGCTTCTCCATCATTGGGCATGTATTTTAGAAATACATAATACCCAATATAAGTATGACAAGTAAAAAGAAGGAGAACTACGCAGGATATATTATAGTGCAGAAGTATGTGCGCAAACACAGGTGCATTCTCTGTTCCCTCACTCTCATAACGGTTAAGATTATCCGACACGACTGGGGAGCGATCAGGCTTAGAACAGGCAGTTTTACGTGCTCTCCGAGGCACAAGAGTAAAGAACCCAACTTCTAAACTCCAAGTTATTGTTAAGCATTTCTATAATCAGAAAAACTCAATAACAGAGAGGCTACACTGTATTGAAATACGAACAACCCATCCGGCTTCATATCGTGTGTAGTTAGTGTAACCTACTCTGTCACTGCCTGTATTCATCCCGTCGTAAGAGTCTACTAATGGATCAGATTACGCGGGACAAAAGCACTGATGAAAAGAGAAAAAGAACTTTACACAAACCTTATTTCAAACAGTCTTGCCCTTGCCAGCGTGACACAGCAGGCCAATACCAAGGTAGTCGAGCCACGCTGATTTCGGCGCTGTAAGGTCGGCTCGACCGAGGCCGTACTACCCTCGTACAGAGGACTTACCTGAACTAACAGCATTCGTGCTTTCGTGTTACGTTGGTGAGTGCGAGACCAGAGAGCTTATGATGCAGAAGCATCTCAAAAGGCCGCCATAGTGTGGGTCCCCATGCTGCATTGTTGCATCTCTTCGAGTAGAGTCACTTTGGCAGGCTCATACATAAATAAATTAAATTAAAAAGCTTTTTAAAAACAAGCTTTTACTGGAATGCCTCGAGACGAATCAAACGAGTCCAAATTCGATGATGTCCAGCTCCAGCATCGGATCAGCTCCATGTCATTATAATATTGTATTGTCACGCTGTGTACATATGCTTGCAAAATTTCAACAAAATCGGTTGAAGATATTTGCTTTAAAATTGAGTTGCAAGATTCCACCCGAACATACAAGCATACATACATTGCAAGTTTAAAAAGCATGTAAAAAAAACTCCAGCAGTTGACTGTTATAGACTGTAGATGATTTCAGTTCGTTCTATACCCTTAGTAGCCTGTTCTATCATCATAAAATTGACTAATTGTCTCCTAACAGTTATAAATGTTTGTTTGCAGGCGTTGGTGTATGTCGTGTCTCTGGAGCACAGCATCCGTGTTACTGCACCGACTGGTCACGGCGCCGTTGCCTCCCATCGCTGGTGAGTACCATATATCACATCACAACCTATAACTGGCTACTGCTGAATATAGGTTTCGCTTCTGAAACTAGGATTTACTCTGCTATACCACGCTGAGTTGGTAAAAGGTTTGTGTGAAGTTTTCCTTTTCTTAGGCAAGATGTTATCCTACGAAGTTTGCATACCATAAGGAGACCATAGACCAACACGGTAGACAGTAGCCATACGCAGGCGTTTCCCTCTGTTACAGTATAAGCAAATGTGCCCACACAACACACTGTTATGTTACAGAATGTATTTACGTGTGCGTGTAATTGTGAATGTTTTGTTTTATGTGTGAGTTCGTAGTGACAGGCGGTTGTTTATGTATGTGAGTTTAAAATGTTTATGTGTGAAGATTTTCTCCCCGCCAAAATTACAGACTCGCCGATTAATGGCCCGTGTTGCATTATGTCAGGTGGCGATAATACATAATGCTGAAGAGTTTGTTTGTTTTCTTGAACGCGCTAATCTCAGGAACTACTGATCCGATTTGAAAAATTATTTCAGTGTTAAATAGCCCATTTATCGAGGAAGGCTATAGGCTTTAAATCATCAGGTTAACACCAATATGAGCGGAGCACCAATGTAGAATGTTACAGAAACAGGGGAAAATTATTAAGCTATGGGCAATAGGAGCGTAAACGAGGTTGCGTGGCTCAACTAGTTATACTACATTTTGTCCGCAACGTATCCTACTAATATTAGGTCTTTACCTATGAAATTGCCGTTCTTCAGTACTGGTAATTTCAAATTAAAAAAAGTTTGTAATGGCTCTGTATTATAAATTCAAATTAATTTTGTTTTAAAACCACGACATTCTATTTACACACTCAGTCTTTTGTTTTCTGATTAGCGTTGTATTTTCATTACATTTGAACATTTTTTGTCATAATGGATACTTTAAAAATTCGTGTAATTATGGAATATGAGTTCCGTCGTGGCACCAACGCGACACAAACGGCACGTAACATCAAAAACGTTTACGGAGAGAACTGTACAAACGAACGCACAAGCCGTTATTGGTTTTCTCGGTTCCGTTCTGGAAATTTTGACTTGAAAACTGAAGCTCGTGGTTGTCCGGAGACTTTGGTTAACAGTAATGAATTAAAGGCGATTGTGGAAGCTGACGAAACTCAATCTACAGCTGAGCTAGCAGCAGCTTTTAATGTAAGCATCAAAACAATATTGATCCATTTGCGACAAATTGGCAAGGTAAAAAAGCTTGATAGATGGGTGCCCCACGACCTTAACGATCGCCAGCGCAACGTACGCGTCAAGACCTGCCTTGCGCTGCTCAACAGGCAAAGAAATGAAGGAATTTTGAAACGAATTGTTACGTGCGACGAAAAATGGATTCTGTTCGACAATCGAAAGCGCTCAGCAAGTTGGTTAGACCCTGGTTCAGCACCAAAGCAATGCCCTAAACCAAAAATCACCCCTTAAAAGGTGATGGTCACTGTTTGGTGGTCTAGTGCGGGTATGATTCACCACAGCTTTTTACAAAACGGCATGAGCATTAATGCAGATGTGTACTGTGGAGAGAGCTGGAGAGAATGATGGAGAAACTTGCACATCTGCAACCAGCTTTGGTCAATCGGTCCACTGCTCCTTCACGACAACGCGCGACCCCATACTGCGCAACAGACAGTCTCCATACTGCAAGAGCTGTGGTTGGAAGCTCTCCCTCATCCGCCATACTCACCAGACCTTGCACCTACCGACTATTACTTTTTCCAAAATTTAGTCAACTATTTAGTGGGTAAAAAATTCAATTCCCGAGAGGCAGTACAAAATGCCTTCGAAGAGTTTGTTGCCTCCCGTCCAGCTGATTTTTACAAGAAGGGCATCAATAAACTGCCAATGCGTTGGCAAAGATGCGTCGATTGCATGGGTGGTTACTTCGAATAACAGAAATAAAAAAGTTTGAAAAAATAAGTACTTTTACTTATTGCATACAAAACGGCAATTTCATAGGTAAAGACCTATTATTATAAACAAGAAAGTTTGTAAGTATGGATTGATGTTTGTTACTCTTTTACGCAAAAACTATTGAACGGATTTGTATGAAACTTTACAGTAATATATCACATCAGAATAACACAAAGGCTACTATTTGCAGCGATAACCGACATACACGCGGGTGGAGCCGCGGGCAACAGCTAGTATCTAATAAAATTAATTCTGAAATTAACACTGTACGTCTTTTATTCGTCTTTCAGATGACAGCATAGCACAATAGACGTAAAACTATAATGAATATGAGGAGTTATTGCTGTTATCATTACAAGTGTAACATAAATTTGTAGTGGGTGGTCATAATGGAGTCTGATTGTAGAACTACGTCTGATCTGCGGTATGTGGCCTGACGAATAAGTATCACGATCTAGACCCACACACTGAGGTCTGAACACAAACCAGGCAAGGCCTGTACTATGGTAACCAGAGTCATATAATATATTACTAAATACATACAATATTATACATAAATTACACCCGAGATGTGCTCATTATACAACTGTTTACTCTGAATGGCCATAGAACTCACGATCTCTGGACTTAGAAGGCAATTAAGATTACTAGGCAAATAATATAATACAAGTTGGCCCACGGACTCCATCTGCGTTAAACATGCGCGGACGCCAGTAAAACACATTAAAAACGTAAAAATCGATTAGATGGTTTCGGAGCTCATTGTGAGCAACAACGTGACACAAGAATTTGTACCTAATCTGGGGGCACGGTCGTGCCCCCGCCAAGACGAGCCAAGCGAAGCGCAAGGGCACTACCTACCTTTTTTCGTCATTTTTTTGAACCCTCATAACTTTGGTTCCCGATATACCAGTTCGTTCAAATTCTTAGGATATGATGTTATCAATAGACTAATGAAACATACAAAGTTTCAAATGCATAGCTCTGAACCTTTAGATTTTATTGATACCTAAAAAACACCGATTTCGTCACTGACACACTGATGATCATCAAAACTGTTAGGGTACTTCCCGAAGTGCTAGAAAGCTGAAATTTGGTATGTAAACTAAGTTTAGTATACAAACAACGAAAAAAATCATAAACCTATTACTTTTGCCCCTCAACCCCCAAATTTGGGAGATGGAAGTTTGTATGAGACTTTCACAAATGTTTATGCTAGAGGTTTTATTTTTGGTATTAACAGACTTTTTCGAAAGAAGAAAGAAGATGTACAAGAAATACAGACTAAAAAAGAAACTAAAACTGCCTGAAGCAACTTACAAAAAGAAATGAAATCCCACCAAAAACATTTTCATGTAATGTAAAATGTTGCCAAGACGACTGCATATGGCTTAACCTGTGAAAAAGATATCAGATCTCATGTAGAGCCAAGGTTCTGAATCTACCAACCCTAACTCTACCAACCCTAACTTCATAAACTCTACATCTCAGTAAAAATGTATGGCTTGGCTGTTTCGTTACTTCAGAAACTAAATATTCGTATAACACATTACTTCAGAAACCAGATTTTTGCAAACACAAAAGGCGTTCGTTTCCCCTTCGTGATGGTATGGTAGCGAAACGGCGAAGCCATACATTTTTACTGAGATGTAGAGTTTATGAAGTTAGGGTTGGTAGAGTTAGGGTTGGTAGATTCAGAACCTTGGCTCTACATGAGATCTGATATCTTTTTCACAGATTAAGTCATATGCAGTCGTCTTGGCAACATTTTACATGAAAATGTTTTTGGTGGGATAAATATTTGTACATACCTATTGTAGTAGAATTACAGATACAAATTATATTATGCTCATTCATAGAACATGGGCCGCTGAACGGAGCGGAGTGGCTATAGCCGTCTTTTCCCGATACAAAACACTCTGTCATTTGTTGCGGGGACATCTTCACACATACACATTTTAGACTCACATACGAAAACAATTGCCTGTCACTACGAACTCACACACAACAATTAAAACAAAACATTCATAATTTCACGCACACACAAGTCTGTGACATAACAGTGTGTTGCGTAGGTCCATTTGTGCTTATACTGTGACAGAGGGGAACGCCTGAGTCGACCGTCGATCATCACACAATTATTAATTCTGGGTGGGATTAATCTGCCGACATATTGGATTCCCTCCAAAGAACGCAGTCTCTGATAAGACGATTACATTGCCCCATTGTGCTCCTGTTACATTAAGTCCTGTAATAATGTCTCTCTTTAATATTTAACCTACTTACTATACGAACACGATACAATGTGAGTTATACTTATACCTGTATCTCTTTATACTTTTTCTTTTGTTCTCTCGTAGTAAGTAGGATGGTTAGAAGTTATCGAGTTATTATATAGAATTATAGATTAGTATCTACGGGTTGCTGTTTTATCGTGATTCACTCTGTATTGAAAACAAATAGATTTTGTACTTATCATATTGGAGCAATGAATCATTGGTGGATACAAAGGTTTGTTTAGCTGCTTTAATCAATTGGCTAAGTTATGTTGAACCTTTCTATATTAAGACTTTGATTGTCACGCTGGATCGTTGGCCTGGTTAATCGTATTGTCGGAGATCGTTAGTAATTTTTGAAGAATTTTATAAAAATACGTTCAATAGAGTAACTATTATCAACATCCACAACACAACCTTTAACAGTCCACTGCTGGACATAGGCATCTCCTTAGAAAGGTTTTTTTTTTATATGGAGTAGGTCTATAAACGAGCAGACGTATCGCCTGATGGTAAGCGATTACCGCCGCCCATGGACACCTGCAACACCAGAAGCGTCACAAGTGCGTGGCCGGCTTTTGGGGGTTGGGGGAGGATAAGGGGAGGGGTTGGGGGAGATAGGGGGAGGGAAAAGGGTTGGGGGAGATAGGGGGAGGGGTGGGGTAAGGGCCTCCGGTATCCTCACTCACTCGGTGAAACACAGCGCAAGCACTATTTCACACCGGTTTTCTGTGAGGCCGTGGTATCACTCCAGTCGAGCCGGCCCATTCATGCCGAAGCGTGACTCTCCCACGGCATAGCCTACTATAGTTACCACGTTGGCCAAACAGGTTTATATAGGATTTGTTTCAAATTGTCCTTCTCTTTGCAGTGCTGGTTATCCTGCGTAGTTTCCAAATCCAGGGGAGGGCAGCTGCCCCCCTCTGGATTTTGTTTACGTTTCTTACATCTTCTTTTGTCGATAAAAGTTAAAAAGAACAACTTTTAGTGGCAATGTCTTATTCTACTGCCACAATTAAAAGTTTATTCAGCACACTCAGACGCGTAAAACCGTAGCTAAGATCGTCTATGGATAAAGATATAATAAATGGGCTTTTGTGCTCAGTGTACATAGAGTCAACGTTAAGGGCGATTCTTTCAAGGAAAAAGTCTTAAACCATTTTGCTGAATACCCTCGAAAGTTACTTTTAAAATAGCTATTCTTTAGCTAAACAATTTATATAAAAAAAAAAACCGACTTCCAAAAACATCCAACGAAAACTCTCTGTCAAAAAACACTTAAAAGCGTAAAATAAACTGGTTCTTCATAAATTGCCTATACCTAATTCTTTATTCATTTAAATAGTAGTATTATAATGGGTGCTAGGTACCTAAAATCTGTTTGAAGTCGGTGCCAAGTGGCTATCGCTTAGACTTTTGTAATTGTTCGTTTGTATTCTTTTTGGCTCAGCACCGACTTCAAACAGATTTTAGGTACCTAGCACCCATTATAATACTACTATTTAAATGAATAAAGAATTAGGTATAGGCAATTTATGAAGAACCAGTTTATTTTACGCTTTTAAGTGTTTTTTGACAGAGAGTTTTCGTTGGATGTTTTTGGAAGTCGGTTTTTTTTTTTTATAAAAAGTTTTTATTTTACAGTTTTTAGTGCAAACAATCGTAGGTAAGTAGTAAGTTGAATTATTTCATCAAATTTCATCATCAAGAATACAAATTAAGGTACGTGTAATATTAAAATCATCCTCTAATCCCTAACTGTTGAAGAGTTTAATCTTCTATCATCAGCTCACCTAAATAGCTTGAAAGTATACGACTGAAGGTCTTTAGATACGTATGAAATTGAAAGAATTATTCTCCAACTCCTAACCGTTGAGGAGTTGTACCTTCCACCTTCCATCATCAGCTTACCTAAATAATTTGTAAGAATACGACTAAAGGTAACTTATATACATATGATATTTAAAGATTTATCCTCCAACTCCTAACCGTTAAGGAGTGGTACCTTACATCATCAGCTTATCATCATAAAATGATGACTACCAGACGCAAATACCGGTGTAACTTCAGAAAATATACGAAAAACATAGTATGTGCCTATAAAAAATGAGGGTTTCCCTCGATTTCCCTGGGATCCCATCATCAGATCCTGATATGCTGGCAATGGGACCACCACGGAAGCATACCCTGTCGAATACAAAAAAAAATTTCAAAATCGGTCCACAACTGACGGAGTAATCAGGTAACATACATAAAAAAAAAAAAAAAAAAAAAATACATACAGTGGAACATAGAACCTCCTCCTTTTTGGAAGTCGGTTAAAAAGTAAAAACTAAAACCCAACTACGCCAAAAAACGACGCTGAAAAAGTTTGAATCATTTTTGTCGTAGTTGGGTTTTAGTTTTTACTTTTTTTTTTCTTTAAAACGTTTTGGTGCCTCTATAATATTAATTTCTTTGCAAACTATATTTTACATAGGTACCACAGAAATATCACAATCATCGAATAAATACGGTCAAAATCAAGAAAATGCTAATAATAAATATATTTTTGAAATGTGCAAGTAACGCCCTTTCTAATGATACCAAACACGGCATATTTATCTCAAATTATTTTTTTAAATACAGTTCTTTATATCGGCTAGAGGGCGCCACATTAGATTCAGTGACACGTCATATAGCCTTTAACCAGCGGACAATCAAGACGCTTCTAACGATACCTCATTTGTACAGTTCTAATTAGTAGTTAAGGAGCTATGAGGGAACAGATGAACATACACACATCAAAAGTGTCTAGGGATCAACATATGTGTCTAGGGATCAACATATATTTTTGCAATAACTTTTCTCCTGATTGATATTAATTAAAATTTTCTTTAAGGATTCATCAAATAAAGTGTTTTCGTTTGTCACAGTAACGATAAACCAAGTCACCTTTGCATTAATAAAGAAATTTGCCATTTTCCTAATAAAGGGATTTTTGACATTTGAACCACTAACATTAAAGTTCGAAAAAAAGACTGAAATAACAGTTTTCTTTAAAATTTTATTAGGTAACTTAAACAATTAATAATCCGTGTTTCTACCGCGAACACTAACACAAGAACATCGGTTTGGCATACTCAAAATGAGTTCATCCAAATCACGCTGTGGAATGGCCGCCCATGTTCGTTGCAACAACAAAAAAAGGTCTTCTTGCGACTGGATACCCTCCATATTCGGCAGAGCTCTTCTCTGTAGCATATCCCATGCATGCTCAATCGGGTTCAAGTCTGGCGACTGAGCAGGCCAGGGCCAAAGCCACATCTCAATCTCAAGAAATCCGCATAAAAATGCTTGATCCCTAGACACTTTTGATGTGTACATACATAGCCTGTCAAAATCATAACCCTCCTTTGGCTTTGCCGTAGTCGGAAAAAAATACCTTTTTTATGTTCATTTATTTGACTAGGTGCTTTTAAAAAATCTCATTTGAACTCCCCCCCCCCCCTCTTAATCCGTCAGTCACCACACGAATTACACAGCATCTGGTTATTCACTTAAAATGACTACTCTCTCTTGTCCTCTTCCAGCATCATCCAAGCAGACAACGAAACCGCGCCAAGCTGGCACCGACCACCTTCACCCAGAGCCGAAGGTGGAATGTGTGGTGCTGCATACTCCTGAGTGTCCTACACTCGATGTCATCTTTGTTCACGGGCTTTATGGTAAGTCTCATGTTCTGTTATTCTTCTGCTGTGGACGTTCAGAAGAAAGTGAAGGTTCATCTTTTTGCTCAAGTTTTTTTATGGAATATGGGGCAAACGAGCAGACGTATCACCTGATGGTAAGCGATTACCGCTGCCCATGGACACTCGCAACACCAGAGGCATCACAAGTGCGTTGCCGGCCTTTGGGGGATAGCTGGGGGGTGTGGGGAGGGGTTGGGGTAAGGGCCTTCGGTATCCTCACTGACTCGGTGAAACACAGTACAAGCGCTATTTCACACCGGTTTTCTGTGAAGCCGTGGTATCACTCCGGTCGAGCCGGCCCATTCATGCCGAATCGTGGCTCTCCCACGACAGATCATGACATTTCTCTATCAGAAATACTTCATTTACTGATATTGATTTGGGAAATTCATTATTTTAGTGATGATCTGTTTACCATTTTTTTCTCGTGAAGAACAAATCTTACAAGTAAAATTTTAACAAAAACATAAACCGACTTAAAGGTTCGACTCGATTTCTCTTGGATGCCATCAACGGATCAGGTATCCTTATCATAGTACCACCGTTGGGATATCTCCTTTCCATTAAAAAAAAGAATAATCAAAATCGGTTCATAAACGACGAAGTTATCCGCGAACACACATAAAAAATATATTTATATATACGCTCGAATTGAGAACCTCATCCTTTTTTGAAGTCGGTTAAAAATATAATTTATTTATCATGATGTAGAACTTTTGGAGACGATAACACCTCTATTTCTATTTAATTCCAGGCTCCTTGGGTAACACCTGGCGTCAGGGCGACTGGAGATCAAAATACAAGCTAGACCCCACAAAAGTGCCCCTGCGGAACCACACCTCTCACGCTTGCAACTGCAAAACTAACCAAGAACAAGCCTACAATAACATACACTTCACATACGAAACCAACTTAAATGAAACAGAAATAAATGAAACGGATTCATTTAAACAATTCAAGGGCTGCCTCAAAAGGATTCTTCCGCACGAAAATTCTTTAATAACCGAAAAATTTTACAACAATACATTGTTAAATGTAAATAATTACGAAAGTCAAGCTAAATTCGTTGCCGAACTATTTAAAAATAACTGCAATAAAAACTGTGATTTAAATATAGAAACATATAAGTGTAATTTATATGGAAATAGTAATAAATGTAACGGTATCAACGAGTGTAAGTGTAAAATAAATGAAAATTGTAATATAAGTGAGTGTGATTGTAATGTAAGTGGACAATTAAAATTGAATAAGTGTGAAGTGGGCTGTGGGTGCGTTTGTGATGACTGCTACTCCTCGTGCTGGCCGAGGGACTGGATTAAGGAAGATTTCCCTGGAGCCAGGGTCATCTCTATCAACTATACCAGTGACCCTTACCTATGGAGACCGCTGTGGGTCAAAGGGAGCAAAAGGTGAGGCCATTAGTTTTTAGAAAACCTACTTATATTTATGTGTCAATACATTTTAGAATGAAAGTCACTTGTACTTATTCCACTATTTTAATTAAAGTTACACCTGATTACATGTAAATGTTTTATATAACCATTAACCCTTGAGGCTGCCATAAGGCGAAACCGGTCAGTTGTAACTTTAATTAAAATAGTGGAATAAGTACAAGTGAGTTTCATTCTTAAATGTATTACAACAAGTTCCATCAAGTGCCGACAATCGAGAGTATAAAAAAAATGTGTCAATCAATCTTCAATCTGGACCAAATTTAAATGGGACCATTCGGGAAGCACCAGCTTTCAAATAAAAAAAGAATCATCAAAATCGGTTCACCCAGTCCAAAGTTATGAGGTAACAAACAAAAAAAAATAAAAAAATACAGTCGAATTGAGAACCTCCTCCTTTTTGAAGTCAATTGAAAAATGGACCGACGCAACACACTGTTATGACACAGTATGTGTGCGTGAAATTGTGAATGTTTTGTTTTACTTGTTATGTGTGAGTTCGTAGTGACAGGCGATTGTTTTTGTATGTGAGGCTAAAATGTGTATATGTAAAGATGTCCCCGCAACAAATGACAGAGTGTTTTGTATCGCGAAAAGTTGCCATGGGCCCATGGCTATACCACTCAGGTCCGCTGGCCCGTATAACTCTATGCGTGGCAAGAGTCGAGGAAGGGAGCAAACTATCTAACTGGCTAATAGTCGCTATTTCTTTAAGTTATGACTCATTGTCAACATTTACATTATGGATTATCGACATCACATTGTTGCTTACATGTGAAATAATACGTCACAAGCTATACATACGACACAAATAAATATAAAGATAAACACGATATGTCTTTACAAACTTGACTACTACAATTTAATTAGAAATATTTAAAAAAAATATCAGGACGAATAACTACCAGGCTCCCTTGTTATATAATTTACCCTCTTTTATGGTATAGTTGGGCAACTTTGCAACTTACGAGTAACAAATTCGTTTCCGCACTTTGAGCCCCCTCCCTTCTCCATAATTAGAAGGAGTAGTGAGTTCCAGGTTTTGACTAATCAGCATAGCACATCCGAACCCTTTAGTTCGAGAGCGTAAGTCTCCCTAAAGTGGTAACTTCGAAGGCCAGCACGTGTTATTCTGTACAGAAAAGTACAAGGTGGGACCAGTTGATAGAATTCGCCAGAATATTCTCCATGTTTTTGTGTGGTTTTCTGTCGAGTTGGCAGACGAGAGACGCAGCATGGCTCTCCCATAGAAAGTCACCAATAGCTTAAGCGAAACAGTTTCTAAAGATTAAACCCTCTAAAATAACTATGATAATTCCAGACTTCGCCTGCACGAACGAGCAGAACAAATGATCGAACAGTTGCTAGATCTAGGAGTGGGAAAGATACCGATAATATGGGTTGGACATTCCAAGGGCGGATTATTTATTAAGCAAATTTATTGTGAAGGTAAGTAATAATAAGTATTTACACTCGAGAGCAATGGATTTAGGTTGAACTTATTTGAGACGAGCTCGTCCAGTGATGAATTAGCTTTGAGATTTTAAAATTTGTTCCAATAGAGAAATAACAAAATAATAGGTCTTTACCTATGAAATTTCCGTTTTGTATTCAATAAGTAAAAGTACTTATTTTTTCAAACTTTTTTATTTCTGTTGTTCGAAGTAATCACCCATGCAATCGACGCATCTTTGCCAACGCATTGGCAGTTTATTGATGCCCTTCTTGTAAAAATCAGCTGGACGGGAGGCAACAAACTCTTCAAAGGCATTTTGTACTGCCTCTCGGGAATTGAATTTTTTACCCACTAAAAAGTTGTCTAGATTTTGGAAAAAGTTATAGTCGGTAGGTGCAAGGTCTGGTGAGTATGGCGGATGAAGGAGAGCTTCCAACCCCAGCTCTTGCAGCTTGGAGACTGTCTGTTGTGCAGTATGGGGTCGCGCGTTGTCGTGAAGCAGCTGCAGGGTTGGAAGCTGCCTCCCGTCCAGCTGATTTTTACAAGAAGGGAATCAAAAAAAAGTTTGAAAAAATAAGTACTTTCACTTATTGCATACAAAACGGCAATTTCATAGGTAAAGACCTATTATTCATATGCATACCACATTCATATCATTCAATCGATACAACATTCTTGGTGTCAATATTTTCAAGCTTGTATACCTTTAGCGTTGGTTTCAAATAAATATACCTAGGTACTACATTAAATGAATTTGTATTTACAGCCTATGAAGCCTACATAAAAAGAAATAAAAATATAAATGAAAATTTATGTAATGAACGAGAAGACAGCGATAGTGATGTTCTAGATAATAATTATAATAATAATGATAAACAAATTAGTAGTAATAACGTTTGGGAGACGATTAAAACAAATATTGAATTGCTCAAAAATATAGAAAAAGATAAAAAAGTAACGAATAATAATGAAATTTTGGACAACATCGAAATTTACGAACAAAATGCAAATAAATTCCAACAAACGGACATAAATTTAAATAATCTAAGTGATGATCACACAATTGGCTGTGCGGACAGTGATAGAGAATTAGATGATAAAGAACTTATCGACATAAGTGTACACAATGGTGACGAAACTGATGATTTGAACGATGACAGAAATGATACTGTTAAAGTAACCGTGTCTTCAGATAGTAAAGGTGAGTTTGTTTTTAATGATATAGCTATAATAAATAAGTAGAGAAGTTATCTGATGGAAGGTGACCACCTTACCCATGGACAACTGCCACTCCAAATCTGCTCAGAAATTTAGTTTTACTAGAATTTAAAACAAAAAAATATTCAATTCATACTCGATATACTATTGTTTGTCACGCTTTCACGATTCCAATGAAATTTGCCATGGAGATACTTTGATTCTCGAGGAAGGGTATAGAATACTCTTTACTGCGATACCCAACATAAGCGAAAAGTCCATTGTTTAAAAATGAAATTGCAACATCTACAGTTGCATCATCAAAATAACCAACGTAGTAGAGCCACGCTGATTTCAGCAAGGTAGGGCCGGTTCGACCAGGGCCTGCAGTCTCGACATAGATAGCATAACGATCGTAAACTAACGATCGATAAATGTTTACGAATATTTTCGCTTGCCGTAACGATCTTAATCACAAGGGCAAGTCTCTACTCATAAATTATCCTGCAAAATCGTAAAGGACTGCAGTCTCGACATAGATAGCGATCGTTAATGATTGTTACGTGTTACTATATTGTATGTTGTACTGTTTTGTAGCAAAAATAAATGGTTTAAATGGTTTTTAAATGGTTAAAGTTGCGAATTCGGTAGCTAATTCATATCGATAATTTTTTAACGATTTTTGGTAGTCTCTACCGTTGCAACTATCGATTTTCATCGGTATCGTATCGAATTTGCTGTCAATTTAACGACAGTCGCAAATCGCTTATCGAGGCATTTTGGCAGCCCGCTAACTCGATAAGTATTCGAAAAGGATCGTTAACTGTGAAATATTATCTTTTGCAAGTGTAGTGCACTAATTTATAATATTAATTGTACATAATGGCGGAGGTTTATTTGACTTATCAATGATAATAATTGATTCAGAATGTTGCAAGGATATAAATATGTGTCCTATTAAAAAATGACCATTTAAATGTATTTTGGATTTAAAACTATAAATAAAAACTTGAGAGGTGTCAAGGGACACCCGGATGGAACGAAGTTTATATATATACCTATACCTATTCCTATTCCTATACCTATACCTATACCTATACCTATACCTATACCTATACCTATACCTATACCTATACCTATACCTATACCTATACCCATACCTATACCCATACCTATACCCATACCTATACCTTATAAATATCAAGTTAAATTAATATAATTAATAGAAACATTAAAATACTTCCCTAAAATTAAGCAAGATATTGAACGTGGCACCATTTTGCTTCCAAAATTTCAAACTAACGATCGATAAATGTTAACGAATATTTTCGCTTACCGTAACGATCTTAGTCACAAGGGCAAGTCTCTACTCATGAATTACCGTGCAAAATCGTAAACAGGGACGTCGCTAAGTTAACGAAAATCCTATCTATAGTTTGACATTTTGGAAGCAAAGTTGTAAAGTGATGTTGGCTTTTTGCATTTATTTTCAGATTTGTTGTTTTTCTAAATTTGATTGTTTGATTATTTCTAAAATAATTTGAGTATTTTATGCGCATTTTTAATAGTAGTAGCATATCAAAAAAATAAATAGGTAAATGTATAGGTATAGGTATAGGTATAGGGATAGGGATAGGGATAGGGATAGGTATAGGTATAAGTATAGGTATTTGTTATCATTGATAAGTCAAATAAACCTCCGCCATTATGTACAATTAATATTATAAATTAGTGCACTACACTTGCAAAAGATATTATTACAATCTGATAAATATGTATCTTCATACAATTTCTATTTTTATAATATTTCACAGTTAACGATCCTTTTCGAATACTTATCGAGTTAGCGGGCTGCCAAAATGACAGCAAAAGCGATACGATACCGATGAAAATCGATAGTTGCAACGGTAGAGACTACCAAAAATCGTTAAAAAGTTAACGATATGAATTAGCTACCGAATTCGCAACTTTAACGATCGCTATCTATGTCGAGACTGCAGGCCCAGGGCGGTACTACCCTCGCACAGAAGGGCAACGTAAAATGACAGCGTTTAAGCTGTCGTATTTCGTTGGTGAGTGCGAGACCGGAGGCCCAATGATGCAGAAGCATCACTAGCCCGCCATGGTGTGGGTCGCAATGCTGCATTTGCAATGAGTATGGTGACCACCACTCTTGGATTCTGCTTATGCTTTCTATCAGGCAGAGTAGAGTCATTTTGGTAGAGCCATACAAAAAATATATGGTTGCATCATCAACAGTCCACTGCTGGACATAGGCCTCTCCGTAGAAAGAAGTTGGTCTACTACAGCACGCTGACCAGACGTGTTGGTATAGGGTTTGTGTCAAGTGTTCCTTCTCTTTGCAGTGCTGTTGTCTTGCGTAGTTCACTCTCTTTGCCGCATCTCATGTGGATGAATTGAGGTGGTGACTGACCACTTAATATAATTCTAGCTAATAAACCTCCATGGTTTCCAGAAGACATGCAGGCTCTGGAGACCAGGTCGTCTCTGTGGCGGCAGAGCGCTGGCTTCATGTTCTACTCAGTCCCTCACAGAGGTTCCCCTCTCGCTGCTATTAAGACTCCCATCACCGCCAGGAGTGTTGAGCTCTTGGAGATCAGTAAAGGTAAGTTTCTTTACTAAGCTCAGTAAGGTTGAAGGCAAGAGGGACTTATTTAGAGTGTGTGGGAGAAAGAGTGGCAAGGAGGAAATAGAGTGGAGTTGGAACAATAATATAATAGAAAAAACCCAGGCTAAATCTTAATCTTCTTACCTTAGCATATAGTCTTCTTAGAGAAATTCAAACAACTCCTCCAGTTTTCTTCTGATTAATTTCGTTTTGGGTTCCAAAACAGTTTATTTTTCCTGTGACTTCAAAGTGTCATAACTCGGTGTGTTCGTGGGTCACTGCTGTTGATCCTGGTGTACAGGAGTTACAGTGGTGGGGTTGTGGGAGAGATTAGTCTCAACACTCATCACTCGATCCATTTAGCACTAATTTGGTGAGGCAAGACCTAAAATTGCCTAGGTTAATAGTTCTGCTGCCATTAACCTGAAATCACGGACCATCATTTACCATGAAAAAAAGAGTTACCCTTGGTATTGCAAGATTGTCGAGGGTGTTTTGGTGTTGTGGTAAATGATCCTGACTGCTAAGTTAGAGATTGTGGCCTTGTGGGTTCGATTCCCTGCGGTTTCAAGTATTGTGTGATGAGAACGTTCATTTTTTCTGTGTCTGGGCGTAATTTATCTATGATATGTGTGTATTTCCAAGAACCAGACGGCCCTATGTGTGATGTGTCAAGTAGTAACTGAATATGTGTCCAGACTGTGAGCTGGTGTCGGAGCTGCAGGCGCGCTGGCTGGTGGCCACGCGCCCCTCACGGCCCGTGGTGAGGAGCCTGGTGGAGACCTGCCGCACGCTCATGTCCGTGCTGTGGCTCAGGATCGTCAGCGTCGACTCCGCGGGTGAGACTGAACACTCCTAACGCACTTGTTTTATGTATGAGCCTAACAGATTGACTCTACTCTGCCTGATGGAAAGCATGAGCAGAATTCAAGAGTGGTGGTCAACATACTCATCCACTCATCATGGTGAACCACACTATGGCGGCTTGGTGATGCTTCTGCATCATTGGGCCTCCGGCCTCGCACTCACCAACGAAACACGACAGCACGAATGCTATCACTTTACGTTTGTCTTCTGTTCTAAAATCAGTGTAGCTCTACTATCTACCTAGTATACAGTAGACAGCCACAATCGGCACCTCGGAAAAGTACAATAAGGTTGGTGATTGTTCCAGATGCTGGAGTGGGCTCCCTCCACGGCGTGTCCGTGGACCACCGGGAGATCTGCAAGCCCTCCAGCAGGAGCTGCCTGCTCTACACCGAGCTCACCGACACCATCCACCTCGCGCTGCACCACGCCCCACCTCCTGCCCACCACATCAACTGGGCCACTTGAAACGACCTATTACGACGCTATGGCCCATACCTGCCACATTTGTGACAATTCGTGAAATGGCCATATATGAGTGTGTAATAGGCCACAACATATGTATTGCAAAGTGAAAATCGATTAGGTTAAGCAACCCTAGCCAGGTCACTCTTTGGATGGGTTACCGCTCTTAACACATTGAGACCCACCCCCCTGTGGTTTGGAGTCTGTCTTACGAACATTAAAGTGGTAATCCAATAAGTTAAGCAACCCTAGCTAGGTCCAGGCTATGGATGGGTGACGGTTCTTGAGAACTCTCTGTGACTCGGAGCCTGTCATTCGATATCGCCCGGTCATGGAGGTCTTATGGACACTAAAGTCACCAAAGGCTCAGTGGCTGAAATAGGTTGCGATCAAATGATTACTAACGCCATCTAGTGAAAGCCCAGTGAAAACCTACAGCTCGAGCATTAGATGAATTTTTTTCCATCGGTCTTGCACTGAATGGAGACAATTATGTTAGATAAACTTGTAGATATGTATGAGTAACTTTTATCTGTTAAACATTATATGGCACAGAACAATCTGAAACTTTAACAGGAGCTGGTGAACTGGCCCTTGCAATAATATAATCAATTTACTTTTTGGCTGTTGTGAAAAGAAAGCTGTGAGGCTAAGTAGCTAGGTTTAATATATAATAATAGGGACAAAGAAATGCCAAAATTTAATATCTATACATACAAATAAATAAAAGTGAAGTGTCTGTTTTTAATTACAAATTAACAGCTTTTCACTAAAAGCATATGAAAGTTTATACGGTGCTTACTTACATTTGGCTGTCTGTTTGTTCGGCTAACCTCTGGACTGGCTGGACCGATTCTGACTGGACTTTCACTGGCAGATAGCTGATGCTTTAAGAAGTAACTTATGCTGTTTTTATAGACTAGCTTCGCCCCGGACGTTACCGGTGGTTGATGTTGTCGTATAAGTTTATGTAGGTAAATAAACATCGACTGCTACGAAGAAAAGACATGAGATTGCTTTTAAAATATTGATAGCTTCTAGTCTTTAAACGAATTGATGAAGTAACTAATACCAAGTATTTTATTCCCTGCAAACTCAATTTGTCATCATGCCAGAATTTGGAAAGATTTAAAATTTGGAAATACTACAAGTAATTATAATGGGAGTTGCCAGTATACTTTGTAAATAGTTTATTTTTAAAACAGTTATTTGTTATATTTCTGTTATTCTTACTTAGACAATATTTTCAAATACCTTGTTATATTTCTCAATGAAATCAAAACAGTGCAATATTTTTTTAGGTTTATTCGATTTAAGCAAACTGCCGCCCCGCAATCCAATAGAAAAAATAAATAAGTGCTTGTTTTAACAGTTTTCCGCGCAATTTTCACGTTTTTCTCTCCATAAGAACTTTCCTTGTGCCTTAACGCAAATATTTAAAAAAAAAACAAATTGGTCGAGCTATTCTCGAGTCTTGCGCTGAGCAACACGTTTAAATTGCGAACCTCCTTTTTTAAAAGTCGGTTAAAAATAGTCACGACTTTGATCAAAGCAGATACATCTAAGTGTAGATTAAATTAAAATTTATTGTATCAATAAATATATTTTTGTGCCAAAATATACAATTCGTTTTATTTATTTGTCTCCAGTTGTCGCGACCACCTTACTAATTGAGATAGGTAGTTCTTGATTTTATAGACTAGAGGGCGTCTTTCTTTAAAGGAGTCTGAAAGTAGCGCCACTTGATAAGTTAAGAAGTAATATGTTATGCGGAGGGATAAGAAAAATGTAACAAGGCAAGTGTTGGGTATGAGTTGCAGGGTACAAATATAGGGAACGGCTAAAGTCTTAAAGAGACCATTTCTGGACCTAGACTTCTTTAAAAACCGGCCAAGTACGAGTCGGACTCGCGCACTGAGGGTTCCTTACAAACCTGTAGGTATATTATTTGATGTAACTAAAAATTTATGCTTTTCGAAATTTTTCCTTTATCTGTGCTATAAGGCGTTGCTTCGTACCAAATTTTAAGATTCTCAGTTACAGGAAGTACCCTGTAGGTTTTGATTCCCTTGCGTGTTGAAAGTTTGCAGCATAAACGGCTGTATCTTTTGATTGCGTAGGCTTAGAAGTTTGATTTTTTCACAGCTCCAAGGGACAGTAGAGCTGAGTATTTGATATGAATTTCGGCTTGAAAACTCCACGCGTTCCTGCGAAAAAGGGTCTTGACGGACAACAAAGCGATCCTATAAGGGTTTCGTTTTTCCTTTTGAGGTACGGAATCCTAAAAAGGAGGTTTTGTCCTACTACAGCACGCAGACCAGTCGGGTTGGTGTAGGGTTTGTGTCAAGTGTTCCTTCTCTTTGCAGTGCTGTTTTCCTGGTAGTTTGCTCCCTTAGTCGACTCTTACGACCCATGGAATGAACAGGGGTGGTGACTCTGTATTCTAATTTCCACACAGATTAAAATACTGAAACTATAAAAAAATACAAAAAAAATTAAAAGCTTTTGTATGTGTGTTTCTACCGTGGGAGAGCCACGCTTCGGCATGCATGGGCCTCACAGAAAACCGGTGTGAAACAGCGCTGTGTTTCACCGAGTGAGTGAGTATTCCGAAGGCCCATACTCCAACCCCTAAAGGCCGCCAACGCACTTGTGGCGCCTCTGGCGTCAATGGGCGGCGGTAATCGCTTACCATCAGGCGATACGTCTGCTCGATCGCTCACTATTTAATCAAAACAAAAATGTGACTACCCTCAGCAATTAAAAAAAAACAAATTACATTCCAAAGATTTATTTTCCACTTATATATAATTATCAGAAATTGGTTTATATATGTTTGAGATAAAACAAATGATTCAGTGAGAGAATGCGAGAGAGATAAACGTGTCAATAATAAACAAGTTACACAAACTGTTCGGAGTACGGCACAAGGAATTAACAATTACTTACTAAACATTTATTTAAATATATTTTTTTTAATTTAAAATAAAACAATTGTCCTATCAGTAGGTAATAAATACTGCAGGTATTGACCATCGCGACTCGGTCGAGCGTAACGGGCGAGCGTAGAGAGGAACATATAACACTTTAAACTTATCGATAGTTTTAGCTTAGTGGCAATAAAAAAAGAAATTAATTGATAGTAAATTTTACATGATCAGATTTTTTTAATATCACGTCTTATATTAAAAGTTTTGAATACGAGATTACAGGTTCGAATCTTGCCCAGTATCACTACTGAGCCGGGATTCCTCCCCTGCAACTCCTCTCCTTCCAATACACCTGAATCCTGTTCCTGGCACATACATTCAGCTTGGTTAAGGGTACACAAGAACTCTTTATAATAATAACCAGTAAAAAATTTGACTCAGCCCGTCGCACTTGCCTGAGACACGATAGTTACAATTTACACAAATTAAAATGGCCTTTCAGTCCAGACGGCGTTCATCGCCACAACATTATGTACATACACGAGAATAAACGCGATTACTAAACACATACCTCTGAATTGCCTGACAATTCAAACAGGCTGTATTAGCCGCGAGAAGGCGGACCCTCTCTCGAAGACTCAGTCTGAGGCAGCAGAGACTAAGTCTTCGTGAGAGGGAAATCGCGTTTATATAAAATATCCAAAACTATGTAATGGAACGCAAATTTTCACTCATTTTACGAACACAAGTACTCAATTCCACACAACACATTTATGTCATGAAGAAAAACAATATAAAAAATAAACAATTATTTGGAATTATTCACGTCTTGTAAACATTTCGGCGGCGATATTAAATAAAATAAACATAACATCCAATTAACGTGTACTGGAATCACATATTGAAATTATCGATAATTTTACGGTCGATAGTCACAACACTGATATTTTCGATAGGGTAGTGTCGAGACAAGCTATACACAGCAATTAAAGAAAAACTAAACTCGTTGAAATCAGATTACCGTGTGAGCCATAACAAAAATTTTTGTTAAAATTTTTGGAACTGACAATAAATAGTAGGTTCATATCCTTAGCTGTGTTGCCGGGCAAGGTATCCGGACAACCTTTTAGCGATATAGCCGGATATCTGGACCAACATTTTGTCGATTATCTTTCTGGAGTATTTTGTTTTGAATATGACCTTGAGATAGCATTTGACCACAGTAAGTCAATTCTCGGAGTCTGCATTTATATCGTTGTTCGAATGTTATAATTTAATTACATATTTGCACTTAAAACTAAATCAAACACTTATTACAAAATAAATTATTTTGAACAATGAGCAACTGTATGTCACCGGTGATTCATATTCTGTTCTGATCAACAACCGGTCAGCGCCATCTGTTGAGCTGTTTCGCAACTACGGTACACTAACGCCCTCTATTATTTAAATACGTTTTGAACAATATTAAATGAGAAACGGGCAAAATAAAAAAAAGGTTTGTTTTTTGTTTGCTATACACATTTCAGTAATCATAATATGTTGTTTAATGTAGGTATGTAAATATTGGAAAATGTTTTACAAATAAAATACAGGTCGCATATCCTTATTAGTGATGTGCCGGATATCCGTACCCGCAACTTTATCCTCATATAACCGAAAATTTTGAAATTTAATGTTACCAATATATGTTTGACTTTCTCCATAACAAGAAATCCAAATTGTTGCGTATATTAGATATTCAACCATCTGGGTAAAGCATTGAACCTATACCCTTTCGTGGACAGGGCCGACTTGCCCCAGCCCGCCAATCCAGTCATCAGCCACAACAAACACCTTTCAGTAGTCCAAACACCAATAAAATTAAAAATTAAATCTCCAACTACCCACAAAATGAAACATAAAATTGCTCACAGTTTTACAATACACAATTTACATTATACATACATACTTCTGCTACCAAGGTTGGTTTGTACCAACCGCGTGGTACCCGAAGCTTTAACAATGATCTACCAAAGCGTGCTATCTCATCCCGCCCGTGCAGTGTGAGAGAGATAGACTTATACAAGTTGAATACCTACCTACGTCTGTTAACACAACAAATAAATATAAAATGCAATACTTTTCCTTATCATAAATTCAATAAAACTCAAAATGCTTTGATAGAAATCATTAAGTTTTCATATAATTGCCGGGCTGTGGTGGGGATGTCCAGGGATTCAACTTTATGTACATTTCTAACACTACATAAGTAAATAAATATACATTCAATGAATATACAACAGTAAACATGCGCCACCGATGATGGTAACCCAAGTCCACTGTGAAAATTCCGATTGTGCGATGTAGGATTACTTTTTAATAGGGTAAGTTATTATAACCACATCCTTTCGTGTATGATATTAGAGTTGCAGATATAAACGCTATGTGCCGGTGCAATTGATAACTATTGCTATTGACTAGTTAAAACAAAACAATAAAAAAGTAAATTCATTTATTTACATGAAATAAATGTACAAAAGAAAAAATCGCATTTCGGGCGCATCCATTTATTAACGTAAACACAAATGATACACTTACAAATATTAAAATCACTAGTCTTCATAAACATTTGGATGGTCCCTAAGTTACAGAAAGAATTGAAAAATATTATATTTTGTAGGTATTTTGAAAATCTTCAAATAATTTATGCACTTTCTCGAATTTTAATATAACTTTGGATGCGTCAAGATTGAACCTAATACTCTCTCTCAGTCTCTCATTATATATATATCAATAAGCGCGAATGAGATGCACACATGGCTGGTCAAAATTTAAAATTCTAATGTGCGCAATTCTTTTTGACCAACTATAAAAGGAAGTACTCAATTTGTGTCGCTCTTTTCTGTTCATCCTTAAAAGTTGACATCTCTATAAATTGACATTTAATTGACAGACGTGTCATAATGACAACTGTCAACGAGTTCGAACTGTGTTTGTCAGATGGCGCTAGTGCGTCTTGCTAACCTTCAGACGACGCCTCGGGGGAAGTAAAGCTCAAATAGAGGTGGGATTACTCCATCAGATCAAATTTTATGACTACTTAATTCGATCATTAGCTTTAATTATTCTTAATAATAGTGCGCTTTTTATTTTCGTTTGTGCATTCTCAAGTTTTGGGATATTTTTTTTTATATTTTCATTTTGTTCACTTCCATTAGGTGAACCATTAAGATATTTGTTATTATCATTATTCTTGTTTTCATTAGTAGTAATTTTAAAATCAGGGACAATCTTGGTTCCCAGTTTAATATCTGAACTTACTATATTAACGTGTCTAAACCTATCTAAATTAAAGTTAGTTTTATTAATATTTGGTCTCAATCGACTCATGTCTTCTACTTCTCTTGTTGATTTCTCAATCCCTCTTTCATGTTTTACTTCTCTATTTACAGTATTATCTAAATGTCTGCAAGTTGAGTTCATGAGATCATTACTACCATTTCTCTCATCTTTGGTGTCAAAATACTCATTATTCACAATTATTTTTACATTATCAACTCCCATTGGCTTGTTCTGTCCCATTTTATTATTTTCTATAGAAGACTTTGTATCACTTTCCTTTTCCGTTCTTATTCGATCATCAACTTCATCACCATCAACGTTATCACCTATGTTACGACTATTATTTTGGACACCTATACTATTAGAATTACCTATACCTAAATTGTTACCAAAATTGCTGCGTAACAATAGATTTAAAATTCCACGCCCTCGGCCAACACTACTAATACTAACATTAGCGAGCTTACTTACTAAATGACTATTGTTTACTAAGCTTTGGTTATTACTAAAAATATTTGACTCTGGTACGTATTTATCATCACTTTGAGATGTAGCTCTTACATTAGTTAGTTGACTATCGTGTTTAGTAATACTTTTAGTATCGTTGGCTGTATTTAAATAATCCTTAGCATTATAGTTAATCGTAGGGCTTAAATTACTAATATTATTATCATTGTAATTAAATTGTGCAGAACTTCGAATGAATGTGCTAACTTTTAATTTGTTAATATTCGGGGTACTTATTGTTTTTATATTATCATTTATATTTTCTTTACTTATATGGTCACGATGTGTTCTAAAACTTTTTGTTTGTTTAGCTTCTGAATTTCCTATTTCGTCTTCAACGTTACTGTCAAGCAAATCACTCTTAATTGAACGTTTTGTTTGTTCGTCATTCAAATCATTCTTATCAATGTCGAGACATTCATTATCATAACTTTTCCTACTTTCATTCTCATCTCGCTCACATAAAAGTCTAGTTTGTTGTGTTTCATCCCGACATTGCCCAGACCTCCCCACCACGTTTGCCATCGAGTCCCACGCGTGGAGATACACACCCGCCTAAGCGAACAGTGCGTTAGGATCAGCGTTGGTGATTTCGCAGACGAACTGATCCTGTTCTAGCGGCTTCTTGATCCAGCGGCCGAGCTTCGCCTTCTCGAAGGCGTCTGTCAGACGGGTCTTGGCGAGCTGCGGAATGTGCACGAGGAAACAATTAACAAACAGATGGAAATGACAAGAGACGGTGGAAAATTTTCTATTTTACAACAAAAACTATGTGCAAAAGTTATTGTCTTGTCTCGTTTTCAGATGAAACGGACACAAAGAACACCCAGACACAGAACAACAATTTAGTGGATCACATAAAGTATTGTCCCGTGTGGGATTCGAACCCACAACGCTTAGGGCAGTAGAAAGTGGCGTGGCGATCGCTTGAACCACTACCAACCGTGCAGTAATTCAAAAGAACAAACCTGATATGTAGGGCACAGCTGCTTCGCCTCGTTGTAGAGCAGCCCGTCGAGCTTCTGCGGCAGGTGCGCGGGTTCGAGTCCCGGCTCAGCCTCCTGCAACAGACAGGCGTGCGAGTCCACCTCGCGGTGACTCTGTTAGAGGCCGCATACTCTTGGCACATATATAACACTTTAAATAATCCTACATTAGAAGACTCACTTAAAAAAAAAAAAGACCGCTCCCGCATTTGTTTTGTACATTCTGTGTCGCGAGGGACTTCACAAACATACATGAAATGAACACAAATAACACCCAGACTTGGAACAACAGTTTATTGTTTACACAAACAGTTGTGCTATGTGGGATTTGAACCCACAACACTTGGCGCAGTAGAAAGCGGCGTGGCGACCGCTTAAACCACTAGGCCAACCGCGGTTGCTGTTGTAGTAACTGCTTCGTTCTCGGGTTCGAATCCCAGGTCGGGCCAAAAGTGTTATTGAGTATTTCTGATTATAGAAATACTTAATAACAGCTCGGAGTTTGGAAGTTGGGGTCTGAACCCCCGCGCCTCGGAGAGCGCCTGATCTCTCCCTAATCATGTCGATTAACCGTCCCATCGGATTATGAGAGTGAGCGAACAGAGAGTGCACCTGTGTTTGCTCACACACTTGTGCACTATCTTCTGCGTAGTTCGCCTCGGCCGTATTCGGCTACGAGAACATCTTTATACATACATCTCACCGACTTTAAACACCTAAACAATGGGATTCATAGCTACGAATAAGAACGTTCAATCAAGTTACCTTTCAAATAAAATAAACTAAATCAAAAACAGTCCATCTGTTTTAAAGCACAAAGACAAGTGCGCCTAAAGGCTCGTCTTCACCGAAATTTGACAACACAGAAGTTGCCAACTTTTGTTCGGTGGAGACTCGGCTTTAGACCACACTACTAAAGTAACATTTCTTTGAGAGAAACAAAACTAGCAGTCATAAGGGCAACTGAAAACTTATAACATAGAATGTTATTTGCAAAATTTATGTGTAAAATTAGAATTTGCATGTTTCAATTAAAATTATCAACATCGAAAATTAGCATGTCGGTGACGCGAACTCATAAGCTTTTTTCCTACCAAAAAGTGCTCAAGGTGGCCAAAGAAGTTTTGTGACGTCAGCATGTCGGTGACGCGAACTCATAAGCTTTTCTCCTACCAAAAAGTGCTCAAGGTGGCCAAAGAAGTTTTGTGACGTCAGCATGTCGGTGACGCGAACTCATAAGCTTTTCTCCTACCAAAAAGTGCTCAAGGTGGCCAAAGAAGTTTTGTGACGTCATCATGTCGGTGACGCGAACTCATAAGCTTTTCTCCTACCAAAAAGTGCTCAAGGTGGCCAAAGAAGTTTTGTGACGTCATCATGTCGGTGACGCGAACTCATAAGCTTTTCTCCTACCAAAAAGTGCTCAAGGTGGCCAAAGAAGTTTTGTGACGTCAGCATGTCGGTGACGCGAACTCATAAGATTTTCCCCAACTAAAAAGTGCTCAACGCGGCCAAACAAGTTTCCACTTCAAAAATGTATGCTCGCACCCCTCTCTCTAGCCCCTACACTCCTACAGTAATATACTAAAGGAACGGGTGTCATGTCCCTCCAACACAAAGGGAGGATCCTCCGACCAGGCGAGGTGATCATGCCTGGCGGGTCAACTGCCCAACGGTTGATGTTGGGATATTGTAAATATGCTAATCGGCGCGACAACTTCTATAGCTCGATTCAGGATTGGTAGTTACTCTGTAGATGGCGCTGTTCATCATCATCAGCCTATCGCAGTCCACTGCTGGACATAGGCCTCTCCAATTGCACGCCACTTAGTTCGATTCTCGGCTACTCGCATCCAGCTTCTGCCAGCCGTCTTGCGTAAATCATCACTCCAGCTGGCCTGTGGACGTCTTACGCTATGTTTGCCGAGACGCGGTCTCTACTCAAGAACTCGTTTACCCCACCGGTTATTGCTTCTACGGCAAATATGGCCAGCCCACTGCCACTTCAGCTTGCTAATCCTATGGGCGTATCCTATCTCGTTTCTGATGCGATCCCTCAGAGAAACGCCGAGCATAGCCCTCTCCATAGCACGCTGAGCGACTGATGGCGCTGTAGTGTTTCCGTTTTGCGTTGTATGTGGAAGTCGCCACAATACTAAACGTAACTCTTTCTATCTTCACTAACTTATATCTCTTTCTCAACTTCCCTTCACCTCGTCCAATCTCACTCCGTAACTCTCTCGTCACGCATTCACCAGTTTACTCTCCATATCAAGCAAGCGTAAACAAGTTTTACATCAAAAAGTAACAGTAAAATTTTTTAACAATACAAAAACCGACTTCAAGGTTCGACTCGATTTCTCTTGGATGCCATCATCAGATCTTAGTGTCCTTATCATGGTACCACCGTTGGGATATCTGCTTTCCATTAAAAGAAAAATCATCAAAATCGGTTCATAAACGACAAAGTTATCCGCAAAAACACATTTAAAAAAAAAACGGTCGATTTAAGTACCTCCTCCTTTTTTGAAGTCTGTTAACAAAGTAATGTATTGTGTAAGGTAAGCGGGTACCTGGTGCAGTAAAGGCAGGCGCTGCGCGAGGTACTGCCAGCGCGCGAACATGCTCTGCTTGCACAGCAGCGAGGGCTGTCCACTCTCCAGCTTGCCTGTCGTCGCGTTGATCACCTCCGGCAACTGCATCACACAATAATCATCATAAGTTACAGGTTCAAAGTAGAGAGTTTCATCACCCCTTTTCACCCCGTGGGTGTCGTAAAAGCCGACTGAAGAAGCAAATTATAAATATACCAGCTGACCCACACAACCTCGTTTAAGTCTACTATTGCCCATAGCGTAAAAAAAATCCCCCGTTTTTGTAACGTTCTTCATTGGTGCTCTGCTCCTATTAGTCTTAGCGTGATGATATATAGCTTAGAGCCTTCCTATCAAACACTGAAAGAATTTTTCAAATCGGACCAGACGTTCCTGAGATTAGCGCGTTCAAACAAACAAACTCTTCAGCTTTATAATATTACGAGTAGTATAGATAAATATTTCAGACATCTAACGCATAACGCCATCTAGTCTCAAGCTAAGCAGAGCTTGTGTTACGGGTATATTAAGTACATATATACTTTTTTTGTTAATATATTGTTGAAGATATATCACCTTCATGGTCTTATGAATTAAGAACATCTTTTCAGTTTGAATATATTTTAGAATATGTCACTTATATTCCTATATCTGCTTGAAGTGTTTGTGTTTTTATATGGGTATTATTTTATTAATATATTCTGTATTTCCAAGTTACCACTGTGTATAATTCTCTGCAAATAATCCCCCCCAACAAGGGTTATGGCCCCAGAACCCAGGATGAATGGAAAACAGGAATAAAGTAAAATATTACGAAAATATAAAAACAACAAAATGTCGAACGTACGTGTGGAGCTACTAGTAGACGACAACTATGATAGTTGGAAGATTCAAGTAGAGGCGTTGTTGATAAAAAACGACTACTGGGAATATGTGACCGGTGAGAAGCCAAAGCCAACGGATGAGGCCAGTGTGTTGATATGGGAGACTGCGGATAGAAAAGCCAAGTCTGAAATCGTACTGGCCATGGATTCGAGTGTGGTACGTCATGTTAGAAGGGTGACTACTGCAAGTGAGCTGTGGCGTAAGTTGGAAAGATTGTTCGCGTCAAGAGGTCCCGCGAAAAAGGCGACCTTGATGAAAAGGCTTATGTTAAAGAAGATGAGCGAAAATGAAAAAGTAAGCGAACATCTTGACTCATTTTTTGAGGCCGCCGATAAACTCGATGAAATGAATATCAAAATTCATGACGATTTATTAGCTATAATGCTATTATATAGTTTGCCAGCAAGTTTCGAAAACTTCAGATGTGCAATTGAATCGAGGGACGAGCTTCCAACACCGGAACAGCTGAGAGTGAAAATCGTCGAAGAATATAATTCGAGAGGAAATAACTCAAAAGTCGAAAGTATGGAAGGTGCTATGTATGTAAACAAATACGTAGAACCCAAGAAGATACAAAAGATTGGACAAAAGGACAAATTTAAGTTTAAATGCTTTAAATGCCATAAATTTGGACATAAGGCTTCGGAATGCAAGAAGAAGGAGAGTACTTCGGAAACTAGATTAGTAGAGTCATGTGCTAGTGAAAAGTGTGTTGAAGCTTTAACCTCTGTTACAGTTTCAGATGAGTGCCGTGCTGTTGATATCAAACGCCGACACGAATGGCTATTTGATAGCGGCTGCACTTCTCATATGTGCAATGACGGGACAAGGTTTGATGAGGTACTGCCATCGAGTCAAGTATTAAAATTAGCCACTGAATCTTTGTCGTCCGTGCAAGGTAAAGGTACTGTTAAGATATTAGCATGTAACAATGATGGTACGCGTAAAATTGAATTCCAAGATACGTTGTTAGTTCCTGATTTACGTAATAGTCTCATTTCGATCGCCAAACTCACTGAACGAGGCTGCGAGGTTATCTTTAAGCGAAATATAGCCTACGCTGTAAAAAATGGTGAGGTTAAGCTAACTGCTGATAGGCGAGGGGATTTATATTACTTGAGGGAGCTAGATGCCTCGGCATCGGTAGTATCAGGGAATGATGTGGATTCGTATGAATGGCATGAGCGTATGGGACATTTAAATGCTAGAGATCTTATGAATGTACTGAAGAAATCTGGAATTAACCTATCCAAGGTTGATAGTAACTTGCAGGATTGTGACGTGTGCGCTAAGGGTAAGATGGTGTCGTTGCCTTTTGAGAAGTCCAGGGAGCCCTGTAGTGAGAAATTGGGGATCATCTATTCTGATGCGGCAGGCCCTATGAGAGTTCAATCGAACGGAGGTAATAAATACTTCGTTACTTTTATCGACGACCATACTCGTTGGTGTGAAGTATTTATGATTAAAAATAAAAATGACGTATTGTCAAAATTTAAAATGTTTAAATGTCAGGTTGAAAATCTGACGGGCAGAAAAATCAAAACATTTCAAAGTGACAATGGTACGGAATTTAAAAATAAATTTTTTGATGAATTTTTACAACAAAATGGAATTAAGAGACGTTTTACTACACCCTACACGCCGCAGAGTAATGGAGTTGCAGAACGTAAAAACAGAACGCTCCTGGAAACGGCGCGTTGTATGTTGATATCTGCGGGACTGCCTTCGAGTTTTTGGGCAGAAGCAATTGCAACTGCATGTTACATTCGTAATAGATGTCCAACAAAACGTCTGAAGGGGAAAACTCCGTATGAAAAATGGTTCAATAAGCCTGTGAACGTAAGTTACCTCAGAACTTTTGGTACAAAAGTTCATGTCTTAGATAAAGAGCCAGGCAAAGATAAATTTGCGTTACGCTCTATTGTTGGCTATTTTGTAGGTTATCCAGAAGAAGCTGTTGGTTACAAGCTATGGATACCGGAGTGGAGAAAGTTCATCGTGTCCAGGGATGTAAAATTTCAGGAAGGAAAGTATTTTGAAAGTAAAAGTAAAGTCTCGGATCAATCACTTCTTGATTCACAATGTGAGGAGAATGTTGTGAGGAAGAGTATCGAGGTAGAAATTCCATTGGAAAGTCCATCAAATGTACCGACTCGTCAGAGTGAAGGAAGTCAATCCATTGTGTCAGCAAGTCAAATACCAAGTACGTCGAGTACGCCTTGTACAAATAAGGAACCGTATACAATGAGAGATTTCAACGAAGTTCAGAACTTATCAGGACCATCGCATGAGGTACCAAGTACAGTAAGTACGAAAAGTGCTGAGAATGAGGAGAATGTAACTACTCTGAAGAGAGGGCCTGGTAGATAGAGAACTGAAAGATTTTGGTCAAGCAAGTTTTTGTTTGGGGATAGATTTAAAGAAAAATGGGGACAAATACTATTTGTCACAAGAGAAATATATCAATGATATATTGAAGAAATTTAAGATGGAGAACTGCAATCCTGTGAAGACTCCAATGGAGATTGGGAAGCCAGTGTTGAGCACGAAGAAAAATGAGGACGGGAACTCATTTCCCTATAGAGAGCTGATAGGTTCGCTCATGTATCTGAGTGTTGCTACGAGGCCGGATATAGCAAACGCAACAGCGAAGTTGGCGCAGTTCGTGGAGAATCCGCAAGAATATCACTGGAAAGCAGCGAAAAGGATTCTTCGTTACTTGAAAGGTACGATAAATTACAGTTTGGTATATAAACCGACTGGTTTGAGCATGTATGGGTATGCGGATGCTGATTGGGGTAGTTGTACATATGATAGACGTTCATTCAGTGGATACGTTTTCATTTTAGGAGGTGCAGGTATCTCATGGGCTTCACATAAGCAACGCATTGTAGCAACGTCAACCTGTGAGGCTGAGTTTGTGAGTTTGGCGGAGGCTATGAAAGAGGCTGTGTACTTAAATAGCTTGTTGAACGAACTAGGTCTACATAATTTGTCTAAGGTAAGAATGCATGCTGATAACTTGAGTGCCATTTGCTTAACCGAGGATAACGGTGTTTATCACGCGAAGAGTAAGCACATTGATATACGTTATTTCTTTATTAGAGATGTGCTGCGTGAAAATAAAGCTATAAGTTTGGAACACTTATCGACTGATAAGATGTTGGCTGGTATACTCACCAAGCCTTTGTCCCGTTTTAGGCACGAATCTATGATTTGTAATTTAGGTTTGTGTGTGCGGTAATTTAGGTAGTATTATTAATAAGCCCATGTAGTTGAAGGAGGTGTGTTGAAGATATATCACCTTCATGGTCTTATGAATTAAGAACATCTTTTCAGTTTGAATATATTTTAGAATATGTCACTTATATTCCTATGTCTGCTTGAAGTGTTTGTGTTTTTATATAGGTATTATTTTATTAATATATTCTGTATTTCCAAGTTACTACTGTGTATAATTCTCTGCAATAATCCTCCCCAACATATATACATAGAAAACAACCAAACACCGAAATAAATATTTGCAGATCATACAAACATTTGTTCCGACCCGGCAATCGAACCCGAGACCTCAAGCACAGCAGTCGCATACGCTTCCACTGTGCCACCACTGAGGCAGTCAAATCAAGCCATGTTATCGCAAGCGCGTCACTGTCTTCTATCGCGGATGACATACACACATCAAAAGTGTCTAGGGATCAACATATGTGTCTAGGGATCAACATATATTTTTGCAATAACTTTTCTCCTGATTGATATTAATTAAAATTTTCTTTAAGGATTCATCAAATAAAGTGTTTTCGTTTGTCACAGTAACGATAAACCAAGTCACCTTTGCATTAATAAAGAAATTTGCCATTTTCCTAATAAAAGGATTTTTGACATTTGAACCACTAACATTAAAGTTCGAAAAAAAGACTGAAATAACAGTTTTCTTTAAAATTTTATTAGGTAACTTAAACAATTAATAATCCGTGTTTCTACCGCGAACACTAACAACACAAGAACATCGGTTTGGCATACTCAAAATGAGTTCATCCAAACACGCTGTGGAATGGCCGCCCATGTTCGTTGCAACAACAAGAAAAGGTCTTCTTGCGACTGGATACCCTCCATATTCGACAGAGCTCTTCTCTGTAGCATATCCCATGCATGCTCAATCGGGTTCAAGTCTGGCGACTGAGCAGGCCAGGGCCAAAGCCACATCTCAATCTCAAGAAATCCGCATAAAAATGCTTGATCCCTAGACACTTTTGATGTGTGTATTTATAGTCTGAGAACTGATGATCAATGCAGATATTGTAGAAGTGTGGACACTCAATGGACGTACGATAAACTGCACAAACGAACAGTGCAATCACATCGCTCTGTCTCAAATCAAATGAAAATCATTTTATCATCTAAGACACCAAGCGACACTCATGAACATCAAATTGAAGCTATAGTTAAAAATCATAGATCGACACAGACGCCACAGCATGTGCTGTATTGTCGAGGTAAATTAGGCGAAAACAACAAAAAACTACAGCCTGCTTGTGTCGATCCATAACTTCCAGTTTCCAAAATGCGTAGAGCCTTATGAGAAGAATACTGGCAAAGAAACTCATGGCTATTTTTTTTCAAAGTCTGGTTTTCAGGTACAATAGTGTTAGTATTACATGTAAGGTAAACAGTATGCACCCTCTCACAGTAGACCAACCTAAAGTGACAATACATTCTAGAATCAAACTCACTCGTACATGTTCCACTATTTTATTTTATCTTTACACCTGACTGGTTTCGCCTTATGGCATTCTCAAAGGTTAAGGTTTCGCCTTATGGCATTCTCAAAGGTTAAGGTTTCGCCTTATGGCATTCTCAAAGGTTAAGGTTTCGCCTTACGGCATTCTCAAAGGTTAAGGTTTCGCTTTATGGCATTCTCAAAGGTTAAGGTTTCGCCTTATGGCATTCTCAAAGGTTAAGGTTTCGCCTTATGGCATTCTCAAAGGTTAAGGTTTCGCCTTATGGCATTCTCAAAGGTTAAGGTTTCGCCTTATGGCATTCTCAAAGGTTAAACCTTTGAGAATGCCATAAGGCGATGAGAATGCCATAAGGCGAAACGGGTCAGTGTAAAGATAAAATAAAAATAGTGGAACAAGTACAAGTGAGTTTGATTCGAGAATGTATTGCAACAAGTTCCATCAAGTGCCGACAATCGAGAGTATAAACTAAAGTGACAACATTCATGCTGTCGTGATTCGTTGGTGAGTGTTAGACTGGAGGCCTATAATGCAGAAGCATCACTAGGCTGCCATGGTTGCATTGTCTATATCGGCTGTGAGTATGGTTAGTACCACAGAATATTCTTTCCATCAGGTAGAGTCACTTTGGAAAGCTCAAACAAATAAAAAGAAAGTTCCACTGCCTCGTTGGTCTCGCAGTTGACGTGTGCGACTGCTGATCATGAGGTTTCGGGTTCCATTCCCGGGTCGGACCAAATAAATGTTTGTATGATCTAGAAATATTAGTTTCGGAGTTTGGGTGTTTTCTATGTATGTATTTACAAAAAAAAGTATTTATGTATTTATATCAGTTGTCTAGTACCCATAACACAAGCTCTGCTTAGCTTGGGACTAGATGGCGTTGTGTGTTAGATGTCCAAAATATTCCAAAGTATAAAGTAGTGTGTGTGTGTGTGTGTGTGTGTGTGTGGTACTGACCGGCGTGGTGCTGCACCAGCAGACGCTGAAGGAGGGTGCGCGGGCCGGGCTGCGGGCCTCGGCGGAGGCGGCGCGCGCCAGGAGCGGGCGCTGCAGGCGGAAGGGCGGCGGCAGCAGCGACAGGTACGCCTCCGTGCGACCGCAGATGGCCCTGCCACACAAACGCACGACGAGCTTACATACACATCTAACTTGTAACTTAATAGCAATATATTATACTAACTAGCGGAGCCCCGCGGTGTTACCCGCGCTACCAATTTGCCCTTATATCATCAAATTCTTATCAGTGAAAATTCCGTCAAAATCGGTCCAGTCGTTTCACAAATTAGCCTGAATCCACAGACAGAGAGACAAAAAATATTTTTAAGCTATTGAATAGCTTTTATCGCGGGCTTTGAGGCCTTTGAGCGCGGCGACCGAATCAAGAAATTCCGTAACGTAACACAAATAAAACCTGACACCCGAAGCTCGCACGGATCGAGACGAGCTGTTCCGAAGGACGAATCAACGAAACTGTCTGTCTCTGTTGTCTATTTCTGTCACGTTGGTCAATGATATTATATATTATCATTGTGGTTGGTTCATTCCGTGTTCTGTTGCTATAAAGTGGTAACTGGATAATGACGTCAAATCGAGGCACTCTCGGAATGCGAGATCCTGTTTTCTTAGACCATGAATATGCCAACAGCTTGGCGTAATGAAATACGTCAAGGAAGATTCGTTGCCTTGGACACGAATATTTGTTATGTCATATAATGTATAAAATTATTCATGGTGGCCATACACTACTGCATAAATAAAAAATAAATAAAAATATTATAATTGCATAAGTTGATAACAAATACTATGCAATAGCTTTACCGCGGCAGTCCCCGAATGCCATGTCTTTTTTTATGTATCGTATATACTTTTATTTACATTTAGTGAAAAGATGTTTGAAATTACAAACAGACACTTCCATTTTATTTATTTGTATAGATAAAAATGAATCGCCAAATGTGTTGCTATATAGCTAAGGGCAAAACTCCAGAAGTGACAAAGCTACAGAACAGAGTTTTTTAATGTTTTCGTTAAGGCACAACAGAACTTTCCTTATGGAAAGAAAAAACGTTAAAATTGCGAAGAAAATAGTAAAAAGAACACTTTTTAACCGACTTCAAAAAAGGAGGAGGTTCTCAATTCGACTGTTACCTCATAACTTTCGACTGGGTGAACCGATTTTGATGATTCTTTGAAAGCTGGTGCTTCCCGAATGGTCCCATTAAAATTTGGTCCAGTTCTGACATGTCATCCATGAGAAAACCATATAAGTCTTCAATTTGCATTAAGTATGTGCTCGACGAATTGACGAATAACTTAATATCACGCTAACCGATTTCGATGATTCTTTTTTTATTTGAAAGCTGGTGCCTCCCGTGTGGTCCCATTTAAATTTGGTCCAGATTGAAGTCGGTTATTTTTTTTGTTAAAATTTGTGATTATTTTTCTATTGGACTACGACAAGCAGCGAGGCCTCTAGTTTGTACTATGAACGCTATATTGATGATGGAATACATGCAGACTTAACATGAACACAATATTAAAACAACGTTAAAATTTAAAACCACAAGAATTACCCAACATTATTTGCAATAAAAAGAACTATAAAAGGAACTGTCTACGCTTCGACACTTTAATGCCCTCAATAATAACCCTAAATTTGGTCCAGCGACCTCATCTCTGTAACATTTTGTATGTGGAGCACGCACGGACGAACCGGTGTTACGACGATGCGATACCGGTTCCGCTTATTGCTGTACCGATGTCCTCGGTAACGCACTGAAAGTGGTTATTCTGCAATCTTTTCATTACATAACGACACTTCATAAGCATGTGTTTAAACTATTGTAATTATATCATAACTTTACCGGATATTTATTTTTACTCATATTCATATCCCTAAGGGACTAATTCAGCTCTATTTAGCTAATGCCGGATGTAAAATAACGATTTAGTGTGGGATGCTTATGCATTGCATCGCTTTCCAAACAAGTATAAAATCACAAATTTTAACAAAAAAACCAGACTTTAATCTGGACCAAATTTAAATGGGACCACAGGGGAAGCACCAGATTTCAAATAAAAAAAAAATCATCAAAATCGGTTCACCCAGTCGAAAGTTAGGAGGTAACAAAAAAAAAAAAATAGTCGATTTGAGAACCTCCTCCTTTTTTTGAAGTCGGTTAAAAATAACGATTTAGTATGGAGCGCGTATGCATTGCATCGCTTTCGATTTTGCGCCAACAAGTATAAAATGAAGACTAATATGTTTTTATCATGCGAGTGCTATATAATATATAATTAAGGTCAGTTCTGTCGCGTACTGGAGGAACAGCGCCGTAAACGGGTGATTCTCGACTCCTTGTCGTCAATTTGCGACTTGCCCCCCTAGCCAAGTTGCAAGCATTCTTCGTTCTGCAATCGTTAACGCCATTGGCCATTGGCTAATCTTAAGCAAAGTATTAGCCAATGACACACGAGAATTTAGGCTTTAACGATTGCCAAAAGAAGAACTCTTGCAACTTGGCTAGGGGGCTGCGTAGTTCCGCAGTTTTGTAAAATTTAACTATACCCATTCGAAAATGCTTTTTATATATTTACTGACTATCTGACCCGGCAATTGTTGGTTTGACATAAAAATAAAAAAAAATAGAGATGAGGGACACCCTTATCATTTAGGGTATGAAAAATAGATGTTGGCCGATTCTCAGACCTACCCAATATGCACTCAAAATTTCATAAAATCGATCCAGCCGTTTCGGAGGAGTTTGGTAACGAACGCCGTGACACAAGGATTTTGTATATTAGATTTTTGATGTGAACATAATTTATGGCGTGGCGAGAATTGGCGTTGCGACGCTCGCCGCTTCACCTTACCGAAGTCACTGATGAAAATTCAGTTGTCACGATTTGAAATACATTTAAAAATTTGGAATTTTTGTATTTAATGAATATGAATATTTTGTAATAAACAGTAATTTTATTTTATGAAAAAAAAAACAATGATTGAATGCCAGGCGTCCCGTGACGGCACATTTTATGCCTTTCGATGCTGAATATTCTATTTCTTCAAAGTAGAACGAACCACTCTAGTAAACCTTTTGACAATATAAGACTTTACACAAAGGCTTTCATATCTGGACAAGGAACTCCATCAACGGTGTGATCCCCTCTCTGAGTCCTCGGAGCACGGAAGAGGAGGGCCAACGCATTATCATTCAAACCGTTTCACGCACTAAGGGAACTCACTTCCCTTAACTAAACATTAAAATAGAAAATTTTAATTAAGAATTCGTTATTTGAGTTGCATTTTTATTTATTAGTTCATTTTGACTTTTTATTTTATTAGTTTTTTATTTTTATTAATATTTTTTAGTTTATTAAAAGTGCATAAAGTGACAAAATGCAGACGATAGTGCCTCTGGCGTGTTTCCTGTCAGTCATACGTGAGTATTTTATCTATACAAATAAATAAAATTGAAGTGTCTGTTTGTAATATTTAAATAACCACTTTTTACTAAATGCATATGTACATACGGATCATATAACAAAATATCATTTTTTACAATTTTTTTCTGTCTGTTCCGGCTAATCTGTGGAACGGCTGGACCGATTTCGACGGAACTTTCACTAGCAGATAGTTGATGATATAAGGAGTAATTTGGGCTACTTTTTTTAGACTAGCTTCGCCCCGCGGCGGTACCCGCGTTTACAACAACAAACGCGGGTAACATCGCGGGGCTCAGCTAGTTTTAAAATAATAATAATCCATGAAGAACAATACATTGTTAGCTTTACGAATGGCGTAGTGGAAAAGCGGTTACCTTGTCGGTTTTTAAATACCTTGAGTGTTGTGGGTTTGTATCGCAAGTGGGACAACAATATATGTGATCCACTTATTGTTATTTTGATTGAGTCTGGGTGTTCTTTGTGATTGTTTGTATAATGTCCCTGCGACGCAGGATTATTACAGTAGCGGGAAGTATCACTGTTCCTATTTTTATAACGCTTTTATTAGCTTAAAGAACACTAAAGAACACGCTTACAGAACATATGGGGTATCTTCTGTATATTCTGTAAGCGTGTTCTTTAGCTTTTTAAACATTTTTTTTAAACTAGACCGGAGGCAGCTATTTCAGCCGTGTCGTGTAGACTTTGATCATTGCGATACGGCTGAATTACATTTGTTACGTGGAGCAACTGCCATCAGACCTTCACAACCCAAACAGTGGGCGATATCGATTCCGTAAAAAGACCATTTACAGGTTTTTCAGGGGTTCAAATATTGTACCGGACAACTTAACGTGCTCTCTGATTCACGGACGGGTGTCTCAATGGTGCTAATGTTATTGTTGTTTAACTAACTTTTATTTTAGTGAATCAAGTTCCAAAATGTAATTTTTTGTATGTATTTATTTAGATAACAAATTTTAGCCAACCTTTGAACCTTAAGGCTGCGTTTCGTAGAACAAAACTCATTTATATGGATTTTAGTATAGTTTAGAAAGTTTTCAAGCAACAGAATTAGTACCAATGAGTTATTAACAGTCACCCATCTATCTGGCTAGGATTGCTGGATTTTCCAATGTGTTAAACTACTCGGTTCCCATTAAGTTACGAATCCCTTGGGAATTCGTCAGTTTAATAAAAAAAACAGTCACGAGGACTGCCGACAGAAGTGAAAACTCAAAACTATAAACACACAGTTGTTTAAGCTAATCTGAAATGAACCTCTTTGCACTTTCAATAAAATGCGCGATTAAAAAAAAAAATTGTCAGTCAAGGACTGGCGATAGAAGTGTACTTTGTAAGTATGGATGGATGGATGCTTGTTACTCTTTCACGCAAAACTACTGAACGGATGAAACTTTACAGTATTATAGCTTATACACCAGAATAACACATAGGCTACTATTTACCGCGATAACCGACATACACGCGGGCAGAGCCGCGAGCAAAAACTAGTGTTTAAATAAAAATTATTATCAACATCCCATAAGAACCCATAAGATTTTCCTCTACCAAAAAGTGCTCAACGCAGCCAAAGAAGTTGTCACTTCGAAAATGTCATGTCAGCATGTCGGTGACGCGAACCCATAAGATTTTCCTCTACCAAAAAATGCCCAACGCAACCAAAGAAGTTGTCACTTCAAAAAAGAAGAAAGGATCCTGCTATTGTTACGTAAGAAATATCGATGTCATGTGTATAATGGCGCAGTGGCTGAGTGGTTATTAGGAAACAAGTCGTAACTTCCACGGTTCGACACACCGGTATTCAGCGCGAAAGAAAATGTTTCATAAATTGATCGTCCACTATGTAATCGGGTTACACGCATTATGTGCTTGGGAAATGTGCATCAAGGGGTGCGGTAGGGGGCGAGGAGAGGTACTGACTGGGTATTGTGTTTGGGTATATTGCTCAACGATGACACGATTAGGGTTTTTTTTTTTAAAGACTAATTCCGCGTTAGGAATATACATCTTGCATCGCGGGGACCTTACAAACATACATGGATCGGACTCAAAATACATACACAATTGTATGCATAAATATGTAAAATATATTTAATTTAAAGTAAAATACCTTTTTACGTTCTAGTTAATTCTTATATTAATGAAATTAACATTAAAAAGCTTCGATAAATTTTTGGGCCTGTTAATAACTAAAATGAAAGTTTGCAATGTCTTTTAATTTATATACGTTTTATTATTTACCATACTAATTACACTAATATTATAATAACAAATTTTAACAAAAAAAAAACGACTTAAATCTGGACTTTATTTAAATGGGACCATTCGGAAAGCACCAGCTTTCAAATAAAAAAAGAATTATCTAAATCGGTTCACCCAGTCGAAAGTTATGAAGTAAACATAAAAAAAAACAGTCGTATTGAGAACCTCTTCCTTTTTGAAGTCGGTTGAAAAAGGTGAAAATTTGTGAGTGTGTATGTTTGTTACTCTTTCACGCAAAAACTACTGAACGAATTTCGATGAAGCTTTACAGTAATATAGCTTATACGCGAGAATAACACATAGGCTACTATTTGCCGCGATAACCGATTACACGTGGGCGGAGCCGCGGGCAACAGCTAGTATTATAAATGCGAAAGTTTGTAAGGATGTGTGTGTTTGTTACTCTTTCACGCAAAAACTACTGAACGAATTTCGATGAAGCTTTACAGTAATATAGCTTATACGCGAGAATAACACATAGGCTACTATTTGCCGCGATAACCGATTACACGTGGGCGGAGCCGCGGGCAACAGCTAGTATTATAAATGCGAAAGTTTGTAAGGATGTGTGTGTTTGTTACTCTTTCACGCAAAAACTACTGAACGGATTTCGATGAAGCTTTACAGTAATATAGCTTATACGCGAGAATAACACATAGGCTACTATTTGCCGCGATAACCGACATATACGCGGGCGGAGCCGCGGGCAAAAGGAAGTTATAGTCCGATTTGAAAAATTATTTCAGTGTTAGATAAACCAGTTATCGAGAAAAGCTATAGGCTATTTGTCATCAAGCTGCGAGTAAGTATCAATAAAATATGTTGTAAAAAAAACATCCAACGAAAACTCTCTGCCAAAAAACACTTAAAAGCGTAAAATAAACTGGTTCTTCATAAATTGCCTATACCTAATTCTTTATTCATTTAAATAGTAGTATTATAATGGGTGCTAGGTACCTAAAATCTGTTTGAAGTCGGTGCCAAGTGACTATCGCTTAGACTTTTGTAATTGTTCGTTTGTATTCTTTTTGGCTTAGCACCGACTTCAAACAGATTCTAGGTACCTAGCACACATTATAATACTACTATTTAAATGAATAAAGAATTAGGTATAGGCAATTTATGAAGAACCAGTTTATTTTACGCTTTTAAGTGTTTTTTGGCAGAGAGTTTTCGTTGGATCTTTTTTGGAAGTCGGTTTTTTTTTTTATAAAAAGTTTTTATTTTTCAGTTTTTAGTGCAAACAATCGTAGGTAAGTAGTAAGTTGAACTATTTCATCAAATTTCATCATCAAGAATACAAATTAAGGTCTATACGTACGTGTAATAGGTATTAAAATCATCCTCTAATCCCTAACTGTTGAAGAGTTTAACCTTCTATCATCAGCTCACCTAAATAACTTGAAAGTATACGACTGAAGGTCTTTAGATACGTATGAAATTGAAAGAATTATCCTCCAACTCCTAACCGTTGAGGAGTTGTACCTTCCACCTTCCATCATCAGCTTACCTAAATAATTTGAAAGAATACGACTAAAGGTAACATATGTACATATGATATTTAAAGATTTATCCTCAAACTCCTAACCGTTAAGGAGTTGTACTTTACATTATCAGCTCATCATCATAAAATGATGACTACCAGACGCAAATACTGGTGTTACTTCAGAAAATATACGAAAAACATAGTATGTGCCGATAAAAAATGAGAGTTTCCCTCGATTTCTCTGGGATCCCATCATCAGATCCTGATATGCTGGCAATGGGACCACCTCGGAAGCATACCCTTTCGAATACAAAAAAAATTTCAAAATCGGTCCACAACTGACGGAGTAATCGGTGAACATACATAAAAAAAAAAACAAAAAAAAAAACATACAGTGGAACATAGAACCTCCTCCTTTTTGGAAGTCGGTTAAAAAGGGGCATATTTTCCTTTTGAGAGCTTCCGTTGCATGCCCACCATTAAAATTTTGCAAAAATAATGTATGAAAGATTTGTGCCCCTTAAAAAGTACAAAAGCTATAAAATCTATTCTTTTTGAGAGACTCAGGCGAAGTTATGCTGAACAGGAGTTATGCATATATGTACGTGTCGCCGTAAAATACATATTAATTTGTACTATAGTTAATAAAATATCTACAAAATGATGTTATAAGTTGCATATATGCAATAAATGCGCTAAGTAATACACTATTATCATTAATTTGCGTTACCTTATAGTCAAAACCAGTTTTCCCGCATTTTTCTGCCGACATCAACTAGCTAAACTGTATTACATAATATGACTACAGGTTTCTCTGTAGGCGCAGTGGTTTAAATTTACGTCTCGCTGTCTGGCCTGTTAGCCAGAGGACCGTGTTTCCGGTTCCACCTAGTACAAACTGTAGAACGATGAACTATCTATTAAATACCTTTTAACCGTTATTGTCAAAAACCGTTAGATTGTAAACTATCTCGCGAGATTGTAAACTGTCAAAAGATTGTAAACTGTAAAACGTATTATTTTTCGTTAGATGATATCTAAAAATCAAGCGTTAACTAAAAGTAAGGCTTTGCACTGCAGCTCTAATCACCATTAAAACAAACAGCGCTTGAACGCTTTTCATTAAGTCATAGTTTTCTGGAGATCAAAATGTTGTAAAGCGAAGAGAATGTCTCGTTCAACTTACAAAAGCGAAGAAGCTGTAAGCAGTAAACTACAGTCGTTCGTCGGAGCTGACACACACCACACACACTTTTTAAAATCACACTACGATTAATAAGGACACGAACAGCGACAATAAACAACTACTATTTAAACCAAACATTAGACAATCAATCGTTTAAATATATGAAAATACTTCTTTGAAATAGTGTAATGTATAACTACACAACAGTTACCATTTAGATATATGATAATTTTTATCCCTATTTCTTAAAAAAGTTCTCCCCTCACACTAACAACATAGTCTCTGTGTCGCGGGAACTTTACAAAACATACATGAAACGAACACAACGAACACCCAGACTCGGAATAACAATTTGATGATCGCAGAAAGTGTTGTCTCATCTCATGTATGGATCGAACCCAGGACACTCGGCACAGCGCTTTTAAACCACTACATCTGTTCAGATTAATCTCAGAGAGAGCTAGCAGCAATATTATACAACCAATGCTAACATACAACAATATAATCTCAAAGATCTCTTGTGGTTGACCGCGAATATAGCTCCGAACACTTATGTGTATTACATGAATATTACGTGCACAAGTATATCCCATAGGTACCTTACGTAACATGAATTAAATGAACTTGTTCGAAAGCTTCTATCAAGGGAGATAAAGTACCATAGATTAAATAAAGTATTTTTCCTTAAGATTAGATAAGGGAATATGTTTTTACCGAGTTTAATAAAGAGGAGTTTTGTCGTGTACAAATACACAAAGGATTTATTTTATAGTATTGAATGATATGCGATTAACACCGCTCATACTTGCAACTCAAGACCTTGCCAACCTTCGAATAATCCCATGTTGGGGAAGAGGTTGTGCAAGATATGGGCCTTTCTAAATATGAGAAGACCCAGGTCTAGTTATCAACACATTCCTCTTACCAGAAGTGATCACCTACTCCAACTAATGGATCTTCTGATTCCAGGTCCACCAGGAATACAGTACGAGGACGCGGTCCTGCAAATAGCTCCTGTAGAGAAGTCCAAATGCCCTTTCATCAAGGACGGAAACGATATTGGATTCCAACTCTTCACCAAGTAAGTCAGTTGTGATTCTACCTTGGAGGATGTGGTAGGAGGCCTAAACCTCCTTTCTGGTGGGAGACTCATGTGAAGCAGTAGACTTGATTATATGAGGCTGTTATATAGCTCCGATATAAAAAGGAGATCCTCCGAAATAAAATAATTTATTCTGCAATTAGGTCACATGAACACTTTTGCAAGTTTAACTTTTTTGAGCAGATGAGTTGTTGCTTTCTTCACTGGACTAGCCCTGAGAAGAAAGGACGAAACAAACTCAGGGATCATCGTCTCTTTTAAAGTCTGCTAGACAATCTTCTCAAAACGCAAAGGACTATGGGGAGTGCTCCGAGGAATTGTTCGGGCTGATTCCTGCCGCCTCTTTCCGCCATCGTCCTACGCGACAGCAGTTTCATCCCCATCACTTCGATGGCTGGCAGTCCACAACTGTGCGGTTTTCTGGGAACTTTCTGCCTCGCACAACAAAACTGTGGAATGAACTGTCGCCTGCGGTATTCCCGGACCAATACGACCTTCAAGCATTCAAGAAAAGAGCGTACTCCTTCTTAAAAGGCCGGCAACGCACTTGTGACGCCTCTGGTATTGCGGGTGTCGATGAGCGGCGGTAATCGCTTACCATCAGGCTATACGTCTGCTCGTTTGCCCCCTATTCAAAAAAGCTCCGAGTAGGATGTATCATGAATGGTAGTTTGCGGTGCAGATACATACAGCACATCGACTGCAACTCAAGACACAAGTTTGTAATTGCCTTTTCTCCCTACAGAATTAAAGAGTTTTGTTCTTCCGGTAACCTCCCACAGTCAAAAGCAACAAAATAAGCAGTTTTCTGTGGGGCCGAATTATCTGGCCAAGACAAAACATGGTTATTCAGGTTCCTGGTCGCTCAGTAAAGCAGTAAGCTTGAACAGTTTCAGTGCTATCAATATACAGTCGGAGTTATCATTTTCATTATCTCTGACAGATAACAATAGAAACGAAATCAGGTCACCACCTGATTCCGAAAAGAAGGAGAATACGAGCTTTTAACCAGATTAGTTCTCTTTCAGACACAACCCCACAGCGTACCAGGAGCTGAAGATAGGAGACGATGAGCGACTGTTCGCGTCTAACATGGACTTCCACGCGCCAACCGTTTTATACTTCCACGCGTTTATGGAACAGCCCAGCGATGGAAGCGCCATCATGATTCGAGAGGGTGAGATACTGTCTTTCGCTTTCGATACACTCCTAATTTTCCTATCTTCAAATGAGAACCAATGTGGTTGACATGCTCTGAACGTGTCTTCTTTGCTTTTGCTTTTTAAAAAGACAACTCCCGCATTAGAAATAAACATCCTGTGTCACGGGGGACTTTACAAACATACATGAAACGGACACAAGGAACACCCAGACTCAGAACAACAATTTGTGGATCACACAAAGTGTTGTCCCATGTGGGATTTGAACGTACAACACTTGGCGCAGTAGAAAGCGGCGTGGCGACCGCTTTAACCACCAGGCCAACCGTGCAGTCCTTTCCTACGCCGTAAAGACGGATTTGGCTTTAAGTTGGCGTAGTGTGAAGTAGAGAAATTGAGGCATTTTCTCACTACATTAAACCGGTGGTAAGTACTTCTATCGTTGTTTTGCACTGAGTGAGTGAGGTCCAGAGCCCCCTCCTCCTAAATGCCTCCTATTCCAAAGGCAGCAACGTGTACATGTGGCTCTTGTGCTGTAGTCTGAACTTTCTGGCACTCATTCCAGCATTCATGCAGCGCGGAGACACCAACATGATCATGATAGACGCTCATCACCTGGAAGCTGGGCCCTGGTACTTCACGGCCGCTCAGAACACCTGGTACATCGGGAGGTTCGCGGCGCAGTTCATTGACTATATGGTGTCAAGGTTCGTATCCATTCTGAGGGTGAATGTTGGATTACTTCTTTATGGGTCACAACCGGAACTACTTGTGAAGTTTATTGAAATTGGAATATCTAGACACCGTAGCCAAAAGGGACTTAAAAAGATATCAACGATCTTAAACTAGCAACCGACCGAGAAATATTTTGGGTCCAGGTAATATTGTCCTAAAGTAAGTTTTACTTCTTATATCATCAACTGCCTGTCAGTGAAAGTCCCGTCAAAATCGGCCCAGCCGTACCAGAGATTGGCCGGAATAAACAGAGAGACAAATACTTTTTTTGATGTATTTCATATATATTTAGTGAAAAGCTGTTAATTTTAAATCACAAACAGACACTTTAATTTTATTTATTTGTATAGATGATTAGGTTTCAATGGAGCAGTTCTATCCTCTGAGAGTCGAGAGCCCAGTATATTAACTGGTTGTTATCAGGTCAGTTGTGTAGATATCGTGATGAATTCAGGCTGGGTATAAATGAAGAATGGGATGTTTAAATTCCAGAGGGCTGAACTTAAACACCACACACCTGGTGGGGCACAGCCTCGGAGCGCAAGCGGCCGGGGTCGCCGGGAGCGCCATACACTCAGGTACTGCTACACTTTTAAAATATATCTCTCTAATTACTTTACGGCACGCTTCGGCATGAATGGGCCGGCTCGACCGGAGTGATACCACGGCCTCACAGAAAACTGGTGTGAAATAGTGCTTGCGCTGTGTTTCACCGAGTGAGTGAGGATACTGGTGGGCCACACCCCACCCCTCTCCCTATCTCCCCCCCCCCCCATGCCCCAAAGGCTGGCAACGCACTTGTGACGCTTCTGGTGTTGCAGGTGTCCATGGGCGGCGGTAATCGCTTAACATCAGGCGATACGTCTACTCGTTTGCCCGTTTGCATCAAAAGCACTCGGAAACTTGTCTCTCCTAGACACTCACACACAACAAACAAATTCATGCTTTCAATGTCACCAGCATTTTTTTTTATGGAACAGGCACGACAAACGAGCAGACGTATCGCCTGATGGTAAGTGAGTGATTACCACCGCCCATGAACACCTGCATCACCAGAGGAGTCACAAGTGCGTTGCCGGCCTTTGGGGGATGGGGAGGGGGATGGGGAGGAGGGGTTGGGGTATTGGCCTCCGGTATCCTCACTCACTCGGTGAAATACAACGCAAGCGCTATTTCACACCGGTTTTCTGTGAGGCCGGTTTGCCAAAACACCAATAATTTTCATGAGCTGGTCATTAAACATCAACCGTACAGACGGTGCTACCCTCTCACAGAATACCAATATAAAGTGACAACAGTAGTGCTGGCGTGATGTCGTGAGTGCGAGACCGGAGGCCCAATGATGCAGAAGTATCTCACCACCATAGTGTGGGTCACCATGCTGCATTGTTGCATTGTCTGCACGAGCAATGAGTATGGTGACCGCCACTCTTGGATTCTGCTCATGCTTTCCATCAGTAAGAGTAGAGTTACTTTGGCAGGCTCATTTAATACATCTTTAGGAAACAGGATCATTTAGTCTGTATCATTTGCTGTATTCTTTTAAAGTCGCTTTTTTCAACAACCATCAGAAGTAGCATTATTTAGTAATAAATGAAGAAGAATGATCATTTATTTCTGGTGGGCAGGTCGCGTTGCAAGGATCACGGGTCTCGATCCAGCGTTGCCGCTCTTCACGGGTCTACCTCCAGAACAGAGGCTGGACACTTCAGACGCGCTGTTCGTTGACGTAATCCACACTGATGCGGGGATCTTTGGTAAGTTAAGAACTACACCGAAAAGTACCATCTCAAGACATTTAACAGACATCGATTCAAAATGCAGACAAACAGACAAAAATACGTTAATATAACTTTGCAAATGAACAGCTAACACAAGCAGATGGGTCACCTCAAGGTAACTGACTGTCGCCCCCATGGACATTTTCAAATAACAATATTATTGGACATCTGACACAAAACGACATCTAGTTCCAAACAAAGCAAGCTTGTACCGCGGGTACTAGACAACTGAGACACATATACCGCCCTCTTTGGTCCTCCCCCCCCCCCCTCCCCAGGAATCAAGGGGAAAGTTTTGGGTTCCAGTAACTTCGCTCAGTAAAAATGACGTTCATGATTCTCTTCTGTGAACAGGGGTCAAGGAGCCGGTAGGTCACGTGGACTTTTACCCCAACGGTGGGCATTCTCCCCAGCCGGGTTGCGAACTGGAGGTCGTGATACCGAAGAAGCTGCTTCTCAACAAGTGTAAGTATTTGAAGGTCTCGTATACCCTCGTCATCTTTGATTAAAATTGTGAAATAACTTCTACAAGGGCTGCCAGAAGACCACTTCTTCAGTGAATATCAATTTTAAATTACAACCCCATAAAGTTTCAGGGTTTTTTCGGTAACAAACGGTGGACATTAAAATATAGCATCCAATGCCTCATTAACAGATGATAAATAATATGTCATGTATTACAACCAACCGATAAATTTTTGACCAAGAAATACATCTCTCGCAGTCTTCTGCAGCCATTGGCGTTCATACATGTTCTTCACGGAGTCAATCCTGAGGCCTACAGCCTTCGTGGCGGTGGCCTGTCCCTCCTGGAGGGAGTACGCGAGGGGGTGGTGTGCGGGGGGGGACACCGCGCACATGGGGCTCGGGGTTGATCAGAAGTAAGACTATTTTGAGGGTAGTCAGAAAATATTGTAGCACGCACTTGCTTAGTTGGTCACTGTCACATCGAAGGAGATGCAAAGAGAACACAAGAAGATACATTTTCTTTTATAGTTTTATTAGCGAAGTGCTGTTTTCTGCGGTATTTATGTGGGTTATGGTTTTTTAGACTGTAGCATACGTATATGATATATGCACCAACTATGCACAATTGTCCGGCTATTGAAATTTGCACGTTATAAATATATACAATTAAGCACAATTTATCATACTAAAGTAAAATTATTTCAAAGCACAGGCAAAAACTGTTGATATAGTTATTCATAATGGCTTCTGCACTGTTTAGTTTAAAACTTTACGCTTACAGGTGACGGTACCGAGCAGACAAGTGGTTACTACTCATATTACTTAACTTCAAACCAACATCATAAAGAAATACCTAAACATTACGAGGATAATGCGGATACAGCCGGCTCAAAGTGGACAGAACCGGATACAACCGAAGGCAAAATACAAATATTCTTAAATAAAAATGGCAAATATTTATCACTAACACAGAAACACAGATACGATCCTAACGTAAAACAAAAAGGAATAAAAAAATATCAAAAAGATGTTACAATTAGAACCGATGACAACAGATCAGTTAATCGTCAGAAACGTGTCCAAAGAGATACAAGAGAAACAGTAACGTACACATTAGAAAAGGCAAATAGACATTTACATGAACACATAACTTCAAATAACGAAATTACAAATAACACAATTAAAAAGAACGCTTCAATAATAACAGACGTTATAAATACAAACAACGATTATGACAAAACCAAAGAAAACGACTACAATTTGACGAAAGTTATGCCGAAGAAATCCACAATAACTGACAACAACGAACCGAAACATAGACAAAAACGTTTCCTACCGTTATTCAAAACGAACACTAATTTGGGAAGTGATAACATTCTATTAAAGGCACTCAGCTTTCTGTTAAACAAAGGCCAACACATAATACCAGTTATTAGTGTCGTCAGAGAGATTAACACTTTAGTGAAAAGTGCCAATGGCGAGCTTAGTCATGTCACTAAGGAGAATAATAAGTACATAGGATCAAGTGCTTCCGAGTTGAAGCCGATAACGTACACGCTAGAGTTTGGTACGGATAAGGGTGTTGTCGCTTTTGTTAAGAGATTGCTAGGGGTTGCACAGAAAGGTGATAAGTTGACTATTGGAAGTAGATAAAGATGAAAAAATATTGTACATATTCTTCCCAGGAACCTTTAATAAACTTTTTCAGTGAAGATTTAAGGATAGTTATCCAATGACATAAATACAATGACATAGGATATCTGTTAGGCTCAGATTCTTCTCCGGCTGGTAAATTATTACTTAAAAGAGAAAAATGACCCTCACTCAGGCAAATTTTCTCAATAGTCTTTAACTTATCTTCAATTACCAAAATCCTGAAGCAACTACAAGTAGCTAATGGTACCAGGAAGGATTCCGCAACTGTATCCTAAGTCTTTAAACGTATTTTTATTGAGAAAGCATTGAAGTTTCTAGTTCATAAGACAGAAAGATCACATTTTGCCAATAGGGATGTTGACTAATTTTTGGAACTGTTTTAATTTTATAGATAGGAACGTAAATATTACGAAAAATTATTTTGATTTTTTTTATTCATTAATTTTAAATAAAAAAACAACTTTAATAAGTTTGGTGTTTAATTTTCGCGCCTAAACGCTCCAAACTGTTACGTGGTCGTGATGGCGAAACAGTGTGTTGTATAAACAAACTGCTGTCAAACTGTCTGTCAGAAAGTTAGATCAGAAATCTAGTATGTAAGTGCTATTTGTTTGATAAGATATTATCTACATACATTATAAGCAAAAATAATGAATAGCAAGTTTTATAAGTACTGTGTTTATTCGTTGATTATTACGCCGTTTAAAAAAAAAACTTACAAATATGTTTTCGCAAACTCTGCTGCACAAAATTATTGTTCTTAGTAAAGAAACTTGCCACCATCAAGGAACGAAAATTAAGAAAAGAATCTATTTTTGGTAACTTTGAACGATTTTCTTTTGATAAATCCAGGCTCCATCGTAATTGATTTAAACCAATTTTGCATTTTTAGCAGATAAGCCCCAAAACAGCTCAAAAAGAATGTAAACAAACATGACAGTTTGACTTTGACAACAATTTTTTTGTGACTTTATAAAGCATGCATTTATATAGGAGACAACTTTTCTGTGGTTGTGACGTAACGCACTCCGATTCGCGTTTGCAATCACGTGATATTCAGAATTATTTTCAACATCTTTAATTACTTCTAGTTAATTTATTAAGAATATTTACATGTACAAAATATGATTTTCAGAATTCTCAAGTTTCCTGCTATGGCAAAAACATAACTTTTCTTAAATTCGCTATTTTGTCAACATCCCTATATCGGCAATGTCGAACACTTAGTTTTGGATAAATTAATTGATGAGTTAATTAATGAATGAGTTCTAGTTAATAGTCAAGTGAACTTTAAACTTTTGTGTTTAATAAAATGGAAGATTGGACCGTTAGATAATCCTCTACAGATCCCATGTACTAGCGAAATTCATCCACAAATTGATTACTTTGATGTTACTAGTGAAGATGTAAATGAAAGTGTTAATTCAATCGAATTGTTATGTTTCTAGGGCCCGAGGGACCTACTACTTGATAACTCACCGCACATCACCTTATTCCATAGAGTAAATTAATTATTTGAACTAAATTTATGATTAATGTCTAAGATAAAATAGTTGTATATAGTAGAGTTGTTTTATTTGTAAATGAACCTTGTTACTTAGTTTAAGTTGCATCTTTATCAAATGCCTTAGAAAGTTCAATATCACAATGTTTAAAGAAATGAGTAATTTATTTAAACAATTTGAATAATGCAGTTTTAAAAATTGAGTTGAAATGTAAGTCAATTATATATTTTCTGCTTATTATGAGCAGAAGCATAACATATAAACAGAATCTTTATTTACAGGCAGTAAAATATAAAAACCAACGATCATAATACAATGTGATGTGATTTGAAAAATGAAATCACATCAGCATTCGATTGTGTCCAGTTTTATCCTGCTCAACCATTTTAATTGTTAAAACAAATAATAATTAGTAAAAACACACTTAACCTCATTATTTCGTGTAACTACAGAGAAAACGTTAATGTTTAGTAATTCATAAAGAATAAATAGTTGAAGTATGTGGGGTGTACCACAAGGCGGTGTAGTGGGTCCTGGGTCCATACCTGTACATGTGGTGCGGGTGCAGGAGCGAGCCCAGCACGAGCGAGTGCAGGTAGACGGGCGCGAGCAGGCGCGACAGCAGCGCGCCCTGCAGCCCCACCACGCACCAGCGCGCCACCTTGTCCGAGCACGACATCGTCAGCAGCCGCTCGCCCTGCCACACAAACGCACTCCACGTCACTTCTCACGTCTTCTTTTATACCAAACTAGGTTGGGGTCGCTTTAAAGTCTACTACGACACGGCTGAACTTCGTTTTTTATGTGGAGCGATTGTCATCAGACCTCCACAACCCGAATACTAAGCGCTATCGAAGTTAGAAGAACACACACAAACTTTCGCCGTTATATATTAGTGTGATAGTGTGATGTGATGCGAAGTGTGATGATTTTCTGGGTTTAAATAATCACTAAATAAAAAAAATACCTTTTAAGTATATTGTAAGGACAATAAAGAATCCAGCAAAAAATATTTGAGACAAATAATTTTTTTATGCATATGCCCCTATTCCATTTCGATCGATACGAACAGTACAATCGACGTTTGCCGAAATGTGCAAGCGACGTCTCAGGCTCGCTCACTGCCACACACTGACCCACTTATACAATTCACATCTTGTCTAGTCCAGTTACGTTAGACATTAGAAAAGGATAGAAAAAAATATTCGGTTATCCATTTTATTCTGATTTTATCCAGTAAAACCTATTCTTTTTGTGATTATTTGCTTCATTTGCTCATTCGCTCAGATTCATTTGCTCAGTGTGTGTCTTATTGCTCGCTTGCTTAAGACTGTAGTCCTTGAGCGTGGGAATTTGTGATTGAACACCCACATTCATATTTTACATGCACACAAACGCATCGGCCACTGTTGCATACTAACCCTGGCAACTAATAAATTTACTTTCGGTTTTTTCTTCTAGTTACATATTCATTACCTGTTCGCCTTTGAAGAATTTTTAGAATGTCCTACAAAGCACGCAATGTATCTTAGTCATATCGGAAAGCCCGCGGGCTTTAAGTAACTCGTCAACGGCCGAGAATGGGGTTCAAGTGTACCTATTCATTTTTAATTCATTTCATGGACAAGTCGCTCGCGCTATCTGTCAGCTTAGATCTTTTACAGTAATCAACGGATTTTAATGCTATGTTATGAAATAAAATTTGTATGATATATGTTATATTAATGGAACATAATGTTTCTTAAAATTATAAATTTTGAACGCTTTTATTGCTCATATTGACTAAATTTTACTACATAGATCTTACTTACGTACTTTTTTTTTACAGATTTTACAGATTACAGATATCAGATAATATAAGGGATAGGGCATCTATTATTTTACAATTCACCAATTGATTAAATTCGAACTTAAGGGATGAATAATAATGGAAATGACGTAAAGTGTAGATGGGACCCTTTTTTACAATTTTTGTCTGTCTGTCTGTCTGTTTGTTTGTGCCGGCTGATCTCTGGAACGGCTAGAGCGATTTTGACGGGATTTTTACTGATAGGTAGCTGATGATATAAGGAGTAACCGCGGTTGGTGTAGTATCGCGGGTAAGACCGTGGGGCTCAGCTAGTTTTTTTTTCAAAAAAGACAACTTCCGTATATATCCAATAAATCCTGTGTCGCGGGGGACTTTACAAACATACATGAAACGGACACAATGGACACCCAGACTCAGAACAACAATTCGTGGATCACACAGTGTTGTCCCATGTGGGATTTGAACCCACAACACCTGATACAGTAGGAAGCGGCGAGGCAACCGCTTAAACCACTAGACCAACCATGCAGTCAAAAATAAAACTGTAATTTTAAGGTCTTTCATTATTTCAGTAGTAGTTATTCAATTCTAACAGAAATCATTAAAAATTTTTTTTTTTTTACTTTTTTAAAAACAATTTTTCAAAGTGTCTCGGTCTGTCAAAGTGCATTCAAAGTACTCGTCAAGACAAATCAAACGACTCCAAACTCGATAGGTTCCGTCGTTACAAAGTTCCTATGACCACCTTCCAGCTTCAACATCAGATCAGCTCCATGTCATCATATTAAAGCATTGTCACGCTATATACATATGCCTACAAAAATTCAACACAATCGGTTGAAGATATCTGCAAAATTGAGTTGCAAGATTCCGTCTTAACAAATATAGTTAGATATATACATACATAGCAAGTTAAAAAAAACATAAAAATAAGTTCTGTGTTAATAAAAAATACTAATATTTTTCTTTGAAATTATTCTTTAAAAAAATTAAATTACATTCAAGAATACAAATTAACAGTTACAATTCGACACTCACTGGCAACCCACCCTAAAACTTGTCATTTACGTATTATGGAGCTCAGTGCGAACTACAAACGGACGTGGTGTCACCTTGAATATTCGGCGGGCACTGAATTTTTTGAGCGCGATAAAACTTATTTATTGCAATTTACGGGAGACGATATCTACGTACTAAAATGTATGGAACTTTTGTCGCTAAAAATGAATGATGTTTAGCCTTAGATTATGGCTTTTTGGTGAGAATTAATAAAAAACTAAACCGGTAAATCTTTTCTCCATAGTTTTTTCTCGCGAAATAACAAAAAAAACATTTAAAATAGAGCACGAAATAGGGCAGAGTGTGCTAATTAAAAAGGTCGATTTTGATGATTTTGATCTTTGTTAAGGCTTTTTTTCACAAAAATAAAGAATTAATTCATAAATGTCACTCGGTAGATTGGTAGACTGATTTATTAAACTACTGAGATATTTTTTTTAGTGTCAAATATGAATTGAGTTGTTTTTGTTTTGCAAAACTGAAGGGCCTTTTCGCGCGTTTTTAGGGACGCGCCCCTTAAAAGTTTAACTTGCAAAAATGTTCATGTAACCTAATTGCAGAATAAATGACTTCATTTCATTTCATTTCGCTCAAACATAAGGCATATTTTAGAATGGCAATTATTACAAGAGTAAGTGAATCTGCGGTTGTTAACCCGTTAATGATAATGTTTTATTAGATATCTACATCGTGTAGTTAATTTAAAAAATGACATAGTGTCCCGTGACCAAACAACTGTTGGATTTCGAACGTCATTATAATGGCAACATTGTTGATTGTCATTTTTCTTGTTTGACGTTTGAGCTAAAGATGATGATGAGACGCTTGCCGGTCGAAAACGGTTTTCACAATTGACTGCCGGTTTAAGTTAATTAATTGTATTTTAGCTAATTTTCCAACGACTCGGTGTTTCGTCGGTGACCGCTATGATTGGTCTGGGTTGGACTCGCGAGTGTTAGTAGTCACGTTCAAAGGGGCGCGATCCGCGATAGCTAATAAGAGTGTATTGTAATTCGAATTCCTTGAAGATTGTACAGCATTCTGGAGCATGTATGTGTGAACGTACCAGGACAGACCAGGCGGTGGGGTACCCCATCAACGGCGCCGAGAACAAGGAAGCCACACCACTCCAGTAAGTGCTTGATGATTTTAGTTTAGATTAAGAAGACGGTGATACTAGCCGTCGTTCATTGCTCTCTCCAGTGATATAGTTAGCGATTGAGTGACTTACTCATGGGCCTAAGACATTCAAACGTCACAAGGTGATCGCTGCCTGGCGAGAGGATTGAACAAACTGATTTGATTGAAATTTTGTGAGTGGACTTGTATCACGTGTATTGTCGTATTGTCATACCCTGTATATACAGTCATATAGTGTAGGTGAATGTATAGTCCATTCGTATAGATAGTGTCGGTGCACCCGCACGCTATTGTGGTTATTGTTGTGAAATACGAATATATTAATTCATACAACGGCGTAAACTGACAAATTATAATTGCTTGTGGGTGTACGCCGCAGGCGGGCTGCCGCACGTGCGATGGCGGGGCGATCAAAGTGACCGTATCTAAGCGAATCGACTATAACTATTTATATTTTTTTTACTTAATCTTCACGATTACCAGGACAAGAACAGTAGACGCGAATTACTCAAATGTAACAAGGGACGCGAAGGGTTCGTTTTAAGGCCCTTAACCGGAGACGTGGGCATAGGCAGGTCACACCAGAACCTTAACCGGCGTACTTTTGGACTGGCCCGTATGGGCCAACAGACTTTACAGACAGATTTACTTCTACCCTCCACAAATATTGAACAGATCCTTGCTAAATAAACTAACCTGCATAACTCCATCCCAAGTCTGTACAATATTGGTGCAGTTCTTGACGGGGATGGTTCCTTCTCCCGACTCTATTTTAGTCCTCAGTTGACCCCGCGCCAGTCTACAACAATACACACATTATTAATGATTTTTAAAAAGACAGGGAGACGATGGAGGGGAGTGCGTAAGAGATTAATGAAAAGTGAGGAGATATAGAGGAAAAAAGTGAATGGAAAAGATCGCGGATGAAAACAGACGACAATATGTGAGTTTCTTTCGCCCATTCTTTTCAGGGCTATCCCAGTTAGGAAAAGCAGAACTCGTTTACTCAAAAGAGATAATAATTGCTTTATTGTACACCAGATTATTTAAAAAAAAGCGGCCAAGTGCGAGTCGGACTCGCCCATGAAGGGTTCCGAAGCTGCAAGTAACATAATTTAAAAGTTCTTGTAGTTCGTTCTAAGTTTGATTAAACAAAACGGACGTATTAAAAAAAAAAACTACTTACTAGATCTCGTTCAAACCAATTTTCGGTGGAAGTTTGTATGGTAATGTACATCATATATTTTTTTTAATTTTATCATTCTCTTATTTTAGAAGTTACAGGGGGGGGGGGACACACATTTTACCACTTTGGAAGTGTCTCTCGCGCAAACTATTCAGTTTAGAAAAAAATGATATTAGAAACCTCAATCTCATTTTTGAAGACCTATCCATAGATAGGGTATGGTAGAACACGTATGGGTTTGATGAAAAGTTTTTTTTTGAGTTTCAGTTCTAAGTAGTAGTAGTAAGTTTTTTTTTGTGTGAAAATCTTGATGCGGTTCATAGAATACATCTACTTACCAAGTTTCAACAGTATAGTTCTTATAGTTTCGGAATAAAGTGGCTGTGACATACGGACGGGCAGACAGACAGACAGACAGACAGACAGACAGACAGACGGACAGACAGACATGACGAATCTATAAGGGTTCAGTTTTTTGCCTTTAGCACGGAACCCTAAAAAGGTAACTTAAAGCTAGGAGGTACAATTGGCGGCCTTATCGTCCGAAGGCAATCTCTTACAGGCAACCATGGATTATCATGATATGCCGTGGGAGAGCCACGCTTCGGCATAAATGGGCTGGCTTGACCGGAGTGATACCACGGCCTCTCAAAAAAGGTAAAAATGATTGCTTTATTGTACACCAGATTACTTACAAAGGTAACTTAAAGCTAGGTGGTACAATTGGTGGTTTAATCGACCGATTGCAATCTCTTACTACCTGTAAGTAATTGCCTTCGGGCGATAAGGCCGCTAATGGATTATCATGCAAAAGTGTTCTTGTAACCTAATTGCAGAATAAATAATTTCATTTCATTTGGAAAACAAAGTGAAAGAGGGTGCAAAGAGAGAGTGCGAGAGATATCAGGAGATAGAAACAAAAGGATTAAGGATGATGTAGAATGGGTAGAATGGCAGGAGAGTATTGTTACGTGTTAGGGTCCGATGGATTTCAGAAATTAACTGTAAAAAGAGGCTTTATTAAAGACATTCTTAAAATTACAACATGATAAATAATAATCAGAATTACAATCCTAAATTGTCGCCGAGGTCGCTAGGTTAAATTATTGATATCACTCCAATATTTATCGCACTGTAGCTTAAACTGAACTGCGGCCCGCTAAAGTTCATATTTATACCCGTTATTATTATTACCAGCGCATTCTAGAAACTACTCGTACATACAAGGTCATTCTCCGTACCAAGGTAGCGCCCGCCGGCGAGATCAGTGGAACCAACAGCGCAACAATCAATCGATATTTGACACTATGTATATGGATGTAACGTTTATTATTCCGTGCCTCAGGAGATCAAGGAGAACTTTCTGTGTGTGTGTCGTCTCGAGCGTTGTTCGCGAATCATCTTTCTTCGTAACAGTATAATTAGGTAGGGTACCTGTTGGGATGCTTGTCGGGCTCGGCGTCGTGCTGCTCGTGCGGGCTGAAGATGCGGCCGTCGCCGCAGGGCGCGGTGCTGATGTAGAGGTGCACCTGGCGGTCCGCGCGCAGGCGGTAGCCGCCGCCCTCCAGCGGCTCGACGTCGCTGGCCGGCAGCGGCTGGCGCGGGTCGGCGCTGGCCGCGTACTGCAGCAGCTGCGCGTACAGGTGCCGCTGCAGACAGCGCCGGGCCGCCACCTGCATCACCACACCACACCCTTGCCATACATTCTACGTAGTAGCGTCCTACCCTCTTTTTTTTTTACAAAGACAACTCCCGCACTAGGAATAAATAATGTGTCGCGGGGGACTTTACAAACATACATGAAACGGACACAAAGAACACCCAGACTCAGAACAACAATTTGTGGATCACACAAAGTGTTGTCCTACGTGGGATTTGAACCCACGACACTTGGCGAAGTAGGAAACGGTAAACCAGTAGGCCAAACGTGCAGTCAAAAAGTCGTTGGTCCTCTCACAGAGGACCAACCAAAACCAACATCGTTGCGCCGAATGCGAAGCCGGAGGCCTAATAATGCAGAAGCATCTCAGTAATACTATAATGTGGGTCACCATGCTGCATTGTCTGCCTTCACAATGAGTAGAATGTCCACCATTTTTTTAATCTGCTCGTACTTTCCACCAGGCTGAGTAAAGTCACTTTGGCTGGCTCATATCTTATATATAAAATTCTCGTGTCACAATGTTAGTTACCATACTCCTCTGAAACGGCTGGACCGATTTTTATGAAATTTGGTTTGCATATCGGGTAGGTCTGAGAATCGACCATCATCTATTTTTTATACCCAATTTATTTTTTTGTGGCAAAACAACGTTTGCCGGATCAGCTAGTATATATATAAAATCCTTAGTAATGTATAATTCTATACACGTTTAAATTGGTTGCCCTGATTCCTAAACCGCTAGAATTAACATACTAGACATTTTGGCAACTGATTATGTTTATCTATAATTCTATATCTATACTAATATTATAAACGCGAAAGTTTGTAAGTATGGATGGATGGATGTATGTTACTCTTTCACGCAAAACCGACATATACGCGAGCGGAGCCGCGGGCAACCACTAGTATGTCATACGTGCATAAATAGATTGTAGTTATATAAGATTAGCTGACTCGTGCAACCTCGTCTGCATCTCTTATTGCCAGTACCGTATTCTTATCACAATTTGAACTAATTTATTTACCACTAGTTGTGGCCCGCGGCTCCGCCCGCGTGTATAACGGTTATCGCGGCAAATAGTAGCCTATATGTTATTCCGATGTATAAGCTATATTACTGTAAAGTTTCATCCAAATCCATTCAGTAGTTTCTGCGTGAAAGAGTAATAAACATTCATGCATCCATCCATCCATACATCCATCCATCCATACTTACAAACTTTTTTTCTCTCATAAATTATTTTTACTAAATTTTAATGGTGGGCATGCAATTGAAGCTCTCAAAAGGAACATATGACCTGTTTTACAACATTTTCATTCATACTCCGCTTCTTTTACTCACAGCTTGATGACAAATAGCCTATAGCTTTTCTAGATAACTGGGTTATCTAACACTGAAATAATTTTTCAAATAGGACTTACTTCCTGAGATTAGCGCGTTTAACCAAACAAACTCTTTAGCTTTATAATATACTAGCTTTTACACACAGCTTCGCCCACGCAGACTTTCATCTCCTGATTTACCCCCTTAGGGGTGGAATATCGAAAAATCCTTTCTTAGTGCTCACTTACGTTATATAAAGAACCTACATGCAAAATTTCAGGATTCTAGCTTCAGCGGTTTGGGCTGTGCGTTGATCTCTGGGTATGTCAGTCAGTCAGTCACCTTCCTCTTTTATATATATGTCGGAGTGAGGGTATCCAAATAATAAAAGTGATACAAACATTTGCCACTGTCGAACACTACGGAACACTCTATATAAAGCGGCGCGATCGGCAACAGGACAGTTTCTCTTCAGATCTCGCGACGACCATATCTATTATTTGATTTGTGATTTATTGTATCTCTGTGTTTTATATTGTGTGTATGAGGCGATATTTATCAGTGGGGGAATTACTAGCCTAGGTGGCGAATTCCACAGGGCATCGCGGAGGGGTGGGCGTTGCCCCAATCCCCTCATGGGGGGTTGCTGATGTTGTTTAAGTTAATTCGTATCCGTTTAGTAGTGATTAGTGTTTGGCTTTGGTCCAGATTGGCTGTATCTGTCATTCATGTTCTCGTTTATTCTTGTGTCTCCGACATATATATATATATAGACTAGTGGTAGCCTGCGGCTCCGCCCGCGTGTATGTCGGTTATCGCGGCAAACAGTAGCCTATGTGTTATTCTAATGTATAAGCTATCTTACTGTAAATTTTCATCCAAATCCATTCAGTAGTTTTTGCGTGAAAGAGTGACAAACATCCATCCATACTTACAAAATTTCGCGTTTATAATATTAGTAGCATAAAACACATTATTATGAACCAAACATAAACATATGCTGTCGCAGACTTTTTTTAAAACTATTTAAGAGGAACAATTTCATAAATTGTTTTTGTGAAACATAACTGCGAAACTGTCAAAAGGGAATAACTTTTCCTCGTTTTCACAACATTCTCTATTGATACTACGCTCGAATTGTTCGTAGCGTGATGGTATAAGGCCTATGGCCTTCCTAGCTGAGTGGGCTATGTAAAGCCAAGTTGTCAACACGTGTTGGTGACAAAAGTTTGTGTAAAACCGAGTCTCCACCGAACAAAAATGAGCGACTTTTGTGTTGTCAAGTTTGGGTGGAGACGCGCCGAAGCGACGAGTGAAGCAGAGTGGTGGCGCGGTTACCTCGGCGTGGCAGTCGTTGACGGCGCGGCCGGTGACGGACATGTGCTCGCCCGACACGCACTTGGTGCCCGTCGTCACCGCTATCACCTGCATCACACACACACATCACACATCACTCGGTTATCACGCGTCATTAAAATAAATATTTCCGGGCATCTAAAACACAACGCCATCTAGTCCCAAACTAAGCAAAGCTTGTGTTATGGGTACTAGACAACTGATACAAATATATATATACTTTTTTTTTGTGTGTAACATAGAAAACACCCAATCTCCGAAACAAATATTTGTAGATCATACAAACATTTGGTCCGACCCGGGAATCGAACCCGAGACCTCATAATCAGCAGTCGCACACGCCAACCGCGAGACCAACGAGGCAGTCAATTTATCTACACATACACATAAATAAAATTGAAGTGCCTGTTTGTAATTTCAAATTATGTAACAACTTTTCACTAACTAAATGCATCAAAAATTAATGTTTCAAATTTTTGTTTGTTTGCTCCGACTAATCTCTGGAACAGTGACTATGGAAGGAGTGAGGCAGACAGATAAGAATTACATACATTGTTTTTTTGATATAAGTACCTACCGTATGTACTTTCATACACATTTATTGACAAGCTGTTAATTTAAAATTACAAATAAACACTTAAATTTTATATATTGGTGTAAATAGATACAACAATAACTATCCTTGTTTTTAAAAGTTTTTAGTAAAAAAAATACCAAAATAAATTTAGCTCAGTCCATTAGATCCCCTGACGGATTTATCTGGATTTTTGTCCACACTGATCTCCTAGGAGATCTGTTTGGATTTTAGTTCCATTTTGATCCCCTGGGGATCAAGTTTATTTAGAAACTTTTACAACTACACTGGGATCATCTGCTTATCATTTCAAATCAAACAATACTTATTTTTTTATTATTTAAAATTAATAAACATGAATTTTACTTGTAACATAATTTTATGATTCATAATTTTCCAAATAAAAATACTCTGCGTATTGATTAATTATAAGAAATAATAATATGAGATAAAATAATAATAGATATGAGATCGATGTAAACAAAAAATCTGAATAAATCCCCGAAATCATTTAAGCAGGGATCCTAACGGACGGAGCCTATAATGCCAGCCGTTCTGATGGCGGATATGGTGAAGCAGCACGTACCCTGGCGTCCTCGGTCCTGTTGTTGATGGTGATGACGATCCCGGCGAGGACCTTCCGCTTCGAGTGCACCACGTCGTTCTTCATCAGCTCGTTGAACTTCTCGTTCACTAATCTGGTGGCAATATATCATATCACGCTGATGACTCACAGAGGCTTTATTACAAACATATGTAATCAAAACCTATAAATAATGCTTGATAATTGTCGATGTCATTGGGTTATGTCGGAAAACACTCAAACTCCTAAATAAACATTAGCAGTTCGTACAAACTTTTGCTTTGACAAGAAATCGAACCCGAGGCCTTAAGTATAGCAGTAGCATGCACCACCATTCGTTTTTTTTTATGGAATAGGCGCAGAATCGAGCAGACGTATCGCCTGATGGTAAGCAATTACCGCCGCCCATAGAGAAACGCAACACCAGAGGCGTGACAAGAGCGTTGTCGGCCTTTGGGAGGATGGGGAGGGGGAGACAGGTGGAGGGGTTGGGTATCTGGTATCCTCACTCACTCGATGAAACACAGCGCAAGCACTATTTCACACCAGTTTTCTGTGAGGCTGTGGTATCACTCCGGTCGAGCCGGCCCATTCATGCCGAAGCGTGGCTCTCCCACGGTTCAAACTGAACTGCCCTGTGGTCGTCGAAGCACCTGTTTATAGTACCCGGCACAGGTCTCACTAGTTCAATCCTGAACATTCTAATCGCTGACAGAATAATTATACCCCCCTCCACACAAAGGTCACGACCCAACGGTTGATGTTGGGAATTTGTAAATATGCTAAATGGACTTCTCTATCGCGATACAGTATTAGTAGTTACTCCGTAGTTCGGTGTCTCTTCTATAGATGGCGCTGTAGTATGTTTTGTGTTGCGGAGTATTCGGAAGTGTATACCGTGGGAGAGCCACGCTTCGGTATGAATGGGCCAGCTCGACCAGAGTGATACCACGGCTTCACAGAAAACCGGTGGGAAATAGTGCTTGCGCTGTGTTTCACCGAGTGAGTGAGGATACCGGAGGCCCATACCCCAACCCCCCTCCACCTATCTCCCCATCCTCATCCTCCCAAAGGCCAGCAACGCTCTTGTGATGCCTCTGGTGTTGCAGGTATCCATGGGCGGCGGTAATTGATTACTATCAGGTGATACGTCTGCTAGTTTGCCAGCCTATTCCATAAAAATAAATTCGTCATAGGTACAAGAGAAACGGAAGACTAAAGTAAAGGTAGATGGACTGTGAGAGAGAGTGTAGTGTATGTGTCTATTGTCAGTCACTTCACTAGTAACGCATTCAGTCATTGAATGAATGAGAACAGTCAGTCAGTTCAGTCGACTGTGAGCGAGGAGGTGAGCGGGCACGTTGCTCTCAGAGCCGACAGTATATGGATATACTACAGAGAGGATATAGTTAGGAAGGGAGTTAACAGTGACAGGATAGTATGAGTAGAATGTAAGGATAGAATATGCTCCGTCGACTTTAAATGAAAACTGCTTCGGTGGCGCCAAAGGTAATGTAAGCGACTGCTGTGCTTGAGGTCTCGGGTTCGATTCCCGGGTCGGACCAAATGTTTGTATGATGTGTAAATATTTGTTCCAGAGTTTGGGTGTTTTTTCTATGCATAATATGTATGTATTTACAAAAAAAAAGTATATATGTATTTAAATCAGTTGTCTAGTACCCATAACACAAGCTCTGCTTTTTTTGTAAATTATATAAAAATTTGGTTTGACTTGGGAATCGAACCCGGGACCTCGTGCATACGCTAGCGGTGCTCCACCGAGGTAATGAAACAGTCAGAGAGCAGTGAAGTAGTGAGGTGGTGGTGGTACTGACTTGCCGATGTGGTCGGCGAGGGTCTGCTGCAGCGCGCTGGCAGGTCCGTGCGCCCCCCCCCCCGCCGCCCCTCCCCCCACGCGCCCCCCCTCCAGCGCGGCCAGCGCCGCCCGCGCCGCCGCCAGCTTCGCCAGCTTCTTGCTCGACCCTGGAATACAATACCTCACATCAACTACTGAATAATCACTCCCATACAAGCGATATTCCTACTTACAGCGCTCAACATACAGTTCAATCTCTATTTCACAACTTACGAGGTACATTATACGTGTTAATTTTTTATATTTATAATGTATTGCAATTCGTTTGTGATTGTACGGTGGGACAACAATTCTTTGTGTCAATGTGTGCATGTTTGTAAAGACCCAAGATATTTATTCTTTAAAAAACTGACATATACATGTAGCGCGAATTCAAAACTATCTCATCGGTTTTATACCCATATAAACAAACTATGTTTTAAAAAAAAAAAAAAAAACTTCGTTTAGAAAAACCGACTTCAAAAACTAAAAAGTATCAAATAACTTAATTTGTATGTGCTACCTATTCATATGTTTGAAGTCAGTGCCAAGCCAAATGTAATAGTAGGTACCACACTCGCTATATTTCGAGACGAACGTCAACGACGTCACCGACGCTTCGGTTGTTTTGTTCTACGCGAATAGTGCGGTACCTTCTATTACATTTTGGCTTGGTACCGACTTCAAACCTAGGTAAGCTAAGTAGGTAGCACATACAAATTTTATTTGATACTTTATAGTTTTTGAAGTCGGTTTTTCTAAACGAAGTATTTTTTTCGCTTTTCAGCCTCTCATCATCCTTTCACCTAAATAACTTGAAATAATACGACTAAAGGTAACATACATGCTGTATAGAATCGAAAGGACTTCAAGTAATTTTTTGTAATAAAATCTCAAATGGACTATCTTCTATAGGTTACTATAATTCAAGTGATTTGAGGTAAACTGACTATCTGAGGTAAACTCTGATATCGTTAGGACCCGTTTTATATATTATGAAATTAAATGATGTCTACAGAATATGAAGGCATGCAGACAATTGCTCGTAACTTCATTGCAGGCGCTCACGTAAATTTGAGGGTTTCCTTCGATTTCCTTAGGATCCCATCATCAGATCCTAATATGGTGGCCATGGGACCACATGGGGAGCATACCCTTTCGAATACAAAAATAATTTTCAAAATCTGTCCACAAATTGTCGGAGTGATCCGTGCACATACATAAAGAAAAAAAAACCGATGAAATTGAGAACCTCCTCCTTTTGGAAGTCGGTTAATAAAACGAAAGAAAACACCATTACCAGATCAATATTTACAAACTAACTAAACGGTACGACAATCACCGCGAGTAATGCCACAGGGCGAAGCTAGTCTAAAAAAGTAGCCTAAATTACTCTTTATATCATCAGCAATCTATCAGTGAAAGTCCTACCAAAATCGGTTCAGCCGTTCCAGAGATTAGCTGGAACAAACAGACAAACAGTACTTTCATTTGCATTTAATGAAAAGCTGTTAATTTGAAATTACAAACAGAAACTTCAATTTTATTTATTTGTGTAGATAATAACTATTAAAAGTGTTTTCTCTCCACAAACCCATCCCTAGCAAGTGTACCTACTAGGTCTGCTACTCACCATAACCCTCGAACTTCTGTTCTTTGATCTGGCAGACGACCTTGAACCTCATGCTGTGACTCAACTGCAGAGGGGCTGCAAACAAACACTGACATTATAACCAAACCACCAGCGTGGGTACAAAACATATTTTAACGCCATCTAGCGAAAGCAAGTGAAACCACATAGTAAGTACTGGTAATATATCGCGCAAACAAAGTTTTCGAAGAAGAAATATCAACTGGCTAGGCATACAACGTATGTGATGACATACGTTGTATTAATGAATGAAGACTGCAATAATATGTATTAAAAATAAAAAAATCAGGATAAGAAAATATTTAGTTTGGACTCGAGAATCGAACCTGAGACCTCAAGCACAGCAGTCGCTTACGCTACCACTTACGCCACTGAGGCAGTTAAATGGTAATGGAAAAGTTTGTGTTTTCCTTCTCGCAGAGGTGTTGTCTTGCATAGCTAGCTCCCTAACTCGGTTCTTACGACCCCAAGGGATGAAAATGGGTAGTGAGGCTCAACTTGGCTGGCCTCTCCTTAGCAAGGAGGTTTTGTTCTACTACAGCACGCTGACCAGACGGGTTGGTAAAGGGTTTGTGTCAAGTGTTCCTTCTCTCTGCAGTGCTGTTGTCCTGAGTAGGTGCTGCGGAATGAATAGGGAGATGTGCGACTCACCCTGGCGAGCCCCGAGTAGTTCTCGTACAGCACGTTGATGGGGCTCTTGTTGGCAGCTATACCACGCTGGGCAGAGGAGTAGGAGAGAGACTCACCCTGGCTGGTGTCGAGCGGGGAGCCGTCGCCGAAGGTGCAGAGGAAGGCGAGCCCCGAGTAGTTCTCGTACAGCACGTTGATGGGGCTCTTGTTGGCAGCTATACCACGCTGGGCAGAGGAGTAGGAGAGAGACTCACCCTGGCTGGTGTCGAGCGGGGAGCCGTCGCCGAAGGTGCAGAGGAAGGCGAGCCCCGAGTAGTTCTCGTACAGCACGTTGATGGGGCTCTTGTTGGCAGCTATACCACGCTGGGCAGAGGAGTAGGAGAGAGACTCACCCTGGCTGGTGTCGAGCGGGGAGCCGTCGCCGAAGGTGCAGAGGAAGGCGAGCCCCGAGTAGTTCTCGTACAGCACGTTGATGGGGCTCTTGTTGGCAGCTATACCACGCTGGGCAGAGGAGTAGGAGAGAGACTCACCCTGGCTGGTGTCGAGCGGGGAGCCGTCGCCGAAGGTGCAGAGGAAGGCGAGCCCCGAGTAGTTCTCGTACAGCACGTTGATGGGGCTCTTGTTGGCAGCTATACCACGCTGGGCAGAGGAGTAGGAGAGAGACTCACCCTGGCTGGTGTCGAGCGGGGAGCCGTCGCCGAAGGTGCAGAGGAAGGCGAGCCCCGAGTAGTTCTCGTACAGCACGTTGATGGGGCTCTTGTTGGCAGCTATACCACGCTGGGCAGAGGAGTAGGAGAGAGACTCACCCTGGCTGGTGTCGAGCGGGGAGCCGTCGCCGAAGGTGCAGAGGAAGGCGAGCCCCGAGTAGTTCTCGTACAGCACGTTGATGGGGCTCTTGTTGGCAGCTATACCACGCTGGGCAGAGGAGTAGGAGAGAGACTCACCCTGGCTGGTGTCGAGCGGGGAGCCGTCGCCGAAGGTGCAGAGGAAGGCGAGCCCCGAGTAGTTCTCGTACAGCACGTTGATGGGGCTCTTGTTGGCAGCTATACCACGCTGGGCAGAGGAGTAGGAGAGAGACTCACCCTGGCTGGTGTCGAGCGGGGAGCCGTCGCCGAAGGTGCAGAGGAAGGCGAGCCCCGAGTAGTTCTCGTACAGCACGTTGATGGGGCTCTTGTTGGCAGCTATACCACGCTGGGCAGAGGAGTAGGAGAGAGACTCACCCTGGCTGGTGTCGAGCGGGGAGCCGTCGCCGAAGGTGCAGAGGAAGGCGAGCCCCGAGTAGTTCTCGTACAGCACGTTGATGGGGCTCTTGTTGGCAGCTATACCACGCTGGGCAGAGGAGTAGGAGAGAGACTCACCCTGGCTGGTGTCGAGCGGGGAGCCGTCGCCGAAGGTGCAGAGGAAGGCGAGCCCCGAGTAGTTCTCGTACAGCACGTTGATGGGGCTCTTGTTGGCAGCTATACCACGCTGGGCAGAGGAGTAGGAGAGAGACTCACCCTGGCTGGTGTCGAGCGGGGAGCCGTCGCCGAAGGTGCAGAGGAAGGCGAGCCCCGAGTAGTTCTCGTACAGCACGTTGATGGGGCTCTTGTTGGCAGCTATACCACGCTGGGCAGAGGAGTAGGAGAGAGACTCACCCTGGCTGGTGTCGAGCGGGGAGCCGTCGCCGAAGGTGCAGAGGAAGGCGAGCCCCGAGTAGTTCTCGTACAGCACGTTGATGGGGCTCTTGTTGGCAGCTATACCACGCTGGGCAGAGGAGTAGGAGAGAGACTCACCCTGGCTGGTGTCGAGCGGGGAGCCGTCGCCGAAGGTGCAGAGGAAGGCGAGCCCCGAGTAGTTCTCGTACAGCACGTTGATGGGGCTCTTGTTGGCAGCTATACCACGCTGGGCAGAGGAGTAGGAGAGAGACTCACCCTGGCTGGTGTCGAGCGGGGAGCCGTCGCCGAAGGTGCAGAGGAAGGCGAGCCCCGAGTAGTTCTCGTACAGCACGTTGATGGGGCTCTTGTTGGCAGCTATACCACGCTGGGCAGAGGAGTAGGAGAGAGACTCACCCTGGCTGGTGTCGAGCGGGGAGCCGTCGCCGAAGGTGCAGAGGAAGGCGAGCCCCGAGTAGTTCTCGTACAGCACGTTGATGGGGCTCTTGTTGGCAGCTATACCACGCTGGGCAGAGGAGTAGGAGAGAGACTCACCCTGGCTGGTGTCGAGCGGGGAGCCGTCGCCGAAGGTGCAGAGGAAGGCGAGCCCCGAGTAGTTCTCGTACAGCACGTTGATGGGGCTCTTGTTGGCAGCTATACCACGCTGGGCAGAGGAGTAGGAGAGAGACTCACCCTGGCTGGTGTCGAGCGGGGAGCCGTCGCCGAAGGTGCAGAGGAAGGCGAGCCCCGAGTAGTTCTCGTACAGCACGTTGATGGGGCTCTTGTTGGCGGGCGGCGCCACGGACGAGCCGAACAGCGCCGTGCGCGGGGAGGGGGGAGGGGTGGGGGGACGCCCGCCCACCACTGCAAACATGGAAATTAAATACATACATAATATATATGTCACCGTAAAGCCGATTCTACACCGAGCAAAGGTTTGCAACTTTTTTGTTGTCAACACATGTCGGTGACAAAAGTTTCTGTAATTTCCTTGTGTTGGCATCAAAAGAATACGCTTGTTGTAGATATTTATTGACTTTGTGGAGAATCTTAGTTGGGCTGTTTTTAAAATTGTTGGCGACTCGGACACAGTTGGCGACTTTTTGAAGAGTTGTAACAGTTGTAAACACTGAAACTGCCAACAATTTCGGTTGAGACGCGCCTTAAGATTGAAAAAAACCGTTATATTATAATCTACCTAGCGAGATTGTAAACTTTCGATAGATTGTCTATTGTCAGATACTTACTGCTTACGCTCGTCAAATTGTCAACTGTCCCTGATTGGTCGGTTTTACAGTAGACAGTTCAATGGCCATAGAGTTAGGTGAAGTTAAAACTTCTTTAATTAATCACAAATTCATTTAACTGCCACAATATTTTTTATGTAACTAATTCTAAATATGAGGTATTTTCAACATGAAATCAATTTACAATCACAAAAATACCGTATATAAAGCAATTAACAAACAAATATGGCAGCGCGGGACATATGTTGTTTAACCAATCAGTGACTCGTTGCATACCATTTCAAAATCTTCCAACTGTTTGCAATCTCACGAGATATGAACGGTGTTTACTATTTTTTTTTTTTTATCTATGGCCTGCCAAAATGACTCTACTCTGCCTGATGGAAAGCATAAGCAGAATCCAAGAGTGGTGGTCACCATACTCATTGCGAATGCAGACAATGCAGTATGGCGACCCACACCATGGCGGCCTAGTGATGCTTCTGCATCTTTTAGTCTAGTCAACAAGTATGGAACTTGTTGACTAGACTATTTGGGCCTCCGGTCTCGCACTCACCAACGAAACACGACAGCACGAACGTGGTCATTTTACGTTGATTTTCTGTGCGAGTGCGAGAATTTCTATCTTACAGTGACATATATTTTTATTATTATTATACATTTGCTCCATCTTTGGTAGTAGATAATCATTTTCTGTCACATGTATTTATATTTTTTGCTAATTTATTGCCAAAATAACTATTTTAACATTTCATTTACAACCTAATGATATCTCTGATCCTTCTCGTAGATGGAGGATAAAAGACAGCTGTGGGTGTCATCAGCTCTTACCGTTCCCATTACTGGTACCATTGGTCTCCACGGGTTCGTTGCCCAGGGCGGTCCCACTGTTGGTGTTCTTCGTCTCCAAGCACTGGAACTCCGACACTAAAACAATTAAACATTTCACATCAGCAAATACTTCCTATTGGAGATTCCCTAGTATTTATGGTACGGTACAGGGGGAGTCTTAACATCTGATAGTAAGTAACCACCAGGGCCTGGAAGGATCCATGGATGAAGGTGGTCACTTCCCATCATATGAACAGTCTGCTTATTTCCTCGATGCCATAAAAAATATAATTTATGAAGAAAATATTGTTAATTCTGACTGACACGGCTGCCTCGGGGGTAAAGTGGTAGCATATGTGACTTTTGTGCTTGAGGTCTCGGGTTTAATTCCTGGGTCGAACCAAATATTTGCATGATCTTCAATTTTTTTTTGGAGTGTTTTCTATATATAATACCAGCTTTTGAGCGCGGCTCCGCCCGCGTTTATGTCGGTATTTAAATTTTTAAAAATCTCTATATATTTTAACTTATTATGTTATTCCGATGTCTGAGCTATATTACGACAAAGTCTCATGAAAATCCGTTCAGTAGTTTTTGCGTGAACGAGACACAAACACACATCCTTACAAACTTTTGCATTTATAATATTAGTAGGATATTTTTACAAACGAATACCTATAGTACAAACTTTGCTTAGTTTATGACTAGTCGGCGAAGTGTAAATACGGTAGAATACTATATAGGCTGGTTCAATGAGGCAGAAGCATCTCAGTAGGCCGCTATAGTGTGGCTCACCATGCTGCAGGGTCAGTGCGAGTGGTCACTGTGGTAGGGTGAATGCGAGAGTGTATAGTAGAGGGTGTGGGTACCTGTGAACTTGGCGGGGTCGTCGCTGGTGAAGTCCTGGGTCTGGTCGGGCGCGGGCAGCACCCGCCCGGCGCGCGCCAGCAGCGCGGCGAGACAAGCCCGGGCTGCTGACGCTCGAGCCTCGCGCTTGCTGTGGCCCCAGCCCTCGAAGTTCATGTCGGCTACCTGCACCACATCATCAATCACACTAATCCCGCCCACACGCCACTATGTCAACCAATCAATCAATTTTTAAATATTAAATAGTCTTTACACTGCGGGGAACTACTAGTCGGCTACTATTTCAACTGGTTTTGCCTGAATATAAGTTCTACTAGTATTAGAATACTAGCGACCCGGAAGTCTTTGAAATTCTCTGATTCCCTCTACTATATGTTAAATTTATAGTCCATTCGCTTAGATACGGACACATTAATCGCGCCGCCGTCACACCTGCGGCAAGCTGCCACAAAATCAAAAGCTCGCCTGCGGCGTACACCCACAAGCAAGCATTGTATGAATTAATATATTCCTATATCCACCACCACAAACGAATGGACTATAATACACATCTAAAGCTTCCTCTTGAATCACTATTTATTGCTGAAAACTGTATTAAAATCAGTGAAGTAGTTTAAAAGATGTAAGGGAACAAACAGCGGAAGCAACTTCATTGTACACTATGTAAAGATGAGGACCCGGAGGGAGTTCTTGCTCGTCCCTGTGGCTGGTAGCTGGTGAAAGAGCTGATGTGGAGCGCTACTCACCGTGACGGCGACGGTGAAGCTGGGGCAGTGGGCGGGCCCGCCCTGCCTCAGCACGGTGTAGTGCACCTTCACGCCGAGCTCGTTCAGCGCGGACACCGGGGACTTGCCGCCAGACTCCACAGCGTCCGCGGCATGCGCCAGGGTCTGGAGCGCAACCGAATATATTTCACATAAATCATCCACTCTTATTGTGAGAGGGTAGTACTTGAAAACTGGATGACGACACGGCATCATTCAAATATATCAAGTAGTATATTCTAATTTAAGAAAGAAAGAAAGAAAATATTTATTTCGGCAACAAAAGAAAGTAATCTATGTTTATAAAATAACGTGTCCTGACTGACTGACTGATTGACTGATTCATCATCGCCGAGCGTAAACTATTAAAGTTGGGGCTATGAAATTTAGTGAGTATGATCGTTTTATTGAGTAGACACCCACTAAGGAAGGAATTTCGGAATTGCTACCCCTAAGGGGGTGGAATAGTTTTTTATTATAATTTCTTATTTCTGACAGGTAGTCGTTTTTGGTTTGTACCTGGCTAAATTCCGCCTCAATTGTTCTTCCAGCACCCGGTTTTCCTGGTGAACGTCTGATGTCGCTCACGTCAGAAGTCGAGATATTCACTTTTGAGATCACGGAAGTTGGATCGGTGTATGACTCCTTCTCTTTCGGTAGTACATTTCGTATCTCTATGCAAGAACAGCGCGAGCTAAGCTGTATGTCTTTTAACTTATTTTCCAGAAATTTATTGAAATTTAATAGTTGGAGGCGTTCCTTTTCTAAACCATTTATTGTACTCTTGAGCTCTTCATACGGTTGGTTAAAAAAACCAATAGATTTTTCAATCTCATGGTGTGACTTTCAAATATTTGCGTTTTGCAACTTGATTTCATTCACTTCGGCTGATAATTTGTTTAGAATGGTGTTTTGGTTTTCTATGATTTTCATCAAATTTTCATCATGTGATTCCTGCCGCTTTTGCAGTATACCCGTTTGGTTATCAGACAAATTATTTTTGAAATTCGCTAAATCGCATTTCTCAGGCGATAGTTCAGTACGCGGCCGCTTGCTTCTCGGTAGCTCATTGACCGCATCACTGCCATGCGACTGGTCGGAGACTGCTTGCGTTAATTCCGGTTCTGATTGTGTTTGTGGAACCTTTGAAGAAGGGACGCTGGGTGGCGAACGCTGGACGCGTGGCATTATTATACTTATTATGTATCCCGATCCCGAACCCGATAGTGTATGTCTATGTTTCGTAGCAAGCGTAACTCCTACGTCACTCTGAGGCAGTAGCGGTTTAATTGTTATTACTTGCTAGCTGACCCATGCAATCTCGTTTGCGTCTCCTATTAACATTTTTGGAACAAAGTTCCTTATGGCGCGTTGCGAAAGGGGGCTAGACGGATTAAGACCAAAAGTTGTAACGACAATTTTCGTTGTAACGACACTTTTAACATTGAGTTGACGTCATAGTGCTGAATAGTATATATTATATAAACTTCGTTCCATCCGGGTGTCCCTTGACACCTCTCAAGTTTTTCATTGGTGCTCCGCTCCTATTGGTCTTAGCGTAATGATATATAGCCTATAGCCTTCCTCGATAAATGTACTATCCACAACACTGAAAGTATTTTCAAATCGGACCTCGGTTCCTGAGATTAGCGCGTTCAAACAACCAAACTCTTCAGCTTTATAATATTAAGTATAGATTTCACATTAAACTCGTAGCGTATTGTGGCTTGATAAGGAGCGCACTCGGACATGATTGCTTTTGACGGCCCACCTTGACAATTCCTTGTGACTCACAAAGTTACATCTATCTCACTCAGAATCCGCCCAAAGGGTGGAGTCAAGTCACTAAATATCACTTAGTGCGACAAGGAACAGCATTTAGCAGTTTGCACCAATCACAAATTTACAAAATGAATTTCGAGAAACAACTTGCACTAACAAAACACACGTCTTATCACTGATACGCATTATGCCGAGTGTGATAAGTTTTCTATGGACAATGAACGATATTATTATAGGCGACTTATGTTGAAGGCACTTACTTGTAGGTTCCACTTGAAGCCAGCGTCCAGCCGTATCGACGGGGTCGGCCGCTTCGCCGGGGGCTCACCATCTGATAACAACATAATTACAAATTTTAACAAAAAAAACCGACTTTAAACTGGATCAAATTTAAATGGGAAAGCATCAGCTTTCAAATAAAAAAAAATCACCAAAATCGGTTCACCCAGTCGAAAGTTATGACGTAACAAACATAAAAAAAAAAACGTCGAATTGAGAACCTTCTCCTTTTTTTTGAAGTCGGTTAAAAATATCTTATATTAGGTATTTGCTGTTGTACCGTTATAACGATAACCGCGGGTAACACCGCGAGGCGAATTTAGACTTAAATAAAAATAGTTAGTCCTTATATCATCAGCTATCTGCAAGTGAAATCGGTACAACTGTTCCTGGGATTAGCCGGAACATACGGACGGACAGACAAACACAAAAATTAAAAAATAACATAAGTAATGAAGTACCTGAAAAGTTGTTAATTTGAAATTAGAAACAAACACCTCAAATTTATTTATTTGTATAGATTAGCGGGATGCTTTATTATCGTTAGTCAAATAATAAGAACACTCTTGTAGTATGAATCAATTACTAATTTATTGTTTACTAGCTTTTACACGCGGCTTCGCTCACGCAGACTTTCATCCCCTGATTTACCCCCTTAAGGGTGGAATTTCAAAATTTCCTTTCTTAGTGCTCACTTACGTTATATAAAGAACCTACATGCAAAATTTCAGGATTCTAGCTTCAGAGGTTTGGGCTGTGCGTTGATCTCTGGGTATGTCAGTCAGTCAGTCACCTTACTCTTTTATATATATAGATAGATTATGTTTTGTTCGGCACGCTCAAACGGCCGAACTAATTTTGATAAAATTTGGTATGGACGTAGCCGACAGTCTGGGTAAACACAAGGTTACATTATATCCTAAAAAATGTATGCCGAAAAAATTGACAAAGGAATATTCAATAGGTCTACCTAGATATTCTACACTTAATATAATAAGTTGAAGAGTTTGTCAGTCATTGAGGAAGGGTTATACATCATCACCATACGATCAAAACGAACGGAGTACCAATAAAATAAATTAAATTGAAAAGCTTTTTAAAAACAAGCTTTTACTGGAATGCCTGGTGACGAATCAAACGAGTACAAACTCGATGATGTGACGTTTCTGTACAGAGTTTCTATGCCACCTTGAGCTCCAGCATCAGATCAGCTCCATGGCATTATAATATTGTTATGTCACGCTGTATACATATGCTTGCAAAATTTCAGCAAAATCGGTTGAAGATATCTGCTTCAAAATTGAATTGCAAGATTCCACCCGAACATACAAGCATACATACATACATTGCAAGTTAATAAAAAGCTTGTAAAATATTATAAATACGGAAAAAAACTATTCTATTTGAGAGCTTCAATTGCGTGCGCTGCGTAAACGGTTAGTTTCATAAAAACAATGTATGAAATAATTGTTGTGGTTTAAAAGTTAAATAATCACAAATTTTAACAAAAATAACCGACTTCAAGAAGTGGACCAAATTCAAATGCGGACCACACGTGAAGCATCAGCTTTCAAATAAAAAAATAATCATCAAAATCGGTTCACCCAGTCGAAAGTCATGAGGTAACAAACACAAAAAAAAACTGTAGAATTGATAACCGCCTCCTTTTTTGAAGTCGGTTACAAATGTCCTCGACAGTACATGTGTATCTTATTAAGTTGGCTCACTAGAACCTTTTCTATGGTAAACAAATTAGTTCACGTTGTTATAACATCAAGCTACGGGCAATAGAAGATTCAGAGGTTGCGTGGGTCAGCTAGTACTCAAAATTCCTACTAATATTGTAAATGCGAAACTTTGTAAGTGTGGATGGATGGATGGATATTTGTTACTCTTTCACGCAAAAACTTCTGAACGGATTTGGATGAAACTTTAGCTTATACATCAGAATAACACTACTATTTACCGCGATAACCGACCGCGAGCAAAAACTAGTATTTCAATAATACACATTTTACTGCATCAAATAAATCGCAGATAGTACCTATACATAAAATATGTGGGGTACTTCTTGAATATTTTCGTTATTAATCGACGTCAGATAGGAATATGTTTCGAATCAAATACCCAACATATCATGAATTATATAACTTGAAAAAAAAACCGTTACTCGAGTTCAAACAAACTATAAAAATCGGTCAAGTGCGAGTCGGTTTCGCGCAGGAAGGATTCCGTGCCATTATTTACATATTTCAAGCGTGGTAGACGCTTGAAATATGTTGCCGTTATATCGAGCAAAAATCACGTTTGTTGTATGGGAAATATTATTTCATTTTGTTTTTAACCGACTTCAAAAAAGGAGGAGGTTCTCAATTCGACCGTGTTTTTTTTAAATTTTTTTATGTGTGTTCGCTGATAACTTGGTCGTTTAAGAACCGATTTTGATGATTCTTTTTTTAATGGAAAGGAGATATCCCAACGGTGGTACCATGATAAGGACACTAAGATCTGATGATGCATCCAAGAGAAATCGATCGATTTGCTCGTCCTTGACGTCGGTTTTTTATTTTGTTAAAATTTCACTTGTACTTTTTGGGTACGAAACCCTAAAAATCAACATGCTTTTATGTTTATTTTGACGCCAGCAGAGATGGCATACTGATATAAAATGTCAATAGGACTTACTTTGATTACAACTATTATTATTATTACAATGTGTACAACAAAAACAACGGGTAACGCCGCGGGCCGAAGCTAATCTTAAAAAACTCTTTATATCGAAAGCTATCTGCCAGTGAAAGTCCCGTTAAAATCGGCCCAGACGTTCCAGAGATTAGCCGGCACAAATAGTCAATTTGATGAAACAGATTTTTTTATGTAAGTACCTTTACTTCATATGCATTTAGTGAAAAGCTTTCTATTCGAAATTTCACACAGGCACTTCAATTTTATTTATCTGTATAAATTATATCTATATACTAGCCCTAAAAATAAACTGCCGGCGGCCCTGCCCTGTAAATCATGAGATCTCGGGTTCGATTCCCGGGTCGGACCAAATGTTTGTATGATCTGCAAATATTTGTTTCTGAGTTTGGGTGTTTTCTATGTATAATATGTATGTATTAATATTATTATTAGTGTGATTATCAGTTGTCGAGTACCCATAAAGGCGCGTCTCCTTCAAAATTGTTGGCAATTTCAGTGTTTCCAAATGTTTGCAAAACTTCAAAAAATCGCCAACTTTTGTTTCCACTGTGTCTACACTGAGTCTAACAATTTGAAAAACATTCGAACTAAGCGTCACCATAGAGCCAACAAATATTTGCAACAAGCGTATTTACCGCCAAAAACGGAAACACTGTTCTCAACATTTGTTGACAATTTTTGTTGCCAACACAAGGAAATTACAGAAACTTTTGTCACCAACACGTGTTGACAACACAAAAATTGACAACATTTGTTCGGTGGAGATCCGGCTTAACACAAGCTCTGCTTAGTTTGGGACTAAATGGCGTTGTGTTAGATGTCCGAAATATGTACATATTATTATTACTTATTTATTATTAATTTGCTCCCTTAAGTCACATCTTACGACACCCACAGGATGAATAGGGGTGCAGACACTGCGTATTATTAATCCTTCACCATACAGGCATTGGGTATTTGAAAATCATAAAAATAACTAACTGACCCTCGCAACCGCGTGCCTTTCGAAAGAACTACATTTTTTTAATATTTTTCAATCCTGCTATACCTGTATTTGACGTAGCATGATGGTAAATATACTAGTTGCTGAGATAAGCGCGTTTAAACAAACTCAACACATTAACAGCATCAAAACGACGGTTATAACTTTTAATTTACCTACATATATTTTTAGTAGTCCGGATTTCGTTTTTCGTTTTTTAATAATTACGTTTTCAATCTATATCTACTGAATACACAGTTAAAGATTAAAATACTGATTATATTTGACTCTCGTATCACATTGTTGCGTACGATAAACTCCGAAACGATTTAACCGAATTTCACGGTTTTCTTTAAATGTTTTGCTGGTGTGGCTAAGTTAGATAGTTAACATCACGCTTAGACCAATAGAGGCCGAGTATGATTGAAAAGAGATGCAGAAGAGATGCGAAATTGTGAGGGTCTAATATTTTATAATATCTAGATTTATATAAAGAATTTAAGTTTAAGTTAACTCACCTTCGTTCATTTCATAAACCATTTCAACGTCGCACATTTACGAATTAAAATACTATTAAAACAGCAAACTCGAGAGTAATGTCACTTTATGAAACCAATATAACTAAATAACAGATCGGAAACAAACTTTTTCAATTGAGAACTTTTTAAAATATGCGGGTAGATATAAATAATCGTGGATAATATTGCAGGCGCGTTATCAGGGAAGCTTTTGTTCGAACTGACTGACAGCCGAAATGTCTCTAAGCTCACGTATGTATGTATAGACTATTCGTTTAGAGAGTGTCGGTGCACCTGCACACAAATGTGAAATACGAATACATTATTCACACAACGGCATAAACTGACAAGTCCTACTTGCTTGTGGGTGTACGCCGTGTACGATTTTGTGCGACGGTGTCGAGATCAAGATGACCGTATCTAAGCGAATGGACTGTATTTATTACGAAATAGTGTAAGGCGGCCCCTAGACCACCACGTGGGAGAGCCACGCTTCGGCATGAATGTGCCGGCTCGACCGGAGTGATACCACGGCCTCACAGAAAACCGGTGTGAAATAGTGCTTGCGCTGTGTTTCACCGAGTGAGTGAGGATACCGGAGGCCCATTGCAGCGTATGCATGAAGCGTAGCAGGGAACAGATATTAGATATTTAAGTACTTTACATATATTAGAATTTGAATGATATTATAAGCTAGCAGAGCTACCCGCGCGGCTGCGGCACGATATGAACCGCAGGCTACATTTTAACAGACTTCAAAAAAAGGATGAGTTGTTTATGAAACGATTTTGATGATTCTTTTTTTTAATATAAAGGAGATATCCCAACGGTGGTACCATGATAAGGAAAGGACATCCCAGGATTAGGTCGTGCTTGAAGTCGGTTTTTTATTTTGTTAAAAACTTTTTAGACTAGCTTCGCCCCGCGGCGTTACCCGGGCGGCACAGTCAGAACATTATATTACAAATGGATAACATTACTTTGTGGCTATCACACACAATACACCCTCTATGCCTAAAGAACGGAAGCCATTTAGAAAGACTCATTATTTGCATGATAAGACAACTAATAATGGCCGACTCACCGGCCATTTTACCAGATACTGATAAACAAACCTCTATACATGCCTCTTATCTACACTTTTTAGGGTTCCGTGCCAAAGGCAAAAAACGGAACCCTTATAGATTCGTCATGTCTGTCTGTCCGCGTCCGTATATCACAGCCACTTTTTTCCGAAACTATAAGAACTTAAGTAGATGTATTCTGTGAACCGCATTAAGATTTTCGCACAAAAATAAAAAAAAGCAATAACTTTTGGGGGTACATACTTAGAACTGAATCTCAAAAATTTTTTTTTTCATCAAACCCATTAGTTTGGGGTTCCGTACCCAAAGGCTAAAAACGGGACCGTATTAGTAAGTATCTGTCATCAGCATGTATCTCATGAACCCTCATAGCTAGACGATTTTGTAAATTTGTCATTTCAAATTAACAGCTTTTTCTAATTGCATATAAAAGTATATAACCATTTTAAAATATATATACATATATATTGGTACTTACTACTTAAAAAATCTAGTATTTTTTTTTATCTGTCTGTTTTTTCCAGTTAATCTCTGGAACGTCTGGACCGAGGTTGCCGGGACTTTCACTGGCAGATAGCTGGTAATATAAGGAATAGCTTATGCAACTTTTTTACACACTTTATATTAGCTTTACCAGTATATTTGTATGTATGTTTGTTTGTAACTGACTCCTTTAAACTTGATTTTGAGCCACTTCAAACGGTGAGACTTCATTTATTCACAAAGATAAACCTTGGTGGTTTTTAGTTGCTATTAGTATGTAATTTATTAGAATTTTTTTGTAAATGAAAATTAATAAAAAAATTAAGAAATTTAAACTTGGTAGACTTATCGAAGGACCAATGACAATACAATAATTCCAGTCGGTCGGTCCTGGCGACCGACCGATGTTTTTTTAACTATTTCTCATTATTATTTTCTTTTTTTTTTTCAAATTATTGTATTGTCATTGGTCCTTCGATAAGTCTACCAAGTTTAATTTTTTTTTTTTTTTTTTATTAATTATCCTTTACAAAAAAATTATAATAAATTTCATACTAATAGCAACTAAAAACCACCAAGGTTCGTTCGTCATCCAGCAGGTGCACCACGTGCAGGTGAGGTTGGCTGGGAGCGAAAGAATTGCTAGAGTGATAAATAAAATGAATTATTTTAATGTAAAAAAGTGTGGGGTTTCTAAAATATTTGTAGCTTCGCCCCGGGCTCAGCCAGAGTAAGACCTATTTCTTAGCGTTCCATGGATTCACCGTGCGGGTGCCGGGTCCATCGCGTGATAGATGGGGGCAACACATGGGACTTCGACAGTGCCTGGGAATTGCGACCCAGGTTTAGGTTTAAGGAGCACTCCTTAAGACGCGTCAACGCTCACCTCCACTGTCCGCCGTGTTGCCCCCTCTACCTAACCATATTTGAAATGAGCCTAGCAATGCCGCTTTGGATAGTCGTTCAAGAAAAGAGCTTACTGAAGCTCTTGGCAATCCATGGTCTTTAAGCAGGTTATAGAGGGATTTGGCTGGTATACCCCTCGCACACACTTCCACGGCATACAGCGCAACGACATAACCATTTTCAGTTATTTCGTTGGTTAAGTCAAAGTACTTGTTTCTTTTTAAAGCGTGGTCTTTAGGGATGTTCGTTTCCCACGGCACCGTGAGTTCTACTAGTATTACACGCTTAATTGACATTGCATAAAGAAATATGTCTGGTCTGGACGCCGAGGCACAGATATCCTCCGGTATTCTGTAGTGATTTTCATATGTGTCCACTAATAATGTTAAAATAGTTATACTTACAACGTTTATCAAACTTCCTTTTCCTCCGTACCACCTTAATCTTGGGCATTGTGGTAGTGACAGTTTTAGGATCCTGGAGAAGAATAAGAGGTTTCCAATTACATCAAAGCATTTCATCCATTAATTTCATAGGGCATTTCAGAACTATCATAGAGGCGAAACAAATTCAGAACTATTAAAATCAATGTTATAGTAATAAATAAATAAATAATAAATAAATATTTTAGACATTTATCACACAACGCCATCTAGTCCCAAGCTAAGCAGAGCTTGTGTTACTTTTTTTTTGTAAATACATATTAAACATAGAAAACACCCAAACTCCAAAACAAATATTTGCAGATCATACAAACATTTGTATGATCTGCAAATATTTGTTTTGGAGTTTTGGGAATCGAACCCGAGACCTCAAGCACAGCAGTCACATACGCTACCACTGCGCCACAGAGACAGTCCCAGTTGCCTGTCAACAGGCTCTATTATTATAAGTTCCAATTGGAAAAATGTAGGTTTTGACATATATCTGCTCGCCCCTCTGTGTAACTATGTGTTAGGTAGTATATGTATCAAGTGGTTGTAAGATGATATGATAATACTAGTAGTAGTATTGAAAGATAGTACAGTCTTTCATAGACTATACTGAAAGCTTTAACTGGAAGAAAATTTTATATGAATGAAAACTATATTTTTTTCGTAAATTTCACACGCCGAAATAAAAAAAAGGTTTTCAAAGTCTAACAAGAGTTTTATTTAATTTTCACTTAATGTTTTTGAACACAAACTGTATCATAGCACAGATTTTTTAAATTAAATAGTAATGAATCAAATAATTATATTTAAAGGCGTCTATCAGTTTTATTCAAAACACTTCTATAATTAAATAAATGACAGAAACGACACAAACAAACAATAATTAGAGGTTAGTATTTAGGGATAACATAACATACAAACTAATTTAAGAATACATTAATGGGTGGGACGCTATAAATATAAAACTGGCGTGTAAATATTTACCGTTTTGAGTCCACTCCATATATTAATTATAGTATAAATCAATAAATTTAACCAATAACCGCATTAATAGCACAGACTTCAAAATTATTTATGAAAATTGAAATGCATACGACAATGTTGCCAAGCTAACAAGTCACGGTCTCGCTCAAAGAGTATATAAATCACTACGTTACAGTCTCGCTCGGGAGAAAACAGTTTAGAACCCCTTCTTAATATTTTTTATTTAATATTGTCGTAACTGATATTAAGCTGTCTGCATCTGTTAAATTCTTAATTATTTATTCATCAAGTATGTGGCTTTAATTTCGATATTTTTTATCGCTTTCCCAGTCCTATCGCTTTTGCATATGTGAGACTTGTATTTATTTTGGCAACGCCGGTAATCCGGCACCCTGTCTAATCTGGCACCTGGCACCCCCTCTGTAATCCAACATGACTGTAATGTTTTTAGAGTGAATATTTTTTGAGTCTTCGTTTTTTGACAGTCTTCGTTAATTTAGTTAATGATTGAGCAGGTTACAACTTGAACTCGCCACCACTATTATAGTGCTCGTAGCTCGACGCGTAGGTACTAGGTATTGTTTTGATTCATAATGCTTATCTTAGTTTGAATTTGACTACATGTGATGTGATAGCAGTGCGGCCTAGCGTGCGTTCATTGTGTGTGTATAACGTAGGTATAAGTAGCTAGTAATGTCGTCACAAGCCCAGAAGCGAAAGCACAAAACACTGACAATTATAGAAAAATGTGATATTTTAGACCGCCTAAATCGTAATGAATCTTTCAGTAGTTTAGCACGTGAATACGGCGTAGGCCGATCTACAATTTATGATATTAAAAAAAACACGAGAAGATTAAGAACTTCGTGTCAACTACTGACTGTGGGCGAGGCAAGAGACAGACTCTCAAGAAAGCTGAACATCCAGAAGTGGAAGAAGCTTTGTATATGTGGTTTCTTCGGGAAAGAAATAGGCATGCGCCTATTTCGGGACCCATTTTGGCCATGAAAGCTAAGTTTTTTTTACAAGGAAATAATAAAAAAAGATGATTTTGTGGCTAGCAAGGGATGGCTAGAACGCTTCAAAAGTCGTTATGGCATACGTTTTATGACTCCTAACAGGAGGGAAACATTCTAATGATGCCTGCTGCATAGAGTCGTTTACATTAAGATTTTTGCAAAAGGTGAAAGATTTAAATCTTAACCCGTCACAAGTGTACAATGCAGACGAATCAGGGCTTTTTTGACGTTGTGATACCTAACGAAACTTTCGTTTCCCATGAGGAAAAATTCGTACCTGGACGAAAAGTAAGTAAAGAACGTGTGACCATTCTACCATGTGCTAACGCTGCGGGTACACACGCGTTAAGGGCCTACCTCCCTTTACTGTAGATTCATGTGCAATAATGTGAGCATTTGATTTTTACGTACGATAAATAGTATTGTAATTAAAAAATATTTAACAACACGCTATATTGTTCGCTTATTTGCCTACTACTTTTAAACGGCTTTCAAGCTGAAAAAAATTTTTACATAAAAAAAATGATTTTTTAATTTGCAACAAATTAGTCATTGCTTATTTAAATCAATCAATATTTTGTAAAGAAAATATTCAATATTGAGACTCGCAACGTGAAAAGTACAGCGGATCTCTATGCGGGCGCAGGCGGCAGTCGCAGGCGGTACAATCTTAGTCGATAGTTTTTGGAATGTTACGAAAATAAAGAAACCAAATAAAATGGATCTTAATTGGTTCGAATATACTGAAAACATTACGTACACTTAATTTAGGCGTATAATACGTGTAATTTCGCCAGTCGCTACTGTAAGATGTCGTTACTTTCGTTATAATCCGCATAAATCACAAAGAGAGTTGTTTTAGTTATGTTCATTCTGGAACGGATATCACTTTTTTTTGAAGTCATTATAAAATGACAATTGGAAATAAAATGTTGCCATTCTTTTCATTGCACAATGAAAAGGTAGTTTTTTTTGTGATAAAATTGACAAAATTACACTTATATTTTAACTTTTGAAAAACTTGCTAATAATTATAGCATTTCATAACACATGATTCTACAAAATCCTAACTTAGTACCTATATTATTTAATTATTGCCATTGTTTTGGTACTTTTCATCAGCGTTTATTGCAGCCGCCATTGTCGTGAATGTCATCCGTCAACAATCAACATATTCATACATATACCTACCGGCTTTTTTGTTAATTGAATGTTTACTTGTGACTAACAACAATTCTCTGATTTATCTGTTAATACGTGAGTTGAGCTTAGGTTCCTCCGATTTTCGTTGAGTATATCCGCGTGTGTTGTTTTCAAGTAATATTGAGGCAGAGACTTATTTTTAACAATTTATTTTCGTGTCGCAATGTTTGTTAAACATTGTTGTGTTCCTAAGTGCACGGATAATGAAGGTACGTATATTGCTATTACTAATAATAACTGATGATAAATAAAAGCTTTAGACTAGCTAAAGACTTTATAACATCTTATATATATTGAAACGTTGGATCTAATTCAAATTCTAACCTTTATTCTAATTCTTATTCCTGATAGGTATTCTTCAGGCAATCTCAATTTCTAAAACCCGCATAGGAAATAATATAACCTCACTAGATAAAGTAGTATTAGATCATACAACATACTAAAATGTTGCAAAAACATATTGTTTTGTAGGCAAGCTATGCCAGCAGGTGATTTAACTAAAACCTTTTTGAGGATTCTTATTTTAATATACAAGTAACATTCTTATTGCACTGTAAAGTTTTTACAGAAACTTATGACAACAAACTATTATAACTATTGTTTGTAGAATGTATGAATGAACATACAAAAATGAAGAAACAAATAGTATATGTAGTAATACTTTCCAGTAATCCAATATCTTGTGAATATGTTTTAAACTGTCATAAATGTTGCTGTCAATATATTAAATTTCATTAATTATAATAATAAAATAAATTAATGCTTATTGTATTTATTTTTATTTCAGGGTCATTGTTTTGGAGACAGTTACCAACCAAACCTTTATGTGAAATTCATCGAGGGTGATATGTTACAAAAAGCCAAATTAAATGCACAGAAAGCTTTTAAAAGGAGAAAATAAAGTAATTAATTTTTTTACATTGTTTTATTTTACAAAAGTCCTAATTGAATAGGTAGGTATATATGTATACAATAAGTATTAAACTATGTTTATATAAGTATACGTACCAAATATATATACATATATAGGTATAGTTTCAAATGTTGAGCACGACTAAAGTTGTTGATCTCGACCTAGAGATGGCGTTGTTATAGAATTTCCTCCAGAAGCGATTGAGATATACCTCTATTTCAGTATATAACAATGTACTCTGTGGGCAGTCGTGCTTTGGCATTCAGACGGGAAGGCTGTGTCGCTCGCTGCTCTGCTCGCGCTATCGACTAACTACGCGTATACGTTTGTGTATGTGCAAGTATTTACGTACTTTCTGAGTTAGTGTGCATCACAGACTAACTCGCTGCAAAGGACTCAAAGTGATCGTACGCTTGGACGCTTTGTGATATTTTGACTGCCTCGGTGGCGTAGTGGTAGCGTATGTGACTGCTGTGCTTGAGGTTTCGGGTTCGATTCCCGGGTCGGACCAAATGTTTGTATGGTCTGAAATAATTAGTTTGGGTGTTTTCTATGTAAAAATGTATGTATTTACAAAAATAGTAATGTATGTATTTACATCAGTTATCTAGTACCAATAATACAAGTTTGGCTTAGTTTGGGACTAGATGGCGTTGTGTCGGTGTGTGTCCGAAATATTTATTTATTTAATTTATTTGTAGACTATTGTTTTAATAAATTTGTACATTGCACTCATTTTAGAACTTTTACAATTCTTGTCTCGGATGAAAATTTACTGATTTTTTCAAGCTATTATTATTAAATTTGCAATTTATGACGCAACACCAACGAGTTTGAAATCATTTGATTCTTCTTGATGAGTGCTTTATGTTTTGATAGTATCCAGGGTCTGATGATGGAGTCGGAAGGTGGTCATACTGTAATAAAACGACGCAACACCATCGAGTTTGGCATCGTTCAATTCGTAATTTTAATTTATTTTATTCTTTTAAATAAAGGCTTGTTTTCAAAAAGTTTTTTTAAATTAATTTTATTAGAATGAAATATATTTTTTTAAATTCAAACCTTATCACTATCACTACATAGTATAAAACAAAGTAGCTTTCTCTGTCCCTAAATCCCTTTGTTTACGTAAATCTTTAAAACTACGCAACGGATTTTGATGCGGGTTTCTTTAATAGATAGAGTGATTGAAGAGGAAGGTTTTTATGTATAATAAATACATAATATAGTATGGAAACACTGTTAATTTTCGAGGTTTCTAATGTGATGTAGCAAATAAGCACATTTTTATGCGCTTACATTGCAAACGCTGGTTGCACCCTACGAGATAGATCAAAATAATGTACTACAGTATTGTACACCTTAAAAAGTACTACAAAAAAGTCCGCGACGGTATATGTCTATCTCTTAGGGATAACCCACAACAACCATTTTTTATTCCTTTCTTTTTACGAGAAATAATGGCTTATTTACGAAGTGATTTTAAGCAATACAGAATGAATCCTTATACAATTAAGTAAATTAAATACATTGTGCATTTAATATAGATGAAAATTGTCCTTTACAGTAACTAATTTAAATGAATATATTCGAAGATATTACAGATTTAAAATGCACGAATCGTGTCGTCGGCGGGGGCATCTGAAATCCACCCGTGCGAAGCCGGGGCGGGTCGCTAGTTTCTTGATATATTTAAAAAATGCAACTGCAACAATTTGGTGTAGGGTCAAAGAGGAAACAGAGTGTTCAGTGTTGAGTCTGTTCAGTTTTTCTAAGGCTTATAAAGCTAAAAAAATGCCAATGAACCGCTATTTACAATCAAACAGAGGAGAAACTACCGTGGAAGATGCACGCTTCGGCATGAATGGGCCGGCTTGACCGGAGTGATACCATGGCCTCTCAGAAAACTGGTGTGAAATAGCGCTTGAGCTGTGTTTCACCGAGTGAGTGAGGACACCGGAGGCCCATATCCTAACCCCTCCGCCTATCCTCCTCTCCATCTCCTTTGGGAGACGGCTACGCACTTCTGAAGCCACTGGTGTTGCGGGTCTCCATGGGCGACGGTAATCACTTACCATCAGGTGATACGCTCATTTGCCCCCTATTCCATAAAAAAACGGACCACACTAACTATAACGGATTAGATAACTTTGTTAGTTCAGGAGTTATGGAGGTCTACCTTGTAAAATACACTCATTTGGAAAACTTTAAAAATAATAAGAAATAAATATTTCGGACATCTGACACAACGCCAATTATTTTCAACCTAAGCAGAGCTTGTACTATGAAAGCTAGATTGACTGATAGAATACTTATATGCTTTTTTTTGATAAATACAAATATTTACATATCATACAAAGATTTAGTTTGACCCGGGAATCGAACCTGAGACCTCATGTATAACATTTGCGTTCGCTACCACTGCGCCAATGTTACTTAAATGTAAAATATTAAAAATAAATTCATGATAATTCTTTGTTGGACACGATTTTATTTCAATTTGTAGACATTGGTGACTACGGAACCCTATTCTATGGGTGACCTGACACGTACCTATTTACCTACTTTTTCATTGATTTAAAGATGCTAGAAGTTTTCAGAAATATGATCATTTTTACTTTTTTTCTACAAACAGTAAAATTAATTAATACATTTTACCGGATTTCTAACCTCTCTTATCAAATGTAGGTATTTGGATCGGTATGTCGTATTATTTGATTTAAAATTTACTGAAAAAAACTTCTATATGGTTTTTAGTATAATTTAACATACTTTTTTGCACTAAGTATCTACATACCTATCATTAAATGTGTCAAGTAAAATTTTAGTTTTAATTCTTACTAAAGCTTTACTTTGCACGTGCATTCAAAAACATTGATTTACCTGTACACTATTATGGACAAAAAAGTGCATGGATGACAAAAGTTATTTTCAAGAAGTGGTTTGATGAATGCTTCGTACCAGAAGTTAGGAAATGGTTGCAAGATCATAATTTTCCTCAAAAAGCGTTATTGCTTCTTGATAACGCTCCCGGTCATCCGTCTGAAGAAGAACTGACAACTGAGGATAAAAGCATCACTACAATGTTTCTTCCGCAAGACTGCACTGCATTGATCCAACCCATGGATCAGCATATCATTCAGTTTATCAAGCAAGATTATAAGAAAAACCTACTTCTGAAATCCGTATCAAAAAACCAGTCGATAAGGAAAACGTTAAAAGAATTTAATATGAAAGACTTGGTTTTTGCTCTTTGCGAATCGTGGAATGCATTACATTCATCAACTATTGCATCGTCTTGGAAAAAGTTATGGCCAGATATAGTTGCCACTCCTAGCAAGGATCCAAAATCAGTGTAACTTCGGAAGTGATTGAGCAAGTGGCTGCTGAAATACAGATAAGTCCGGAAGATTTGGAAACCTGGTGGCTTGGAATGGATAAAGAGGAAAATAATTTTCATGGAATGTCTGACGAAGAGATTATAAAAGAGATTTCTAGTTACACAACAATAAATCAGGGCGATGACGACGAAGCAATTGCAACTACTCCGTAAGTGACAGCACAAGATGCAATTAACGCCTTTGATCTGGGTTTGCAATGGGCTGAAGAGAGTGGTGTATCCTACAACGAACTTTTACTTTTGAGAAGACTGAGGGACAAAGCTCTGGTTTCGCGTTTCAACAATGTTAGGCAAAAAAAATTTATGAATATTTTCATGCTTTATACATTGATTGATTCACATTGTGGTTTATATTATTAATTTTTGAAATTTGTTTGTACACATTTATTTCATAACTAGCTGTTGGCGTCTATGTCGGTTATCGTGGCAAATAGTAGCCTATGTCTTATTCTGATGTATAGCTATATTACTGTAAAGTTTCATCCAAATCCGAAACACACAAACTTACTCCTTTCCTTCTCCTTATATTAATGTGATGTAAAGTTATTGTTTTGTAAGTTCATAGCATTATATAGTAAAACTAATCATCACTACTCACTACATAGTTTATAACAAAGTCGCTTTCTCTGTCCCTGTCCCTATATCCCTTTGTTTGCTTAAATCTTTAAAACTACGCAACGGATTTTGATGCGGGTTTATTTAATAGATAGAGTGATTCAAGAGGATCGTTTTTAACCGACTTCCAAAAAGGAGGAGGTTCTATGTTCCACTGTATGTATTTTTTTTTTATTTATGTTACCCGATTACTCCGTCAGTTGTGGACCGATTTAAAAAATTTTTTTTGAATTCGAAAGGGTATGCTTCCGTGGTGGTCCCATTGCCATCATATCAGGATCTGATGATGGGATCCCAGGGAAATCGAGGGAAACTCTCATTTTTTATAGGCACATACTATGTTTTTCGTATATTTTCTGAAGTTACACCCGTATTTGCGTCTGGTAGTCATCATTTTATGATGGTGAGCTGATGATGTAAGGTACAACTCCTTAACGGTTAGGAGTTGGAGGATAAATCTTTAAATATCAGATGTATATATGTTACCTTTAGTCGTATTCTTTCAAATTATTTAGGTAAGCTGATGATGGAAGGTGGAAGGTACAACTCCTCAACGGTTAGGAGTTGGAGGATAATTCTTTCAATTTCAAACGTATCTAAAGACCTTCAGTCGTATACTTTCAAGTTATTTATGTGAACTGATGATAGAAGGTTAAACTCTTCAACAGTTAGGAGGATGATTTCAATATTACACGTACGTTTAGACCTTCATTTGTATTCTTGATGATGAAATTTGATGAAATAGTCTAACTTACTACTTACCTACGATTGTTTGCACTAAAAACTGAAAAATAAAAACTTTTTATAAAAAAAAAAAAACCGACTTCCAAAAAACATCCAACGAAAACTCTGCCAAAAAAACACTTAAAAGCGTAAAATAAACTGGTTCTTCATAAATTGCCTATACCTAATTCTTTATTCATTTAAATAGTACCTAGTATTATAATGTGTGCTAGGTACCTAAAATCTGTTTGAAGTCGGTGCTAAGCCAAAAAGAATACAAACGAACAATTACAAAAGTCTAAGCGATAGTCACTTGGCACCGACTTCAAACAGATTCTAGGTACCTAGCACACATTATAATACTACTATTTAAATGAATAAAGAATTAGGCAATTTATGAAGAACCAGTTTATTTTACGCTTTTAAGTGTTTTTTTGGCAGAGAGTTTTCGTTGGATGTTTTTTGGAAGTCGGTTTTTTTTTTTATGTATAATAAATGCATAATATAGTATGGAAACGCTGTTAATTTTCGAGGTTTCTAATGTGATGTAGCAAATAAACACATTTTTTTTGCGCTTACATTGCAAACGCTGGTTGCACCCTACGAGATAGATCAAAATAATGTACTACAGTATTGTACACCTTAAAAAGTACTACAAAAAAGTCCGCGACGGTATATGTCTATCTCATAAGGATAAACCACAATAACCATTTTTTATTACTTTCTTTTTACGAGAAATAATGGCTTATTTACGAAGTGATTTTAAGCAATACAGAATGAATCCTACAATTAAGTAAATTAAATACATTGTGCATTTAATATAGATTAAAATGGCCCTTTACAGTCGAATTTAAATGAATATATTCGAAGATATTACAGATTTAAAATGCACGAATCGTGTCGTCGGCGGAGTCATCTGAAATCCACCCGTGCGAAGACGGGGCGGGTCGCTAGTTTTATAATAAAACGTAAGTTCTCTAATGTGTTGTTTATTTAATTTACTAATGTAATGAAGTATGATTTGTACTTCGGAGTTTATCTTAAGATCTCATTGGATCTGTAATTTGTCGGATTATAAGGTACTCGTTTGTAAAAAATTCCGGACTATAGAGGGGGTCATTCTCTTTAATCCAAATTCGATAGTTTGACACTGCCCTGTAAAACGTTTGTCGGCTGGCTGACTGGGGTCCACTGTATACATATTATATAGGCCTGTATTCACTTTGATTAGTGCGGGTGCAGGTGTGAAGTGCAGGTGAGCAATGATTAGTAAAAAATACGTGTGGACAGCGACTGCGAAGTGCAGGTGCTAAGTAGGCTGCGTAGTAATCTGATAGAAGCGTTTACAATTTTTTGCGAGTGGACTGCGAGTAGCCACGTCCCGCGCGCCTTTCTTTACCCCTCACTTGCTACGTGCCTGCATTTTTGTATTTGCGTAGGACCGGACCCTCGTGTTGTACCTACAAAAAATGGCAAAATGGACCGAATACATCTATACAAATAAATAAAATTCAAGTGTCGTTTGTAATATTAAAATAACCAATTTTTACTAAATGCATATGTATGTATACACCGTAGTCCGTACGTAAACCAAAAGAATATTTTTTACAATTTTTGTCTGTCTGTTTAATCCGGCTAATCTCTGGAACGGCTGGACCGATTTTGACAGGAGTTTCACTGGAAGATAGCTGATGATATAAGGAGTAACTTAGGCAATTTTTTATAGACTAGCTTCGCCCCGCAGCTTTACCTGCGGTCGTTGTTGCACCGCAGCTAATGCCGCCATAAGAATGTACAAATGACAGAGGGTAGGTATGAAAAATAAATATACATAAAAAAAATGGTATTATAATTTTTGGTATCAATAATATGGCACATTTACACTTCACTACATAGTATAAAACAAAGTCGCTTTCTCTGTCCCTATACCCCTTTGTTTGCTTAAATCTTTAAAACTACACAACGGATTTTGATGCGGGTTTCTTTAATAGATAGAGTGAGAAGGTTTTTATGTATAATAAATGCATAATATAGTATGAAAACACTGTTAATTTTCGAGGTTTCTAATGTGATGTAGCAAATAAACACATTTTTTGCGCTTACATTGCAAACGCTGGTTGCACCCTACGAGATAGATCAAAATAATGTACTACAGTATTGTACACCTTAAAAAGCTCTACAAAAAAGTCCGCGACGGTATATGTCTCTCTCTTAGGGATAACCCACAACAACCATTTTTTATTCCTTTCTTTTTACGAGAAATAATGACCTATTTACGAAGTGATTTTAAGCAATACAGAATGAATCCTTATACAATGAAGTAAATTAAATACATTGTGCATTTAATATAGATTAAAATGGCCCTTTACAGTATCTAATTAAAATGAATATTTTCGAAGATATTACAGATTTAAAATGCACGAATCGTGTCGTCGGCGGAGGCATCTGAAATCCACCCGTGCGAAGCCGGGGCGGGTCGCTAGTACATACTAAACTAAGAATCAGAATAAAAATAAATGAATTTGAGGTGTTTATAGGATTCATTTTAGACACAAAACCATCCCAAGTAAGGGCCTGGCTTGTGGGTTACTGGGTGGGCATAATCATGTCGCTAAAGGCCACACAACAATTTCACTGGAAGTGCCAAGCGAACTGACGCCAGTTCCCTGTGCAAGTGTATATATTATATTATTATTATATGAAACAATGAAAAGCTTTTTGTTAACATTACAACCGTTATTAATTAATTATTGTCCACTTTGAAGGTTCCTCGCAAAGTCCAGTATCAGGACACAATCTGTTAAATGTGGTGTCACTTTTGAAGCCCAATATCTCTCGTTCCTCCTGAATTCTATATGTAAATGTGCTTTCATGGGTACCAATAAAATATGCAGCATGGGAGCAGATTATTTGGTCAATTATTGCTACACCACCATCTCCATACTCATCCAATATCGTTGGACTCGGTAAAAAGAAATGTGGTTCATATCCAACATCTGTTAATTCTTTTTCTAACTTGTTAAGTTCTGCCATTGAGGCATCTGTAGCTATAAAAACTTTTGTAATATCAGGTAACTTTTTAAGGGCTTTACGTATTTGCTTTACCGTTTCTGATATGGTTGGCACTTCATTGCCCCGGCTGCGAGCAAAGTCCTGCCTTCTCCAATGAACACTGAGGTAGTTCTTACATTTCTTCTTACTATTACAGTTCAAATGCACGGACATATATTTTTTTGCAATTTTAATAAGTTTCTTATTGAATTTCATACTTTTACGGCAATTCCAATAAGTTTTTGTGCCGTAAGTGTCATGTAAAGGTATCTCACCATGTGCAAACATGACTTTAGAGTCATGGGGATGTTGCGATATTAACTCCCAGAGTTTAGAATTTTTCCCCTGAAACTTTACACACAACACTTCTTTCACAGTAATATTTTTATATCCCCAAAACTTCTTACTGTGTTCACAAGTACCTGTAATCTGCCATTTCTCAGTAAAAACACCATTTTCAAAGGCATCCTCAAAATTTTCTAAAACGTACAAAGTATCAAGTTCCAGTACCTTTGATTTTGTGTTATTAAATACTTCGTGCATTTCTACGACAGGCGCAAAGGATTTCAAAGCGTCTAAGTCAAAAAAATTACTCCACGGCTTCGGAACACTCCGATCTGATTTCCAATGATAGAGATTGTACCACGGCGGTAGAACCAGTTTCCAATTGGTTTTACCTTTCATATGAGCCTCTGACAACATTATTGCGAACCTCATGTAAACATCTCGGCGTAAATTAAAGCCTTCTGGTGGATTGACATCGTAGAACAAATATTTGATGCCGGGGTCTTCTAGCTTACAATCACTGCTTTTTGAATTAATATCACAGTATTCTGTAACTACAGGTGTAGTTACAGAATATTGGGCCGCAACTAATATAAAATTTGTGACTAGAATAGTTATTATCAGCATGATTCTAATAAGATAGTAGCAAAAACTAGGTACGATTTAAATTTGCGATTTTGTACAATTTTGATTTTGACATTTGTTGTGTTTTGATTTTTGAATTTTTGATGGTTTCGTTGATTTACGAAGATGGCTATAGATTAATTTAAACAATTTTGTACAAGTTTCGGAAAAACATATTAGTTATTTGTGTTTTTACATCGAAATTAAAGAACGAATCAAGTGTAAGATAGATTTATTTAAACTCAACTATGTCTCATTCTAAGAGAGAGACTTGTAATTTTAAATGTCTTGATCGATATGTACAATCGTTTCCATCTGATGTCATTCTCAAACGTTCCAGATACTATATTACTTTTTTAAATTAGAAAGTAGGATATCACATAGAATCTATATGTGTGTGACAAAGATCGCGTTTCATGATGCTCAATTCTAAAGAGTTGTACTGTCAAAGTTAAATGTCAAAATTCACTTTAGAAAAAGCGAATGTGGAATTTAATTTACTGTAATTCACATTAGAATAAAATAATATCTACATTCATTAGTATTTAATTAAATCTTGCTTTAGACAAAATGGAACTTAACGATGTCATAGTCAATCAGCCCGTGGTTATCGATAATGTAAATATTATTAAAATTGGCTAAGTATTCTTAGTTTTGCGGGCTGTATGTTACGATATTTCGACTGTAATTTTGATTTAATTCGACTATTGACCTATTTTACACTGCAGTAAAAGCTATCTATGACGTGTTTCTATGCATTTGAGAAGTTTATTAAATCGTTTTCATACAACAGTTATCCAAAATGAGTCATCAGACTATGACAATACCCTATTTGAGTAAAAAATGCAAATTTCTTCGTGTGTTCTGTGTAAATAAAATGTGTTACCTGTCTTTGGCAGGGCTCCGGAGTAATCAAGGCTGGCTTTGCTGGTGATCAAATACCAAAATGCAGATTTCCAAATTAGTAAGTACGCGAAAACATCATGTATGTATATGAGTATAAACCTTTTAGAAAACCTACTGCTAACGAGTCCGATAGACGCATACAATTATTCCTTCGTAATATATACTTACTTTTTGCAGTATTGGCCGCCCAAAACATGTTCGAGTGATGGCTGGTGCTCTAGAAGGGGAACTATTTGTGGGTCCTCGTGCTGAAGAGCACCGTGGGCTTCTCAGCATTAAATATCCCATGGAGCATGGCATCGTAACAGATTGGAATGATATGGAAAGAGTTTGGAATTATATCTACAGTAAGGTGTGTAAGACTTTGTATAAAAACTTAGCTATTTTATCATTTGTAAGAGCTGGACTTGATGAAACCAATATCCAATTCGACTGCACGTTTGGGCTAGTGGTTTAACGGTCACCACTTGGCGGTTTCCTACTTCGCCAAGTGTCGTGGGTTCAAATCCCATGTAGGACAACACTTTGTCTGATCCACAAATTGTTGTTCTGAGTCTGGGTGTTATTTGTGTCCGTTTCATGTATGTTTGTAAAGTTCCCCACAACACAGGATTTATTCCTAGTGCCGGAGTTGTCTTTTTAAAAAAATAAATAAAAAAATATAAAATATTACTCAGGATCAATTGTCAACATTCTCCGAGGAGCATCCCGTGTTACTTACAGAAGCACCTCTCAACCCTCGCCGGAACAGAGAGAAAGCTGCAGAGGTGTTCTTCGAGACTTTCAATGTACCTGCTTTATTTTTGTCCATGCAAGCCGTGCTGAGCTTGTGAGTATATCAGTATTTATATTCTGGTGTAGGTACCTGGTTAGTTTAATGTAGTGAGTTACATAATTCAAAAATCTGACTAAAGTTTCATGCAGGTAGTTTGTATTTGAACTTGATACCTATAAAATTGCATGATGAGTGACTCCTAATCATCACATAGACCTCGCCTTAGATAGGAAGTATTGTTCTGTTTCTGTCTGTTTGGACACACACACAGACCACTCTCTCTGACAGACTCTCTGACTCTTAGTGGTATGTGTCAACTGATGTCCATGCACACCTGCATTACAAAAGTCACAAGTGCATCACAGCGTAGTTGTAGAAAGGGATGGTCTCCAGTAACCTCACTTACTTTAAGCAAAGCTACAAAACTTTAACCCAATTTTCTGTGACACCAAAACTGTAAAGTATTTTCACCTGAACCATCATTGGATTAATGAGATGTTCAAAGGTTCAGCCGTTCAGTACTAGGTGACCTAAGAGTTTCTGACCTCAGTATGAAGATATCAACACTTATTTGCGTTTGTATTGTGCATCACAAGGAGACTATGTAGAAAACGAAATGAGAAAAAATGTCTTACGTGCCACCGAAGGGATGGGAGTACCCATAGCGTCTTTTCCCAATACAAAACACTCTGTCATTTGTTGCGGGGACATCTTCACATATACATATTTTATACTCGCATACAAAAACAATCGCCTGTCACTATAAACTCACACATAACATATTTATAGGTACAACATTCACAATTTCACGCACACATAAATCTGTGTCAAAACAGTGTAACGTGTAGGCCATTTGTGCTTACACTTTACAGAGGCAACGCCTACTCCATACCGTGTTGTACTATGTTAGGTTCTCTATAGCTGAACAAATCGACGTTATTTTGACGATTTAAAGGCGCGTCTCCATCGAAATCGCTGGCAATTTCAGTGTTTCCAAATGTTGACAACTCTTCAGAAAATCGCCAACTTTTGTTTCCATTGTGTCTACACCAAGTCGCCAACAATTTGAAAAACGTTCCAACTAAGCGTCTCCACAGAGCCAATAAATATCTGCAACAAGCGTATTCTTTAGATGTTTACCACCAAAAACAGATACACGGTTCCCAACATTTGTTGACAATTTTTGTTGCCAATACAAGGAAATTACATAAACTTTTGTCACCGACACGAGTTGGAAACTTTTGGTCGGTGGAGACTCGGCTGAGCCGAAGAAGCTGATTGAAGTAGTAGAGTGTGTCGGTGTGCAGGTACGCGACGGGGCGGACGACGGGCGTGGTGCTGGACGCGGGCGACGGCGTGACGCACTCGGTGCCCATCTACGAGGGCTTCGCCATGCCGCACTCCATCATGAGGGTCGACGTGGCCGGCAGGGACGTCACCAGATACCTGCGGTACTTATACACATTCCACATAGCCCATAGTTTATTTACTAGCTTCGCCATGCCGCACTCCATCATGAGGGTCGACGTGGCCGGCAGGGACGTCACCAGATACCTGCGGTACTTATACACATTCCACATAGCCCATAGTTTATTTACTAGCTTCGCCATGCCGCACTCCATCATGAGGGTCGACGTGGCCGGCAGGGACGTCACCAGATACCTGCGGTACTTATACACATTCCACATAGCCCATAGTTTATTTACTAGCTTCGCCATGCCGCACTCCATCATGAGGGTCGACGTGGCCGGCAGGGACGTCACCAGATACCTGCGGTACTTATACACATTCCACATAGCCCATAGTTTATTTACTAGCTTCGCCATGCCGCACTCCATCATGAGGGTCGACGTGGCCGGCAGGGACGTCACCAGATACCTGCGGTACTTATACACATTCCACATAGCCCATAGTTTATTTACTAGCTTCGCCATGCCGCACTCCATCATGAGGGTCGACGTGGCCGGCAGGGACGTCACCAGATACCTGCGGTACTTATACACATTCCACATAGCCCATAGTTTATTTACTAGCTTCGCCATGCCGCACTCCATCATGAGGGTCGACGTGGCCGGCAGGGACGTCACCATATACCTGCGGTACTTATACACATTCCACATAGCCCATAGTTTATTTACTAGCTTCGCCATGCCGCACTCCATCATGAGGGTCGACGTGGCCGGCAGGGACGTCACCAGATACCTGCGGTACTTATACACATTCCACATAGCCCATAGTTTATTTACTAGCTTCGCCATGCCGCACTCCATCATGAGGGTCGACGTGGCCGGCAGGGACGTCACCAGATACCTGCGGTACTTATACACATTCCACATAGCCCATAGTTTATTTACTAGCTTCGCCATGCCGCACTCCATCATGAGGGTCGACGTGGCCGGCAGGGACGTCACCAGATACCTGCGGTACTTATACACATTCCACATAGCCCATAGTTTATTTACTAGCTTCGCCATGCCGCACTCCATCATGAGGGTCGACGTGGCCGGCAGGGACGTCACCAGATACCTGCGGTACTTATACACATTCCACATAGCCCATAGTTTATTTACTAGCTTCGCCATGCCGCACTCCATCATGAGGGTCGACGTGGCTGGCAGGGACGTCACCAGATACCTGCGGTACTTATACACATTCCACATAGCCCATAGTTTATTTACTAGCTTCGCCATGCCGCACTCCATCATGAGGGTCGACGTGGCCGGCAGGGACGTCACCAGATACCTGCGGTACTTATACACATTCCACATAGCCCATAGTTTATTTACTAGCTTCGCCATGCCGCACTCCATCATGAGGGTCGACGTGGCTGGCAGGGACGTCACCAGATACCTGCGGTACTTATACACATTCCACATAGCCCATAGTTTATTTACTAGCTTCGCCATGCCGCACTCCATCATGAGGGTCGACGTGGCCGGCAGGGACGTCACCAGATACCTGCGGTACTTATACACATTCCACATAGCCCATAGTTTATTTACTAGCTTCGCCATGCCGCACTCCATCATGAGGGTCGACGTGGCCGGCAGGGACGTCACCAGATACCTGCGGTACTTATACACATTCCACATAGCCCATAGTTTATTTACTAGCTTCGCCATGCCGCACTCCATCATGAGGGTCGACGTGGCCGGCAGGGACGTCACCATATACCTGCGGTACTTATACACATTCCACATAGCCCATAGTTTATTTACTAGCTTTTGCCCGCGGCTCCGACGGGTTTTTATCGGTTATCGCAATAAGAAATAGCATATATCCTTCCTCAACAATCAAAGTATCTCCATGACAAATTTCATTGAAATCAGTGCAGCGGTTTGGCCGTGTAAGCAGGACAGACAGACAGATAGAGTAACTTTCGTATTTATAATATAAGTATAGATTTTCACATGACATCAACAGCTTCTTCTTAGAAAGGAAGTTTGACCTACTACTGATGCTGGCTGGTATAAGGGTTGGTATAAGGTTCTAGTAAAGTTTTCATTTTCTTTGGAATACTGATATTATTCGTTATTATTTCAATATAAATGAATAAAATTGAAGTGTCGGTTTGTAATTTCAAATTAACAGATTTTCACTAAATGCATTAGAAATATATGGTACTTACATAAAAGAATCAATTTTTAAATTTTTTGTATGTCTGTCTGACATGAAAGATAACTGATGATATAAGTAGTAACTTACCTACCGAGAACCGCGTTACACTGCGGGGCCCAGTTAATCATAATATAAGCAAATTTGTATGTATGGTTGAACACGCTAACCTGAAAAATTACCGGTTCAATTTAAATACATACATATTATTATACATAGAAACAACCCAAACTCCGAAACAAATATTTGCAAACTAGTTGTTGCCCGCGGCTCCGCCCGCGTATGTGTCGGTTATCGCGGCAAATAGTAACCTATGTGTTATTCTGATGTATAAGCTATATTACTGTAAAGTTTCATCCAAATCCGTTCAGTAGTTTTACGTGAAAGAGTAACAAACATCCATCCATCCATACTTACAAACTTTCGCGTTTATAATATTAGTATAGATCATACAAACATTTGATCTAATCTGGGAATATATAATTATGTACTTATTTGAATGTTCCCAGGCTCCTGCTCCGCAAGGAGGGAGTGAACCTCCGCACGTCGGCCGAGCTGGAGATCGTGAAGGCCATCAAGGAGAGGGCGTGCTACCTCTCGCCCAACCCGCTCAAGGAGGAGACCCTCGAGACGGAGAGGGCTCAGTACACGCTGCCGGACGGAACTCAACTGGAGGTAACATCTCTACACCTTTGAACAACTGCGTGCGAAAACATATAAGAACTATGTTTACGGGTCTCAACATCTACCTACCTAGCTTTTTTCTTTATATAATAGAGGGCAAACGAGCAGACGTATCACCTGATGGTAAGCGATTACCGACGCCCATGGACACCCGAGGCGTCACAACTGCGTTGCCGACCTTTGGGGGATGGGGAGAAGCGTTGGGGTATGGGCCTCCGGTTTCCTCACTTACTCGGTGACACCGTTATATGTTTTTTCTGTAAGGTCGTGGTATCACTCCGGTCGAGCCGTGGCTCTCCCACGGTTAACTAGCAATTCTCCTGCATATATGATCTAGCTAGGATTCATTTTTAGAAAATTTACCAAAAAAAATATTTAATTACCCAAATAAATAAAATTTGAGTGTCTGTTTATGTTTTATCAAGCAATTTTATTTAGCAATACATCATAATAAATGAAAAAAAGGTCCCACCTACATTGCACCTCGAAATTCTAAAATGACACTAGTGACAGCTGTCACATTATCACGCAATATATTTACCCGAGGTAATAATTTTGACATTTGCAGCTTGGAGACTGTCTGAACTGACAACATCATTTGGTACAGACAGTCTCCAAGCTGCAAGAGCTGGGGTTGGAAGCTCTCCCTCATCCGCCATACTCACCAGACCTTGCACCTACCGACTATTACTTTTTCCAAAATTTAGATAACTTTTTAGTGGGTAAAAATTTCAATTCCCGAGAGGCAGTACAAAATGCCTTTGAAGAGTTTGTTGCCTCCCGTCCAGCTGATTTATACAAGAAGGGCATCAATAAACTGCCAATGCGTTGGCAAAGATGCGTCGATTGCATGGGCGATTACTTCGAATAACAGAAATAAAAAAGTTTGAGAAAATAAGTACTTTCACTTATTGCATACAAAACGGCAATTTCATAGGTAAAGACCTATTATTTTCCAAGTGAAAACTTTTTAAGCCGCGTTGAGCACTTTTAGTTCGAAAAAAATCTTATGGGTTCGCGTCACCGACATGCTAATGTTTGATGTTGATAATTTTAATTTAAACATTATGAAATTTCTAATTTTACACATTATTTTTACAAATAACGTTCTAAGTTATAAGTTTTCACTTCTATCGGCGGTCCTTATGAATGCCAATTTTTAACCTGTTTCTTGTATGTATATAGTACTAGCGATCCACCCCGGCTTCGCACGGGGTCTTTACGGAAAATGTTATATAGCCTATGTTACTCTGAGAAGATTTGCGGCTTAATTTTTTCCGAAGTCTTCAACAAACATTGTTATATTTTAGCTAATATACTAAAAAACATAACAAATTTTATACGAAAACCTTCCTCAAGAATCACTCTATCTATTAGTAAAAACCGCATAAAAATCCGTGCAATAGTATTTGAGTTTATCGCGAACAGACAGACAGACGCGGTGCAGGACTTTGTTACAAGCTTTTTATTAACTAGCAAAGTATGCTTTTATGTTCGGGTGGAATTTTGCAACTCAATTTTGAAGCAGATATCTTCAACCGATTTTGCTGAAAGTTTGCAAGCATATGTGTATGTATACAGCGTGACAATACAATATTATAATGACATGGAGCTGATCTGATGCTCGAGTTGGAAGGTGTCCATAGGAACTCTGTATAGAAACGTCGCAACATCATCGAGTTTGGACTCGTTTGATTCGTCTCGAGGCATTCCAGTAAAAGCTTTTTAATTTAATTTATTTTATAATATGTAGTGAAGATAGTTTGATAGTTTGTGATTACCTGTTTGTGTTTGTACGCGAGCAGATCGGGCAGGCGAGGTTCCGCGCGCCGGAGGTGCTGTTCCGGCCCGACCTCATCGGCGAGGAGTGCGAAGGTGAATATATATATCATTGCATTACCTTTTCAAGTGTTACCGTTTAACATAAATATGCCAGTATAATTGTTCTCAAAAAAAATATTTTGACTGTTTTTGTCATTGATGATTTGATTTTAAGCTATTGCATAGCTTTTGAGGACTTTGAGCGCGGCGACCGAATTAAGAAATTCCGTAACGTAACGAAAATAGAACCTGACACCCGAAGCTCGCGCGGATCGAGACGAGCTGCTCCGAACGACGAATCAACGAATCTGTCTGTCTCTGTGTGTCTGGCTTAGGCAGGTGTTTGTGAGAAAGTGTATAGGTGTATATGTATCTATCATATCTTTATAATACCACACTAGTAAGTATACATGTTCAAAGAAAAAAAAAACTGTGAATAAAACAACCCGTTTAATGACGAAGACGATTATCAGGAATAGTTTAAACCTTTTATAGTATGCTGTGTAACGAAACCATATCGTACTTAATAAAAGTGATCAACGCCATCTAATGACGATGTTGGTACTAATTTAATAGTTGAATATTTTTCATTTACAATATTAATCATACTGCATAAATAAATAAATAATTATAATTGCATAAGTTGATAAAAAATGCTATGCAATAGCTTTACCGCGGCAGTCCCCAAGTGCCACACGTTTTTGGTTACGATCGAGGCTCGTGACTATTCGGTAACCGAGTTGGTGACACTTATCTGTCTGTATCCTTAACCCGACACCCCACGGAGAACCACCAGTCGCTATAGGCACTCGCTATTCCTTCTAGAGACATGAAATGTCTTGGGACGCCATAGTCCGACATACATACATGCAAATGTATGAGCCTGTCAAAGTGACTATTCTGTGATGGAAAATGCAGGCAATGCAACAATGCAGCATGATGCAGAAGCATCACTTTGTTGCAGTTGCATTGTCTGCATTCGCAGTATGGTAACCACCACTCTTGGATTCTTCTATGCTTTCCATCAGGCAGAGTAGAGTCATTGTGGCAGGACCAAACATTTAAAAAAATGACATCCATATTTGAACAAAAGCTATTTCGTGTGTCAGGTCTGCACGAGGTGCTGATGTTCGCGATCCAGAAGTCGGACATGGACCTGCGCAAGGTGCTGTACCAGAACATCGTGCTGTCGGGCGGCTCCACGCTGTTCCGCGGCTTCGGGGACCGCCTCCTCGCCGAGATACGCCGCCTCGCTCCCAAGGACATGAAGATACGGGTACGTGATCATCAACACGACAACTAACGGCAACTCTTCAGAAAATCGCCAACTTTTGTTTCCATTGTGTCTACACCGAGTCGCCAACAATTTGAAAAACATTCCAACTAAGCGTCTCCATAGAGCCAATAAATGTTTGCAACAAGCGTATACTTTTGGTGTTTACCGCTAAACACAGAAACACGGTTCCCAACATTTGTTGACAATTTTTGTTGCCAACACAAGGAAATTACAGAAACTTTTGTTTGGTGGAGACTCGTCTTTAGTCGGCTCTTACGACACCCATGGGAATGTATGAAACACGTGTAATACACTCACAACTAGTTTTGAAAAGGGATCGACAGAAGACTTCTCTAATTTATTTTATACTAGTTGACCCACGCGGCCACGCAACTGACGCAACCTCGTCTGCGTCTCTTATTACCCGTAGCGTGATAATTTTCCCCCGTTTTTGATATAAACTTCGTTGGTGCTCCGCTCCTATTGGTCTTAGCGTATTGATATATAGCCTATAGCCTTTCTTGATAAATGGGCTATCTAACACTGAAAGATTTTTTTAAATCGGACTAGTAGTATGTAGATAATATAATATGTATTATATGAGTACACTGTTGTTATCAGATCTCAGCGCCACAAGAACGCCTGTACTCGACGTGGATAGGAGGTTCGATCCTGGCGTCGCTCGACACATTCCGCAAGATGTGGGTCTCTAAGCGCGAGTACGACGAGGAGGGACACCGCGCCGTACACCGCAAGACTTTCTAGGCCTAGGATATTTAGCATATTATTTATAATATATTTATATGTAAAGCTACAAAACTCTCAATCGGTCAAATCTACTTTTGACCGAAATAATATCAGGCAAAACTAGTTCTGACTGGTGTTAGCCAAAAGTAGTTTTGTCTGAAAATAGTTGTTCAGTACTTTGATTGAATTTGTTAAATGTACTTTTGACTGAAGCTCTCTCAAAACTAGTTTTTAGTAGCGTACCAGTCTATATAACTTTTAACTGGTCAGTGTAAATAAAAGTATATATCCTAATAATTTATTTTAACCTTCACCATTGGTCGAAACTAGTAACGACTATGATTTCAGTCTAAAGTGAAAGTTTGGTCAGAAGTAGTTTTGACTGATTCAGAGTTTCGACTACAACGTATATAATTTATGCGCACTTGAGGAACGGTCTGCTTGAGTAAGTGTTAGGCTTCACGCCAGCTGCAAAGGGCAGAGTCGATTTATGAACGAGACTCTTCACAAGCATTTAACTTAAAACAGTACTAATATACACAAATAAAATATCCACAATTTTGCAGTCGGCGTGCGGTTGAAATGAATTTTATTTAAATGTTATTGGGAAAGGTACCCACTAACGAGGGGATGGGTCACCACACACAAGACTCAGTATTTGTTGTAGAGATTATTTATAAATGGACATGCGTGCAACAACGCCATCTAGTAAGAAGGATTTTTATATTTTTTTCGTTAATTGGCAACCCTGGTTCATTATCATCATCAGCCTTTAACATTCCAATGCTGGACATAGGCCTCTGCTTAGCAAGACGGTATTGGTCTACTACAGCACGCTGACCAGACGGATTGGTATAGGGTTTGTGTCAAGTGTCCTTCTCTTTGCAGTACTGTTGTCCTGAATAGTTAGCTCCCTTAGTCGTCTCTTACGACACCCACGGGGTGCATAGGGGTGGTAACACTTTGTATTCTTAATTCGTCACTCAACCCTGGTTACTCAATTTCAATAATTGGTTCAGAAGACATAGGGTTTTTTATTGAATTCATTATAATTGTTGTTTACCTGATCATAAATCTGTTGGGAATAGCGGACGATGTTCTATTAGATTCTATGTATCTTTACAGCAAAATTCTTTATAATTGATGCAGCAGGTTAGGCGTCCAAGCGCTATAAACAGACAGACAGTTCATTCTTAATGTTACTTGTATAAATTTATTTTGTTCGTAACTACTTCCTAATGTAACGATAACCTGTATTTGCAGGTGAAACTTGTAACCAGTGAAAAGTACTATCTGGATATATTAGTCAAAACTAGTTTTGACCTCAGGCTGTACAATAGTAGTTTTGACTTACATCAGTAAGTTACAACAGTAGCATGCTTAACTGGTTACGTCGAAACTAGTTTTGACTGGTTAGATTTCTACTGGTTCTATTCTAACCAGTTAAAGTGACTCTAATAGATGTCCTAATGGTTAAAAATAGTTTTGACTATGAGCGTCAATCAAAAGCAAATTTCATACAAAAATTTGCAGTTAAATTTCTATTTAGCAACGATTGATCACAATAAAACTACCTTTGACCAACCTGTTCAGTCAAAACTAGTTTTGCCTGATTTTTAGTTCTGCTTTTGATTGATTACGAGTTTCGACAGCACGAGATGTACTTGATCGCCATTTCGTCTCAAGTTGCAGTAGGCGCCTGCTACCCTCTAACTAAATAATGCAATGGTCGCTATATATTATGTTTAAGCGAGAATTTATTATCTAAGATAATTCTTTTGTATTAATAAATTATTTTTTTGTCAACGACCAACTTGTTTTAATTTGAGGGTACATAGACATCTGTATTCCACACAGTAGTTTTATTTATTTATTTCACTTTAATTATAACTGTTACACCAATTACAATTATTAAAAATTAAAAAAACATACACCAACATTAAATCCCTTAAAAATTTACTTAAAAATGTGGGCCGAGAGTTGTGCCCTGCGGTAATCCTGTTTGAATTTTAAACTGTACAATTTTTGAGTACAATGTTCTTGATAGAGATAGATAAGAGATAAAGTAAGAACCTGAAAATACAATAGGTTTTCTGCTTAATTATTTGTAAACATTAAGTGCTATATCATCACTATAAACACAGTCAAAAGCATCGGACAGGTCTGATTTCAAGTATTACCTATACCCTATTCAACTTCCTCTGAGACAAAAGGTAAACAAAGAAACCAATGATTCTCAAACGAGTTGATCGAGAGTAAAGATGGCCGGTGTAACCAAACTAATTACAAAATTTGCCTTATCACTACTCTTCAATTTAGTAGTGTAATAATACGTTCAAAGTTTGGGAACAGCTACAGTTTTAGGTGTTTTTAATGTCACTTTTTTGTCAGTCCACTGTGAACTCGGAAAATTTGGACAGTTGCAATTATTTTATTTTGTAACACACGTATTTCCGTTGTACTTGACACTGGCAGAATTGACGACATCGGCACAGTTTGCCATTTTCCAAGAAAAAGAAAGAAAATGACACTTTTTTATTGATTATAGATGCATATAAAATTTGACCTATTAAAGAACCTTTTTCTGGTTTGTTTACCTTTTGTCTCAAAGGAAGTTGAATAGACTATAGTTACCTAATCATTTCGTTTCAAGTTATGAGGTAATTTTTAGATGTAAAAGGTATACTTGATAATTCAGATCACTATTGTCATCATAACATAATTATCGTCCTGTCCATGTCTGATTCAAAACTAGTGGGCTTAGCTTTATTCTACTTCACTGGAATCAGCGCTAACATTATGTCAACATCTATACTGAAATTCAACGTAACGTGTTTGGCATTCAGGTTGAAACATAATTGCAATACGCTAAGCGATTGCATCAGCAGTTTTGCCTAAAATTCCTCAATCAAACCAAAGTTAAACAAAGTTAACCTACTCACTTATTATAACTGATAGCACGTCGTAACCAGTTTTTCTTTTCTGTGTTATAAATTGGAACGAAATACTTTTTCAAATGAGGTCTCATCTTAACAATCAAATTCTTTTGAAACTTTTTCAACTGCACTTCTCTGTCCTTCGGTTGTAGTTTATACAATATCTCAAACGCATAGTCTTTGTTATATTTACTCAAATAGTCCTTTTCATAATCCTCCTGCGACGAATTCATTATTCTAATGTAATGTTCTAGTGGCCAATTTGCAGTTGACAAGAAATTGCGATACCAACTTAAAAGTAATGGATTCGTGCTTTCTATGTCTCTTATTACACGTTCAAGGTCTTTGTCTATTTCTTTTTTCTTACTTATCCACGGAAAAACGTCATTTCTGTGGCAAATATGTGTAGTTGTATAAAGAAGCTTCTTTTTTTCGAATTCATATTTGTTGCTTTTTAGTATATCACATATGAACTCAGCGGCGAAATATTCTGTGAAAGTTCTGTGTATGAATACGGGTACGTCATCGGCTGTTACGTGTGATATGAGACCAGTCTTTTCAGCGCCGGTTTTAATGATATTAATAATACTATTGAACTCTTCTAAGCCCCCTTCATATAATGGATCCATTTCTTTGAATTCTTCTAACATTAAGCCATTAAATATTGGGCTGCCGAGAAGTACATACGTAGCTATTTTTTTATGTAACGTTACACACTCGACGCGTTCCTTGTCAAATTTACTCATTATATCAGGAATAAAGACATCCATTTTGTTTTTATCTTGAAAGAGTACTTTTTTAAGTTTACTCTCGATGAACATTTCATAAATTGAGAGTATGTTAATGCCTAATTGCCATTTGTTGATGCTTTCGCTGGTATCTATGACTTGCACGAAATATTCTGCAATAAAATATAAAAGTAGCGGCGTACCGAGTAGTGTGTCTACTTCTGCGTTCTCGACGCTAGGACCCTCATCTTCTGAAAGTATCCTAACAATCTTCGGTTTCGGATCGTCTCTCTCGTCTGGTAGCGTATGGAATACATTATAACGGTCTCTATAAGATGAATAACCTTTATGTCTAATAATATGTGGAAAGTATGATTGAACAAATTCAAAGAAAATATAATAGATTTTACGAAATCTGAAATGTAACGCGTCGGGAGCGTACATTGATGACATTATTTCCGAAATAAAATTCATGTACGTTTTTACATTTTGAAGTTGTATTTCATTAAGTTTCTCTAATGTTAACTTGACGCGCCAAATGCTTATTAGATATGTCGCCTGTTCTGAATCGCTCATATGTTCTAATTTAAAAGATTTGCCGAGCGCCCTGTGCAGATCTGGCAGAATGTCACTGTACGGCCTGCTCGTGACCCACATTTTGTTCTTCTGAGGAAAGTTTCTCACCACCTCAAAGAATTTAATAACGTTCTCTTTGTAGTGGGGACAGATTTCGTCGAAACCATCAAATAAAAACATCAGTCGCCTCTCGTTGTAAAAGTGAAGGAACATATTCAATTGAAACGTTACCCACTCATCATTTATACAATTTTTTAAATACATTTTGTTCTTTTCTTCTCTTAAATCGATCAGAATGTCATTATTTCTTAATATAACATGGCACATAAATTTTAACATTTCCCCGGTATTAAAATTGGTGTTATTTTCCTGCCACCTGTAGAACTCTTTCGAATAATCTAATAGGTTTATTCTAACCACCCAAAGCTTTTCATCTAAATCTTTTGTTTTAAGTGATAGATGGGTAAGCAAGGTTGACTTGCCCATTCCGGGTGCGGCTGTTATAAGAACCGCATCGTCATCGATATCACGGAATGTTTTAACAAAACGCATATTACTGTAATCTGTTTCACCATAGGCCTCGTCTGTAGACTGACTTACTCTTCTGTCAATATATATATGTTTAATTTCATCGTAACTTGAACTACTGAGAGATGTCCCTAAGGTTATAGGTTCATTGCGCATTATTTTATTTAGCACCGGTCCTTTTATAAATGCGAAAGACTCATCGTCTGCAACAACCTCTAAACTTATTTCTTTACCCTGAAATATTACTGTAGCATTTTTTATTATACCCATCCGACATTCTGGTGTAAACGCATTTAAGCTCTGTGTTTCATCATGGACCACATCAGAGTTTGAAAAGCATTCATTGATCACATCGACAAGTACCTCATTTGTAATCAATATGACTTGTTTCTCTTTCATCGCTTGCGCAAGTTCATGTAACCGGGTACGCAAACCTCCACTGACATGTGTATTATCGAATACCATAATAACAACTTTCTCTGTTTTTCTCAACTCCGTCTCCAATGCACAAAACGCAGTTGTAGGCAAATTTAAAACGCATTCAAAATCTAAGACGGTGTACTTGTTATTGAAGTAAGTATTTCTTAAACATTGAATAACTTTGATGGCTGTCAGTACGGTTATATCTGTGATTATGGTAATTGTTGAGAACACTCCGGACAATTTGAATGATTTAAGGGTGTTTTCTGTGAAACTGTATCCAAAGTATTTGATATTAGTCATGTAAAACATGTTTTGTAAAGCGCTGAGCTGTGGTTCTACTACGGTGTTGTTGATTGCTTGCACGAAAATGTCGCTTGTCTTTGTGAGATAAGGTCCAGTCTTCGGTGACATCCACCATTTTTGTATAACATTATGATAATACAAATACACACTGTCAGCCGTCACTGGAAAATTACGTGGATCGGCGCTGAGATACTTCTGTATTTCTTTCTTTAGCAGATCTTCTACCTCATAATGATTACTTTGTTTTGTGTAGATTACAAGTTTACTCAAAAACTCTCTGGCTATATTCACACAGTCGAAAGAGAGTTTCGGGAACTTCGACGTTTTCACCTCAAACCTATAGTAGTGGAGATTCTCAATCTTGTATTTTAGTTTCAAATATAGTGATTTTGCGTTATTTTGCAGTAACGAATTATCGTCAGCAAATTTGAGGAGACCAGTATTGTCATCGTAAGTTAGGATATTACCGACGGTGGTTGCCAGTCCACCATTTGCACTGAGAAGGCCACTGTCAATAGTATCATCTATTCGAACTATTTTATAACTAAACTCATTTGGTTTCGATTTTAGACACAAATCCGCAATAACCTCAGTTAGATGATGCAATCTTCTCTCAATCTTCTTCTGGCTGCCGCTTATTGCTAGATCTATATTACCAAAAGCAACTGGAACTTTTAATTGTAATGATAGCAATTTATTTTTCGCAGCGATTTCCCTCGCTAGATCTACTATTGACTGCGAAACGTTAATTTGTGATAATTTTTTTACTTGGCTCACGGGTCGTTCTGTAAAAAATTCTAGCTTGCCCGTTTTATTACATGTTATTTGATTCTCAATGAGAGGGCTCAGTGCTTCAACTGTCGGTTCAGACAAGAACACTGAAATCAGTTTCTCTGTAAAAGCACTAGGTTCGGACATAGATCTGTCCAGGGCTGGTTTTTTTTCTGTCCCGCTGTTCTGCCTTCTTGTATTCACTTGGTTTCTGAGTATCTGTTCGTAGAGATAAAATCTGAACAGTGTGACGTATTCGTCGTCGCTATCAAAGAATTCTTTCCGGAAAGTCAATGTCCGCCATTTTAATTTATGTGTGTCGTCTTCAGTTTTTATATTGGAAACGTTAACAATCTTTTGTGATAAAATAACATGATATCGAAGGATGTACTCGTCGTTCATTATATTCATCGTTTGATTGGCTTTGTCGCCTAAAAACTTTGCGAAACGTTCTACTAGAACCGCAATTTCTTCTTTCAAGATTTTTTCTCCGAATTCTTTGATGTCTTTTTCGGTGTAAAGCGGGCGAGAGCCTACCGTGGCGCTGGTAGCTATTAAGTTATTGAAACACGAAGCATAATCACTTTTAAATTCGTCGTGGGAATCAAACTCGCAATTGGCGTTGGTATACAGAACGAACACGTATTCTGCTTCATCGATGTCTCCACTAAACAGCTTGTCGTTAATCTTGGAGTTAATTTTCTTTTTGATCTTTAGAATACTGTCTGACCACTTGACTGCATCATTTTTATTATCTAAGGTTAGGAACTTATCATCATTGTCTCTGTGTTTCACCTGAATGAACAGCACGATGGGTCGCCTTTGTCCTACAATTTTCATTTTGAGACAAATGTCGTCGAAAGAACCGATCTCGTCCATGTTAGACGCCAAGTAGAAGTCTTCCACGCTGTCATCGTGCAGCAACCTGAACAGGATTAAACTGATGAGCTTCGTCTCGTACAACTGTCCGCTGATGCCTGACGTGCCGAAGCGCTTCTTGTACACTGTGTCCATTGTGGGATCTGAGTTTAGCGAGTCTAGGTAGACTAGCTGGTAGCACCAAATGTAGCAGTCTGAACTGTCCTTTATTTTCAGTCTAACAGCGAATCTGTAATGAAATAAAAAAAATATTTTAAGTTTTTTTAATGGTAATTTCAATCTTTGATTTCCTCTTATTGGGATGTATGAATAGGAGTCAGCCTGTGACCACGGCCAGTGCAACCTGGTCGAAACGTCAAGCAAATCAGAGGTATGTAATACCTTTAAATAAGTGATCGCGTTAATTCCCGTAAAAATAATTATTATTGTATGAATAGGAGTCGAGGCACTCCGTATTGTTACTTCGTCATCACACCGATCGCCTCTTTGGTCCAGCGGTTAGCGTATGCAACTACCGATCAAGAAGCCTCGGGGTTTATTCCCTGGCCAGGAAAAATGTGTTATTCTGTGTACTATTACATTAGTACAACATAATAAATAATGACATTCGTTAAAGTTCAACCGATAGAACCATGGGCAAGAAAAAAATGCCCGTGGTACTACCGCAGAACTATAGGTGATGAAAGGTTCCTATGGTCCAACCGATAGAAATATGACTAATAAGAAAATGCCCGTGGTACTACCGTGGGACTACAGGTAATGAAAAGTGCCCATGGTTCAACTGATAGAACTACGGGCAATAATTGTTGTACGGACAATGAACCGAAATCGCTTGGAGAACATCATCACCATCAGACACATAATTCAACGTAAATATGGATCAAAAACACACAATTGGATAACAGATACCTGTAACAAGATACGTAATAAGATATCTAAAGTTCAAGGATTTCAAAATAGGTTATATCCAATTCAAAAGCCATGAATCACCGCGACGCTTGGTGTTGACAGCAGACGCACCAACCGAACCGTGACTCTCGTCTTTAGATAATTGTTTCAACCTTGTCTACTAGCTGTTCACGGAACGCTGTTTAGGTTATCAGACAATATAAATAAATACTAATAATAAACTAACACTTCTCACACACCAGAATCTGATCCCAAATTAACCTGTACGTGTACCTACTTTTTTTACGCATGGAAACCCCCACGGGCCGTAACCCCATCGGGGTTTGCGGCGGGGCTGTGTGTCAGAATCGATCCGACTAAAACCACACGGTGTGCCACTCTGCGCCTGAGGAGTGAGGGATCCGGGAACTGCTGTTATTAACACATCCGGACCCTTCCCAGATCCGGACCCCTCCCAGGTACGTGTACCTACCATGTTAACCAGACTATTGATCAACATACTTATATTTTTCTAACTACCTAAATAGTAATTAAAAGAGACCTACAGAAATGACCTACGATGATCATTCCGAAACAAATATTTGCAGATCATACAACCATTTGGTCCGTCCCAGGGATTGAATCTAAGATCTCAAGCACAGCAGTCGTATAGGTACGTTACCACAGCGCCACCGAGGCAATAACCGAGGAAAAGAAACAAGTTTTCATTGTAAGCCGTAGGTTATTATATAATTTTATAAAATGATAGTGATTCATGTAATTTTAAAAGAACAATACATTTATCCAATGCTTACGTAGAGTAGACACAGAGCATCATACGTACGCATAGTCTGTGATGATTACTGATGATAGACAATAATTCTTACAAGCTTTTTATTAACTTGCAATGTATAGTTTGTCTGATTTAAGAAAGTGATTTTGACAGTTGACGTTTAGTGCTTGGGTGTCTTTAAGCCATAGTGAAAAAAATCGATGAACGATCATCAATATAATATAGCATCGTTAATCGTTTTAAAATTGGAATAATTTATTCTCTTATTTTTAAGAATTATGTTACATATAAAATATATACATGTTGTATTGAACAAATATAGTTAAGAATCGCGGGTGTATTTCTCAAATTGAGCTAAAATTAGACACTACTAAGGCTACGTATTGGATTCTGGAATAGAAACTGATTTGGTATATGTCTAGGTATAACATCGCGCTGCAAAAGATAAAAACGAGGCCAAGTGCGAGTCGGACTCGCCCATGAAGGGTTCCGCAGCAGCAAGTAACATAATGTAATTTTTATTTCATTTTTATATTTGTGTTGATCGAATGAAAGGCAAATTGCAGTTTACGATTTATGACGTTATAAAAAAAACTACTTACTAGATTTCGTTCAAACCAATTTTCGGTGGAAGTTTGCATGGTAATCATATTTTTTTAGTTTTATCATTTTCTTATTTTAGAAGTTACGGGACACACACACACACACATTTTACCACTTTGCCTAAGTGTCTCTCGCGCAAATTGTTCAGTTTAGAAAAAAATTATACTATAAACCTTAAGATCATTTTTGAAGAACCCTACACAAATGGTTTTGTTTGAGTTTTAGTTCTAAGTATGGGGGCACCCCCAAAATTTTTTGTTGCTTTTCTATTTTTGTGTGAAAATCTTAATGCGGTTCACAGAATACATCTACTTACCAAGTTTCAACATTGTACTTCTTATAGTTTCGGAAAAAAGCGGCTGTGACATACGGACGGACAGACAGACAGACATGACGAATCTATAAGGGTTCCGTTTTTTGCCTTTGGCACGGAACCCTAAAAAGAAATGAACTTACTTGTCGATCATTGTATGTTCTAAATTGTGTTTAGTGTCGATACTAATTCTTATCCAAACGTCTATACGTGATATTCGTTTTTTTCACACACATTTGACCTCAAACTAACTCAAATAAAGTGACGGAAAAATACGTATTTAATTTTAGAAATAATTCAATGGCTTATAATGCTGAAACAGATATGAAGGCATGATACTTTCGAATAACGCATTAATATTACTTAAATTGTCCTTTATAATATAAAAATGAATGATATAAGTATTAATGTTTGTTCACTTCAGTTTAATTATACGAAAAGCATAAAATGAAAGTAAAAAAAAATGAATGAATAAGTATCAGCTACTTAATTATAACGTAAATGATTACTGGCTAGTAAGTCGATTACATCCGATTTGTAAATCAAAACGATTATTCTTAACCTCCGCAACGATTAAAATGTCACTTCACTAAATTTGAAAAATAAAAATCATAGAATGTAACTGTTTTAGGACACAATGCAGAAGTGAAGAATCACGCGACTATTAATTTTATTTGTGGAAATTTAAACTGAAATATGCCCCATTACATTCATTCAACTCAGTAGCATAAATTATTACATTTATAAAATTTATTTGACTTAAATTAACATAGTTTTATGGTCACTTCCATTAGTGCATGGTTGCATTCTGTCGTTAGGGAACGTCAGTCTCACCTGTCAAAATCTACTTCTTAGATCGGACATAGTATAATACCTAGTATGTATGTATGCTTGTATGTTCGGGTGGAATCTTGCAACTCAATTTTTAAGCAGATTTCTTCAACCGATTTTGCTGAAATTTTGCAAGCATATGTATACAGCGTGACAATACAATATTATAAATAAGGACATGAAGCTGATCTGATGCTGGAGCTGGAAGGTGGCCATAGAAACTCTGTAAAGAAACGTCGCAACATCATCGAGTTTGGACTCGTTTGGTTCGTCTCGAGACATTCCAGTAAAAGCTTGTTTTTAAAAGCTTTTTAATTTAATTTATTGTAACTATAAACTGTGGACCTATGGCATTGCAAATTACAATGAAGTTAGGAGAATGCCGCGTCAAAGGTAATAGGAAAAATTATAAACAAACGGGCATAAATGACGCAGTGCCACTATTAGGGGTGCATTTAACGCAAATGCTATTTATTTGTGATAAGCAAAAGAGTTTTTTTTTATGACTATGAAGTAAAAATATATTTTTCATCCCACCAGCTCGTAAAGACTATTTTTGCCCCTCGATATCTGAGTGCAAAAGCCGTTTTTATCCTCTAGAGGAATAAAGTAAATTGAATTTAGAACATCGCTCGAGTGCACTAAGTTTGTGAATTCAAAACATCATTATTTACTTCTACCTCCATGGTGCCGAATTAACCATACAATATTTTTAATTTGTTAAAAACTCAGACTCGGAACCTTCTTGGTATAGTTTTTTTTTAATTTGCTCTGCCCGCACCATTTTCTTCTTATGTAACTATAGCAACTTAACTTTCAATTTTTTTAATTTATCTATACATCCATACAAATAAATAATATTGAAATGTCTGTTTGTAATATTAAAATAACCACTTTTTACTAAATGCATTGTAGGTATGTATACACGGTACATGTACTAAAATATTTTTTTTATAATTTCTGTTACATTGTCTGTCTGTCAGTCGGTCTGTCTGTCTGTTTGTTCCGAGTAATCTCTAGAACGGCTGGACTGATTTTGACGTGACTTTCACTGGCAGATAGCTTATAATCTAAAGAGTAACTTAGGCTACTTTTTTTAGACTAGCTTTGTCGGGTAGTAACACCGCGGGGTTGAGCGAGTACCTAAGTATTTTTGAAATAATTTAAAAATTAATCTGTAATACTTACCTATCATAATAATAAACTGAAATAAAAGTATCTTGTGATTGTTAATGCTTTTTTGCATTTAGTTGTTTCCTCGCTGAGGTGGAATGAAAAGTTACGTGTTGCACTCGAGTGCAAAGATTTTTCACCTCGTGCGCTTTTGATTCCCTCGCTGACGCTCAGGATTCTAATTTTTATCATTATAAATTTTAGAATCCTTCGCTTGCTCGGTCATCAAAATTGAGCACGCGGTTAAAAAGCAACTTTGCACTCTTGTATATCAAATAACTATTATCTTTAGTTTTAACTTGGTATATTTATTAATACCTATACATTAAGCATTAATGCTTATTCAATTATATGTTGTTATAACTATAAAATGCCATTGTAAAGTAATTTTTCAGGAAATATATGAAAAAAACATGGCATCGTATCAAAGCCTGTCCATCGAATTCGCGCAAGGTGGAAAATTCTAGTCACGACAATAAAATAGTTTGTTTGTTAAACAATTTGTTTTAATGTACACTACTAAAACGCGTTTAATAGAATCTAAAGTTTTATTAAAAAAAAATATTTTTCATCCCACCAGCTCGTAAAGAGTATTTTTGCCCTTCGATATCTGAGTGCAAAAGCCGTTTTTATTCGCTAGAGGATAAAGTAAAATTGAATTTAGAACATCATGTGCACTAAGCTTGTGAAGTCAAAACATCATTAAACCTATTTACTTCTACCTCCATGGTATTGAATTTATCATAAAAAAAATTTTATTTGTTAAAAACTCAGACTCGGAACCTTCTTGGTGTACTTTTTTTTTGATTTGCTTTGCCAGCGCAATTTTCTTTTCACGTCATTTAGTCATTTCCTCGCTGAGGTGGGATGAAAAGTTACGTGTTGCACTCGAGTGCAATTTCTTTTTACCTAGTGCTCTTTTGATTCCCTCGCTAACGCTCGTGATTCAATTTTAGAATTCTAAAATTGTACAGGGTCCCCTGAGCCCAGGGGACCCTGTACAATGTACCGCCAACACCTTCAATAGCTACACGCCTACACCTCTATAGGTAGTTGAATAATGGGTGTTGGGGAAGTGCTATATAAAATAATGACACTGTGTTGTTAATATGACCGTCTCCGCGAGAGATCAACTCTAGTTATAAAAAACTTTTCACCTATCTAAGAACGTTCATGAATCAACCACAAACCACAAACCCGCATAAAAATCGGACTAGCAGTTCTGCTTTTGTACAAACACAATGCATCAAAGGCTTAAACAGACTTTAATCTGTGTCATGAGTATGTAGGTACTAAATAGACTAGTAATCATTAAGATATACCTACAAAATTAGTTACAAGTTACAAGTCTTAAGTTTATCCAGATACAATCCGAAATAACGAAAAAGTCAAAGTACGTACCATCTACATTAGATATTTTTATGCAGACATTTTTCTTGTTGGTATAATATTGATGATAATGTTTCTTCAATATGCTTTCGGGACAACTGAGGGGCTTGATGACCCGGAGATATTTTGCAGCTACTGGACCCTACACTATGCCAGCTGGCTGATGTGCAAAGGTCCTTGGGATAGGTATGTCGGCCGGCCCGGCTAATCAGCTTTCGTACCGTAGCTCAATACCAGGGAGAGATGGAAGGTAACTATTCTAGACGGCCCAGCTGTTAGCCTTCGTACCGTAGTTGCTGTAGCTGTAGTGAAACTCGAAGGAAGATTTGACGAAAGTAACGTATTTATTTGCAAAAAAAATCCTTGTAATCTACAGGAATTAGACATACAAGTACTGGTGGTTGTAGGGAGCTCGCAGCAGGAATACATATCCAAACACGACGCACACTTTCGAAGTAAATCGACGGGGCGTGTGGGCGCGCGCGGTTGCCACATCACTCCTCGAGAGAGATTATTTACATTTTTAACCGACTTCCAAAAAGGAGGAGGTTCTATGTTCCACTGTATGTTTTTTTTTTTTTTTTTTTTATGTATGTTCACCGATTACTCCGTCAGTTGTGGACCGATTTTGTTTTTTTTTTTTATGATATAGGTGACAAACGAGCAGACGTATCACCGTAACTTGTTAGCACCGACGTAAGTCGGTGCTAAGCCAAAAAGAATACGAACGAACAATTACAAAAGTCTAAGCGATAGTCACTTGGCACCGACTTCAAACAGATTGTAGGTACCTAGCACAAGACCTATTTCTTAGCGTTCCATGGATGCACCGTGCGGGTGCCGGGTCCATCGCGTGATAGATGGGGGCAACACATGCGACTTCGACAGTGCCTGGGAATTGCGACCTAGGTTTAGGTTTAAGGAGCACTCCTTACGACGCGTCAACGCTCACCTCCACTGTCCGCTGTGTTACCCCCTCTACCTAACCATATTTGAAGTGAGCCTAGCAATGCCGCTTTGGATATTCGTTCAAGAAAAGAGCTTACTGAAGCTCTTGGCAATCCAAGGTCTTTTAGCAGGTTATAGAGGGATTTCGCTGGTATACTCCTCGCACCCACTTCCACGGCATACAGCGCAACGACATAACCATTTTTAGTTATTATAATACTACTATTTAAGTGAATAAAGAATTAGGTATAGGCAATTTATGAAGAACCAGTTTAATTTACGCTTTTAAGTGTTTTTTTGGCAGAGAGTTTTCGTTGGATGTTTTTTGGAAGTCTTTTTTTTTTTTTGTATTAAAATACATTTGTTTGGTGTTCTACTAAATGCGTAGGTAAAGGATTTGTGCTCATTGCATGTGGTGAGATCGTTACCCTGTACTAGCCGGCGTAGTAATTCGCGATCGTACACGCTATATATTAGCTGTGTGTCACATATTGCTTTTGAGCAAAAGGCAAGTGGTTTCCATACATTGTTGAGGTTTGTTGTAGACGTTGTAGTACGGTGTCGAGGCTAGTGTCCGAAGTATCGGTAAGTCAACAAAATGGTGCGTTAGTTAGTCTAGCTATAATGGTCGCTTCGACGGCGGCGCAGATCTGCTGTGTGGAAATTGGAATCTATAATAGATAAAAAAATATAGTAACTAAATTGAAAATAAGTTTAATAATCACATTACATTCAGATATGGCGGATGTGCCTAACTTACCATCTCTAGAGACGCGACGAAATGAACGCGATCTTCTATTTTGGCTAAACAAATAAACCAAATTTAAATGCCTGTTGTAATTTCGAAATAACAGCTGTTTACACGCACTTCCTAGCTAGCTGGAGACTGATGGTCAACGTGGCAAAGCTTCAGGCGATCTCCATAGGAAGCGAAACCCAACCACACATAAAGTTCATGGGGTAGAATATCGAATGATTTCACTATATATTGGTGTGACCATCAACCGCACCCTCTCCATGTAACCCCAAGTCACTCAACAACGTCGTTGACCAGGTACGTCCCACACGTTCCTTTCTGCGTCCCGTACTGTCATCCCGATTGGCGTTCCGTGCAAAGCGCAAACGCGTACATTTGCACCCGAGTCTGTCGGTCAGCTAGTATTATATTTTGGGAAAGATGTCATCAGATTCATTAAAAGCCTTTAGCAGTTTACTTTATGAGATAGGCCGGCCTATTCTTTCCCTTCTAGGTTGAATCTAGTTGGTATAAGGTTAGTTACCTTTGTAGTGATGTTATTATTTATTTTTTATGCAATAAGTGGCAAACGAGGAGATATAGCACCTGATGGTAAGCGATTACCGCCGCCCATGGAGACCCGCAACACCAGAGGCCTCACAAGCGCCTTTTGGGTATGGGAGGAGGGGTTGGGGAACGGGCCTGCGGTATCCTCACTGACTCGGTGAAACACAATGCAAGCGCTATTTCACACCGGTCATTTTCTGTGAGGCCGTGGTACTCCGGTCGAGCCAGCCCATTCATGCCGAAGCGTGGCTCTCCCATGGTATAATTATCCTGCGAGCGATGACACTTCATACTCCTAATATATCACGACATGGATACGACTGTGTAGAAGTGCAAACTAAATAAAAAATATCTAACTTACGGATGTGATGCAGTTCAATGTACGTATAATGAATGCGATCCTCGAGTGTTCTGTTTGAATACAATTAATTGATTAACACTTCACGACACTTAGGAGCACAGCACAGTTAGTTTATTTGTTAAACCGCGACATTTCCAATGCGAGGTCGTCTGTGCATCGCGTTGTTTACCGGGAACTGACGACAGCGCGTCTGTCAAACAAGTTTGTCTCAAACAAGTCCAACGCGAGCGTCACTCAAAGGCGGATAATTCTCTGCGGTTTGCGTCGACGTCACTACTTCATTAAAGGTAGTTGAACACTATTTCTTGTGTACGAAAACATGTTTATATATAGATACCAAAATGAATCTACTCTGCCTGATGGGAAGCACGAGAAAAATCCAAGAGTGTTGAATGATAGCCACCTTCCGCATTGCAAACGTGGACAATACAACATGGTGACCTACACTATGGCGGTAAAGTGAAATGCTTTTTTACGCCCTGTTAAAGGACCCGGGATCGTAGTTATAATTCGGTTGGGTCAAGCACCTCAGGTACATAAGAATAGTCATCGCCCGCCCGCCTGATTACCTAATTATTTCTCCTTGTTTCTGATAGCTGGTGGTCTCTGGGTGGGTGAATGGTAGATGGATGGGTCCCTAGTTGATAAAACAATGTGAGAGTAACCTAGAGAAACCGACATCGCAATGAGTATCAGTACGCTGACGTGGAACTTTGCTATCTTCGTTACGACTGAGTCTGTTGCTACCATATTTATAATCTGTGATAAATCGTACAAATGTCGGTGTATCTTTCGCTCGCTTACTCACTTTACTGCCACCGTGACCAATAAGAGACGGTAGATCTCTGAGCATGTCTGCTTCTTTTTGAATGCGCTCTCGCGTTCAAAAAGAAGGTACATGATCATGCACATCCTTCATAACGAAATGGCAGAAACATATAATCAATAGTACCTACAATAATTGTATTTTTTTTACGGGAATTAACGTGGTCCGTGGCCACGGCCAGTGCAACCTGGTCAAAACGTCAGGCAATTCAGGCAAAAGAGAGGTATGTAGTACCTTGAAAGTTTAAAAGTTAGATTATTACCTACACCTTAAATTCTAATAAAAATATGTGTAAGTGTATTTTTACCCGACTACGGCAAAGCCAAAGGAGGGTTATGATTTTGACAGGCTATGTATGTATGTATGTATGTATGTATGTATGTATGTTCATGTTCCCTCATAGCTCCTTAAGTACTTATTAGAACTGGACAAATGAGGTATCGTTAGAAGCGTCTTGATCGTCTGCTGGTTATAGGCTATATGACGTGTTGCTGAATCTAATGTGGCGCCCTCTAGCCGACATAAAGTAATGAATTTAAAAATTAATTTGAGATAAATATACCGTGTTTGGTATCATTGGAAAGGGCGTTACTTGTACATTTCAAATATATATATATATTATATATTAATAATGGCATCAAAACATTTTAAATAAAAAAAAGTAAAAACTAAAACCCAACTACGTCAAATACCGACGCTGAAACAGTATGAAATAAGTTTGAAAAGCCGTAGTCACACGTTACATAGAAACGCACCATAACACTTTAACAACGTGTGACTACGGCTTTTCAAACTTGTTTCATACTTTTTCAGCGTCGGTATTTGCGTAGTTGGGTTTTAGTTTTTATATCTATACAAATAAATAAAATTGGAGTGTCTGTTTCTAATATTAAAATAACCGCTTTTTACTAAATGCATATGTATGTGTACAGTTACACGGTACATATACCATAACTTCTTGCATTTAGAAACCCCCTACTCAATTTAATTTAAGTTATTCTTCCCCACTTTCACCCCCATAACTTTTAAACGACTCAACCGATTTTCATGAAACTTGTCTAAGAACACTTGTTCAAATCAAATCAAATCAAAATCATTTATTCATCTAAGACACCAAGTGACACTTATGAACGTCAAATTGAAGCTATAGTTAAAAATCATAGATCGACACAAACAGAGGTCACAGCATGTGCTGTATTGTCGAGGTAAGTTAGGCGAAAACACCAAAATCTACTGCCTGTCTGTGTCGATCCATAACTTCCAGTTTCCAAAATGCGTAGAGCTCATGAGAAGAATACTGGCAAAGAAACTCATGGCTACTGCACTTGCACGTAACTAACCTTTCATACAAAAAAACTAAATTGAAATCGCTTCATCCGTTCGCGAGCTACGGTGCCACAGACACGTCAAACTTATAACACCCCTCTTTTTGCGTCGGGGGTTAAAAATAAGATTTTTTACAATTTTTGTCAGTCTGTCAGTCGGTCTATCTGTCTTTTTGTTCCGGCTAATTTCTGGAACGGCTGGACCGTGAAGCCGCTATTCAAGCCACGATGGCTCGCTGGTCATCCCGGCATGAGACTCCTCGTGCTCGTTTTGCCTCCGTGAAGGCTCTCCAGTCGGTCATCCCCGAGTGGGCAGGGCGGCAGCAGGGGACACTTTGAAGCAGGTACTTTCCGGGAAGTACCTGCATTCAGTCGCTAGGAGTGCCGCCAGCCACCTCTGCGAATGCAGAGAGGACTCGGCCCAGCACACGCAGGCGGTTTGCTCCGCCTGGGCGTAGCAGCGTCGTGTCCTCACAGCAGTCATCGGAGGAGATCTCTCACTATCGACTGTCACACGCGCCATGGCCGGTAGCGACAGCTGTTTTACCGCGGTAACCTTCTGCGAAGTCGTTAGTTCGCTGAAGGAGGCGACAGAGAGGACCCGCGAGGACGACCTTCACTCGGACCCAATTTGTCGCCGGCGTCTGATGGACGGGACGCGACGCGAGGAGACGACGTACGCGTGTGCCGTATGTTGACTAAATTGAGAGTTTAATGGCAGACGGTGCCCGCTTCAGTGCGGGCAGGCGCTGGGAGGGGTTCGGATGTGTTGATAACAGCAGTTCCCGGATTCCTCCCTTCTCAGGTGCAGAGTGGCACATCGTGTGATTTTAGTCGGTCCGATTCCGACACACCACCCCGCCGCAAACCCACGGTGCACGGTGCGGTGATGGCCCGTGGGGGTTTCCACACGTAAAAAAAAGGTAAAACACCGGTATATCAACCCTCATGAAATATCACTTTAACAGGCGGTTCACTTGACGCTCAGCAGGTTACCTACATACATCTAGATTATAATGTAGTACGTAATATCTCGATGCCTACATAATTATAATTCTCGTGCCACGTCATTGCTCACGATGAACTCCGAAACTAAGTAGGTATATGACCGATTTTCACTTTTTTTGAATGTGTTTTGCTGGCGTGCCTGAGATGGATAGTTAACATCACGGTTAGACCAACAAGAGCCAAGCCTGTATGAAAATAGACGAAAACGAAGTTACCTAGGTCAACTTGTACTAAACAGTCTAAATATCAAATCTATATATATATATATACTTATACCTATGATGAAAATGTAACAGGTCCAATTCTGTACATTAAAGATTTTTTGAAATTTTTTTTGGAGGGCTTTCTATAATCGATACTGAAGCCAAAACTGTAATTGTTTGGATTTTTGTCTGTCTGTCTGTCTGTCCGTCCGTCTGTCTGTCTGTATCTTGGCCGTGCATCACGCCGAAACTACTGAATGGATTCAAATGAAACTTGGCATGATTCGAGTTCATACTACGAGGTAGGACATAGGATACTTTTTATCCCGAAATTCAGCACGGTTTCCTGGAGAGAGGGGATGAAAGTCAAAATATGTACTTAGCTGTAATTCAATAACACATAGTCCGATTTCATTATTCTTTTTTTACTAGAAAGAAAAAAAATAAAAGATAACGGGAAAATCTTTTTTTGTCTACGACTGTACACTGCCTGTGGGAAGCTGGGACAGATATATTGTATTGTAAATATGGCGGTACGAAGTTCGCCGGGTCAGTTAGTTATAAATATGTCACACATCTGACACACAACACGTCTGGCTCCAAACTAAGCATTTAATGACATCTAGGATGACTGATACAATACATAAATACTTACTTTAGCTTGTAAATAGATACTTAATAAACAAAAATACAATAACTTCCAATCTCTGTCAACAAATCGTGAAAGATAAAAAAAATATTCTACTTATAATTGTCGCTTCGAAATAATTTGTTTAGGGCCGAAGAGTGCCAGGCTTCCATGAGCGGCGGTGGTCGCTTACCATCATCAAGTATTCTGTCTGCTCGTGCGCCCCATGTATCACACAAACTATTTAATGCTACTTAAGTGCCTACTAAATATAGCGTTGCATTTTGCCGAGAAACGAGTTATTGCTAATAATATTTGTGAAAGCGTTTTAAATTTAAAGTCTTGGAACAAATCATAAAGTTAACTCACATTTGTGCTGAGCTAATATGCGTATGCGCACATGCGTAATCATTATCAACAAGCACATGACCAGCTCGAGCTCGGCGGACTCGGCGTCGGCGGTGCCGCTGAGCGACGGACCAACGCGCAGCAGGCGCGGCTGTTGCTCCATATCTTCGACTTGTTTCTCTAACTCATTTATTAGTGACTGACTTATCAATCTGAAAATAGACATCACGCAGCTGAATGCATTAAACTTTAAGGGCTCCCACACATAACTGCGATGCGATGCGGCGTGAAGTTATTGCGTTGCATTCGTGCGAGCTCGCAGATATTTGCGGTGCGTTGCGAATTCGCAGTTATGTGTTCCCACACATTCGCAGATATGTGTGCTCAAACGACGAATTTTTGTTACTTCGGCTTGTGGAAATCGTCAGATTATATATTTTTCGTTATTGGAATGATTTCCTTTAAAAATAAAAAAAAAACAAATTTCATTTCAGCATCATTCAAACAAACCACGTCCTCGAGCGTGGTCGAGATGACCGTTTTTATTACAACTCCCCTCCCTCGCCTTTAGTTATTCGCCCTCACCGATTAGTGGAATATACACTTTTTAGTATGTAATTAACTCGCCTTAATCTGACGCGCTCGAGAATTTCTGATGATCATTTTTTTCACTATTCTGATCCTTTATTCTAGACGGGCGGGCCATATACACGGGGCTCATATTTGGTGGAGTTACTTAACCGTGTATAAGGTATCCACCTGTATATTAATCTGCCGTGCTTTAGTACTTAAATCCCGAAATTCCTTCTAGGACTCCCCTACTTTAGGGGAAGATAGTTAATGGCAAGAATTGTTTCTTTGTATGTAATATAGAGGCCAATACTCAGTGTTTTTTTTTTCCAAGTGAGAAGTACCTATGCTATACTCAGAACTGCACTACCGTTCTCAGTTTTGCCGTGTACTTTGTTTGCTTGGGCAATTCACCCAAGACTGGTCGTCATCTAGACCCTAATCTAGACGGCACCGGGATATAAAAAATATACCTAGAAACATGTAACTCGCCGGTTTTTTTATAAGTACCTAGGTATACATTTTCAATCTGTCGGGGTTTAGGTTTATTCTTGAGCTATAGCTAGTTGTACTAAACAGTGTAGATATCAAATTATCAACATCTCGCACATCTGACACACACCGTCTAGCTTCAAACTAAGCAAGAGTTTGTATGAAGACTGCCAGCGATGACTTAGGTTCTTTTGTTAGTAAATAGATACCTACATATTATACAAACATACACCAAACTCTAAGCTGTGTCAACTAATCTTAAAAGGGACTTCTAATTTTATCGCTTCGAAATTAAATTGACTATCTGATGAGTGGCAGGTGTCCATGTGCGAATGTGGTCACTTACCATCATCGACTGGATGTATCACATAAACTATTTTACTTTAGTGGTGCCTACTAAATATAGCGTTGTATTTTGTCGAGTAACATGTTATTTTGCTAATATAATATTTGTGAAGGCGTTTTAAAATTAAACTTTAGGAATGAATTACAAAATTAACGCACATATATATGCGTTGTACTAGAACTGAGTTGCGTTACTGTCTAGTGACTAGACAGGAAAAGTATCGTGCGGAGTGTTAACAATATCAACAAGCACATGACCAGCTCGAGCTCGGCGGTGCCGCTGAGCCACGGACCAAGGCAGGCGCAGGCGCCAGAGCTGAGCGCGCAGCGGTGGTTTGCTCGATTGCACCAATGCTAGCTTGGTAGCAAGCCAGTCTTGTGGGTTTATTTGTCGACGTCACGATGTTCGTCGGCCGTCGCTCGTCTATCGGTACAGAGACGAACTATTTAATCTCGAACATGGCCGGCCAGAAACCTAATTGAAGTCATGATCGACTCGTGTCTGGACAGAAGCTGTGCCTCGGCCATCGGATGGCCGAAGTCACAAATCATATTTCTCATTTTATATGCAGACTATGTAGTGCCGTGTAATGTGAACTTCTATATATCCCCTAATCATTATTAGGGATTTAAACAAGCAACACAAGGACTTGAGTATCTGCAACACACTCGGTTTATGTGAGGTTTTTTATGTAACCTACCTATTATAAGAATATAAATAAAACAAAATACAGTACTGCGTAATATTATGAATATTAATACAAAGTAATATTCATTTCCGAATCTTTCAATTTCAAAACCATACACACACTTTAAGTTTAGTTACAAATTGTTACAAGTCGCCACGGTGCGCTGGGCGGAGCGCTATCACGGATACCCGATCTACGGAGGATTTTGCACGTTGGACCAAGTGCGGCGTCGAATCCGCAGCATCGTCCCGGCCGGCTCCAGCGTGTACGTCAACGGTGAGCTCACGGCACGCGTGCTCGAGAAGACATTCGGATTCGCTCGACGGAACGTCTCTTTGTGGACGACGCACCTGTTCACGACAAAGCCTACGATCGTCAGCAGTAGGATGATCGTCGCTGACCTCAAACAACGTTACGACTACGAGCGCGCATCGAGCTTCAAACGCATTGCGAACACTAATATTTAAGGCTGGAAGACTGAATTTAATTTGTAGGAATTATCTTCAAATAAATATACCTCTACATTATTGTCTCCGCATTTATTTTGAACTCATTCAATATAAATACTTAATACATTTTACATAGACACACAATCAAATATAAATGTTGTAATTCACACTCAGACAATAGCGACAAAATTAAAACGAATGAGGCCACTTTTTGGACACGTTTATACAATTACAATATAAAAATTAGAATTATTTCTATCGATGTCGTTGGAAAACTTCCTAAGTTCTTGATTTTTAGGAAACCGAATTAAAATTAACATCCAACACTGGTGGAATGGCGTCAAAAATAAGAGTCTAAACGAGAAGAAATAAATGAGTTAATTTACTTTGTTGTGGAAAGCTACTCTAGAAGGGACTTCTTTTTTGAACAGCTCACATGACAAAAACTGCAGGCAGTCTCGTTCGCTGGCGGCGGCCGACCTGTGCGGCCGACTGTCGACGCCTGATGGTCTGGACTGTGTTGTGTATATTGTCAAATTGTAGTCATATTGCTTGTCTCATAAGTGTTGAATTCTTGTATTTTTATTGATCTCCGAGTCCAAATTCGGTACTGACAGGTCTGTGCCTTATATTGATAGTCGTGCAATTCGGATCTGTTAGGAATGTGTGGTTTGTAATATATTATTACTAGCGACGATTTCAGATGCCCCCGCCGACGACACGATTCGTGCATTTTAAATCTGTAATATCTTCGAATATATTCATTTAAATTAGTTACTTAGTTACTTAATTTGATCTATATTAAATGCACAATGTATTTAATTTACTTAATTGTATGAGGATTCACTCTGTATTGCCTAAGATCACTTCGTAAATAAGCCATTATTTCTCGTAAAAAGAAAGGAATAAAAAATGGCTGTTGTGGGTTATCCCTAAGAGATAGATATATCGCCTCTTCGCATTAAAAGTGTACAATTACCAAAAATATTCGAAATTGAGTTAATATGCCGAAACGTTTGGTACCACCAGTATCTTTCTATTAAATACTGACAAAAGAGCGTAGTTCAACAAAAACTCGCTAGATGACGCATTGGTTAGTTTTAAATTAGCCGAAGTTTGAACTTGTATCGCACGAATACATTATAATTTTTAGTTTTGTTGAAGCAATCAAGCAATGCAGGCGTTGTGTCTCTTCAAAAGTATACATAAACGAAAATTTTACCTTATGATAAGAATTCCATTTCATAAGTATTATACAATCTCAAAATTATACATTTATTTGCTATAAATGTGCAGCAAAGAATAATGTAATTGTACAGTTTTTGTGAGAGAATATGAATAATACTGTCCTGATCTTTTTCATGAAAGGTTTTTTTTTTCAAAATTAAACACTGTTTTAGATATTCTATTGTGAAAAGTGATGTTTTAATTTCAAAATTGTCTACTTTAATCATAAATCTTAATTCAGAAACAGTTTAATCCTGAAAATGTTTACTTTTTAATTAAAATGATTTCACTGTGAATCTGAAACATACAGCGACTTTTTTCAACGTGTTTGGATACGTTTTAATAGACCAAATTCATAATAAGTATGTATTTGCATGCGATAGGAACGATTCCCAATCTTAAAACAATAACGCACAAGTTCCTTATTAAAGGACATACTCAAAATGAAAATGATTGGGCCCACTCGGTTATTGAGAAATATAAAAAAAACACCTAGATCTGGGCCAATATACAGACCAGATCAGTATGCTTCATTGATCACAACAGCAAAAAAAGACTGGGAAAACTTATAAAGTTCACGAATTAAATTACACTCAAAGATTTCAAATCTTTTTGTATCGATGTAGGCCGCAATTATGCCAAAACTACTGATAATGAAGCTATGAAGATGAATGACATAAATATCTCAATTTCACTAAAGAAAACCGCGGCCGATCAGAAAAAAACGAAGTATTTTGGCTTTCGTTAATAAGGAAACTATTCCCGAATACTATCGTTCATTTCATGAAAATCTTTAGATATCTTTTTTTATGTATGGCCCCTGCCAAAATGATTACTCTTCCTGATTGAAAGCATGAGCAGAATTCAAGAGTGGTGGTCACCATACTCATTGCGAATGCAGACAATGCAACAATGCAGCACGGTGACCCACGCTATGGTGGGCTAGTGATGCTTGTGCAGCATCGGGCCACCGGTCTCGCCCTCACCAACGAAACACGACAGCACGAACGATGTCATCTAACGTTGATCTTCTGTGCGAGGCTAGTACCGCCCCGGTCGTATACAAATTTTAATAGCTATTATTAATTACGTATCAATAACACTCAAAAGACTGGATAATGTTGCTAGGAATGAAGAAATAGTACTTGTATGTATCTATCTAATAAATCTTAAACTTAATTTAAATAATCAGCGACACTGAACTACCTTGGTAAACAAGTTCCTAACTTAGTGCCATGTAATTCAGTAATTTTCTTGTATTTAATCAACCAATTAATTTTATTTAAAATTATTTTTCTTTCTGAGGCATTTTGTTTTAATTGTATAAGTTCTAATCCATATTTAGTAAATTTTATTTCATAATGGTACTGTAAGAAATAAATATTTTGGACAATGATATTGCTTTTTAACGAAAAATAGATGTTTTCCTTCAATTTACTCTTATTTTCAGTAATTAAATATTCATGTTTAAATTAAATTGTAAAAATTAAGCAACATTTTATCTAGAAAAGTATTAAAACTCAAAACAATAATTTTTCTGATCAATATTTCGGTTACTAAGTATATAACAAAATTGATAGATAATTTTATCTTACTTTGGAAAACAGATTATCTAAGTATTAAGAAATAAGACATAAATATTGAAAAGATCATAATTATTAAAAATGTTACACGTCAAACCTTTAAAACGCTCTCCTGTAAAATTTGTAAGGGAGATCGTTTTTTGTTTTTTCGGAAGACGGTCCCCATTTCATCTCATCCACGTTTTTTATATTTTTAAGCATTAATTTCATCACGACGAAGACTTAAAGACTTGAAGACTTATAATTTGAAGACTAAACACTTGACATTGGCAGAAATAGCTGATCCGAGAGATCCGGCTGGTTGCCATTTCATCAAAAGAAGAAGAAGAAGAAAATTTGTAAGTTTTGAGATTATACAGTTTTAATGCGAAGAGGCGATATACCGTCGCAGACTTTTTGTAGTACTTTTTAAGGTATACAATACTGTAGTACATTATTTTGATCTATCTCGTAGGGTGCAACCAGCGTTTGCAATTTAAGCGCAAAAAAATGTGTTTGTTTGCTACATCACATTAGAAACCTCGAAAATTAATAGTGTTTCCATACTATATTATGCAATTATTATACATAAAAACCTTCCTCTTGAATCACTCTATTTACTAAAGAAACCCGCATCAAATCCGTTGCGTACTTTTAAAGATTTAAGCAAACAAAGGGATATAGGGACATAGGGACAGAGAAAGCGACTTTGTTTTATACTATGTAGTGATGATGATGATGTGGGACGCAAACATGTGCACATAAACATCGACATGTTAAACTTGTTACAAATAAGAATACGCTTTATGAAGGTTCAGGCAACGCCTAACACACTACACCTGGCAATCATACCGTGCCCACTTAAACGCGATGAATGCATCAGGCGCATCATCGTGACGGTGGCTATAAATAGTTTGTAAAAATGAATGTAAATATACCGACAAAGATTTCGAATGGATACTTTGTACGCAAAAGTTGTCGTTGGTCTTATAACTAAATAAATCTACGAAAGTACTATTACAAGAAGTTTTTTATTATTAAATGGATTGTGTCTGCATAGACAGATAACGATGAAATTATGGAGTCGTTGTCTGTCCGTTTCTAGAATACTTATTGCATATTGGACATTGATGAGAAAGGTATCAGTGGGACACTGACAAGACACTGTTATTGATCATTTTCATCAGTATATACCTACTAGTACCGGCTGACAACGTTTACCATATCTTGAGTACATATGGACACAACATGTTTATGTTTTTATCAAAACATTAAAACATTGTTGTATGATTATGAAAGTTATAATTATGTTTCTTTACCAATTAATAATATTATCGTTTAATACCTTTCAAGCGAGCACTACTGACTACGAGTCAGAAAAGACTAGGTACATAATTTAAAACAACGCAAGTTAACGATAAGTGACGACACGCTGATAGCACGATGGGCAACGTGAATATAATCGCGACTTACAACCACGTACAAAGTGGTAAAGCAGCACTAGATCAATAAATGTTGGTGATCTGGTTTTAAAACAAGAGGACCATGTATAATTTAAAACAACGCAAGCCAACGATAAGTGACGACACGCTGATAGCACGATGGGCAACGTGAATATAATCGCGACTTACAACCACGTACAAAGTGGTAAAGCAGCACTAGATCAATAAATGTTGGTGATCTGGTTTTAAAACAAGAGGACCATGTATAATTTAAAACAACGCAAGCCAACGATAAGTGACGACACGCTGATAGCACGATGGGCAACGTGAATATAATCGCGACTTACAACCACGTACAAAGTGGTAAAGCAGCACTAGATCAATAAATGTTGGTGATCTGGTTTTAAAACAAGAGGACCATGTATAATTCAAAACAACGCAAGCCAACGATAAGTGACGACACGCTGATAGCACGATGGGCAACGTGAATATAATCGCGACTTACAACCACGTACAAAGTGGTAAAGCAGCACTAGATCAATAAATGTTGGTGATCTGGTTTTAAAACAAGAGGACCATGTATAATTTAAAACAACGCAAGCCAACGATAAGTGACGACACGCTGATAGCACGATGGGCAACGTGAATATAATCGCGACTTACAACCACGTACAAAGTGGTAAAGCAGCACTAGATCAATAAATGTTGGTGATCTGGTTTTAAAACAAGAGGACCATGTATAATTTAAAACAACGCAAGCCAACGATAAGTGACGACACGCTGATAGCACGATGGGCAACGTGAATATAATCGCGACTTACAACCACGTACAAAGTGGTAAAGCAGCACTAGATCAATAAATGTTGGTGATCTGGTTTGAATACAAGAGGACCATGTACCTCCGTTATGCTGGGGTCTTGGACGCGTTAATCGCCTGTTTCCGGGAGCGGATAACATTTCAAGAGTTTGTAATATATTATTATGTGGGACGCAAACACGTGCACATAAACATCGACATGTTAAACAGGTTACAAATTAGAATACGCTTTATAAAGATAATGTTCAGGCCACGCCTAACACACTACCGCAGGCAATCATACCATGCCCACTTAAACGCGATGGCATTCATCAGCCGCATCATCGTAACGGTGGCTATAACTAGTTTGTAAAAAATCATGTAAATATACCGACAAAGATTTCGAATGGATACTTTGGAAGTACGCGAAAGTTACCGTTGGTCTTATAATAACTAAGTAAATCTACGAAATTACTATTACAAGAAGTTTTTTATTATGATATGGATTGTGTCTGCATGGACAGATAACGATGAAATTATGGTGTAGTTGTCTGTCCGTTTCTAGAATACTTATTGCATATTGGACATTGATGAGAAAGGTATCAGTGGGACACTGACAAGGCACTGTTATTGATCACTTTCATCAGTATATGCTTAGTAATAATGGCTGACAACATTTACCATATCTTGAGTAGATATGGACACAACACGTTTATGTTTTTATCAAAACATTCAAACATTGTTGTGATTATGAAAGTTATAATATCATTTATTACCTTTAAAGCGAGCACTACTGACTAAGATACAGATAAGACTACATAATTTAAAACAACGCAAGTCAACGATAAGTGCGATAAGTGACGACACGCTGCTGATAGTACGATGAGCGGCGCACTCATATATGTGTCGGACACAAATGTATCCTATCGGTAGGAACACCACTGGTCACCAGGTGCAACGTTAATTAATAAACACGGTGTATTTTAATTTAAGTCTAACGAGATTTACTTATCACATTGTATTTGACTTCGAATCGAAGCCCTCTTACAAATTTTAATGATAAAATCTACATTTGTTAGAATGTAAATTGTAAATGTCTCGTTCCTCATCATTGATGATAGCTTTAATTAGCGCCGCGAATATTGTAGGTACAATAATCTAAAGTAATATTATAAAGCGGAAAGATTTGCCTTTGTTTGTTTGTTGAGAGACCTGAGACATACGCGACCACTCCGTCGCTCTGGTTCAGTTGACGCGTCGGGAGCATTGGAGCGATAGTCGCCGAGTCGTGGTGTAGCTTTGACCACTTTCATTCGACATTCGGTCAAGATGAAGACGTCGCGACGTCTTCATCTTTACCGGTTACGTCGGTCGGTCGGTTACGAGCGGAGTATTAGATAACGCTAACATGGCAACCAATTTAAGTTGCAGTAAACGCTTCGTATGTTCTGCGCTGCCTAACGACAGTTAAACGATGATCGCTTCGGTTAGGATCGTCTGGACCCACTTCAGCGATTCCGCCTTGGAGCAGAGGCTCTTCGAATGTGTCAATGGAAAAATTCTTTATTTGTACCTCTTACTTATGAGGCGCTCGAGCTGGTCATGTGCTTGTTATTGATGTTAACGATGACACTACGTACGATACTTTTCCTGTCTAGTCACTAGACAGTAACGGAACTCAGTTCTAGTGCAACGCATATACATATATATATATATATATATATATATATATATATATATATATATATATATATATATATATATATATATATATATATATATATATGTGCGTTGATTTTGTAATTCATTCGTAGAGTTTGATTAACTAACTTCAAAAAAAAGAGGACGTTCTAAATTCGACCGCATATAATTTTTAACCGACTTCCAAAAAGGAGGAGGTTCTATGTTCCACTGTATGTATTTTTATTTTATTTTTATGTATGCTCACCGATTACTCCGTCAATTGTGGACCGATTTTGAAAAAAAATTTTGTATTCGAAATGGTATGCTCCCGAGGTGGTCCCATTGCCACCATATCAGGATCTGATGATGGGATACCAGGGAAATCGAGAGAAACCCTCATTTTTTATAGGCACATACTATGTTTTTCGTATATTTTCTGAAGTTACACCGGTATTTGCGTCTGGTAGTCATCATTTTATGATGATGAGCTGATGATTTAAGGTACAACTCCTTAACGGTTAGGAGTTGGAGGATAAATCTTTAAATATCATATGTATATAGGTTACCTTTAGTCGTATTCTTTCAAATTATTTAGGTAAACTGATGATGGAAGGTGGAAGGTACAACTCCTCAACGGTTAGGAGTTGGAGGATAATTCTTTCAATTTCATACGTATCTAAAGACCTTCAGTCGTATACTTTCAAGTTGTTTAGGTGAGCTGATGATAGAAGGTTAAACTCTTCAACAGTTAGGGATTAGAGGATGATTTTAATATTACACGTACGTATAGACCTTAATTTGTATTCTTGACGATGAAATTTGATGAAATAGTTCAACTTACTACTTACCTACGATTGTTTTCACTAAAAACTGAAAAATAAAAACTTTTTATAAAAGAAAAACCGATTTCCAAAAAACATCCAACGAAAACTCTCTGCCAAAAAAAACACTTAAAAGCGTAAAATAAACTGGTTCTTCATAAATTGCCTTCTAGTCCCAAGCTAAGCAGAGCTTGTGTTATGGTTTTAGACAACTGATACAAATACATACATATATATATTTTTTTTGTAAATACATACATATTATACATAGAAAACACCCAAACTCCGACACAAATATTTGTAGATCATACAAACATTTGACCCGACCCGGGAATCGAACCCGAGACCTCATGATCAGCAGTCGCACACGCCAACCGCGAGACCAACGAGGCAGTCGTATAATGACGAATGTATAATGTACAAAGGGCGGCCTTATTGCCGAAAGCAAGTAAATTGAATTTAGAACATGCATCGTGTGCACTAAGTTTGTGAATTTAAAACATCATTAAACCTATTTAGGTACTTCTACCTCCATGGTGGCGAATTTATCATACAACCTTTTTTAATTTGTTAAAAACTGAGACTCTGAACCTTCTTGGTGTACTTTTTTTTTAATATAGTATCTTGTGATTGTAAATGCTTTTTTTGCATTTAGTAATTTCCTCGCTGAGATGGGATGAAAAGTTACGTGTTGCACTCGAGTGGAAAGATTTTTCACCTCGTGTTCTTTTGATTCCCTCGCTAGCGCTCAGGATCCTAATTTATTTTATAGAATCCTTCGCTTACTCGGTCATCAAAATTGAGCACGCGATTAAAAATCAACTATGCACTCTTGTGTAACAAATAACTATTCTACCATTCTACTTATAATTGTTGCTTCGGAATAAAATTTGTTTAGGGCTGAAGAGTGCCAGCCAGGCTTCCATGAGCGGCGGTGGTCGCTTACCATTATCGAGTGTTCCGTCTGCTCGTGTGCCCGTCCCATGTATCACACAAACTAATTAATTTTACCTAAGTAGTGCCTACTAAATATAGCGTTGCACTTTGCCGAGAAACGAGTTATTGCTAATAATACCTACTTATTTGTGAAAGCGTTTTACAACATAAATATAACTCACATTTGTGCTGCGGTAGGCAGTACAGCACGTGCACGTCCAGGTACAGTGCTATCATTATCAACAAGCACATGAACAGCTCGAGTTCGGCGGGCTTGGCGGTGCCGCTGAGCGACGTACATACCAACGTGCAGCCGGCGGTTGCTCCATATCTTCGAATTGTTTCTCTAACTCTGATATCAGTCTGAATAAAGGGAAACGCAGCTGCACGCATTAAACTTTAACGACGAAATTTTGTTACTTCGGCTTGTGGAAATCGTCAGCTTGTGGAAATATATACTTTTCGTTATCCTTGAATGATTTCCATCAAAATAAAAAAAAATTGCCACGCTCGAGAATGTCGAGATGACCGTTTTTTTTACAACTATGTGGCCCTTTATTTTCTTTACCTCACTCTTAAATTGTTAGATTAGTGGACTATACACTTTTTAGCATGAAAGTCAAGACAAAGAAGTAACCTACTATATACTCAGAACTGCACTACGGTTCTCAGTGTTGCCGTGTACTTTGTTTGCTTGGGCAATTAACCCAAGACTGATCTTCACCTAGCTCCTAATCTGGACTGCACCAGGATATAAGAAATATACCTACAAAAATGCAACTCGCCGGTTTTTTGTAAGTACCTAGGTATACTACATGCTAGAATTAAAATCGCTTGTACTTATTCCACTATTTTATTTACACCTGACCGGTTTCGCCTTATTATAACCAGTTCCATCAAGTGCCGACAATCGAGAGTATAAACTACCTAGGTATACCTACATTCTCAATCTGTCGGGGTTTAGATTAATTCAGTAATTAACTTGGGCTATCAGCTAGTTGTACTAAACAGTGTAGATATCAAATTATCAACATCTCGCACATCTGACACACACCGTCTAGCTTCAAACTAAGCAAGAGTTTGTATGAAGACTGCCAGCGATGACTTAGGTTCTTTTGTTCGTAAATAGATACCTACATATTATACAAACATACACCAAACTCTAAGCTGTGTCAACTAATCTTAAAAGGGACTTCTAATTTTATCGCTTCGAAATTAAATTGACTATCTGATGAGTGGCAGGTGTCCATGTGCGAATGTGGTCACTTACCATCATCGACTGGATGTATCACATAAACTATTTTACTTTAGTGGTGCCTACTAAATATAGCGTTGTATTTTGTCGAGTAACATGTTATTTTGCTAATATTTTTTTTTTTTTTTTTTTTTTTTTTTTTTATGTTTGGCCTGCCAAAATGACTCTACTCTGCCTGATGGAAAGCATAAGTAGAATCCACGAGTGGTGGCCTCCATACTCATTGCGAATACAACAATGCAGTATGGCGACTCACACTATGGCGGCCTAGTGATGCTTGTGCATCTTTTAGTCTAGTCAACAAGTATGGAACTTGTTGACTAGACTAATTGGGCCTCCGGTCTCGCACTCACCAACGAAACACGACAGCACAAACGCTGTCATTTTACGAATTACGAAATATTTGTGAAGGCGTTTTAAAATTAAACTTTAGGAATGAATTACAAAATTAACGCACATATATATGCGTTGTACTAGAACTGAGTTGCGTTACTGTCTAGTGACTAGACAGGAAAAGTATCGTGCGGAGTGTTAACAATATCAACAAGCACATGACCAGCTCGAGCTCGGCGGTGCCGCTGAGCCACGGACCAAGGCAGGCGCAGGCGCCAGAGCTGAGCGCGCAGCGGTGGTTTGCTCGATTGCACCAATGCTCGCTTGGTAGCAAGCCAGTCTTGTGGGTTTATTTGTCGACGTCACGATGTTCGTCGGCCGTCGCTCGTCTATCAGTACAGAGACGAACTATTTAGTCTCGAACATGGCCGGCCAGAAACCTAATTGAAGTCATGATCGACTCGTGTCTGGACAGAAGCTGTGCCTCGGCCATCGGATGCCCGAAGTCACAAATCATATTTCTCATTTTATATGCAGACTATGTAGTGCCGTGTAATGTGGACTTCTACATATCCCCTAATCACTATTAGGGATTTAAACAAGCAACACAAGGACTTGAGTATCTGCAACACACTCGATTTATGTGAGGTTTTTTATGTAACCTACCTATTATAAGAATATAAATAAAACAAAATACAGTACTGCGTAATATTATGAATATTAATACAAAGTAATATTCAATTCAGAATCTTTCAATTTCAAAACCATACACCTGACACACACCTGACCTATACAAGGATGACTCATTCGAAGAACCTCTGCTCCAAGACGGAATCGTCGGCAAACGCTAAAGTGGATCGCGATCGCGACGAGCCGAACCGAAGCGAACATCGCTCGACTGTCGTTGGAACAAACGAAGCGTTTACTGCAACTTTAATGTTGCGATATGTTAACGTTATCTAATACTCTGGTCGTAACCGACGTCTTCATCTTGACCGAATGTCGAATGAAAGTGGTCAAAACTACACCACGACTCGGTGGCTATCGCTCCCCTGCCCGACGCGTCAACTGAACCAGAACGACGGAGTGGTCGCGTATGTGAGAGATGCTAACCTCACACAGTTCAAGAGATCCACCTGTCTCAGGCCTCGTGCCTACAGAGGCGGTGTCTTCGGGTAAGCTCAAATATGGTCCATCAGACGGTTTTGGCCCTCGCCGGGGCTGCATTTGAAGCAGACAGAATTTGACGTGCAAACGTGACAGAAGACGACTATAAAAGGGGGCATCAGGACGAAATTCTTTTTAATTCAACGCTGACCACCATCGCTATTTTGAGTCCCAAAGTAAGTCCGAAATATTTTAATTTATAAATAAAACAACTAAGACGAACTAATTTGCTCATTTCTGACCAAATAAGCCGTTTGTAAGAAGATTTGCCTGTTTCGACGGTATAAACATGCACTATATCATCGACGTCCAGGGATTTGTGTTCCGAGGAGAGCCAATGATTTTGAAAGCCGTGACTGTGGTAGAGTGCGGAGTTGGTGCCGGCGTCGACCACTGCAAAGTGTACGAGTTCGTGTTGTTCCCTCACAAACCAGAATCAGAGTTGTCGCCTGACGAAGTCGCCACGGTGCGCTGGGCGGAGCGCTATCACGGATACCTGTTCTACGGAGGATTTTGCACGTTGGACCAAGTGCGGCGTCGAATCCGCAGCATCGTCCCGGCCGGCTCCAGCGTGTACGTGAGCTCACACTGTGTGAGCTCACGGCACGCGTGCTCGAGAAGACATTCGGATTCGCTCGACGGAACGTCTCTTTGTGGACGACGCACCTGTTCACGACAAAGCCTACGATCGTCAGCAGTAGGATGATCGTCGCTGACCTCAAACAACGTTACGACTACGAGCGCGCATCGAGCTTCAAACGCATTGCGAACACTAATATTTAAGGCTGGAAGACTGAATTTAATTTGTAAGAATTATCTTCAAATAAATATACCTCTACATTATTGTCTCCGCATTTATTTTGAACTCATTCAATATAAATACTTAATACATTTTACATAGACACACAATCAAATATAAATGTTGTAATTCACACTCAGACAATAGCGACAAAATTAAAACGAATGAGGCCACTTTTTGGACACGTTTATACAATTACAATATAAAAATTAGAATTATTTCTATCGATGTCGTTGGAAAACCTCCTAAGTTCTTGATTTTTAGGAAACCGAATTAAAATTAACATCCAACACTGGTGGAATGGCGTCAAAAATAAGAGTCTAAACGAGAAGAAATAAATGAGTTAATTTACTTTGTTGTGGAAAGCTACTCTAGAAGGGACTTCTTTTTTGAACAGCTCACATGACAAAAACTGCAGGCAGTCTCGTTCGCTGGCGGCGGCCGACCTGTGCGGCCGACTGTCGACGCCTGATGGTCTGGACTGTGTTGTGTATATTGTCAAATTGTAGTCATATTGCTTGTCTCATAAGTGTTGAATTCTTGTATTTTTATTGATCTCCGAGTCCAAATTCGGTACTGACAGGTCTGTGCCTTATATTGATAGTCGTGCAATTCGGATCTGTTAGGAATGTGTGGTTTGTAATATATTATTACTAGCGACGATTTCAGATGCTCCCGCCGACGACACGATTCGTGCATTTTAAATCTGTAATATCTTCGAATATATTCATTTAAATTAGTTACTGTTAAAGGCCATTTTGATTTATATTAAATGCACAATGTATTTAATTTACTTAAATGTATGAGGATTCACTCTGTATTGCCTAAGATCACTTCGTAAATAAGCCATTATTTCTCGTAAAAAGAAAGGAATAAAAAATGGCTGTTGTGGGTTATCCCTAAGAGATAGATATATCGCCTCTTCGCATTAAAAGTGTACAATTACCAAAAATATTCGAAATTGAGTTAATATGCCGAAACGTTTGGTACCACCAGTATCTTTCTATTAAATACTGACAAAAGAGCGTAGTTCAACTAAAACTCGCTAGATGACGCATTGGTTAGTTTTAAATTAGCCGAAGTTTGAACTTGTATCGCACGAATACATTATAATTTTTAGTTTTGTTGAAGCCACAGAACAAATGAATAATACTTCTGTTCTGTGGTTGAAGCAATCAAGCAATGCAGGCGTTGTGTCTCTTCAAAAGTATACATAAACGAAAATTTTACCTTATGATAAGAATTCCATTTCATAAGTATTATACAATCTCAAAATTATACATTTATTTGCTATAAATGTGCAGCAAAGAATAATGTAATTGTACAGTTTTTGTGAGAGAATATGAATAATACTGTCCTGATCTTTTTCATGAAAGGTTTTTTTTTTCAAAATTAAACACTGTTTTAGATATTCTATTGTGAAAAGTGATGTTTTAATTTCAAAATTTTCTACTTTTTATCATAAATCTTAATTCAGAAACAGTTTAATCCTGAAAATGTTTACTTTTTAATTAAAATGATTTCACTGTGAATCTGAAACATACAGCGACTTTTTTCAACATGTTTGGATACTTTTTAATAGACCAAATTCATAATAAGTATGTATTTGCATGCGATAGGAACGATTCCCAATCTTAAAACGATAACGCACAAGTTCCTTATTAAAGGACATACCTACTCAAAATGAAAATGATTCGGCCCACTCGGTTATTGAGAAATATTTAAAAAAAACACCTAGATCTGGGCCAATATACCTACAGATCAGATCAGTATGCTTCATTGATCACAACAGCAAAAAAAGACTGGGAAAACTTATAAAGTTCACGAATTAAATTACACTCAAAGATTTTAAATCTTTTTGTATCGATGTAGGCCGCAATTATGCCAAAACTACTGATGATGAAGCTATGAAGATGAATGACATAATTATCTGAATTTCACTAAAGAAAACCGCGGCCGATCAGAAAAAAACGAAGTATTTTGGCTTTCGTTAATAAGGAAACTATTCCCGAATACTATCGTTCATTTCATGAAAATCTTTAGATATCTTTTTTTATGTATGGCCCCTGCCAAAATGATTGCTCTTCCTGATTGAAAGCATGAGCAGAATTCAAGAGTGGTGGTCACCATACTCATAGCGAATGCAGACAATGCAACAATGCAGCACGGTGACCCACGCTATGGTGGGCTAGTGATGCTTGTGCAGCATCGGGCCACCGGTCTCGCCCTCACCAACGAAACACGACAGCACGAACGATGTCATCTAACGTTGATCTTCTGTGCGAGGCTAGTACCGCCCCGGTCGTATACAAATTTTAATAGCTATTATTAATTACGTATCAATAACATTCAAAAGACTGGATAATGTTGCTAGGAATGAAGAAATAGTACTTGTATGTATCTATCTATTAAATCTTAAACTTAATTTAAATAATCAGTGACACTGAACTACCTTGGTAAACAAGTTCCTAACTTAGTGCCATGTAATTCAGTAATTTTCTTGTATTTAATCAACCAATTAATTTTATTTAAAATTATTTTTCTTTCTGAGGCATTTTGTTTTAATTGTATAAGTACTAATCCATATTTAGTAAATTTTATTTCATAATGGTACTGTAAGAAATAAATATTTTAGACAATGATATTGCTTTTTAACGAAAAATAGATGTTTTTCCTTCAATTTACTCTTATTTTCAGTAATTAAATATTCATGTTTAAATTAAATTGTAAAAATTAAGCAACATTTTATCTAGAAAAGTATTAAAACTCAAAACGATAATTTTTCTGATCAATATTTCGGTTACTATATAACAAAATTGATAGATAATTTTATCTTACTTTGGAAGACAGATTATCTAAGTAGCAAGAAATAAGACATAAATATTGAAAATATCATAATTATTAAAAATGTTACACGTCAAACCTTTAAAACGCTCTCCTGTAAAATTTGTAAGTTTTGAGATTATACAGTTTTAATGCGAAGAGGCGATATACCGTCGCAGACTTTTTGTAGTACTTTATAAGGTGTACAATACTGTAGTACATTATTTTGATCTATCTCGTAGGGTGCAACCAGCGTTTGCAATTTAAGCGCAAAAAAATGTGTTTATTTGCTACATCACATTAGAAACCTCGAAAATTAATAGTGTTTCCATACTATATTATGCATTTATTATACATAAAAACCTTCCTCTTGAATCACTCTATTTACTAAAGAAACCCGCATCAAATCCGTTGCGTACTTTTAAAGATTTAAGCAAACAAAGGGATATAGGGACATAGGGACAGAGAAAGCGACTTTGTTTTATACTATGTAGTGATGATGATGATGTGGGACGCAAACATGTGCACATAAACATCGACATGTTAAACTTGTTACAAATAAGAATACGCTTTATGAAGATAATGTTCAGGCAACGCCTAACACACTACACCTGGCAATCATACCGTGCCCACTTAAACGCGATGAATGCATCAGGCGCATCATCGTGACGGTGGCTATAAATAGTTTGTAAAAATGAATGTAAATATACCGACAAAGATTTCGAATGGATACTTTGTACGCAAAAGTTGTCGTTGGTCTTATAACTAAATAAATCTACGAAAGTACTATTACAAGAAGTTTTTTATTATGAAATGGATTGTGTCTGTATGGACAGATAACGATGAAATTATGGTGTAGTTGTCTGTCCGTTTCTAGAATACTTATTGCATATTGGACATTGATGAGAAAGGTATCAGTGAGACACTGACAAGGCACTGTTATTGATCACTTTCATCAGTATATGCTTAGTAATAATGGCTGACAACATTTACCATATCTTGAGTAGATATGGACACAACACGTTTATGTTTTTATCAAAACATTCAAACATTGTTGTGATTATGAAAGTTATAATATCATTTATTACCTTTAAAGCGAGCACTACTGACTAAGATACAGATAGGACTACATAATTTAAAACAACGCAAGTCAACAATAAGTGCGATAAGTGACGACACGCTGCTGATAGTACATGAGCGGCGCACTCATATATGTGTCGGACACAAATGTATCCTATCGGTAGGAACACCACTGGTCACCAGGTGCAACGTTAATTAATAAACACGGTGTATTTTAATTTAAGTCTAACGAGATTTACTTATCACATTGTATTTGACTTCGAATCGAAGCCCTCTTACAAATTTTAATGATAAAATCTACATTTGTTAGAATGTAAATTGTAAATGTCTCGTTCCTCATCATTGATGATAGCTTTAATTAGCGCCGCGAATATTGTAGGTACAATAATCTAAAGTAATATTATAAAGCGGAAAGATTTGCCTTTGTTTGTTTGTTGAGAGACCTGGGACATACGCGACCACTCCGTCGCTCTGGTTCAGTTGACGCGTCGGGAGCATTGGAGCGATAGTCGCCGAGTCGTGGTGTAGCTTTGACCACTTTCATTCGACATTCGGTCAAGATGAAGACGTCGCGACGTCTTCATCTTTACCGGTTACGTCGGTCGGTCGGTTACGAGCGGAGTATTAGATAACGCTAACATGGCAACCAATTTAAGTTGCAGTAAACGCTTCGTATGTTCTGCGCTGCCTAACGACAGTTAAACGATGATCGCTTCGGTTAGGATCGTCTGGACCCACTTCAGCGATTCCGCCTTGGAGCAGAGGCTCTTCGAATGTGTCAATGGAAAAATTCTTTATTTGTACCTCTTACTTATGAGGCGCTCGAGCTGGTCATGTGCTTGTTATTGATGTTAACGATGACACTACGTACGATACTTTTCCTGTCTAGTCACTAGACAGTAACGGAACTCAGTTCTAGTGCAACGCATATACATATATATATATATATATATATATATATATATATATATATATATATATATATATATATATATATATATATATATATATATATATATATATATATATATATATGTGCGTTGATTTTGTAATTCATTCGTAGAGTTTGATTAACTAACTTCAAAAAAAAGAGGACGCTCTAAATTCGACCGCATATAATTTTTAACCGACTTCCAAAAAGGAGGAGGTTCTATGTTCCACTGTATGTATTTTTATTTTATTTTTATGTATGCTCACCGATTACTCCGTCAATTGTGGACCGATTTTGAAAAAAAATTTTGTATTCGAAATGGTATGCTCCCGAGGTGGTCCCATTGCCACCATATCAGGATCTGATGATGGGATACCAGGGAAATCGAGAGAAACCCTCATTTTTTATAGGCACATACTATGTTTTTCGTATATTTTCTGAAGTTACACCGGTATTTGCGTCTGGTAGTCATCATTTTATGATGATGAGCTGATGATTTAAGGTACAACTCCTTAACGGTTAGGAGTTGGAGGATAAATCTTTAAATATCATATGTATATAGGTTACCTTTAGTCGTATTCTTTCAAATTATTTAGGTAAACTGATGATGGAAGGTGGAAGGTACAACTCCTCAACGGTTAGGAGTTGGAGGATAATTCTTTCAATTTCATACGTATCTAAAGACCTTCAGTCGTATACTTTCAAGTTGTTTAGGTGAGCTGATGATAGAAGGTTAAACTCTTCAACAGTTAGGGATTAGAGGATGATTTTAATATTACACGCACGTATAGACCTTAATTTGTATTCTTGATGATGAAATTTGATGAAATAGTTCAACTTACTACTTACCTACGATTGTTTTCACTAAAAACTTAAAAATAAAAACTTTTTATAAAAGAAAAACCGATTTCCAAAAAACATCCAACGAAAACTCTCTGCCAAAAAAAACACTTAAAAGCGTAAAATAAACTGGTTCTTCATAAATTGCCTTCTAGTCCCAAGCTAAGCAGAGCTTGTGTTATGGTTTTAGACAACTGATACAAATACATACATATATATATTTTTTTTGTAAATACATACATATTATACATAGAAAACACCCAAACTCCGACACAAATATTTGTAGATCATACAAACATTTGACCCGACCCGGGAATCGAACCCGAGACCTCATGATCAGCAGTCGCACACGCCAACCGCGAGACCAACGAGGCAGTCGTATAATGACGAATGTATAATGTACAAAGGGCGGCCTTATTGCCGAAAGCAAGTAAATTGAATTTAGAACATGCATCGTGTGCACTAAGTTTGTGAATTTAAAACATCATTAAACCTATTTAGGTACTTCTACCTCCATGGTGGCGAATTTATCATACAACCTTTTTTAATTTGTTAAAAACTGAGAATTTGAACCTTCTTGGTGTACTTTTTTTTAATATAGTATCTTGTGATTGTAAATGCTTTTTTTGCATTTAGTCATTTCCTCGCTGAGATGGAATGAAAAGTTACGTGTTGCACTCGAGTGGAAAGATTTTTCACCTCGTGTTCTTTTGATTCCCTCGCTAGCGCTCAGCATCCTAATTTATTTTATAGAATCCTTCGCTTGCTCGGTCATCAAAATTGAGCACGCGATTAAAAATCAACTATGCACTCTTGTGTAACAAATAACTATTCTACCATTCTACTTATAATTGTCGCTTCGGAATAAAATTTGTTTAGGGCTGAAGAATGCCAGCCAGGCTTCCAAGAGCGGCGGTGGTCGCTTACCATTATCGAGTGTTCCGTCTGCTCGTGTGCCCGTCCCATGTATCACACAAACTAATTAATTTTACCTAAGTAGTGCCTACTAAATATAGCGTTGCACTTTGCCGAGAAACGAGTTATTGCTAATAATACCTACTTATTTGTGAAAGCGTTTTACAACATAAATATAACTCACATTTGTGCTGCGGTAGGCAGTACAGCACGTGCACGTCCAGGTACAGTGCTATCATTATCAACAAGCACATGAACAGCTCGAGTTCGGCGGGCTTGGCGGTGCCGCTGAGCGACGTACATACCAACGTGCAGCCGGCGGTTGCTCCATATCTTCGAATTGTTTCTCTAACTCTGATATCAGTCTGAATAAAGGGAAACGCAGCTGCACGCATTAAACTTTAACGACGAAATTTTGTTACTTCGGCTTGTGGAAATCGTCAGCTTGTGGAAATATATACTTTTCGTTATCCTTGAATGATTTCCATCAAAATAAAAAAAAATTGCCACGCTCGAGAATGTCGAGATGACCGTTTTTTTTACAACTATGTGGCCCTTTATTTTCTTTACCTCACTCTTAAATTGTTAGATTAGTGGACTATACACTTTTTAGCATGAAAGTCAAGACAAAGAAGTAACCTACTATATACTCAGAACTGCACTACGGTTCTCAGTGTTGCCGTGTACTTTGTTTGCTTGGGCAATTAACCCAAGACTGATCTTCACCTAGCTCCTAATCTGGACTGCACCAGGATATAAGAAATATACCTACAAAAATGCAACTCGCCGGTTTTTTGTAAGTACCTAGGTATACTACATGCTAGAATTAAAATCGCTTGTACTTATTCCACTATTTTATTTACACCTGACCGGTTTCGCCTTATTATAACCAGTTCCATCAAGTGCCGACAATCGAGAGTATAAACTACCTAGGTATACCTACATTCTCAATCTGTCGGGGTTTAGATTAATTCAGTAATTAACTTGGGCTATCAGCTAGTTGTACTAAACAGTGTAGATATCAAATTATCAACATCTCGCACATCTGACACACACCGTCTAGCTTCAAACTAAGCAAGAGTTTGTATGAAGACTGCCAGCGATGACTTAGGTACTTTTGTTAGTAAATAGATACCTACATATTATACAAACATACACCAAACTCTAAGCTGTGTCAACTAATCTTAAAAGGGACTTCTAATTTTATCGCTTCGAAATTAAAGTGACTATCTGATGAGTGGCAGGTGTCCATGTGCGAATGTGGTCACTTACCATCATCGACTGGATGTATCACATAAACTATTTTACTTTAGTGGTGCCTACTAAATATAGCGTTGTATTTTGTCGAGTAACATGTTATTTTGCTAATATAATATTTGTGAAGGCGTTTTAAAATTAAACTTTAGGAATGAATTACAAAATTAACGCACATATATATGCGTTGTACTATAACTGAGTTGCGTTACTGACTAGACAGGAAAAGTATCGTGCGGAGTGTTAACAATATCAACAAGCACATGACCAGCTCGAGCTCGGCGGTGCCGCTGAGCAACGGACCAATGCGCAGTCGGCGCCTGAGCTGAGCGCACAGCACGGAGAAGTGGTCGGTTTTCTCGTTTTTTTTTTTTTGTTTATGGAATAGACCGGCAAACGAGCAGACGTATCGCCTGATGGTAAGCGATTACCCCCGCCAATGGACACCCGCAACACCAGAGGCGTCACAAGTGCGTTACCGGCCTTTGGGGGATGGGAGGGGGGAGATAGGGGGAGGGGTTGGGGTATGGGCCTCCGGTATCCTCACTCACTCGGTGAAACACAGCGCAAGCACTATTTCACACCGGTTTTCTGTGAGGCCGTGGTATCACTCCGGTCGAGCCGGCCCATTCATGCCGAAGCGTGGCTCTCCCACCTCAATACTCAATGGCACCAATACTAGCGTGGTAGCAAGCAAGTCTTGTGGGTTTATTTGTCGACGTCACGATGTTCGTCGGCCGTCGCTCGTCTATCGGTACAGAGTCGAACTATTTAGTCTCGAACATGGCCGGCCAGAAACCTAATTGAAGTCATGATCGACTCGTGTCTGGACAGAAGCTGTGCCTCGGCCATCGGATGCCCGAAGTCACAAATAATATTTCTCATTTTATATGCAGACTATGTAGTGCCGTCTAATGTGGACTTCTACATATCCCTTAATCATTATTAGGGATTTAAACAAGCAACACAAGGACTTGAGTATCTGCAACACACTCGATTTATGTGAGGTTTTTTATGTAAGAGGTAATATAAGAATATAAATAAAACAAAAACAGTATTGCGTTTAAACAAAATAATATTCATTTCAGAATCTTTCAATTTCAAAACATTACACTTTATTTTCAGTTACAAGCTTAGAGATAGTAAGTATAATATAGTAAGGATGACTCATTCGAAGAACCTCTGCTCCAAGACGGAATAGTCCGCACACGCTGAAGTGGGTCGCGATCGCGACGAGCTGAACCGAAGCGAACATCGCTCGACTGTCGTTGGAACAAACGAAGCGTTTACTGCAACTTTAATGTTGCGATATGTTAACCTTATCTAACACTCGGGTCGTAACCGACGTCTTCATCTTGACCGAATGTCGAATGAAAGTGGTCAAAACTACACCACGACTCGGTGGCTATCGCTCCCCTGCCCGACGCGTCAACTGAACCAGAACGACGGAGTGGTCGCGTATGTGAGAGATGCTAACCTCACACAGTTCAAGAGATCCACCTGTCTCAGGCCTCGTGCCCACAGAGGCGGTGTCTTCGGGCAATCTCAACTATGGTCCATCAGACGGTTTTGGCCCTCGCCGGGGCTGCATTTGAAGCAGAAAGAATTTGACGTGCAAACGTGACAGAAGACGACTATAAAAGGGGGCATCTGGACGAAATTGTTTTTAATTCAACGCTGACCACCATCGCTATTTTGAGTCCCAAAGTAAGTCCGATATATTTTAATTTATAAATTAAACAACTAAGACGAACTAATTTGCTCACATCTGACCAAATAAGCCGTTTGTAAGAAGATTTGTCTGTTTCGACGGTATAAACATGCACTATATCATCGATGTCCAGGGATTTGTGTTCCGAGGAGAGCCAATGATTTTGAAGGTCGTGACTGTGGTAGTGTGCGGAGTTGGTGCCGGCGTCGACCACTGCAAAGTGTACGAATTCGTGTTGTTCCCTCACAAACCAGAATCAGAGTTGTCGCCTGACGAAGTCGCCACGGTGCGCTGGGCGGAGCGCTATCACGGATACCCGTTCTACGGAGGATTTTGCACGTTGGACCAAGTGCGGCGTCGAATCATCAGCATCGTCCCGGCCGGCTCCAGCGTGTACGTCAACGGTGAGCTCACGGCACGCGTGCTCGAGACGACATTCGGATTCGCTCAACGGAACGTCTCTTTGTGGATGACGCACCTGTTCACGACAAAGCCTACGATCGTCAGCAGTAGGATGATCGTCGCTGACCTCAAACAACGTTACGACTACGAGCGCGCATCGAGCTTCAAACGCATTGCGAACACTAATATTTAAGGCTGGAAGACTGAATTTAATTTGTAAGAATTATCTTCAAATAAATATACCTCTACATTATTGTCTCCGCATTTATATTGAACCCATTCAATATAAATACTTAATACATTTTATATAGATACACAATCAAATATAAATATTGTAATTCACACTCAGACAATAGCGACAAAATTAAAACGAATGAGGCCACTTTTTGGACACGTTCGTACAATTACAATATAAAAATTAGAATTAATTCTATCGATGCCGTTTGAAAGCTTCGTAAGTTCTTGATTTGAAGCTGAGCGCGCAGCGGTGGTTTGCTCGATTGCACCAATGCTCGCGTGGTAGCAAGCCAGTCTTGTGGGATTATTTGTCGACGTCACGATGTTCGTCGGCCGTCGTCTATCGGTACAGAGACGAACTATTTAGGCTCGAACATGGCCGGCCAGAAACCTAATTGAAGTCATGATCGGCTCGTGTCTGGACAGAAGCTGTGCCTCGGCCATCGAATGTCCGAAGTCACAAATCATATTTCTCATTTTATATGCAGACTATGTAGTGCCATCTAATGTGGACTTCTACAGATCCCCTAATCATTATTAGGGATTTAAACAAGCAACACAAGGACTTGAGTATCTGCAACACACAATAAATAAAACAAAAACAGTATTGCGTTTAAACAAAATAATATTTATTTCAGAATCTTTCAATTTCAAAACATTACACTTTATTTTCAGTTACAAGCTTAGAGGATAGTAAGTATTATATAGTAAGGATGACTCATTCGAAGAACCTCTGCTCCAAGACGGAATAGTCGGCACACGCTGAAGTGGGTCGCGATCGTGGCGAGCCGAACCGAAGCGAACATCGCTCGACTTTCGTTGGAGCATACGAAGCGTTTACTGCAACTTTAATAAATTTGTTGCGATATATTAACGCTATGTAACCGACGTACGTCTTCATCTTAACCGAATGTCGAATGAAAGTGGTCAAAACTACACCACGACTCGGCGGAACGGAACGTCTCTTTGTGGACGACGCACCTGTTCACAACAAAGCCTACGATCGTCAGCAGTAGGATGTTCTGTGAGGATGATCGTCGCTGACCTCAAACAACGTTACGACTACGAGCGCGCATTGAGCTTCACACGCATTCCAAACCCTAATATTTAAGGCTGAAAGACCAAATTTAATTTGTAAGAATTATCTTTAAATAAATATACCTCTACATTATTGTCTCCGCATTTATTTTGAACCCATTCAATATAAATACTTAATACATTTTATATAGACACACAATCAAATATAAATGTTGTAATTCACACTCAGATAATAGCGACAAAATTAAAACGAATGAGGCCACTTTTTGGACACGTTTGTACAATTATTTACAATATAAAAATTAGAATTAACTCTATCGATGCCGTTTGAAAGCTTCGTAAGTTCTTGATTTTTAGGAAACCAAATTCAAATTAACTTCCAACACTGGCGGAATGGCGTCAGAAATAAGAGTCTACACGAGAAGAAATAAATATGAGTTAATTTATAAAATATTTCATTTACCTACTTTGTAGAAAGCTACTCTAGAAGGGACTTCTTTTTTGAACAGCTCAAATGACAAAAACTGCAGGCACTCTCGTTCGCTGGTGGCGGTCGGCCGACCTAGGCGACCTATGCGGCCGACTGTCGACGCTTGATGGTCTGGACTGTGTTGTGTATATTGTCAAATTGTAGTCATATTGTTTGTCTCACAAGTGTTGAATTCGGTACTGAGAGGTCTGTGCGTCTGTACGTCCTAGAGATGTATTGTAGATACAATACAGCTCTTTAGGACGTACATACCTTACATTGATTGTCGTGCAATTCGGAACTGTTAGGAATGTGTGACGGCACAAGGTTTGTAATATATTATTATGTGGGACGCAAACATGTGCACATAAACATCGACATGTTAAACTTGTTACAAATTAGAATACGCTTTTGAAGATAACGATGAAATTATGGTGTAGTTGTCTGTCTGTTTCTAGAATACTAATTGCATATTGGACTTTGATGAGAAAAGTATCATTGAGACACTGACAAGACATTGTTATTGATCACTTTCATCAGTTTATACTAGTTATATTATCATTTATATACTTGCAAGCGAGCACTACTAACTAAGAGACAGATAAGACTACTACGTAATTTAAAACAACGCAAGTCAACAATAGTCGATAAGTGACGACACGCTCCTGATAGCACGATGAGCGGTGCACTCATTTAAGTGTCGTACACAAATGTATCCCATCGGTAGGAACACCACAGGTCACCAGGTGCAACGTTAATTAATAAACTTGGTGTAGTTTAATTTGTGGTAGTAAAAAAAAGCACGTGCCTCACAATGTTCTTTTTTTTGAAAAATTAGTTGCATTATGAAATTGAGTACAACATTATAACACTCATTTGGGTAATATTATCAATCTAGAAGTTAAAAAAGTGGAAAAAATGTCCCCCCCCCCAAAATGTACTAATTAGATGACGCCACTGTGCAAAGATTGTAAATTTAAAGAATTAGAAAAGATAATCAAATGAACTATTATTTGTTTATGTTTGTCGGACACTTACTACGCAAAGTTTTTTAATTTTTAAACCAGAATTTAATAAAAAAAAACCGACTTCCAAAAAAACATCCAACGAAAACTCTCTGCAAAAAAACACTTAAAAGCGTAAAATAAACTGCTTCTTCATAAATTGCGTATACCTAATTCTTTACTCATTTAAATAGTAGTATTATAATGTGTGCTGGGTACCTAAAATCTGTTTGAAGTCGGTGCCAAGTGACTATCGCTTAGACTTTTGTAATTGTTCGTTTGTATTTTTTTTGGCTTAGCACCGACTTCAAACAGATTTTAGGTACCTAGCACACATTATAATACTACTATTTAAATGAGTAAAGAATTAGGTATACGCAATTTATGAAGAAGCAGTTTATTTTACGCTTTTAAGTGTTTTTTTGGCAGAGAGTTTTCGTTGGATGTTTTTTTGGAAGTCGGTTTTTTTTTTTATAAAAAGTTTTTATTTTTCAGTTTTTAGTGCAATCAATCGTAGGTCAGTAGTAAGTTGAACTATTTCATCAAATTTCATCATCAAGAATACAAATTCAGGTCTATACGTACGTGTAATATTAAAATCATCCTCTAATCCCTAACTGTTGAAGAGTTTAACCTTCTATCATCAGCTCACCTAAATAACTTGAAAGTATACGACTGAAGGTCTTTAGATACGTATGAAATTGAAAGAATTATCCTCCAACTCCTAACCGTTGAGGAGTCGTACCTTCCACCTTCCATCATCAGCTTACCTAAATAATTTGAAAGAATACGACTAAAGGTAACATATATACATATGATATTTAAAGATTTATCCTCCAACTCCTAACCGTTAAGGAGTTGCACCTTACATCATCATGTGTGTGTTTTCTATGTATAATATGTATGTATTTACAAAAAAAAAAAGTATATATGTATTTGTATCACAGTTGTCTAGTACCCATAACACAAGCTCTGCTTAGCTTGGGACTAGACGGCGTTGTGTGTTAGATGTCCGAAATATTTATTATTATTATTATCATAAAATCATGACTACCAGACGCAAATACCGGTGTAGCTTCAGAAACTATACGAAAAACATAGTATGTGCCTATAAAAAATGAGGGTTTTCCTCGATTTCCCTGGGATCCCATCATCAGATCCTGATATGCTGGCAATGGTACCACCTCGGAAGCATACCCTTTCGAATACAAAAAAAAATTTCAAAATCGGTCCACAATTGACGGAGTAATCGGTGAACATACATAAGAAAAAAAAAAAAAAAATACATACAGTGGAACATAGAACCTCCTCCTTTTTGGAAGTCGGTTAAAAAGAATTAAAACGATATCACACTCTCTTCTCACTCCAGCGCCTACGTGGTCGGTCCTCGAACTATTATTTAGTCATGTTTGACCTTTGATTATATTGACGTACAATTTTCCCCTTAGGAGCCCATCAAAGATTGTACTCCTTACCTCCATGGGTGATATAAGGGTTATTATGACACAGCCACACAGGCTGTTTTAATGTTGGCAATAAGCTCACTGTTTCAGAAACCTTTATAGAGGATTTATAGCATGGGTGTAGATAAAAATTATTAAAGAAAACAAAAATAAAAAAATAAACGTGTTTAAAAATATGTAAAAATATTTACGGTTTGGATATAATTGCAGAACATTATTTTCTGATCTTTTATGTATCAAGGAATTAATTCTATGTACCTATTGTATTTATCTTATCTATGTATAATTTTGTTACAATTATTACATACCTATTGTTGTTTACGCAATAAATAATTGCAATCTCATAATAAAAGTGTCTGTCTCACATCTATTTTTAGAATTAGTACGAGTGGCTTCCTCTAGTGCTGCTAAGCTCTCTGTACAAACATGTTTATTTCATCTAAAAGTGTGTCCTGAGCCCCGCTAGATGGCGCTAGTACGTTATCAAACTTATCAACTTCTTACAAATACAGACTTCAGAGTTCAACCAAAATACCATTTGTTAGTGTTTATTGTTTATCTTAATGTTGTAAGGCCCACTCTAAATAAGAAATTAGTGATTTTGTTCTGGTGTCAACTCCCATAGCTAACATATGTGTACCTCGAATGATCAATGCCTATCTAGGACGTACACCACACCCTCGTACGTGTTTACAATTTGATTATCGGTCGCTTCAAATAAAGTGACATTTTGTAGTATTGTTACCTTAGCCGTTAGCGTGATTATACTACTTATGTATTAATTCAGTGGTTGTAACAGAACAGTGCACTATAAGTTGTTGTGTGATTGACTGCGTTAAGTATGGAGGATTTGGTGAATTTTAACATTGTGTAACTAATGTTGGAAATACATTACAAGGCCGCGGTGAGTGAACTTATCTCCGGTAACGTTGTGCTTGGAGTATGACATACAGCTCTGCAGCCATCAGTGTGCAGAGAACATCTCCAACTTGGCAAACTTGGTACGAAGTCAACTTATTATTCATGGAGTATCTCTACACTCCATAATATTATTGCTTTGGCATCTTCTAGGTTATGTTACAGATATGTGACTCATATGAGCATAGAGCGCCGGTCTGTGTTTAATTTTATGTCTATGAATTGATTCGCAGTAAAACTCAGGGTTCGTTAACGTAACTGATAAAGTGGCAATAGTTTTATAATTTGTACTAGCTTTCGCCCGCGGCTTCGCTCGCATTCAAGTACCATATAATACTTCCAACCATGCCGTTGCCGTTGCCGTAGTGGTGTCTCGGGTTCGATTTCCGGGTCGGACCAAATCTTTGTATGACTTGCAAATATTTGTTTCGGAGTTTGGATGTTTTCTTTGTTTATTACGTAGGTATGTATTTACAAAATCTATTCTCTAAATATAAAAGCGAAATACCACTCACTTATTAAACACGAAAACTCAGAAACTATAACACCTACAAACTTGAAATTTGGCAGATATGTACCTTATAGCATGTAGACATCCGCTAAGAACGGATTTACGAAACTCCAGCCCTAAGGGGGTAAAACGGGGTTGGCAGTTTGTATGAAAGTCCTATGTTTTTGAAGTAAGAGACTTGAAATTTAAAATGTATGCTAGATGGTGTGGAGGTGTACTAATAATGTATCTTAAGAAATCCACCCCATTTTGGGGTTAAAACGGGGGATGGTAGTTTGTATGAAAGTCCAATGTTATTGAGGTTAAAATAATTGTGGCAGAAGGATTTCAAATGGTATTTAGGTAAGTAGTAGAATTATCATATAGGTATGTACAACAACCAGGGGCAACGCCGCGGTGTAAAGCTAGTAAGTATATATGTATAAGATATATTATTGAGGATCTTCGCTAGTAAACACAAATTGTTTCTCTGAAAATACAAAGCTTTATTTAACACCCTTTTAATTTTACAATATTACAACAAACTATATATATACGCGTTAAGTTTTATCCAAATCTGTTCAGTAGTTTTTGCGTGAAAGAGTAACAAACATCCATCCATCCATCCATACTTATAAACTTTCCCGTTTATAATATTAGTAGGATAGGTATAGATGGATATTTCCAGTTCAATGCTCAGACGGTCGCGCGTGGGATGTGTGACGTTGCACGCTTGTGTGTGTGGACCGCCTATAACTCGACATATGCCGTAGCTATGTAAAATGCAAGCATATGGCAAGCACCTTGGACTGCCATGGGCTCTCGTTGAGCTTCCACTTTCGATAGTTCAGGAGTCGACTAAATCCAAGGATTACGGTTCTTGTAGGCGTCACACGCGATAGATAGAAGATTCGTTATTCCAGCAGCAAAACGACCGATAGAGGACGCGCGCGCACCCGAGGTTTTTCACACACACCCGTCGCTCCAGATTTGTAACGAGTAATTTTTTTTTTTTTTTTTTTTTTTTTTTTTTTTTTATGTATGGCCCGCCATAATGACTCTACTCTGCCTGATGGAAAGCATAAGCAGAATCCAAGAGTGGTGGTCACCATACTCACTGCGAATGCAGGCAATGCAGTATGGCGACCCACACCATGGCGGCCTAGTGATGCTGCTGCATCTTTTAGTCTAGTCAACAAGTATGGAACTTGTTGACTAGACTATTTGGGCCTCCGGTCTCGCACTCACCAACGAAACACGACAGCACGATCGCTGTCATTTTACGTTGATTTTCTGTGCGAGGGTAGTACCGCCCCGGTCGAGCCGGCCCATTCGTGCTGAAATCAGCGTGGCTCTACTACCTACAATTAATACCTACAATACATAATTGTTGCAATCGAAGCCATTTAAAGCTACCCTTTGCTACGATTATTGCCAGTATAGAAAATTGAAATGTTGCATTAAAATTACGATTTATCTATGTATACCGTAACGGAACATATATCTTGAAAATAAAATTACAGGTGGAAATGCTGTCCCATGCAGTCTCTGAGCCGCTGCGCGCCTCTGGGTGAGGCTGAACGACGAGTGACGCGTCCTTGACCTCCCAGGAGACACGCACGAGACCGCAGTCCACGGTACAGCACACACGGTGCGTGTGCAACACCAGGTAAACGTTTATTGACAACTGCAATATATTTTTTTATAAATGAGGCATCTCCCGGTTGATCTTTAGCGTATATGACTACCGATCAAGAGGTCTCGAAATTGATTTACGGATTTAGCCAAAAAGTGTTGTTGAGTGTTTCTTAAATAACAACCCAGAGTATGGAAGTAGGAGGTGTAGCGGTGTGTCGCGCCCGTGATTCATCGAGCACATTAAGCAATCAGTGCCGTCAGATAATCTGGCAACTAGTTCAACCTTCGAATTTAGTTCGACCACACGGTTGAGTATCTCCCATCAGGTAGTTTTGCAGAGTCAGCCTGTGTGACATCGTACTCGATATCTCGTTACTTGGGTACTGTAAAACAATACTGATATAAATGATTTTTAAAACAGTATTTAAAGCGTATTAACTAGTTGGCTAAATGGAGATGGATTGATTCATATACACATCCCACAACAGTCCTGATATTGAAACTGATCTCGCAACCTACTGTGCGAACGCATGTGTACGGCTTAGTTACGGTGTAGCCCTGTGGGGCAACAGCACCGACGCGCCCATATTACTTGTGTTACAAAATAAACTCGTAGAGATTATTATAACTAACTAGCTGTTGCCCGCGGCTTTGCTCGCGTGGAAGTTGATTATATGTATTTAATTAAAACTGTGTAAGTATCTATGAATACTGTGTTCATGTTTTTAAACGTATTTATTTATAACTAGCTGTTGCCCGCGGCTCCGCCCGCGTGAATGTCGATTTTCGCGGCCAATAGTATCCTGTATAAGATATATTACTGTAAAGTTTCATCCAAATCCGTTCAGTAGTTTTAGCGTGAAAGAGTAACAAACACACACACTCACACACATTTTGTGTTTTGTTTCTGGTAAATTATCATAACTATTAAGTTATATGTTTGTTTATATTAAAAATTATAACTCCTAATTCAAGTATTTCAAACTTAAAATTGATATTTTACATTTTTATTATACGATTAAAAAGTAATCATATAACGTACCTATTGTAAAGTATCTTTTAGAAACTGTTTAAGAACTACCAGATGTGGATGTTGTGTTAGTTACATTGAGATGATAATTTTAGGAACTGGTCACACACACTTTTTTGGAAATATAAATACAATGTAGATTATTTATATATTATTTATTAACTTTATGCACTAAGAATGTACATCGGCGGACTTAATGCCCAGAGCATTCTCTTCCAGTCGACCTTCGGGTGGTGGAGAAATCTTATAAGGCAGGTGTGTGAAACCTCATATACATAAGAAGTCCGTTAAAATTTACAATAATCATATCATATTCAACGTTATACATACAAATATACATATATAAGTAGATATACATATACAGATTACGTATACATAAATACAACATTTATACACTAAATAATGGAAAAAAAACCTCGTTTAAAAAACCGACTTAAAAACTAAAAAGTATCAAATAACTTGTATATGCTACCTATTCATAGGTTTGAAGTCGGTGCCAAGCCAAATGTAATAGTAGGTACCACACTCGCTATATTTCGAGACGAACGTCAACGACGTCACCGACGCTTCGGTTGTTTTGTTCTACGCGAAGAGCAGCTATCCCGCTCAAGGTCACGCCATATCAGGAAATATGGTGGCCATGTGACCACATGAGGAGCATACCCTTTCGAATACAAAAATAATTTTCAAAATCGGTCCACAAATTGACGGAGGAGTAATCCGTGTACGTACATACATTGTGACGATGAACGATGAAATTGAGAACCTCCTCCTTTTGGAAGTCGTTTAAAAAGGACGGTAAGCTATAGATTACATAATTCTGCCAGTTCATTGAGAAAGAGCTCATGTACTTTATTTTTGAATGTATATCGGTTAGTGGACATCCTGATTTCGAGCGGGAGCGCATTCCAGAGTAGTACTGCTTGAACAAAGAAGGAACAGTTCACGAAGTCGGAGTAATGAGACGGACATGAGAGAAGCAGAGACCGTGGGAGAGCCACGCTTCGGCATGAATGGGCCGGCTCGACCGGAGTGATACCACGGCCTCACAGAAAACCGGTGTGAAATAGTGCTTGCGCTGTGTTTCACCTAGTGAGTGAGGATACCGGAGGCCCATACCCCAACCCCTCCCCCTATCTCCCCCCCCCCATCCCCCAAAGGCCGGTAACGCACTTGTGACGCCTCTGGTGTTGCGGGTGTCCATGGGCGGCGGTAATCGCTTACCATCAGGCGATACGTCTGCTCGTTTGCCGGTCTATTCCATAAAAAAAAAGCAGATTATTAACTGAGCGAAGATTTCTATCGTGATTAGAGCACAGGTATCGGAAATACGGAGCAAGGTAGGTAGGTAAGGATGGCGAGTTGAGAAATGAAAATAGGAGCTCGCTGATTGCACTGTAGGCGAATAGGATTGCATTTTAACTGGGAACGCAAAGCAGACACATGGTCATACTTTCGAATATTGAAAATAAATCGAATGCAGTTATTAAGAAGACGGTCAAGCTTGTTAAGGAGGTCTGCATTCACGTCGAAGTAACACACATCACCATAGTACATTCAGTGTTCCGCAAACTTTTTGGGTTCAAGGTACATCTAGGAAGATTAAAAATTTTGGAGGTACACCATAATTTAAAAATATTTTTAAGTAATAAAAAACAATGTTTCTTATTAGTCACAAAACTATATTTTTATTTTACACTTTAATTGAGCATAGGCGGTCTCATCTCTCGTCGATCGTCTTGAGGCGTTCCCTTTTTTGTTTTTTACTGTGGTAAGAGTTAAAAATCCTAATCCACATAACTTTAAAGTTTTCTTATGTAGTTTTATGGTTAGGCAGATTTAGACAAAATAAAAAGATCTCAGAAATTACAGAATAAAAAATAAAAAGTCCTCAGAAATCAGAACAGACTTGTCTGTAAGTAAATTCTGAAAGCTGCAGCACTTTGAATAGGAAGGGAAGAATAGAAATAGGGCGAAAATTTTCAGGAAAGGAAGAATAAGAATAGGGCGAAAATATTCAGGAAGGGTAGAATAAAAATAAACTTCGTACCGCCATATTTACATATCTGTCTCAGCTTCCTACAGGCAGTGTACAGTCGCGGACAAAGAAAAATACTTTTCCCGTTATTAAAAAAAAATTAAATTAAAAAAAATTAAAAAAAATCTATGTCCTACCTCGTAGTATGAACTCAAATCGTGCCAAGTTTCATTTGAATCCATTCAGTAGTTTCAGCGTGATGCGCGGCCAAGATACAGACAGACGTCGCGGACAAAAAAAAAGACTTTGCCCGCTATCTTTTAATTTTTCTTATACACAACCCTTAATTTCATTCGTGTTATAATATATGATGCCTATTTAAAACCCTTAATTTAATAAGTGCTTCAATTTGACAGTCAAAAGTTTGACAGGAAAGTTGGTAGAACAGTTTATATGGGCAAAAGGAAATTGTTGTTTTTATTATCTTCCCCGCAATTTTTCCATATTTTATCACCGTTTAAACCTTCCCTGAACCACGGCAAACACTTCAAAACCTAAATCAGCTAAATCGGCCCGGCGGTTCTCGAGTTTTAGCGAAACAAACGAACAGCAATTCATTTTTAGGGTTCCGTGCGAAAGGCAAAAAACGGAACCCTTATAGATTCGTCATGTCTGTCTGTCTGTCTGTCTGTCCGTCTGTCTGTCCGTCTGTCTGTCCGTCTGTCTGTCCGTCCGTATGTCACAGCCACTTTTTTCCGAAACTATAAAACCTATAATGTTGAAACTTGGTAAGTAGATGTATTCTGTGAAACGCATTAAGACTTTCACACAAAAATAGAAAAAAAAAACAATAAATTATGGGGGTCCCCATACTTAGAACTGAAACTCAAAAAAAATTTTTTCAATAAACCCATACGTGTGGGGTATCTATGGATAGTTCTTCGAAAATGATATTGAGGTTTCTAATATCATACTTTTCTAAACTGATTAGTTTGCGCGAGAGACACTTCCAAAGTGGTAAAATGTGTGAAGTGACAGGGGGGGGGGGGAGCCGGCCTGTAATTTCTAAAATAAGAGAATGATAAATCTAAAAAAAAAATATGATGTACATTACCATGCAAACTTCCAACGAAAATTGGTTTGAACGAAATCTAGTAAGTAGTTTTTTTTTTAATACGTCATAAATCGTAAACTGCAATTTACCTTTTATTCAATCAACACAAATATAAAAATAAAATAAAAATTGTATTATGCCACTTGCTGCTGCGGAACCCTTAATGGGCGAGTCCGACTCGCACTTGGCCGCTTTTTATAGGATATAAAAGAAGAAGAAGATATACAAATTGTTTTGTCAACTTTGCAAGTTTTTTCTAGTAATCTATTACTGTAAAACCAGCAAATTAAATACAGTCTACTGAAAAGACGTCTTCCTTCATACATTTGGACCTTGCTCCTTTACAATGACCATTTAACGTTATTATGATATTTTAGTTTTTGGTTCAGAATCGATTAGAGCGTCCTCCCAAAAAATTTCTCTAATGTACAGAATTATTATAATTATAATATAATTATATTAATCTGTTTTTTTTTTATTATACCTACTTTAAAAATTAATCATATATAGATTACTCGTATATAGGATAGGTATATCCTACTGTGAAGTTAGTGTTACTTAATTCCAATACATGTCGCTGTTAAGTTCAGAAACAATTTTCAAGAAAATTTCATTGCTTCAGTAACGATTAGAGAGCCCTCCCGATAAAACATCTAAATTTCTTTAATGTACAGAATTGATCTGTTACATCACATTTTTATTATACGTTCAAAAGAAAATCAAATTACGTACCTATTGTAAAGTTAGTTACTTGATTCCAAGAGATGTCGCTGTTTTAAGCAAAGAAACTGACAAACTCAACGTCTACAGATTTATTATACGTGATATATTTATAAATAGATCACGGAATAATATTTAAAGTACTTGCTGTCTAGCAAAAAAAGAATGAATGAAATCACGTGTTATTGAATTACAACCAAGTACATATTTTGACTTTCATCCCCCCTCTCCAAGAAACCGTGCTGAATTTATGCTATCCGTGCTGAAAAAGAATATCTATATCTCTCTGTAGACGTCGAATCTGTGTGTTTGGTTGTGCCCGCATGACTTAAATATTCAAAATAATCGTGGGAACGTTTTATGCACAAGCATTGTGATTAATGGTATATAGTTAGTATTTGATAGGTAGTTATTTGTTTTATGTTCTCTCTTTCCATAGAAAGGGTTGTATTAAATTTTCTTGAAAAATTTATTTGCTTAAAACAGCGACATCTTTTGGAATCAAGTAACTAACTTTACAATAGGTACGTAATATGATTACTCTTTTTTACGTATAATAAAATGTAACAGTTCAGTTCTGTACATTAAAGAAATTTAGATGATTTTTTGGGAGGGCTCTCTAATCGATACTAAAGCAATTACATTTTCTTGAAAATTGTTTCTGTGCTCACTGACGATCTGTGCTTAAAAGAGCGACATCTTTTGGAATCAAGTAACTAACTTTACAATAGGTACGTAATATGATTACTTTTAAACGCATAAGCAAAGTGTATAAGATCAATTCTGTACATTAAAGAAATTTAGATTTTTTGGGAGGACGCTCTTATTGATACTGAACCAAAAACTAGAATGCCATAAACTTTAAATGGTCATTTATAATTATGATATTTATTTTAAGTTTAAAATATTTGAAAGAGGAGTAAACATATAACATAATAGTTCATCATAATTTACCAGAAAATGATACAAAACATCTTTATGATAGGTACCTGAAAGGCAGCGCGGGCGCGTGGCCTGCGCCCTGCCACAGAATAACTAATACATAGTACTGCCCTGCGTAGGTTGCCAAACACGTCCAAATTGTTAAAAAAGCAGTACCCGCGCGGTCGGTTGCTCCCTACGAGACACACGCACCCAAATCGACTTAAAAACCCAGTAGTTCTTGAATGTAAATTCGGATAAAAAGTTATTTTTGGAACTATTTACTTGATTTTTGTTCTACCTAATATAAATATTACTTGGTATTATAATATTTCTTCTGTATTTTTAACCGACTTCCAAAAGGAGGAGGTTCTCAATTTCATCGATATATTTTTTTAACCGACTGCCAAAAGGATGAGGTTCTCAATTTCATCGGTATATTTTTTTTTATGTATGTACACGGATTATTCCGTCAATTTGTGGACCGATTTTGGAAATTCTTTTTGTATTCGAAAGGGTATGCTCCCCATGTGGTCCCATGGCCACCATATCAGGATCTGATGATGGGATCCTAAGGAAATCGAAGGAAACCCTCAAATTTATGTATGCGCCTGCAATGAAGTTAAAGCAATTGTCTGCATGCCTTCATATTCTGTAGACATCATTTAATTTCATAATATATAAAACGGGTCTTAACGATATCAGAGTTAACCTCAGATAGTCAGTTTACCTCAAATCACTTGAATTATAGTAACCTATAGAAGATAGTCCATTTGAGATTTTATTACAAAAAAATACCTGAAGTCCTTTCGATTTTATACAGCATGTATGTTACCTTTAGTCGTATTCTTTCAAGTTATTTAGGTGAAATGATGACGAGAGACTTGAGAAAGACTAAAAAGTGAAAAATAAAAAAAACTTCGTTTAAAAAAACCGAACCGAAAAAACTAAAACGTACCTAATAACTTAATTTGTATGTGCTACCTATTCATAGGTTTGAAGTCGGTGCCAAGCCAAAATGTAATAGTAGGTACCGCACTCGCCGCGCGAGACCTTGAGCGGGATAGCTGCTCTTCGCGTAGAACAAAACAACTGAAGCGTCGGTGACGTCGTTGACGTTCGTCTCGAAATGTAGCGAGTGTGATACCTACTATTACATTTGGCTTGGCACTGACTTCAAACCTAGGTAGCACATGCAAATTAAGTTTACTGATACTTTTTAGTTTTTGAAGTCAGTTTTTTTAAACGAAGTTTTTTTTAGGATTTTGTCAGGTTATAGCATAGGTATAAGCAGGCGATTTTTGTTGTTCCTAAATAATTAGCAAATAGTCTTTTGTAGATATTAATTGGTTTTCTCGGTATTTTTAGAATTTTGTAAGGTTATAGCATAGGAACCTAGGTACCTATAATTTACTTTTTTATAGGATTTTGTTAGGTTATTGGTATAGGCATAGGTAAGCAGATGTTTTTCGTTGCAAATATTTAATTACTTAGCCTTATTTGTTGGTGTTTTAATTTCTTTTAGTAAGTTGTAGATACCTTCCATTTTTTTCGTTGAATTAGTTGTAGATACTTAATTAATTTAGTTTTATTTACGCTTTGAAAATAAGCTTCATTCGTTATGTCTAATTTTTCATTTAACTGTAGTGATAAATTTAACATTGTTTTTCGTATTCGATTTTATCACATCACACTAATTTATAAAAGCGAATGTTTGTGAGGGTGTATGTTTGTTACTTCATCACGCAAAAAGCACTGGACGGAATTGGATGAAACTTTACAGTAATATAGCTTACTAGCTGTTGCCCGCAGCTTTGCTCGCGTGGAAGTTGATTATTTACAATATATTTAATTAAAACTGTGTAAGTATGTATGAATAATTTATTCATGTTTTTAAACGCACCTATTTATTTATTTTTAATCAATAGCCCATTAAAAAAGATTTCATACTAACGTTCGACCCTTATTTTTACCCCTTTAGAAATAGAATTCCCATAAATGATGATATAGGTATTAATTTATTTGTACTTAAAAGCCTAAGGACAAAGTTTCAGGCTACTAAATTAAAAATGACTGACTTCCAAACTAATCTACTTACGACATTTCAACACCTAATTCACCCCTTAGGGGTAGAAATATCATTTATGGGATTTCCTTTTGAGGGCGCTCTGGTTCCCTGGTTTCTAGAACCCGAGACGGTGTGCGGTTTTTAGTCGGTTCGAGTCCGACATAACCACCAGTTGCTGATATCCGAGGGAATTTCCGCACAAAAAAGGGGGTAGATATAATATCCAGAGACACTTAGTATCTACGCGTTTTTAACTATTAGCCCAAAGATAATTTTTCATGTTTCTAACTTAAAAAAGACGGACTTCCATACAAACTTTCAACCCCTATTTCACCCTCTTACGGGTAGAATATTGGGAAACGCTTAAATACGTATCTCCTATTTTTTTATCAATAGCCCTAAAATAAATTTTCATGTTTCTAACTTCAAAACTGACGGACTTCTAGACTAACCCGCTTACGAAATGTCAACGCCTATTTCATCTCTTCAGCGTAGAATATCGAGAAAGACCTAAATACGTATCTATTCATTTTTAATCAGTAGCCCAAACCAAAAGAAAAGTTTCATGTTTCTAATTTAAAAATGACGAAGTTCCAAACAAAGTTCAACCCCTATTTCACCCCCTTAGGGGTAGAATATTAGGAAACGTTGAAATACATATCTACAATTTTTATAAGTAATCCAAAAATAGAGTTTCATATTTCTTAAATAGCCCTAAAATAAACTTTCATGTTTTTAACTTCAAAAATGACGGACTTCCAGACTAACCTACATACAAAACGTCAACCCCTATTTCACCATTAAGGAGTAGAATATCCGCTCTATCTATCAGAAACGCTTAAATACGTGTTTACTCATTTTTAATCAGTAGCCCAAAAATAAAGTTTCATGTTTCTAACTTAAAAAATGACGGACTTCCATACAAACTTTCAACCCCTATTTCACCCCCTTGGGGGTAGAAATTCCAAAATTCCTTCCTTAATGGGTATCTACTTAATGAAACGATCATACTCACCAAATTTTGTATTCCCAAGTTTAATAGTTTCCGCTCGGCGATGATGAATCAGTCAGTCAGGACATGTTATTTTATTAACCGTCTTCCAAAAAGGAGGAGGTTCTATGTTCCACTGTATGTTTTTTTTTTTATTTTTTTTTTATGTATGTTCACCGATTACTCCGTCAGTTGTGGACAGATTTTGAAAATTTTTTTTGTATTCGAATGGGTATGCTTCCGAGGTGGTCCCATTGCCAGCATATCAGGATCTGATAATGGGATCCCAGGGAAATCGAGGGAAACCCTCATTTTTTATAGGCACATACTATGTTTTTCGTATATTTTCTGAAGTTACACCGGTATTTGCGTCTGGTAGTCATCATTTTATGATGATGAGCTGATGATGTAAGGTACAACTCCTTAACGGTTAGGAGTTGGAGGATAAATCTTTAAATATCATATGTATATATGTTACCTTTAGTCGTATTCTTTCAAATTATTTAGGTAAGCTGATGATGGAAGGTGGAAGGTACAACTCCTCAACGGTTAGGAGTTGGAGGATAATTCTTTCAATTTCATACGTATCTAAAGACCTTCAGTCATAAACTTTCAAGTTATTTAGGTGAGCTGATGATAGAAGGTTAAACTCTTCAACAGTTAGGGATTAGAGGATGATTTTAATATTACACGTACGTATAGACCTTAATTTGTATTCTTGATGATGAAATTTGATGAAATAGTTCAACTTACTACTTACCTACGATTGATTGCACTAAAAACTGAAAAATAAAAACTTTTTATAAAAAAAAAACCGACTTCCAAAAAAACATCCAACGAAAACTCTCTGCCAAAAAGACACTTAAAAGCGTAAAATAAACTGGTTCTTCATAAATTGCCTATACCTAATTCTTTATTCATTTCAATAGTAGTTTTCAGAGAGTTTTCGTTGGATGTTTTTTTGGAAGTCGGTTTTTTTAAGTATAGAAGATACATCAGATTAACACATAGGTTACTGTTTGCCGCGATAACCGACATACACGCGGGCGGAGCCGCGGGCAACAGCTAGTTTTTATTATAAGTATAGATCAATAGCCCTTTAAAATTGACTTTCATACACACTTTCGACCCTTATTTTAACCCCTTTAGGAATAGAATTCCCATAAATGCTAATATAAGTATTAATTTATTTGTAATCAAAAGCCTGAAGACAAAGTTTCAGGCTACTAAATTAAAAAATGACGGACTTCCAGTCTAGCCTAGGGATAGAATATCCAGAAACGCTTAAATACGTATCTCATCATCATCGCAGTCCACTGCTGGACATAGGCATCTCCAATTGCGCGCCACTTGGTACGATCCTCGGCTTCTCTCATCCAGCTCCTGCCAGCCGTCTTGGGCAGATCATTATTCCACCTGGCCTGTGGACATTCTACGCTACGTTTGCCGAGACGCGGTCACCACTCACGAACCCGTTTACCCCAACGGTTATCAGTTCTGCGGCTAATATGGCCAGCCCACTGTCACTTCAGCTTGCTTATCCTGTGGGCTATGTCAATGACCTTGGTTCTCTACCGGATCACCTCATTCTTAATGCGATCCCTTAGAGAAACGTTGAGCTTTTGTGATGAGAAAATTAAATCATTATTATTATAATAGCCCTCTCCATAGCACGCTGAGCGACTTTGAACTTGTGGACCAGCCGTGTCGTATGTGTCCACGTTTCGGCTCCGTATGTCATGACAGGTAGGACGTATTGATTGAAGACTTTCGTATTTAGGCACTGTGGGATTGACGATGAAAAGACCCGACAAAGTTTCCCAAACGCTGCCTAACCCGGCTGAATTCTCCTGTTCACCTCGTGCTCGAAGTTGTTTCTACTTTACTGCAAAGTCTGCCGGACGTACCACACATATTTTTGAACAACTTCGAGAACGGCACCGTGAACCACAACCGGTTCCAGTAGAACATGTTCATACATACGTATCTACTCATTTTTAATCAGTAGCGATAAATAAAGTTGCATGTTTCTAACATCAAGAATGACGGACTTCCAGAATAACCTATTTACGAAATTTCAACCCCTATTTCGCCCCCTCAGGGGTGGAATATCCAGAAACGCTTAAATATGTATCTAATCATTTTTAATCAGCCAAAACACAAATTTTCATGTTTCTCTTTTAAAATGACGGACTTTCTTACAAACTTTCAACCCCTATTTCACCTCTTTAGTGGCATAATATCCAAAAACTCCTAAATACGTATCTAATCATTTTTATTTAGTAGCCCAAAAATAAAGTTTCATATTTCTTATCTAAAAAATTACGGACTTCCATACAAACTTTCAACCCCTACTTCACTCCCTTAAGGGTAGAATATCCAGAAACGCTTAAATACGTATCTACTCTTTTTTCATCAGTAGCCTAAAAATAAAGTTTCATGATTCTAACTTAAAAAATGACGAACTTCCATAAAAAATTTCAACCCCTATTACACCCCCTTAGGGGTAGAATATTAAGAAACGTTTAAATACGTATCTATTCATTTTAAATCAGTACCCCAAAAATAAAGTTTCATGTTTCTTACTTCAAAAATAACGAATTTCCATACAAACTTTCAACCCCTATTTCACCCCCTTAGGGGTAGAATATTCAAAAACGCTGAAACACGTATCAATTCATTTTTAATCAGCAGTCAAAAAATAAAGTTTCATGTTTCTAACTTCAAAAATGACGGACTTCCAGACTGACCTATATACAAAATAACAACCCCTATTTAACCTCATAGGGGTAGAATATCCAGAAACGCTTAAATACGTATCTACTCTTTTTTAATCAGTAGCCCAAAAGTAAAGTTTCATGTTTCTTACTTAAAAAATGACGAACTTCCATACAAACTTTCAACCCCTATTTCACCCTTTTAGGGGTAGAATATTAAGAAACGTTTAAATACGTATCTATTCATTTTAAATCAAACAACCTTTACTGTAGAGAACACAAACTGTTCACTATTCCTTGTATACCTATACATTTTACAAATATGATCATTTCTTCGTAAATTAAGAGCTTAATTAACAAGTAATTAATTTAAAAAGTTTTTTAAAAACAAGCGTTAATTACCTGTTAATAAAAAAAAATAACTTTAAGACCTTTCATTTGATACCCATATTGGGTGGGTTGTTCAGAAATATGTACGCCACCATTTTGTTACGGCGACCATTTTGGATTAATAATAATACCGATAATAAATAATTGCATTGTCATCATAACTAAAGGCATATTTCAAATTTCAGCTCGATCGGAAATCGGGAAGTGAATCAAATTTAACTTGCAAGATTTGATTACAGACAAACATCGGGACAGGTGAAGCTAAATAAAAGCTTGTAAAAACAGATGAAAACATTCTGAGCGACTACGTCTCTGTAAGCGTACTAGTGTGTGTTGCCGTAAGGCGTCACTGGCAACACACACTAGTCAAAAACCATCGTCTTTAGTCACTAATGATATCTTTGTGATTACTTATTTGGACTTCTCTACAACTTTCAGGGAACCCACAGAGCCCCAGACAGTAACCGACGACCCTGCATGCTTCAGCATCCATGGAGTACCAAAAACGGCCCGGCACATCAGGTATCGGTGGTCAGTACTATGAAACTAAACTCCTGGCCCTAATTCTGTTAAGATTGCAACACGACCGAACAGTTCAAAACTTTCATTTAGCAACGAACATTGACGGCTTAGGTGACTTCGATGATATCTGTCTCGTCGTAAGAATAGAAGGTTACGATCGACCCGTCGCGGTATTCGTTCAACTAAAACACAAAGAAGACGATCAGGCGGTCATAAAGCTCGGCAACAAGGACAAAGTCAAATACGTCACCAGTTTCATAAAAATCAGAGAAAGGATCGCGTCACGACAATCATGGGATCACTTTTTTGATGGAAATCTCAATGAAACAGACTGCGTATTCATTCTGTACACTAACGCTAAATTTAATATCACCAATACAGAATCTAAATTTGAAAATAAAGAATTAAACAAGTTGTTGGCAACAAGCGACGCAGTTGGTTATCGGGCAAAGAAATCAAACCAAGTCGTAAAGGATTTCGGAGATTATTTTCTAGAAAATGAACTCGGGCTATTGTCAGAACACTTTGTTCAGTATTTAATTGATAAAGGTAACGATAGATCACTGAACATCATGAATGATGAATACATACAGCAGTATCACGTCATTTTAGGAGGAAAGGTTGTTGATGTCAGCGGCATTCGAACAGATGAAGGTGGCCAGAAAGTAAAATGGCGGACTTTGACGTTTAAACGAGACTTTTTCACAACTGACGAGAAATATGTATCGATTTTGAGGGACCAGTTACATAAAGAGCTATTTAAGGGTCAACGCCAAAGGCTGTCACTGAATTTCAAGAAATCATGCGTAACCTTAGATGAAGCTATATCACTTTTCTTGAAAACCCCGTCTGTAGCGACACTAACGCCTCTCATCATGTCGCATATCGATTGTAATGAAAGTGGTAAACTAGAATTTCTCATTGAAAGGCCTTTTCATGATGTGGAGCTGTTACAACGAACTAATATGTCCCGAGAAGATATAGACAAAGCAATACATACAGCTAAAACGAGTGCGAATGACTATTTACTCTCGTTAGCGCTAAAAGTTCCTGTTACATTTGGTAATGTAGATTTAACAATTTCGGGTCATGACAAGAAAGTAGATAGGAGATTGAAATATTTGACGAAGGCCGTCTGTGATTTATGCAAGGAATATCAAGTACAGGACAAGTACAAAGTTGTCAAAATCAAAGATGATTTGGACGATGGACTCTTAAGGCATAACGGAGGTTTGGCCGGCGCCGTCGGTAACCTGTTAACTTATGATAGGATTACAAACATGATGATGTTCTCGACTGACTTTACGTACGAACAGAATATTGCAGAACAATTATTTATCAATGTAAATAATCTAATCGATGACGTTTTTAAATATAGATTTGTCGTAAACACTAAGAGATTTCCAAAACTTCACTTGGATTGCACCGACATGGCCAAAGAGTTTCTAAGCAAAGTAATCGTCTACGAAACACAAAGTAATCAAGAAAAAGTCGAGGAAATTTTAAAAGAAAAAATTCAGGAACATCTCACAGACGATTCACGGGGTTCTGTAATGAACTCTAGTAAAAAAGGTGTGTCAGTGTTTTTACATTACCACGATGAAATACTGAAGTGGTGGAGGTCACCGACTACGGGCACGTATCTGAACAAAACGACCAACTTGTACGAACAAGCAATACGTAACCTGGAATCGGAACCACAGATTAGCGCTTTACATACGAGTTTCTATATCAGTAAGGCAGAATATTTAAAAATCAGTTTCATAAAATGGGAGAAAGTACTAGAGCCGCCTTTTAAACTGTTCTTAACTACAGATACAGTTGAATTGACAACTGTGAAAGTGGTTGAATATTTGAAAAGCCATTTCTTGATTCATGAGTTCGCAGTTTTAAATGTTGAGTTTTTGTTAAATATGCCTGTTGCAGACTTTGAGTTATTGAATGCGGAGATAAGAACGACAAAAAAAGTGTTAATTATTACTTGGCATAAAAAGCAGAATTATAACGAATCAGACGATAGATTGTCTACACTTGCACTAGCATCTAAGGATAGGCAATCGGTTGTTATAATAAATAGACAGTTAAAGGGAATAATAAAAAAACGTTTTTTCAGCGCACACGATATATTTTGTGAAGAAACGGAAGTTCTGTCGAATATAAAATCAAAAAAAGAGATAATGAAACATGCAAAAGTAGTATTTCAAGGCCAAGAAGTCACTTTAGATAAAATATTAGATGACGAATCAGCATCGCTCGTTAAGGGTCGCGTACTTGATAAAGTGATACGCAATGAAACTCTAAACATTGGTGGAACACTCAGTAATGCACATTATGAAGAGGTCAAGGATTTAATTGTCGATAGGAGTGTTAGCCTCCGTTATAACACGGATGACTACATTTTCACTTCGGACATATACAGCCAGGTTCCTGATAAAGATAAAGTATATGCCTATGATAACGCTTCGAGTAATTATAAATATACCTCTGATGAAGCTATTTTTAACGTCAAAACGTTTCTCGACATACAAAGTAATGTGGTGCTTCTAACAGACCCACCAGGTATGGGCAAATCGACGCTACTCACACACTTATCACTAAACACCAAAGAGCGCGATGTTAAACTGTGGATTGTAAGAGTAAACTTTAGAGATCACCAGAAACAGTTTCGCAAATGGCAAAAGGTCGATGATTGGGAAGCTTTGAATTTACTGTGTCAAGTCATATTAAGAAATGATAAAATTTCGTTTGATATCGAATTAAAAGGAGGCGAAGCACATCTAGTGAACGGGACAGATGATGAATTAGCTGATTTTGAATTAATCATGTTCTTGTACTTTTATAATCAGAAGAGGGTGATATTTGTATTTGACGGTTTTGATGAAATCTGTCCTTCTTTTAAGAATAAGGTTATAAAATTTCTTTCTGTCGTCAAAGATAACCTTCGGAAATACAAAATGTGGGTGACCAGTAGACCGTACAGTGACCTCCTACCGGATCTAGAAATAATTTTAGGTCAAAGTTATAAAATAAACTATTTAACAATTACCGAACAAGAGACTTATTTAAGACGATTCTGGAACAAACAGTTACTACTGAAGAAACCGAGCGAAACACAAATCATTTTTTTACGAACATTCTTAGACAACAGTAGAGAGATTGTATTTAAGGCTCAAAATTGGGTTCGTATAATCTACAGTGTTTTTGTTGATACTGTCAGACCATTGGTTTATCAAACAACGTCCGATGGTGAGATGGATGAATTGAACAAAAGATTGGATATTGCTCGGAGTATAATCATCTTTCGATTATCAGGGATTCCGTTGCTTTTACACTCCCTGGCTGATTATTTTATAAATATAGTGTATTGTGACACAAATTACAACAATGCTGTTTTGGAATTGAAGCTCCATAATGTTTACGAAATGTTTATAAAGAATAAACTTACAATTTATTTCCAAGAAATATTAAAAGTTGATCTGTCTAATGAAAATACAGCGCCATTGTTTGAAAAAAGTCTCCATGACAGTATAAATGTTCACAAAAAACTGGCTGCATACCCTTTCTACAAAGATCTTACAAATCAGATGAATTTTGAAGAATTTCGGGATATGAATCCGTGGAATGAACAAGAGTGGAATGCTGAATTGAATAAAATCAAAATGGGTACAGAGAAGACAGGCCTCATATCGCACGTGAATGCGATCGATGAGCCGGTGTTCGTGCACAGATCCTTTGCAGAATACTTCATTGCTGAGTACGTTTGTGATATTATAAAAAGCGATAGGTTTAGATTATGTCAAAAACTTCTTTTGTGTTGCGCAATAACTGAAGCTAGCCACACATCTGTCATAGATTGGATTAAAATGAAAAAGGAAGCAGACCAAATACTTCGAAACGCATTTCTAGAAATGGAGAAAAGTTCACCAATGTATACAACTAAATATCGTGTATACTTGAAGAGGGAAAACATGTCGCAGCACCAGTACATCAGAATCTTAGCTTCATCAGTTAACGACTATGAAGATGGGTGTTTCGCTGAATATGGGGAAAAGTTTGATATGAATTTAAGTAAGCTTAACAATGACGTTAAACGGGGACTAATTGAATATTTTACAAATTATCTTATCTGTAAAATGAAACCACACCTAAAACTGCATTTTGTAGAAACTATTTTTTTTAAGTTTCGACATCCCGACCTAAGCTTTATTAGAGATTTTAACTTAATCAAACCTATGGATAAAATCGACGGCATCCTCCTTCTCCTGAAAGCAAGAACACATAAGCTGATTGTGCCTCTGTTCATACTCCTTACTCTCCAAGATTGTAGCGGTACCTCCCAATTGTCAAATACTGAGAGTATTAGTAAGAATAGCCAGAAGCTTGAAACAGACGACATTGTTCGAACAGATTTTGTATATATACTATTGAACCCTGGTTACCCACGAACCGTACGTCATACACGTGACATCAGTTTTTCAAGTGAAATACTCAATTTCTTAAGTACTACAAACACGGTTGGTAATCGGTTGCATTACTCTGAAAAACATGTAGAAATATTGGCAGAAAGAACTATGGAAAAAGAGCTTACTTGGTTAGCTAGAGTTGTTGAAACTTGTTTGGAGCCAACAATACATTTATCGATAGATACGAGTTTCTATGTTTACATCAAGCAATATCATGTTTTTCTAACGCAACATGTTTTCGATGTGACTGACATTCAAACGGACGATAGTGATTCCGATGGCGAATGGCGGACTGTTACATTTCGATCTGAGTTTTTCACCACTGAAGATATACAAATTGAGTTTTTGAGAAATAGTTTGTTTGAACAAATGCTCACTAAAGAGGTCCACTTTTTTTTGGAAAGTGAATTCTGGCCAACTCAACTGATACCATTTTTCTTTTCCGAACCATCTGCCACAACATTAACCCTTTTGCTTGGGACTTTTGTTGTTGGCTACAAAGATAATAAGTTGAAATTTCTTGTTGAGAGACCTCCTAGTGACATAGAACAGTTGCGAAATATTAACATCCCACAGTCTACGATCAACGAAGCGAAACTTACCGTCAGGACAGCCACTGAGATATACTTGCGCTCTATACACATGATAGATTCTATTGATTTTGGTAATATTGATTTACCAACTGAAAGTTCAAACGACAGCCTTCCTCAAGACTTTGAAATGAATAGAGAAGGCTTGAAGAACGCTATTGTGACATTGTGTAAACAAAGCACATCACATAAAGTGGTCACGATCGATGACTCCCTTGACGAGACACTGTTGTCGGCTCCTGGAGGCTTGTCCAGTTGCGTTGGTAACATTCTTATTTATGATAAGGAAACAGAGATGCTCAAGGTGCAACATTTAGACCAACTTACACCATCTCAAGAGAACGCTAAATCTTTATATCTTCAACTATCTAACGAAATCGACAATTTGCATGAATACAGGTTTCACGTTAGAACTGAAAAATTACCCCAATTACGTCTAGATTTTACGAATTCAGCTAGAGACTTTCTAAGGAGCCTATTATTTTTTTCCGAAGAAACTGTCGATTACGAGATTGAGAAAATTAATTTAAAAAAAAATAGTTTTAGCCCCTACATAAAATTTTATGACAGTTTCACCACACTAAACTTGATGCGTCTGCATGTCCACAGTGAAGTACTAAAGTGGTGGAAAACATCAAACACAGGCGGATATGACACCAAACCGTGCGATTTGTATAAATTAGCGGCAAAGAATATAAATGTAGAACCAGAAATTAGTGAAATACATGCTTCATTTTTTTTCAAGAACTTAAAGTATTTTAAATACAAATTTAGTGAAAATGTTACAAAATATAAAGAACCACCAGTAGTAGGCTCTAAACAGGTTATAGTTTCTGAAACAATCATCTTGACCACTATTAAAGTATTACGAAGTTTGAAGAGCCGTGGCTTTAACAACGAGTACGCAGTCCTGGACTTGAAGAAGCACATGCCGAGCACGTTCTCGAACATGGGTACATTGTTAGCAGAGTTAAGGAATACTACAAAAGTTCTGATTGTGGTGTGGACACAGATGAGCGACGATGTGCTATTGCATGAGCTTAGACAATTGTTCGACCACAAATGTATGGTATTTATAGCAAACAACGAGTTCAGAGCAACGATGGAATCACACCGTGAGTGGTTGGATGTTGTGTTTTGTAACGAAGTAGAAAGTTTGGCCTCAATACAGTCATATGAGGAGATAATGAGAGACACGAAAGTAATATTTCAAGGCCAAAACGTCACTTTAAACTTAATTATGGACAATGAGTCTGTTAAATATATTAAAGGCGATGTGTTGAACAAGGTGATAAGTAATAACTTGTTACACATCGGCAAACCCGTCAGCATTCCACAATACGGTGAAGTTAAAGGCTCAAGGATTGACAGCAGAGAAGTTCAGAGAGCCGATGACGAATACAAATTTCCTATTGATAATCTAAAGATAATCAGAAAATGTAACGATGGCGGAGATGATGTAGTGCTTCTAAGAGGCCCAACGGATATGGACATGTCAGCACTACTCACTCACCTAGCGCTCAACACGAAAGAGCATGGTGGCAAACTTTGGTTAGTCAGAGTGAACTTTCCAGATCATGTGGAACAATTTAGCAGATGGCAGGACGAAGATACAGCCGTCGATGAATTAGAATCGTTGAAGTTTCTATGCCAAGCTACATTGAACAATAAATTGTCATCATTTAGTGTAGCGCTCACAGAAGACAAAGCACGAGTAGTGAGTTGTGTGGGCGACTCTCTAGCTGCTTTTGAATTAAATTTATTCCTACATTTCTATAATGAAAGAAGAGTAGTACTTGTATTTGAAGCTGTTGACGAAGTCACTCCTTATTGCGAGGACAAGGTTCGGACGTTCCTGGCATTTGTTATCACCCGTCTTCGGAAAAGTAAAATGTGGGTAACCAGCAGATCGCACAGCGATATCCTGCCCGGTCTGAAAAGAGTCTTAGGGGAAGGCATAACATTAGAAAGTTGTCGCGCCGAAGAGGAAGATAGAACAATTAAATTAGTGAACGAGAGCTGATGTTTGTACAGCGATTGTATAAACAATGTTAGTGGCGAGGGTACTGCACCTATCATGAGCCGACGACAACGTGAACTGCTACTGCAGAGATAAAGTTTGAGACTGAGATGTAAAGTAGATGTTATGCGACTATATGTTACCGTCGTCAGCATACCGCAGTCTACCGCTGGACATGTAATGTTACGCTGTACAATATGTTATGCTTATCTTATAAGGTACTATGGGTTTCATTGAAATCGGCACATCGGTTTAGCTCCGAAAGTGTAACGGACACATAAATAGACATACCTACATAGATTGATTTAAATTGGTATGGTGATTTACACTTGATGAAAAAGGAATATTTATATAACAAGAATTCTACACCACCCAAAGGATGACTGGTAGAGAATGCCTTGGGCATTAAGTCCGCCGATCTGCAAACGTGCTTAAAGTTATAAACAAATGTTTACCAGATATGAATTTATTTGTGTTTGGCGTTTTATTTAGGCGTTATTTAGGGGTTATATTTAGGCGATTTTATTACAAAAGTACCTTGTGGTTGTAAAGACATTGTTTAAAGTAATTTGACACCGAAATTATTTAGTTATGTGCTTATTCAAAAGTTTGAAATTACTCATATTATTGTGTGTTGTTGTGTTACTCGTAGTTACAGTTTTACGGTCAACGTAGGACTACTTCAACTAAAAATACGAATTGTGACTGCAAATGTTTCATGTGCACCGTTCAGGTGTGTCCGTTCAACACAACTAAATAAAACCTATTACAATTATAACGATCTATTTAGTTAGTTTTATATCCTTACTTAATAATATTATCTAAAGTAACTTTGTCTTTCAGTATGTTACTCAATCACGCCTAAACAACTGATCGTTTGGAGTTGTAATGTTAATTGTTGAGTGAATACAACGAGTTCTACTGTATCTGGTTGTTTTATTAACAAAGCGCCCCTATTCCGACTAAAACAATGTTCACCTATAAAAGTCCACAGCTGAACATATACCTGTCCTTAAACATTTATTACATAATGTGCTTCTGGTCGCGAGTAGCGTCAATCAGTTGCTTAGCTAGTTGTTTAAACATAGCGCGAGCACTCGGACCCCATGAACCTAGCGTTTCTATCCCAAACGGTTCAAAAATGTAATTACCTAATTAATTTTGGTACTTACGCCGTTTGAGGCTTTCCGCAGAAGCAGCAGCAGCGCCGACATAACCAGCTGTACTTGGAAGATGAGATGGCGCGAGGATGTCAGTAACGACATACCATCTGGTTAGAAAGCCTTACCTCTCCTTAAAAAGGTTTTGGCTTATAGGTAGGCCTATACCTATAAGCCAAAACTAAGGCTGGTTTTTAAAAAAAAGAACCGATTTAAATAAGATTTAGTACAAAAATAGTGTAGAGCCTGAGATATTACGTGGGCGGCTTAAAATAATGGGTATTTTTGCGAAAAGTTGCTGACGTGCGAAGGTGGAATTTTATTAATTTCGGAATAAATAGAACAATTTAGCGTGGCGAAATGGACGTAACGCTTAATGTCTCATGGAAGAACTATAGATCTACACACCTCAACAAAGTCTAGGGATATTTTATACTAGCTGTTGCCCGCGGCTCCGCCCGCGTGTATGTCGGTTATCGCGGCAAACAGTAACCTATGTGTTAATCTGATGTATCTTCTATACTTATAAAATAACATGTCCTGACTGACTGACTGACTGATTCATCATCGCCGAGCGGAAACTATTAAACTTGGGAATACAAAATTTGGTGAGTATGATCGTTTCATTAAGTAGATACCCATTAAGGAAGGAATTTTGGAATTTCTACCCCCAAGGGGGTGAAATAGGGGTTGACGTTTTGTATGTAGGTTAGTCTGGAAGTCCGTCATTTTTGAAGTTAAAAACATGAAAGTTTATTTTAGGGCTATTTAAGAAATATGAAACTTTATTTTTGGATTACTTATAAAAAATTGTAGATATGTATTTCAACGTTTCCTAATATTCTACCCCTAAGGGGGTGAAATAGGGGTTGAACTTTGTTTGGAACTTCGTCATTTTTAAATTAGAAACATGAAACTTTTCTTTTGGTTTGGGCTACTGATTAAAAATGAATAGATACGTATTTAGGCCTTTCTCGATATTCTACGCTGAAGAGATGAAATAGGCGTTGACATTTCGTAAGCGGGTTAGTCTAGAAGTCCGTCAGTTTTGAAGTTAGAAACATGAAAATTAATTTTAGGGCTATTGATAAAAAAATAGGAGATACGTATTTAAGCGTTTCCCAATATTCTACCCGTAAGAGGGTGAAATAGGGGTTGAAAGTTTGTATGGAAGTCCGTCTTTTTTAAGTTAGAAACATGAAAAATTATCTTTGGGCTAATAGTTAAAAACGCGTAGATACTAAGTGTCTCTGGATATTATACCTACCCCTTTTTTTGTGCGGAAATTCCCTCGGATATCACCAACTGGTGGTTATGTCGGACTCGAACCGACTAAAAACCGCACACCGTCTCGGGTTCTAGAAACCAGGGAACCAGAGCGCCCTCAAAAGGAAATCCCATGAATGATATTTCTACCCCTAAGGGGTGAATTAGGTGTTGAAATGTCGTAAGTAGATTAGTTTGGAAGTCAGTCATTTTTAATTTAGTAGCCTGAAACTTTGTCCTTAGGCTTTTAAGTACAAATAAATTAATACCTATATCATTATTTATGGGAATTCTATTTCTAAAGGGGTAAAAATAAGGGTCGAACGTTAGTATGAAATTCTTTTTAATGGGCTATTGATTAAAAATAAATAAACAGGTACGTTTAAAAACATGAATAAATTATTCATACATACTTACACAGTTTTAATTAAATATATTGTAAATAATCAACTTCCACGCGAGCAAAGCTGCGGGCAACAGCTAGTAAGCTACATTACTGTAAAGTTTAATCCAATTCCGTCCAGTGCTTTTTGCGTGATGAAGTAACAAACATACACCCTCACAAACATTCGCTTTTATAAATTAGTGTGATGTGATAAAATCGAATACGAAAAACAATGTTAAATTTATCACTACAGTTAAATGAAAAATTAGACATAACGAATGAAGCTTATTTTCAAAGCGTAAATAAAACTAAATTAATTAAGTATCTACAACTAATTCAACGAAAAAAATGGAAGGTATCTACAACTTACTAAAAGAAATTAAAACACCAACAAATAAGGCTAAGTAATTAAATATTTGCAACGAAAAACATCTGCTTACCTATGCCTATACCAATAACCTAACAAAATCCTATAAAAAAGTAAATTATAGGTACCTAGGTTCCTATGCTATAACCTTACAAAATTCTAAAAATACCGAGAAAACCAATTAATATCTACAAAAGACTATTTGCTAATTATTTAGGAACAACAAAAATCGCCTGCTTATACCTATGCTATAACCTGACAAAATCCTAAAAAAAACTTCGTTTAAAAAAACTGACTTCAAAAACTAAAAAGTATCAGTAAACTTAATTTGCATGTGCTACCTAGGTTTGAAGTCAGTGCCAAGCCAAATGTAATAGTAGGTATCACACTCGCTACATTTCGAGACGAACGTCAACGACGTCACCGACGCTTCAGTTGTTTTGTTCTACGCGAAGAGCAGCTATCCCGCTCAAGGTCACGCGCGGCGAGTGCGGTACCTACTATTACATTTTGGCTTGGCACCGACTTCAAACCTATGAATAGGTAGCACATACAAATTAAGTTATTAGGTACGTTTTAGTTTTTTCGGTTCGGTTTTTTTAAACGAAGTTTTTTTTATTTTTCACTTTTTAGTCTTTCTCAAGTCTCTCGTCATCATTTCACCTAAATAACTTGAAAGAATACGACTAAAGGTAACATACATGCTGTATAAAATCGAAAGGACTTCAGGTATTTTTTTGTAATAAAATCTCAAATGGACTATCTTCTATAGGTTACTATAATTCAAGTGATTTCAGGTAAACTGACTATCTGAGGTTAACTCTGATATCGTTAAGACCCGTTTTATATATTACGAAATTAAATGATGTCTACAGAATATGAAGGCATGCAGACAATTGCTTTAACTTCATTGCAGGCGCTTACATAAATTTGAGGGTTTCCTTCGATTTCCTTAGGATCCCATCATCAGATCCTGATATGGTGGCCATGAGACCACATGGGGAGCATACCCTTTCGAATACACAAAGAATTTCCAAAATCGGTCCACAAATTGACGGAATAATCCGTGTACATACATAAAAAAAAATATACCGATGAAATTGAGAACCTCCTCCTTTTGGCAGTCGGTTAAAAAAAATATACCGATGAAATTGAGAACCTCCTCCTTTTGGAAGTCGGTTAAAAATACAGAAGAAATATTATAATACCAAGTAATATTTATAGTAGGTAGAACAAAAATCAAGTAAATAGTTCCAAAAATAACTTTTTATCCGAATTTACATTCAAGAACTACTACTGAGTTTTGAAGTCGATTTGGGTGCGTGTGTCGTGTAGGGAGCCGACCGACCGCGCGGGTACTGCTTTTTAAACAATTTGGACGTGTTTGGTAACCTACGCAGGGCAGTACTATGTATTAGTTATTCTGTGGCAGGGCGCAGGCCACGCGCCTGCGCTGCCTTTCGGGTACCTATCATAAAGATGTTTTGTATCATTTTCTGGTAAATTATGATGAACTATTATGTTATATGTTTACTCCTCTTTCAAGTATTTTAAACTTAAAATAAATATCATAATTATAAATGACCATTTAACGTTTATGGCATTCTAGTTTTTGGTTTAGTATCAATAAGAGCATCCTCCCAAAAAATCTAAATTTCTTTAATGTACAGAATTGATCTTATACACTTTTCTTATGCGTTTAAAAGTAATCATATTACGTACCTATTGTAAAGTTAGTTACTTGATTCCAAAAGATGTCGCTGTTTTAAGCACAGTTCGTCAGTGAGCACAGAAACAATTTTCAAGAAAATGTAATTGCTTTAGTATCGATTAGAGAGCCCTCCCAAAAAATCATCTAAATTTCTTTAATGTACAGAACTGAACTGTTACATTTTTATTATACGTTAAAAAGAGTAATCATATTACGTACTTATTGTAAAGTTAGTTACTTGATTCCAAAAGATGTCGCTGTTTTAAGCAAAGAAAGTTTGCAAGAAAATTTAAAATAACCCTTTCTATGGAAAGAGAGAACATAAAACAAATACCTACCTATCAAATACTAACTATATACCACATGAATAACAATGCTTGTGCATAAAACGTTCCCACGATTATTTTGAATATTTAAGTCATGCGGGCACAACCAAACACACAGATTCGACGTCTACAGAGAGATATAGATATTCTTTTTCCTATGGATAGAGAGGTTGCGATAAATCAAATACTTAATGCTACACCGAATTATACGTAATACGTTCTACGATTATTCCACGATATATTAATCAAAGTGTTATTAATTACGCTTGGCTGGCAATAGATGTCGCTACATGTTTTTTTACGTAATTAAAAATTCTTTATAATTTTTTTTTCCAATAGATAGAGAGATTGTGATAAATTAAATACTTTATGCTACAATCTTCAGAGTATCTCCTTTCTAACAAAAAAAGAATTATTGCGATCGGACTACTCGTTAATTATTTACAATTAATTACACATTTTGACTTTCATCTCCCCTCCCAAGGAAACCGTCCGGAATTTCGGAATAAAAAGTATCCTATGTCCTACCTCGGAGTATGAACTCAAATCATGCCAAGTTTCATTTGAATCCATTCAGTAGTTTCGGCGTGATGCGCGGCCAAGATACAGACAGACAGACAGACAGACAGACAGACAGACAGACAAAAATGAAAAAAAAATAGTTTTCGTTTCAGTATCGATAACAGAGTGCCCCCAAAAAAAATGTTCAAAATATCTTCAATGTACAGAATTTGACCTGTTACATTTTTATTATAAGTATAGATTTCATCAAATATCTAAAAATCTACACTAATATTATAAAGCTGCAGAGTTTGTTTGTTTGTTTGTTTGAACGCGCTAATCTCAGGATCTACTGGTCCGATTTGAAAAATTCTTTCAGTGTTAGATAGTCCATTTATCGAGGAAGGCTATAGGCTATATTTTATTTTCAAAAAAATTTGAGATCCGTAAGAAAATTGCTATTTTGTAACCCAAGGTGTGAACTCGAAAACCTTTTTTTGCGTGCGCTGCAAAAAGTATTGACAATAGAACAAAATCATGTATTACGGGTTTGTAGGTCCCATTAAGATCTAGAAAAAAGTCCGCGAGAGCATATATCTAACTATCATGGTTTAGTCACAATAACCGCTTTTGTGCTCAAAAAAATTATTAAATCGTCTGAAGAAAGAAACTACGTTAAATGTGTATCGTAATATTAATCCTTATCCAAATAAAGCATTATGTTATCAAGGGTATTTATGTAGAAGTAAAATACTTTTTGTTTCACCCCATTCGGACATTTCGTTTAGAAGTTATCACGAGTATAAGACGCTAAGAGTTGGTACCTATTATTGAGTTATTTGTCAAAGAGTTTTTATCAACATAATACCTAATATTAGTCTTTATCCAAATAAATGTGTTGTTGATTATGAGTATTAGATCTTAGAAGAGTATAATAAATACATCTATACTAAATATACTAATATATAAAGCTGAAGAGTTTTTGTTTGTTTGAACGCGCTAATCTCAGGAACTACTGGTCCAATTTGAAAAAGTTCTTTCAGTGTTAGATAGCCCGTTTATCGAGGAAGGTTATAGGCGTGATGATATATATATATTTCATCACACTATGACCAATAGGAGCTGAGTACCAATGAAGAATGTTTCAAAAACGAGGGGAAAAAAGGGGAGACGCAAACGACGTTGCGTGGATCAGCTAATCGCGCTAATCTCAGAAGCTACGGGTACAATTTGAAAAATTCTTTCAATGTTAGATAGCACATTTATCAAGGAAGGCTATAGGTTATATATCATCACGCTAAGACCAATAGGAGCGGAGCACCAATGAAGAATGTTTCAAAAACGGGGGAAAATTATCACGCTACGGCAATAGGAGACGCAAACGACGTTGCGTGGGTCAGCTATACTAATATATAAAGCTGAAGAGTTTGTTTGTTTGTTTGAACGCGCTATTCTCAGGAACTACTGGTCCAACTTGAAAAAAAAAATTATTATAAATGCGAAAGTTACTCTGTCTGTCTGTCTGTTTTGCTTTCACGGCCAAACCGCTGCACCGATTTGAATGAAATTTGGTACACAGATAGTCTAGAGCCTGAGAAAGGACATAGGCTACTTTTTAATGCGAAAAAGGGGTTGTAAGGGGTTTAAAAGGGGGATGAAAGGTTGTTCTGGGAGTTCACTCGCCACACGCCTGCGCGTTACCTACGTCAGGCGTCTTGATAACGAATAAACAAGGCTGTCACAATCATAAAAAATATTTCACTTTTTCAATGAAGACTTAACAATGATAGCAATGATAAAAATTAAATATAAAGATATTATGTATATTCGTCACAGAACATAAAGAATAGGTAGAAATGTTATGTGTCATAATTTACAACGGAACGACTGTCGCCAAACTCAAACAAATGAAAGCACTATTATATTACTGCACACTACTAACGAATTGTTTTGATTTGATGTTTTTATTTGCTCAAAACTAGCCTACAATACATAAAGTCACACGTATGATAATATATCTTATCGCGTAATTTTAACAGTTATTTTGCCATAGTGTAAGAAGAACTTACAACGTTTCGTAATCTTGAAAGTAAGAATACTTTATTGCAAGCTATTCAAAAACAGATGGCGTTATTCTAAATGCACGCAATTATAACATTAATCACTTTAAGAATAAATTCGATATTTGTGTCATTCTTCGATATTTACCGCTACTCACTTAGTGTTGTGGCACATATTACAATATTATCAATAATATCGATCCCTAACTTTTGTTGTTAGGACGGAGCAGAATAAAAAACATGAATGGAAGGATACCTGAGGAGGTAACATTTTAAAGGTAACGGTATAAAGGAGAAGCTAAGAAATAAGTCCTTGCATAATAATGTTTATTAATTTTAAGAATCTGTATTATAATCATATTATATTTAATAAAGACTGTTTAGCCACTTAACAAAATTCAAAACAGTGGTTACATAATTAATATTTGGCACAGTATGTATTCATATTTAGCTTTATAGGAAATACACATGGTATCAATAGTCATAAATTTTATTGACTGCAATGAACAAAAATGCAATACGTCTAATTGTCGACCCGTTGGTATAGTGTTTAGCGATCCTGACTGCTGAGTCAGAGTTCGGAACAGACAGAGAGACGGACAAAATTTAAAAAAATGTTATTTTGGTATACGGCCCGTGCCTGCAAATTTCGCAGAGAAAAGAATCACGCTTCGACATAAATGGGCCGGCTCGACCGGAGTGATACCACGGCCTCACAGAAAACCAGTGTGAAATGGCGCTTGCACTGTGTTTCAATGAGTGAGTGAGGATACCGGAGGCCCATATCCCAACTCCTCCCCCTCCCCACCCCCCAAAGGTCGGCAACGCGCTTGTGACGCCTCTGGTGTTGCGGGTGTCCATGGACAGTGGTAATCGCTTACCATCAGGTGATGCTCGTTTACCCCCTGTTCCGTAAAAAAAAAATAGTACCGTGTACCTACACATGCAGATGCATTTAGTAAAAATCGGATATAAATATTTAATATTACAAACAGACACTCTTATTATATATATATATATATTCTTACTATATACTTATTTGTATAGATATTCAATGGTTAAAACAAGTGTTTTTCTTTCAAGGCCACGTAAACAAACAAGCAAAATTTAATATTTATAATTATTATAGTAACTAAATATAACACGTTTAAAAGTATGCAAATCGATAAAGCTAACATCCTACCTGGCTACATCACTAATCGAGTAGAATAGAAAATACGAGAATAACGTTGAAAACTGATAAGACCCGATCATACCAGATTGAGATTTATGTGAATGGGATAAGGAAGAGTTTAGCTTAAATCTCTAGTCAATTATCAGTTAAATAAAATTTTAAGATTTTATTGATAAAACATATAAAATTGTACCTACAGATGGTAAGAAACACCTCCATTATCAATCTTTTTCCTTCTGCTATCATTTTTACACTGTAAAACAGAACAGTACTGCATTGTGGCGTAAAAAAGAACTTTCATTGGACGACCTATTCAACGCAGCGTTGTAACACGACTATGCTTCAAAATACCTACAACTCTTAAAGGTATGCGTTGCAACGCTTATCAGTGGCAAGCGCGCCACGCCTACTAGTCATTTCTACTTATATCTTTTTGTTTTGTGATATTCGTCAATCTGATTTGTATGTTCATTATATTAATAGAAATAAATAAGCCAAATTAATATAATTAATTAACAGCGTTTCTTAACTTCAAAATTCTCTACAGAAGTATCGTCATTATAAGCTAGCTGTTGGTTAGATATGAATAAAAATGTAAATAATATCGATCCTGATCAGCTGACTAATGAGATAGTTATCAATTAAACGAACGGATCATGTCAGGCGTGGAGGGAGATGTTGTCGAATACTTAAAGTCTTTAGAAATATCAGGAGTGCCTACCCATAAGTTGAGGCTGCAAGTTAATGTTCCAGTACTATTAAATGGGGTATCTTGAGCGCCAAAGCAATGTAATAGTACATGGCTAAATATTACACAACTGGGGTACAACATTGTAAAAGCTACAATCATTACGCATGGAATGGCAAAAGAAGATAATGTTTTAATTCCGGGGAATTAAAACTGTCAAATAAGTGTAAAAAATGTCAAATAATTTGGAATTATTGGAATACGGGTATTCCAATAATTCCAACTTGTTTGACATTTTAATTTAAAAGAATGCAGTTTCCGCTGAAAACAGCATTTCCAATAACAATATTATCAAAACCCAAGGACAGATGCTTAAAGATACAGTTTTTTTTTTCTCATGGGCAGCATACTCACGTATATCAAATCCACAAAATCTCCATAGTTTAGCAAAATATGGCAAAAGAAAAAACGTAGTTATTAAAATTGTACTTTTTTTATTTGAAGCTGCCAAAGTGACTATGGTCAGCCTGATGGAAAACTCAAGCAGAATCCAACAGTGGGGGCAACCATACTCACTGGGAAAGCAGACAATGCAGTATTGCGTCCTACACTATGACGGCTTAGTGAGATGCTTTTTCACGCCCCACTTAAAGGCCCCGGGATCATAGTGGGAGAGAAACACGTGCGCTGGTAGTGAGTTCCAGTTTTTAGCTGCTCGGCACAGGAAGGATGAACCAAACCGTTTGGTTTGAGAGTGAACATGTTATTCTGCAGAGGAAGGGAGAAGGGGGACCAGTTGGAAGGGCTCCTCAGAATACTTCCAATGATACAGATGGTAGTGGACTGCTATAGAGGCGATATCTCTACGCAGCTGCAGAGGTTCAAGGAACTCGGTGGCTTCGGGACTGTTGGTAAAGCGGACTGTTCGCCGTTGCAACCGATCGAAAGCATCAAGCAAATACTGCGCGGATCCATCACAAAGATGAGAACAGTACTCGAGGTCCCGGCAAATATCCATGCCCAGGACACCGAGCTTACCCCGTAGTGGCAGTTGAATGCTCTGAAAAGTGGGGAGGGAAAGGAATGGAGACTTTTTGGTAGAGAATGCGCACAACTGTGTTTTCGTAGCGTTGAACTCGACCAGATTCTTATCACCCCATTGTAAAATGCGGTTCAAAACCCGGTCGAGCTCAGCGACAAGCTTCTGTCGATTTTCCTCAACGTCTGCCAGCTTGGCTGAACGGTGTCAAAAATATCGCCCATGAACTGTTCTATCGTCTGCGTAGCAATGTATGTTGCCAAGAGCTAACATGTCATTGATATGCAGAAGAAATAGTGTGGGCGACAGGACTGAACCCTGAGGTACGCCAGCGTTTACACCCAGAACATCAGAGGCCGTGCCGTCGCAAAGGCCCATAATGCGGCGCTGATGAAGAAAAGCGTCAATCCAGTCTAGGAGGCGGACCGAATGCCGAGAGCTTGGAGAGAAGCGAGCGGTGCCAGACCCGGTCATGTCAAATGTCGAAATAAGCTCATATAAACACTTTATATTTTATGTACATATATAAATACTTAAATAAGTTTTTAATAGTAAAACGTGTGTGTATTATTTGTAAAAAAAATCGGGTGGTGTCGTGGGATATCAGATAGGAATGAGTTCCACATCAAAAATACAGATGGCGCTATACTACATTTTTCGTTCACGTAATAAATAAATCATTACAGATGGCGCTATATTAAATTTATAGTTTTCACAAAATTGTCTTAACCCCTTTATTTTATTTAAACTGATTTATAAAAATATATAAAAGTTCTATGCGAGGTAAAGAAAATAAAACTATTCAGGTACTATATTACTACTATATTAATAACGCGAAAGTTTGTTAGTATGGATGGATGGATGTTTGTTACTTTTTCACGCAAAAACTACTGAACGGATTTGGATAAAACTTTACAGTAATATAGCTTATACATCAGAATAACACATAAGCTACTATTTGCAGCGATAACCGACATACACGCGGGCGAAGCCGCGGGCAACAGCTAGTTATTAATAATCAGTGTTGCCACCTCTTACATTAATTACACATCGCCATCGATTGTTCATACTTAAAATTAAATTGTCAATGTCTTGCTGCGGTATGAGGTCCCAAGTTCTTTGCAAGTGTCTGTATAGTTCTTGTTCCGTCGTCAAATTTGGCGGGAAATCTCGCAATACTTTTCGTTGTAACATGTCCCAGGCATGCTTGATGGAATTTAAGTCGGGCGACTGCGCAGGCCAATCCAAAACTTGAATGTCATGATCTTGAAGAGCTGTCGATACCAGTCGCGCCGTATGAGAAGGAGCATTATCGGGCATGAATAGAAACTCCAGGCCCATTTGGATTCTGTGTGGGATAATCACAGGCTCTACTACCTCTTCGAGATATTTTCGTGCAGTCATGCTGCCTTGAATCCAAACGAGCAGGGTTCGACGAATTCCTGCCCACACCATGATTGTCCCGCCTCGGTAAGAGTGGACCTGATGAGGGTGCCGCAGACGGCTAACTCTGCCTAGTTCGACTAGTTCGCTAGTTCTCCAAACACGAGTTCTTCTTGAATCCGGATGAAATCCAAACCGGGAGTCATCAATGAACAGCACCGATGACCATTGTTGATCACTCCAAGACAAATGCTCCCGAGCCCAGGAAAGCCGCCGACCGCGATTGCCACGTCTTAGAGCTGGAGCACGTAGCGGTCTTCAAGCATGAAGGTTGACTTCATGCAACCTCCTTCGCACGGTTTGGTCGCTTACCAGCAGCTGGTGGTCCTCCTGGAGCCTTTGCACAAGTAGCAACGCCGTGATATTGGGTTGTCTTTTGACGTTCATTTTGCGTTCATTTGGAGGAATCGATCAGGTCTTTGCGTAGTAACCCGTTGTCTACCACTGTGCCGTTTCAGCCACATTCCCAGTACTGCGATAACGTGGCCACAATCTCGAAATCACGTTTTGGCTGGTATGTAAGGTCTCAGCAGCGACGCGTTGAATAGCACCATTTTCTAACATGCCCACGGCTCGTAACATTTCATTTCGACTCAAATGGCGACGTGACATGACTTTTGAAGCTAGCACAGCAAGTTCAATTTAAAAAAAAGACAATCTAATCAATTTTAATTCATTAACAGCATAAAAACAATTTTAATTTTTCTTGTCGTAATAAATTACGAACAATTTTGCCGCCGTATTTTGTTTTTAGCATTGTTATTCTTTTTATATTTTTAAATTTTGAAAATAATAGGTCTTTACCTATGAAATTGCCGTTTTGTATGCAATAAGTGAAAGTACTTATTTTTTTAAACTTTTTTATTTCTGTTATTTGAAGTAATCACCCATGCAATCGACGCATCTTTGCCAACGCATTAGTATTTTTTTATGATGCCCTTGTAAAATTGTAAATTTTAAAATTAAATTTTAAAAATTGTAAAATTTTTCTTGTAAAAATCAGCTGGACGGGAGGCAACAAACTCTTCAAAGGCATTTTGTACTGCCTCTCGGGAATTGAATTTTTTACCCACTAAAAAGTTGTCTAAATTTTGGAAAAAGTAATAGTCGGAAGGTGCAAGGTCTGGTGAGTATGGCGGATGAGGGAGAGCTTCCAACCCCAGCTCTTGCAGCTTGGAGACTGTCTGTTGCGCAGTATGGAGTTCGCGCGATGTCGTGAAGGAGCAGTGGGGACGACCGATTGACCAAAGCTGGTTGCAGATGTGCAAGCTTCTCCATCATTCTCTCCAGTTCTTCACAGTACACATCTGCATTAATGCTCATGCCGTTTTGTAAAAAGCTGTGGTGAATCACACCCGCACTAGACCACCAAACAGTGACCATCACCTTTTTAGGGGTCATTTTTGGTTTAGGGCATTGCTTTGGTGCTGAACCAGGGTCTAACCAACTTGCTGAGCGCTTTCGATTGTCGAACAGAATCGATTTTTCGTCGCACGTAACAATTCGTTTCAAAATTCCTTCATTTCTTTGCCTGTTGAGCAGCGCAAGGCAGGTCTCGACGCGTACGTTGCGCTGGCGATCGTTAAGGCCGTGGGGCACCCATCTATCAAGCTTTTTTACCTTGCCAATTTGTCGCAAATGGATCAATATTGTTTTGATGCTTACATTAAAAGCTGCTGCTAGCTCAGCTGTAGATTGAGTTTCGTCAGCTTCCACAATCGCCTTTAATTCATTATTGTTAACCAAAGTCTCCGGACGACCACCAGCTTCATTTTTCAAGTCAAAATTTCCAGAACGGAACCGGGAAAACCAATAACGGGTTGTGCGTTCGTTTATACAGTTCTCTCCGTAAACGTTTTTGATGTTACGTGCCGTTTGTGTCGCGTTGGTGCCACGACGGAACTCATATTCCATAATTATTATTATTTTTACGGGAATTAACGCGATCACTATTTCAAGGTACTACATACCTCTGTTTTGCCTGACGTTTCGACCAGGTTGCACTGGCCGTGGTCACAGGCTGACTGGCTCAGCGGCGCACGCCCTCCGTCATCGAATCCGTGAAGTCGAAGGTTCTTCATCCACCCGCACAATTTCGATATTATTGATAAAATTGTTTCGCCATGTACCGTCATATACCACACTAACAGGGTCCCTATTCTGTAAGCAAACCGATGTGTTCCTATTCTGGTGTTTATCCGACTGCGCAGAAAAGCGAGGTGGTATGTTTTTTAACACTGGATTCCACGCTGTAGATAATTTAAAACCATCTTCCCGATTGAAAGTTTTATGCTTTTTAATCTCAATCGCTTCACGTACAACTCTTGAATAAAAGTGACGTTCGGTGGAGAGGACTTGCGTGCGGTGAAATTCAATCCAGTGGTTGATGCCTGCATCGAGTGCATGTTCTGCAATCGCCGATTTGCTCGTCTGTCGGTTCTTCACAGCAGCGATATGTTCTTTGACCCTTTCAGCAATAGTCCGTTTCGTTTGGCCTATGTAGGAACTTCCGCAGCTGCAGTCTATTTTATAAACACCCGGAGTTTGTAGTGGCAATATATCCTTCGGTGTGCCGACGATGTTGTGAACCTTTATGCCTGGTGTGTATACTGTCGGAATGGAGTATTTCTTTAACACGGACCCGATCTTATCCGTAACTCCCTTGACATAAGGCATATAGGCTGGTTGCCTGTTCACTTCTGGATACTTGCGTCTTATTTTCGGTTGCTTCCGTCGTCCATTCACTTGATATCCGTTACCTTTGAGTACCTCCTGAACATGTTCTAGCTCCCGTTCTAAATGTTCAGGGTCACAGAGATCGTAAGCTCTGTTTTTGAGTGAAGTCATAACAGATTGCAAGTGCCGGGGGTGATGATGAGACGTGTAGGTATCTATCCGTATGAGTAGGCTTACGGTACACACTGTGTGACAAGGACCCATCTGATCTCACGGTTACTTTAACATCCAAGAACGACAACGACCTATCCGTCTCCATTTCATATGTAAACCTTATTTTAGGGTGAATAGAGTTAAGATGTTGTATATATTGATCTACTTCTTGTTTATTTCCTTTAACGATACTGAAGATGTCATCCACGTATCGCTTCCACAGCTTAACGGTATTCGGGCCGAGACTTAGAGTCTTCTCTTCAAAATGTTCCATCCAGATGTTGGCAAGTACTGGGGCTACAGGACTTCCCATCACGACACCATCAATCTGGAGGTAATGTTGACCTTGGAAAAGAAAATAATTGCCATCTAAACAGTGTTCAAGTAGATCTATATAGTTGAACGGCAGTTCGTTGTCTCTCAGCAGGTCTTTTACGACGTTTAAGCACTCTTTTATTGGAACATTGGTGAAAAGCGACTCCACGTCAAAGCTCACCATGACGTAATCCGGTTCCAACGTGAGATCTTTTATGATTTGTATGAAGTTCCGTGAGTCTTTCACAAAAGACGGTGTTTTGCCTACAAGTGGTTGCAATACTGAAGCAACGTGCTTTGCAAGATCGTTAGTAGGAGAAGCAATTTGACTTACAATGGGCCGCAGCGGCACGTCAGGCTTGTGTATTTATTTTTATTTATTTATTTTACAACTTTATGCACTTGTGTACATCGGCGGACTTAATGCCCAGGGCATTCTCTACCAGTCAACCTTTGGGGGGCTAGAGATCTGGTGAGGTAGGTGCATCGAGGTTACAGCTATAATCAGGAACAGGTATAGATGCAATTAACATGAACTAACCAAAATAAAAATGCTTATAAATATATACATACATACACAATACATAAATACATAATACATATTCTTTATATTCGTACACTGTAGAAAGTAGACTATAAGGAGGAGTACTGTCGAATAAGTTATTTTGCCATCTGTAGAAGGTGATTATGCACGCTCTTTTTAAATGTGTAACGGTTAGTGGACATCCTGATTTCGAGTGGGAGCGCATTCCATAGCAGCACTGCTTGGACGAAGAACGAGGCGTTAACGATATCGGTGTTGTGAGAAGGATACAGGAGAAGCAGATTATTCGTAGAACGTAGATTTCTGTCGTGGTTAGAGGACAGGAATCGCAAATCGGGGTCAAAATAAGTGGGTGAGAATGGGGAATTGAGAAATGAAAAGAGAGAGGTCAGCGCTCGCTGATTACGACGTTGACGAATGGGTAACCATTGTAATTGGGAACGCAAAGCAGATACGTGATCATACTTTCGAAGATTAAATACAAATCGAATGCAGTTATTGAGAAGACGGTCTAGTTTATTAAGGAGGTCTGCATTCAGGTCGAAATAACACACATCACCATAGTCAATTATAGGAATAATTAAGGTTTGCATGAGTGAGGTTTTTGTTTTGGGAGGCAGAAAATTTTTTAGACGGTATAGAGTTCGCATGTGTCCCGTCACTTTTTGACTCACATGGGTCACTTGAGCTCGCCAATCGAGCGTTGAATCGATCAGCAGTCCTAGGTCCTTGACCACAGGGCTCCAAGGTATAATTGCGCTGTCGAGGACGACTGGAGGGAGTGAAATTATATCTACTCTGCGCATCATATTTTTGCTGCCCACTACGATTGCCTGACATTTAGTGGGGTTTATTGACAATCCAAACCTCATTGACCACGAGTTTATGCAATCTAGATCCTTGTTGATGTTGTCGATGGCTCGTGATATGTCTTCCACTCTTTCCTGCGAATAAATCTGAAGATCATCGGCATACAGGTGATACGCACACTGAAGGTGTTGAGTTATGAGGTTGATAAATAGAGAAAATAATAGAGGAGATAGAATTCCGCCTTGAGGGACGCCAGTGTTGAGGTCGCACCAACTTGAAGTGGAGTCTTGAATACGAACACACTGCTGACGTCCTTGAAGATATGTGGAGAACCATTCCAGTGTTTCCGGGGTAATCTTAAGATATGTAAGGATGGATAGTAGGATTTCGTGACTGACTGTATTGAAGGCATTGGAGAAATCGACAAGGACTAAAACTGTAACTTTGGTGTCATCCATGCCTTTTCGTATATCACCAGTCACTTTAAGGAGGGCAGTAGTAGTGCTGTGACCCGGTCTGAAGCCTGACTGTAAAGGACTAAGCAGTTTCTGTTTGAGTACAAATTCAGAAAGCTGCTTGTATACACAGGCCTCAAGCACTTTAGATAGGAAGGGGAGAATAGAGATAGGTCGAAAGTGTTCAGGTAGTGACGGGTTATTTTTTTTGGGGAGAGGGATAATATAAGCTTTACGCCAGATAGAAGGGAAGGTTCCTGAGTCAAGTGAGAAGTTAATGATGTGTGTAATTACCGAGAGCGTATGGTCCAGGATGGTTGTGATCATGCGACGGCTAATGCCGTCATTCCCCACGGCATTGGAGCGGATAGATAATATTATCTTCTTGATATCCCCAGAAGACACTGGAGAAAATTCGAATGAGTCGGTACTGGGACTGGTGAGACTAGATATGTAATTCACCGTTTGATACTTGGTATGAAGGTCTACCGTGGCTGTGGATGAAAAGTACCGATTGATGTCGTTCAAACAAATTGTATTCTTAAAGTCAGGGCGCTGCTTATTGCCAATGCCTAAAGTAGCGAGAAACTTCCAGACATTGGAAGAAGAAGAGGACTCAATGTTTTCTAGAATATGTCGGCGTTTAGCGTTACGTATCACCTGATTACACCGATTCCTCGCAGTCTTATACCGATGCCACTTGTCTTCGCATCGATCTCTCCTGTAACGGAGGAAGAGCTGATCCCTGCGCCTCATCGCTGTACGGACCTCCTCCGTCATCCAAGGCGCCGGGGCACGTTTTATTTTTACTGACCTCATAGGAGCATGTATGTCATATAGTTCCATGATGGTGTTATTAAAATTATTGACTTTATTGTCCACGTTCGCTGCAGCTGCAACACTAGTCCAATCTATATTCACAGCATCTGTGTGAAATTTTTCGAGATCCATGTGCCGGAAACTGCGAATCTGCAGAATCTTGGGTGGGGATTTAGGGGGTTTCAGGGTATACGATAGGAAGATCAAGTCGTGATGGGAGAAACCAGGGGCAAGTAGTTGCCCATGGGAGGAGATAAGATTAGGGGAGGAAGTAAGCATCAGATCAAGCCAGGTATCATGACCTTGAATATTGTGATGTGTGGCTTGAAGGGGTAGGACATGGAGACTGGTTGATTGGATGATCTGAAGGAGATTGTGTGTGCGGGGGGACTGTAAGGCTAGGAGGCCGGTGTTAAAATCTCCCATGATGATGTGATGTAAGTGTTCCGACCCTAAAGATTCCAGAACTGATTCCAGACTGGAGAAGTAGTTGACAGCAGGAGGGCAATAGACTACACCAAGAATAACGTTAACTCCCCTGACACAAACCTCAAGGAAAAGATATTCAGCGTTTGAGGAAATATTGGAAGAGGACGAATCTAGTACTTTACACGGTAAATCGCTACGAAGGTAGATAGCAACTCCACCACCTCTTTTATCCAAACGGTCATTGCGTATAAGAACAAAGCCAGTGAGTGGGTAGGAGGTGGAAGGCAGGTGAGGCTTGAGCCAGGTCTCAGAAATCAGGATGGCATGAACGTCATTATTTGAGAAAGTTTCAGTTAAATCGGTATAGTGGCTGGGGATACTCTGCGCGTTGATGTGGCAAACATTTAGCAGATGACGAGATTGGTTAGAAAAAGTTTGCCGCAGCTGGTCGCCCAAAGTATCTGTCAGAGAGGCATAACTGTCATCTGAAAAGTCATTGGCGGAGAGGTAAACGTCCACTTCATCATCTGTCATCAGTGTACTATATATATATAACTAAATATATAATATATTTAAATAAAAAATCTCCTAAATCTACTAAAGCTACTATTAAATTTGTGGCGACTTCCACATACAGCGCAACAGAAATATACTACAACGCTATCTACCGAAGTTACACTGAACTACGGAGTAACGAAGGAAACTAAGAAACTACCAATCCTGAATCGCGCAGTGAAAGTTCGCGCGCCAATTAAGATACATACAACATCCCAACATCAACCGTTGGGCAGTTGGCCCGCCAGGCATGATCACCTCGCCTGGTCGGAGGATCCTCCCTTTGTGTTGGTGGGACATGACACACCTGTCCCCCACAGTGGTGACCCCGACGTGATTGGAAGCAGCCTTCGAAGCAGCATCAGCACGCCACCATCTTGTTCACTCCCACAGCAAGTCTCACAGCCAGCCAGCAACCTCGGCCTCAACAGGGATACACCACACGCAGGACGCGATCGCTCCAGCCTGGTTAACCCTACGGCCTCATCAGCGTCTAGGCACAGCACACTGCAGCTACGGTCCACGTAAGCAGAGCATATCTCTCCCGTCTATGCAGCAGCCAGCCACTACGCAGCAACCGCCCCGACTCACTGGGGACCTCACCGCAGCACCGCGCACCGCACGCCATCCCGACTCACTGGGATCAGCGGACTTCAGCCCCGACTCACTGGGACTAGCGGCACTCAGTTCCGACTCACTGGAACTACTCACTCCTGGCACTGGCAAGCTCCACAACAGAGCACAGACAGCTGACTCATCATATATTGACCTCCGGTCTTGGGGGGGAGTGATGTGGCGACTTCCACATACAGCGCAACAGAAATATACTACAACGCTATCTACCGAAGTTACACTGAACTACGGAGTAACGAAGGAAACTAAGAAACTACCAATCCTGAATCGCGCAGTGAAAGTTCGCGCGCCAATTAAGATACATACAACATCCCAACATCAACCGTTGGGCAGTTGGCCCGCCAGGCATGATCACCTCGCCTGGTCGGAGGATCCTCCCTTTGTGTTGGTGGGACATGACACACCTGTCCCCCACAAATTAAATGTTCTGTGTGAAATAGTATGGAAAAGATTTATAACTAGGCTAGATAGATAATATATCTACACCACCCGCCAGCAGTCACAAACAAACAACAGATCAATGCATTTCAAAGTCAAACAACATTACAAAATATGTTTAGATAAGTTGTAAGTGTCTGAAATAACTTCGGAGAAGTGCTAGTATTCATCTTTTTTTTTTTTTTTTTTCTTTATGTATGGCCCGCCATAATGACTCTACTCTGCCTGATGGAAAGCCTAAGCAGAATCCAAGAGTGGTGGTCACCATACTCACTGCGAATGCAGACAATGCAGTATGGCGACCCACACCATGGCGGCCTAGTGATGCTGCTGCATCTTTTAGTCTAGTCAACAAGTATGGAACTTGTTGACTAGACTAATTGAGCCTCCGGTCTCGCACTCACCAACGAAACACGACAGCACGAACGCTGTCATTTTACGTTGATTTTCTGTGCTGTGTATCTTAGGCAGACCATATAATTTCGGTGGCTGGTGTGACTTTGGTTTATACAGTCTGTTGTACTCGTCTTCTGAAAATAGGTCCTCATTATCCCGGATTAGAGATCGTATTTTACGCGTTACTCTGGCTGTAGGGTTGTATGTTACCGGTTTGTATACCTTATTATCACTCAACAGTTCGAGTATTTTATTTTGGTAATCAGTTGTATTCACCACTACGGTGGCGTTTCCCTTGTCGGCCTTAAGCACTAAAATATCCTGGTTATCCCTAATGTTTTTTAATGCTTGACGCTCTTCCATAGTGATATTACTAGCCGGAAGCTTTGACCGACGTAATATTACCGCGACGTCCTGTCTAAGGATATCAGCATCGCCGGGCGGTACTTTGTTCCGTGCAATCGATTCCTCAACGCTACTGATTACATTCTCAAACGGTATTCGTTTAGGCGTCGGAGCGAAGTTCATACCTTTAGCCAAGATGTTCATTGTTGTGTCATCTAAACTCACGTTCGATAAGTTTACAACGGTGTCCTTCGATCGGTCGGGTACCACGGGTGACGCTTTGTTTTCTGTATACCGCCGATTATATTCCTTCGAGAACTTTCGATCAAAGCTTGCACTACATAACTCGAAGGTACGACTCGCTTGTAAAAACGTAACCCGGTCACACAAATCATAGTCCAATTGAGATAGATTAACACTACACTTTAATTGTAACGCATATAACTCCCTCTGTATACACTCCAAATCACTGTGTTTGTTTCGAATTAATTGTCTTAGGAGGCGTTCACTCGCGTTTTTTAGAATTTTACGTGAAAATGCGATATCACTACGCGGTTTTATTCGAACACACGAAGGTAATAAGTCCCAATCGCGACACTTCACAAGAAATATCAACGATGTTTCCATTCGCGCCCGTTTTTTACGTAAAAATTCTAGATGACACACTTGTTTTGCAATTTCCGACCCGTAGCGGTTTGCTATACTAACTTTTAAACTTTCGCGTTCCATGATATAATTATTATTATTTTTACGGGAATTAACGCGATCACTATTTCAAGGTACTACATACCTCTGTTTTGCCTGACGTTTCGACCAGGTTGCACTGGCCGTGGTCACAGGCTGACTGGCTCAGCGGCGCACGCCCTCCGTCATCGAATCCGTGAAGTCGAAGGTTCTTCATCCACCCGCACATTTTCGATATTATTGATAAAATTGTTTCGCCATGTACCGTCATATACCACACTAACAGGGTCCCTATTCTGTAAGCAAACCGATGTGTTCCTATTCTGGTGTTTATCCGACTGCGCAGAAAAGCGAGGTGGTATGTTTTTTAACACTGGATTCCACGCTGTAGATAATTTAAAACCATCTTCCCGATTGAAAGTTTTATGCTTTTTAATCTCAATCGCTTCACGTACAACTCTTGAATAAAAGTGACGTTCGGTGGAGAGGACTTGCGTGCGGTGAAATTCAATCCAGTGGTTGATGCCTGCATCGAGTGCATGTTCTGCAATCGCCGATTTGCTCGTCTGTCGGTTCTTCACAGCAGCGATATGTTCTTTGACCCTTTCAGCAATAGTCCGTTTCGTTTGGCCTATGTAGGAACTTCCGCAGCTGCAGTCTATTTTATAAACACCCGGAGTTTGTAGTGGCAATATATCCTTCGGTGTGCCGACGATGTTGTGAACCTTTATGCCTGGTGTGTATACTGTCGGAATGGAGTATTTCTTTAACACGGACCCGATCTTATCCGTAACTCCCTTGACATAAGGCATATAGGCTGGTTGTTGTTGTTCACTTCTGGATACTTGCGTCTTATTTTCGGTTGCTTCCGTCCTCCATTCACTTGATATCCGTTACCTTTGAGTACCTCCTGAACATGTTCTAGCTCCCGTTCTAAATGTTCAGGGTCACAGAGATCGTAACCTCTGTTCTTGAGTGAAGTCATAACAGATTGCAAGTGCCGGGGGTGATGATGAGACGTGGCGTGTAGGTATCCACAATTACACGAATTTTTAAAGTATCCATTATGACGAAAAATGTTCAAATGTAATGAAAATGCAACGCTAATCAGAAAACAAAAGACTGAGTTTGTAAATAGAATGTAGTAAATAATAATAGTATAGTACTAAGTAATAGTAGTAATGTTTGGTAGGTAGTAGAGCCACGCTGATTTCAGCACGAACGGGCCGGCTCGACCGGGGCGGTACTACCCTCGCACAGAAAATCAACGTAAAATGACAGCGTTTGTGCTGTCGTGTTTCGTTGGTGAGTGCGAGACCGGAGGCCCAATTAGTCAACAAGTATGGAACTTGTTGACTAGACTAAAAGATTCACAAGCATCACTAGGCCGCCATAGTGTGGGTCGCCATACTGCATTGTTGTATTTTTTATTTGAAATGACCAGTACTGAAGAACGGCATTTTCATAGTTATAGACCTAATAGAATAAAAGAGGTTTCATTTAGTATATACTAGAGATGGGCCGATCATTACTTTTGCCGACTAGCCGACTAGCCGATTAGTCGGCCCTAAAAAGGCCGACTAGTCGGCCTTTTTAGGGCCGACTAATCGGCCAAACCGATCGTGGTTACGGACATTTCCGTAACTCTTCGTTTACAGCTGATTCGCGCACCAGTCGCAAACGCCGCCTGCGAACCTTGTTTCTTCATTTTGGGTTCTGTAAGGGTCGTAGTCGGAGGTGTGTTTTAGTGTAAAAATTATTTTTGTGTAAAGATATTATTATTATTGTTGATTGAAGTAAAGAGTTAAATGAAAAAGGAACTCACTTGTGCCGATGTTTTTTAAAGAAGTGGAAGATGTTTTTTGTTTGTTTTTTTTTTATTTGAAAGCCTGCCAAAGTGATTCTGCTGAGCTTGATGAAGCTTGAGTAGAATCCAACATTCCAACACCATACTCACTGTGAACGCAGACAATGCAGTATAGCGTCCTATACTATGGCGGCCTAGTGAGATGCATTTTCTCACGCTGCCTACAGGACCCGGGATCATAGTGGAAGGGAAACACGTGCGCTGGTAGTACCAAACAGTTAAAATCTACTCGGCACAGGAAGGCAGAACGGAACCGTTTACTTCCAAAGCGTATTTCTACGACTCTGAAGCGGTGGCTTTTAATGCCAGTACGTGTTGTCCTGTAGAAGATGGGAGAACGTGGGATTAGTTGGAAGACCAAGGTAGTAGAGCCACGCTGATTTCAGTACGAACGGGCCGGCTCGACCGGGGCGGTACTACCCTCGCACAGAAAATTAACGTAAAATGACAGCGTGCTGTCGTGTTTCGTTGGTGAGTGCGAGACCGGAGGCCCAATTAGTCTAGCCCAATTGGATTCTGCTTATGCTTTCCATCAGGCAGAGTAGAGTCATTTTGGCGGGCCAAACATAAAAAAAAAAAAAAAGAAAAAAAAAGAGCTCTTCAGAATACTGTCCATGGTAAACACGCTAGAGGACTGTCACAGAGGCGATATCTCTCCGCAACTGCAAAGGCTCAAGGGACTCGGTGGCATCGGGACTGTTGATAATGCGGACTGCTGGCCGCAGCAACCGATCAAGAGCATCAAGCAAATTCTGTGTGGATCCATCAAAAAGATGAGAATAGTCCTCCACGAACGAGCGAACCTGGGTCTTATAAAGAAGACAGATGCTCGGGCGTAAAGAACTGTCTTACCCTATTCAGTACGCGAAGTTTCCGCGAGGCCGCCTTAGTAATGCTCTCGATTTTTTTTATGTGTTTGCTGCCAAAATGACTCTGCCCTGCCTGATGGAAATCATGAGCAGAATCCAAAAGTGCTGGTCACAATCCTCAATGTAGGTAGTAGGTAGGTAATAAGGACAATGCAGAAGTGTGTTGACACACAGGACAGCGTGACCTGGTGAGATGCTTTTTCACGACCCGCTGAATGGACCCGAGATCGTAGTGGGAAGGAAACATGTGCGCTGGTAGTGAGTTCCAAGTTTTGACCGAAGGGATGAGTGCGAGAACGTATGTCTACCACTCTGAAGCGGTGACTTCCGAGGCCGGCACGTGTTGTCCTATAGAGGAAGGGAGAGGAGAAGACCAGTTGGAAGAGCTCTTCAGAACACTCACCATGATAAAGGCAATAGAGGACTGCCAAGGGGGCTATATCTCTTCGCAACTGCAGAGGCTCAGCTCAATGGACTCGGTGGCTTAGGGACTGTCGCCAATGCGGATTGCTCGCTGCTGTAACCGGTCGAGAGCATCAAACACATACTGTGCGACACCATCGCAAAGATGAGAACAGTATTCCACACACGAGCGGACCTTCCTTTTTTTTTACGCGGGAATGCATTATGCACCATACCCTCCGTGGGGGGGGGGACACGAAGGACGTGTGTGGGACTCGATAGTCTACCCACTAAACCCGGCGGCGGCTTACCTCGGCAGTCGGGAGGAACTCCAGGAACGCATCAGCGGTTTCTGGAAACCCTCCTGCCGTATCTCATGACTGAGGTACATCCCAGGGTAACCATAGTCACCCCCGGGGCGGGTCGCTGTTGCACCTCCTACCTCTACACAGTAAGAGTCGGAACACCGACCCGCCTTAGACGACAACCCCCGGCCGCCGGGTGTCACCGGTCTCGGGCCGTTTGTAGCGGCCACATCTCTCAACGTCTTTCCAACGTTTTTCCTCAACGTCTGCCAGCTTGACTGCAAGTTGTCCAAAATATCGCCCATGGACTGTGCTGTTGTCTGCCTAACAATTATCATGTTGCCATGGGCTAACATTGTGGGCTAAAGAAGAAACAGTGTGGGCGACAGGACGGAGCCCTGAGGTACGCCAGCGTTTACCTCTAGAAAATCAGAGGCCACGCCGTCGCATTGGACCCTAATGTTGTTATGTGTAATCAATGTCAATGATTATTTCTCGTGGTGGAAAGGAAGAAAATGCAAACACTACAAGCAAAATTTTGTTTAATAAATGTCAGATATGTTTGTTATCAGCAAGTAATTTTAGAAACTGGTTACCAAAAGAAAGATTGCTTTGTTTGACTGCCTCGTTGGTCTCGCGGTTGGCGTGTGCGACTGCTGATCATGAGGTCTCGGGTTCGATTCCCGGGTCGGACCAAATGTTTGTATGATCTACAAATATTTGTTTCGGAGTTTGGGTGTTTTCTATGTATAATATTATGTATTTACAAAAAAAAAGTTTATATGTATTTGTATCAGTTGTCTAATACCCATAACACAAGCTCTGCTTAGCTTGGGACTAGATGGCGTTGTGTGTTAGATCTCCGAAAATATTTATTTATTTATTTTACATTTCAAAATGTCTAAAACTGATTATAAAATAAAAATTGACAAATATATTATTGAGAAATACATACAAAGTAATAAGCCGATTAGTCGGCGCTTTTTGCAGACTATTCGCCGACTAATCGTCGACTACGATTGTTGCCGGATAGTCGGCTTTACCGACTAGTCGTCGACTAGTCGGCACATCTCTAGTATATACACTTTTTATGGAAACTAAAAAGATGTTTAACTATAAAGTCAATAGTATAGGATTATGATATCCCTAGACTTTGTTGAGGTGTGGATATTAAATGCACAATGTATTTAAGGTACTTAATTGGATTAGGATTAATGCTGCATTGCTTAAAATCGCTTCGTAAATAAGCCATTATTTCTCGTAAAAAGAAAGTAGTAAAAATGGTTATGGTGGGTTATCCCTAAGAGATATACCGTCGCGGACTTTTTTGTAGACCTTTTTAAGGTGTACAATACTGTAGTACATTATTTTGATCTATCTCGTAGGTTTCATTCAGCGTTGGCAATGTAAGCGCAAAAAATGTGTTTATTTACGACATCACATTAGAAACCTCTGCAATTATCATTGTTTCTCTAGTATATTATACATGTATTATAAATATAAACCTTGCTCTTCAGTTGCACGCGGATCCACAGAACACATACTGCTAGCGGAGCGCGGATCGGTGTGACAAGCGCACGCGTCAGCTTAACCCGTCCGTTCAACAATGCGATCTTGTTTTATAGAAATACCCACCTTTTTTATAATTATGAGTGATCTAAGTAATAGAAGTTTAACATCTAGTTTACCTAAATCGTTCCTCACTAGAGGAAGATGTAGACATTGTGCAACAACATGAAAACATGATTTTAGAAAACAATTCAGAACTTGAGGCGATTCGAGGTAAGCGATTAAGAAATGAAAGTGATAGTGGAGAGAGATATGAAGATGATGATGGTTTCACGACTAAGTAGAAACGCGAAACGGCCTAACCGTGGCATTTCTAAAAGTAGTGACCCAAAAAATACTGCGGCAGATATTGTAGCATCCTCCTATTTGGAGATATACATTTCGTAGACTTGTATACACGTCCCTCGCCGCCGGCTCTCGTTATGATAATGTGTTGCGTATGAGACTGTAAGTCTATTATATAGGTGAGCGAGTGAATGAGTGTATGAATGAGTAACCTAGTGAGGTGACTGGATAGGCGCATACACTACAGATATGATGAACAAATATGAAGTATGTATCACGTCCATAGAACCACTACCCAAACAAATTGCACGAGCAAAAATGTTAAGAAAATACAATGTAGATGATATTAAAAGAATAAAATATAAAAGTAGCTTCAAAGTTTTGGTTCTTTTTAACCGACTTTCAATAAGGAGGAGGTTCTATGTTCCACTGTATGTTTTTTTTTTTTATGTATGTTCACCGATTACTCCGTCAGTTGTGGACCGATTTTGAAATTTTTTTTTGTATTCGAAAGGGTATGCTTTCGAGGTGGTCCCATTGCCACCATATCAGGATCTGATGATGGGATCCCAGAGAAATCAAGAGAAACCCTCATTTTTTATAGGCACATACTATGTTTTTCGTATATTTTCTGAAGTTACATCAGTATTTGCGTCTGGTAGTCATCATTTTATAATGATGAGCTGATGATGTAAGGTACAACTCCTTAACGGTTAGAAGTTGGAGGATAAATCTTTAAATATCATATGTATATATGTTTCTTTTAGTCGTATTCTTTCAAATTATTTAGTTAAGCTGATGATGGAAGGTGGAAGGTACACTCCTCAACGGTTAGGAGTTGGAGGATATTTTTTCAATTTCATACGTATCTAAAGACCTTCAGTCGTATACTTTTAAGTTATTTAGGTGAGGTGATGATAGAAGGTTAAACTCTTCAACAGTTAGGGATTAGAGGATGATTTTAATATCACACGTACGTATAGACCTTAATTTGTATTCTTGATGATGAAATTTGATGAAATAGTTCAACTTACCTACTACTTACCTACGATTGTTTGCACTATAAAATAAAATAAATTAAAAATAAATGAAGTCGGTTAAAAAGCCTTTGATTTTCATGCATGTACAAAAGATAACACAATGACAAGCTCTTTACCACATTGTTATATAAGTGTACATATTAATTATTTGTCATTAATATAATTTCAAAAAATTGTGTATTTTATATTTGTTAATAAGAAATCTTAAATTTATTAATAATATTGGATCGAAAACATTTCAACATTCCATTTTTATGAGATTGATTATTAGATTACATTATTGTTTTTTTTATTACGATTAAATAGAATTTTAAACTTTAAACATGCAGAATCCCTCTGAGGTGAGGGTGAAGGCCTCCTCCAGATATTTTACGTCGAACTTCAGATGACTGATTACATAGTAGGTACTTTATTTTTGTCATAGAGTCCATTAGTTCGATTAAGCGTTCTCTGGTAGCCAGGGTTCCTAATTATATGTTGACACATAGAGTATTTGGTTGCTTGTATGGCTGCTAGCAGTTAGTCTCTGGAGGGTTGTGGTCGATCTCTCCCTCGATGACCAGTCGTAGTGGGAGATTGAGTTAAAGGGGCCTTCTGTTGTTGCTACTTTGTGTTGTGCTGGGTGCTACCGAGAAAAATTGGGGAGTATTCAGTGTGCGTGTGATGCAGTTTCGGTTTTTTCAGGATAAAGACTTTAATGTTTGCTGTCTTGTTCTTTTTTGATGGTTGGATTCTATCCTGTTTCCCAGTTTATTTAGGAATATCTGCATGTTCTGGTGATTCTGATAGGTTTCTTTTACTTTTTGATGTTTGAGAATCTTTGTGTTCAGAAGAGTTCAATACCACTAATAGTGGTCACTATTTTATCATATTTAATGTAAGCTTTGTTACCCATCTGTTTTTCTTTTTCAAGTTGTTTCTGTAATTCCTTGCGTTTATGGAGAATTTCTAAGGGGTAGACTTCTTTGAGGTAGTATGGGGTTTTTTCCAGGCATCTCTTGTTTTTTAAGATATTCAACTTAAAACCAACCGTAGTAAAGCCTATTATTACTGGTCTAACCTTGTTTATCTTTTTCCCCAACCTTCTGACGGACTCAATGTTGTTCACACCGTAGTTCAGGTTAAAGTGTGCATTTATTATGTCAATTATATTTTTTTCCAATTCATAACATGATTTTTCATTTTCTTCAATTCCAAAAAATATAAGGTTTTTGCGTCTTGTGAATCTTTCGAAGTGTTTTACAGAGAGCTACACTTTGCTGTTCTCATTTTTTTTCAAAATAATTCTGCTTCGCTTCCAACTTTATAAACTTTTCATTTAAACTGTTGATGACAGTGCTTTTTAATTCTTCCTTCATTTCTAACATTTCAGTTTTTGACTGTCTCATTTCCTCCTGCATGCTTTCTAATATTTTTTTATTACTTCCATTGTTTATAAAAGGAAAAAGAAGAATTTTTTCTTGGTATTAGCGTCCTCTATCTAATATTTTGATAACTAAACACACTGGTTAGTCCACACAGTTGCGTGGTTCCTTTACTTTCTAAGAGGTGTCGCTAACTCTGTCGATTGCGATTTACTTTGAGTATCAATAGGTGAAGCTAGTACCACAAAAAATTAATCGAAGGTAACTAGCAGTTTGTTTTTCGTAAAATACCCTTAATTATATTTTTCTGCACTTGGTTTTTGGTTTTTCCTTTTTAGTCTCGCACAAGTGAAACACAATCTATACTAATATTATAAAGCTGCAGAGTTTGTTTGTTTGTTTGTTTGAACGCGCTAATCTCAGGATCTACTGGTCCGATTTGAAAATTTATTTCAGTGTTGAATAGTCCATCTGTCGAGGAAGGCTATAGGCTATATTTTATTTTCATAAAAAATAGAAATCCGTAAGAAAATTGCTATTTTGTAACCCAAGGTGTGAAATCGAAAACCTATTTTTGCGTGCGCTGCAAAAAGTATTGACAATAGAACAAAATAATGTATTACGGGTTTGTAGGTCCCATTAAGATCTACAAAAAAGTCCGCGAGAGCATATATCTAACTATCATGGTTTAGTCACAATAACCGCTTTTGTGTTCAAAAAAATTATTAAATCGTCTGAAGAAAGAAACTACGTTAAATGTGTATCGTAATATTAATCCTTATCTTAATAAAGCATTATGTTATCAAGGGTATTTATGTAGAAGTAAAATACTTTTTGTTTCATCCCATTCGGACATTTCGTTTAGAAGTTATTACGAGTATAAGACGCTAAGAGTTGGAACCTATTATTGAGTTATTTGCCAAAGAGTTTTTATCAACATAATACCTAATATTAGTCTTTATCCAAATAAATGTGTTGTTGATTATGAGTATTAGATCTTAGAAGAGTATAATAAATACATCTATACTAATATATAAAGCTGAAGAGTTTATGTTTGTTTGAACGCGCTAATCTCAGGAACTACTGGTCCAATTTGAAAAAGTTCTTTCAGTGTTAGATAGCCCGTTTATCGAGGAAGTTTATCGAGTTTATCTATATCATCACGCTATGACCAATAGGAGCGGAGTACCAATGAAGAATGTTTCAAAAACGGGGGGAAATTATTACGCTACGGGCAATAGGAGACGCAAACGACGTTGCGTGGGTCATCTATACTAATATATAAAGCTGAAGAGTTTTTGTTTGTTTGAACGCGCTAATCTCAGGAACTACTTGTCCAATTTGAAAAAGTTATTTCAGTGTTAGATAGCCCGTTTATCGAGGAAGTTTTTCGAGTTTATCTATATCATCACGCTATGACCAATAGGAGCGGAGTACCAATGAAGAATGTTTCAAAAACGGGGGGAAACTATTACGCTACGGGCAATAGGAGACCCAAACGACGCGGCGACGTTGCGTGGGTCAGCTAGTGTAGTTATGATTCCTGTAGCACGCTTATCAGTTTTTTGCATTCAGTTTTAATTGTATAATTATGTGATAACTGTCTCGATATTTAACAACACTTCTGATCGTTATGATGTTGCACAGTATTTTTCGCGTTTAGCACTGGATATTCCGTTTTCACTCTAAACTTCACTTTATGTTGGTGTTTTATGGCACTCATAAACTTTTTAGGCAGTATTTGGCTACTTTCACTGTTGTTTCTAATTATAACACAATAAAATACAGGGAGCCGTAGTGAACAGCGGCAAGGTGGCGCCCTCTCTCTTGTATAAAACACCTACATTACTAAAATGGGGTAGCATGTATGCTTTGGGTTAAATGGTCCTTATAATTTTATAGTATTTGACTATTTCAGAATCCATGGGTTTTTTTTTAAATATTGATACAGTTAAATGGAAATTTCCCCAACTTATAACTTTTACAGTGAGTGTTTGCACTAAAAACTGAAAAATAACAACTTTTTATAAAAAAAACGACTTCCACAAAACATCCAACGAAAACTGTCTGCCAAAAAAACACTTAAAACCGTAAAATAAACTGGTTCTTCATAAATTGCCTATACCTAATTCTTTATTCATTTCAATAGTAGTATTATAATGTGTGCTAGGTACCTAAAATCTGTTTGAAGTCCGGTAAGTTTCTTCGCCGCCTCAACAGGGCACCGTAGCCAGGCAGTGCCCTGTCGGTCAGGTGGGCGCTGTATGTCGCCCACCTTGATGTGGTCGGCAGCACAGCCCCCTTCCGCTGCCAGCAACGCGGCCACCGACTCTTTCGAGGCCGAGTCGCCCAGCCCAGAGATGCGCATCTCCACGCATCTCTCCGGCCTAGCTTGAGCTCCGCTTTGGCCTTGGCTAGACCGACGTATTCTCCCGTTTTCGGGGGACGGCCACGGTTCCTTTTAGGCCCCCGCCCATCCACCGAATCGCTGTCACTTTGCGCTGGCGATTCCAACGAATTGGTGCGCTTACGCCAGAGTCTTCCCCTTGGTGGGGAAGACGAGCGCGCAACTCCAGGCAAGCTCGCAGCGGTCATCCGCTCCAGCACCACCGCTGGCACCATTTCACCGACAGAGACGGAAGACCTTGCGGTCTCCGTCCCCATCTCCGTCTCCATCTCCTCCGCCAAAACTGGCACATCATCATTTTGGTTTTTGGTTTTTAAATTAGACAAATCCATAAGAGTCCCACGAGTGTGGGGGAAAAGAAAGTCCATCCGGGCGGTGCCCCCTGCACCCGGATAAGCCTATATACTGTGGAGGTCGGCCGGTATCCACAGGTTTTTACGACTTCGCTGTCGGGTGTTATAGACTGTCCTTGTCATGGGCCGGCCAATTAAGGCAAGCCCTCCGGCCAACAGGTTCTCAGCTACCCTCCTGGAGCCACCAGTCAGGTCATTGTTGAGCCCCTGTTGGTTACGGAACGCGAGAGGGTGGCTAGGCCTCTCCCACCGACGGTGGCACTAGTGCCTGTCAGCCCCTGAGTAATCAGTGGGCCGACCCGTCCCTCGATCCAGCATCTCTCCCCTGTCCCCTCTGAAAACAGAGGGGTACTGGGAGCGATGGCGAGCCCTGAAAAGGGCTACGCGGATCCCACGACCCCCTCGTGCAATGGGGTCAGTTGTCGGGTTATTAGTCAGACGGCCAGCATACAGAGCTCCTGAGAGTCAGAGTATCCTGACCGCCTGTCCAGGGCGCACCAGCCTCCACGCTTCTGCTCCCCAGGACCGGAGTCCAAAGGGGGAAGAAACGCGTAAGCCAACGTGGAGGTTACCCGACGCCGCGCCCCAGGTTTTTTTTTTTTTTTTTTTTTACGTGGTGGAATGCATTTACGCACTTCGCTCACCCCCCGCGGGGGCAGGGGGTTCGCTTCGTGTGGGACTCCTGACCTCGAAGAGAGGCCAGACTACCCACTAAACCACCACGGTGTTCCTCCTTCACCTAAACCGAGCCGCGGGATAGTTTGCTCACCGCGACTCGGCTAGGGACGCCCTTTAATCGGGCTCACCTCTGTCGAGGCCCCACCATCCGGGCCACCATGCCCAGATGATGGGGCCTGTCCTCCTCATGAATGCGCCCCAGGAACACAGAGGGGCGCATTCCGCCACATTAGCGTGGGGCAGCAGGTCCCCCGACCCACCGCCCGTGGCCACTCTCATTCGGGGACGCGGGCGAATTGTGCTCGCCGGCGCCCCCTCGCCGCGGGTCTGCGGGGCGGGAGAGTGAGCCCAGCTCGCTCCCGCTCCCGCAGAGCCTCTCTCTTGGCCGCCATCACCTCGTCAGCGAACGAGGCAACGGCAGCCCAACACTCTCCGCTGCCAGCCATAGCTGGAACTACGGCCGACAGCGAGAGGTCCGCACCAATGGTGCTTATGAGGGCCGCCCTTTGTCCGTCCCACGCTTCACACACAGCCAGGGTGTGGTAGGCCGTGTCCGGGTCTCCGCTGGTGCAGCTTCGGCACCGGGGCTCCGACTCTATCCCCACCACTTCCCACAGGTACTTGGCAAAACAGCCATGGCCCGTGAGAAGTTGGGTGAGGTGGTATGTCGAGGCCCCATGACCCCTCTCTACCCACTGACGCAGGACGGGCCCGACGGCTCCCACAAGCAGCGATCCGCTGCGCGTCGCCCGCAGTCTTTCGGCCCACTTCCGGAAGAGATCATCGCGAGCCGATTGTCTCCAGCGATCGATCTCCTCCGGAGGCGGCCGACCCCCGATAGCACGCCGCATCAGGGCGCCCTCGTCGTACACCCTCTTGAGGACGCCGGCCTCGAGATCCCAGGGGATACTCCCCGCAATCAGACACGCCGCCTCGTAAGAGACGGTGTGGTACGCCCGTGCAGCCCTCTGCGCTATGGCGCGCTGCGGTCGTCGCAGCAGCGCGATATTCGCCGGGCAGAGGGCCTCCGCCCATATGGGCGCTCCGTAGAGCGCCTTGGAGCGCACCACTCCGTCATAGAGGCGGCGGCATGCAGACCCTGGGCCTCCGCTGTTGGGCAGCAACCGCGAGAGCATTCCGGCAAATGCCAGCAACTTCGGTGCCAGCTGCCGGAAATGCTCCGCGAACCGCCACCGACTGTCGAGAACGAGCCCGAGGTATTTCAGGCTGGTCCCGACAGCGATGGGGATGCCGCCCACCATGATTGTCCTATCTCGAGGCGGCGTCTGCCGGGGCCCGTGGAAGAAGAGGGCCTCGGACTTTTCGAGGGCGACTTTTAGGCCGAGCGCCTCGATGCGACGCACTACGTGGGCAACACCTGCCGTGGCAAGGACGGCGGCGTCCCGAAATGTGGGGGCCCGCGCGGTGACTAGGGTATCGTCGGCGTAACAAAGTACACCGACCCCCCGAAGATTAGCACCGCGCAGGACCCAATCATAACCTATGTTCCACAGGAGCGGCCCGAGGACCGACCCCTGTGGAACGCCACAAGACATGCCCCTGCGGACCACCCCGTCTTGGGCCGGGTAAATGATGACCCGGTCCACGAAGTAGTCCGCAAGGACGCGCCTGAGGTACCACGGGACATTGTGGTACCTCAACGCCTCCGCAATGGTTCCCCAGGGGAGGGTGTTGAAGGCGTTCGCTATATCCAACGATACAGCCAACAGCACCTCACCCCCGGAGACCGCTTCATTGACGCTGTCCCGCAGTCGGGATATCGCGTCGAGGGTCGACCTCCCACGACGGAAGCCGAACTGGCCATCGCTGAGATTGGGCCCCGCCCCCTCCAGGTGGCCGACGAGACGCGCAGCGAGCACCCGCTCAAAAAGTTTGCACATCTCGTCGAGCAACACGATGGGGCGGTAGGCCGACGGCGATTCGGCTGGGCGCCCGTGCTTTTTGAGCAGCACGAGCTTGCCGGTTTTCCATCGCCGAGGGACTCTCCCCGACACCAGACACTCCGACATGAGGGACAGCGTCTCCTCCTCTAGTGCCGGCATGACGGTGACGATAACCTTCCCAGGGACGCCGTCCGGGCCCGGGGCGCGATTCCTGGACCGGAGTGCCAGTATCGCAGCCCCTAACTCGGCCTCGGACACGGGAGGTATCGCCCCTTCGTCTGCCGGCACCTGGCTTGGTGCTCCCATCCGCGGCGGGGTCCACTCTTCCCTGGCAGGGAAGAGGGAGCTGACCACTCGGTCCAGAAGGCTCGGCTCGAGAGTTCTGGTGAGGGGAGGCGCCCAAGGCTGGAGTTTCTGACTCACAATCTTGTACGGCCGCCCCCACGGATCTCGGTCGAGGCTCTCGAGCCACTCCTTCCAGGCCTCGTCCTTGGCGGCTTTGATCGCCGAGCTGAGGGCCCGACGAGCGGAAAGGTACGCGGCGTGCAACTCTTCTTCGCGGGCGAGATCCCTAACGGCCCGCCTTCGGCTGCGGGTGTACTGCCTCTGGGCCGCGTGACTCGCGGCACGCAGCTCGGCCAAGTGGGGACGCCACCAGTACACCTGCCTCCGGGGCGGGATAGGTCTCGCCCTCTGCATCGCCGCGTCGCAGACGCGAGTCAGTGCTCCAGCGAGCCACTCGCATCTCGCGTCCACGTCCTGACCGCTGTCGACAGCAGCCCATCGCTCGACGATAGCCGCCTCTCGGGCCAGCTCCCGGTCCAGTGTTCCGAGCCGCCACCGCGGACCTTCCCCTACCACGGGGCGGTCCAGTGCCACACGCGGCGTCGCCGCGGGGGCAGAGACGATGTCGAACCGGATGTACCGGTGGTCAGACGAAGTCTCCACCCCCTCGACGACCCGCCAGTTGTGTATGCGACGGGCCAGGCCAGAGCTCGCGAAAGAAAGATCGACTACCGACCCGGCCCGGGCCCGCACAAACGTATGGACCGCCCCTCGGTTCAGCAGCACCAAGCCTTGGGACACCGCCCACTCCTCCACCATCTCCCCCCGGGCATCAGTCGCCGGGGATCCCCACGCCCGTGAGTGAGCGTTGAAATCCCCGGCCACCACAGCCGGGGTGGGGTGCACTTCCGTCAGCAGAGCCCCGACCTCCGTGAGCAACTGCTCGAACTCGGCGAGGCTTCTGCTGGGGGGACAGTACACCCCAATGACCGCAGCGCCACCCAGCGCGACGAGTACGCACCCTCGGCCCTTCCGCACTCTGTCGAAAGGAGGGGCCGTTCGCTGAGCGACGATAGCCACCGAGCCGCCGCGGTCGCCGGCCCAGTTAGGGCTGTTGCGAACGCAATACGGCTCGGCGACTACTGCCATTGTCGTCTGCCACTGCGCCATGGATTGGGCCAGAAGGTCCTGGGCCGTGGCGCAGTGGTTGACGTTGGCCTGCAGCATAGAGATGGTTTGGGCCATTAGGTTTGGGCAGTGTCCATCTCCTCCTCCCTATTCGGCAGCAGGGTGGGCGAGGGCGTGGGTTTCGCCCCACCTGCTGCTCTCCTTTTAGCCCCCCTGCTTCGGGAGGCCGCCTTGCATTGCGCCGACCCAAGCCGGTGGCCGGACGCCGCACCCTCCGCCGAACAAATGAGGCATCTGGGCTCCGCGGAGCAGGTGGCCGACTTGTGGCCTTCCTGCCCGCAACGGAAGCAGAGCGCACTGCGGTCAGTGGCCGCAGTGCACTTGGCCCCGACGTGCCCTGGCTCGAGGCAGCGGAAGCACCGCGCCGGCCTCGGCTCCAGGATGGTCAGTCTGACCACTGACCACCCGACGACGATGCGGCGGCCATCCGTCAGCTTCTTTGCGACCGCAACCGGGCATCGAAGCCAGGCAGTGCCCTGTCGGTCAGGTGGGCGCTGTATATCGCCCACCTTGATGTGGTCGGCAGCACAGCCCCCCTCCGCCGCCAGCAACGCGGCCACCGACTCTTTCGAGGCCGAGTCGCCCAGCCCAGAGATGCGCATCTCCACGCATCTCTCCGGCCTAGCGACCCGGACCTCTTCGAGCACCTCCCTCAGTTTAGCCGCGAGCTGGTCCGCCTTCCGGCTTCTGTCGGCGCCAGCCACCTCCAGGATCCGACCTCCGGTTACCGCGTTGCGGAGTCGGAGGCCGTCGATGCCCAAACCCTTGAGGTCTATCGACCTCTCGGCCTTGGACATCACCTGCGCGTAGGTGACGCCCCGCTCTACGGCACCCGGCTGCAGCGTGACTGTGACCGCCGCCGTTTGCGGGGTGCGCAATTTGCGGGGCTTCCTTTTCCGCTTGGTGGCTGACGCTACTGGAGTGGCAGCGGTTGGGGCAGCCGACCCGGCAGGGGGCGGTTTAGGCTTCTTTGGCCTAGCCGCCACCTCGCTCCATGTTCCGCTTTGCGGGAGCGGGGCGGGAGCCAACGTCGAAGTCGAAGTCGACGGGGGCTTCCGGGCAGCCTCCGCCTCCTTCGCCGCGGCCGTCTTCTTCCCTGTCTTCTTCTTCTTCTTCCTCTCCTCCTTCCCCCCCGGCGGCCCGGTAAGGCTCGGCCCTGCCTCCACCTGCCCGCCTGGCATTGGAGGAGAGAGGGGAGGGGGGAGAGGTTCTGAGGGAGATGTCTCAGGCTCGGGCTCAAGTGCGCCGGTGGACCGCGCCGCATTCCTCGCGTCCGCCTGCAGCGGCGGACGGATGCGGGTCTCGGGCAGCAGGCGGTCAGCGATCCCCGCGAGCCGGGCGTCGACCAGGAAGCCGATCTCTTCCCGGCTCATCGGGGGCGGCGCAGCCTCCGCCTGCCGCTTCATGGCCCGCATTTCGGCCCGCACAGCCGCCAGCTCGGCCTGGAGCTTGGTCACCTCCTCCGATTCCGTGCGGGACATCAGAACGCGCACGTTCTCCATAATGGAGCCACACGCATCCTTGAGGTCCCGCACGTATTGGCCCTTTAAATTGGAGCTCTTGGCGGCGATGGTTTGGACCACCTTCACCGCCGCCTCTATTGAGTCTGAGATCTCCTCGGCACTGAGGGACTGGGTGTCCGAGGATACCAGTCCCGCTTGGGGCTGCAGACTGGGCTGCGGCTGCGGGCCAGGGGTCTCTCTGAGATAGAGAGCCCTCCGCCGCTGCAGCCGCAGCTCATCTGCGAGCTCCTCTTCTGCTCGGAGCTCGAGCTCACGCTCCTTAGCCGCGTTGAGCTCCGCCTTGGCTTTGGCTAGACCGACGTATTCTCCCGTTTTCGGGGGACGGCCACGGTTCCTTTTAGGCCCCCGCCCATCCACCGAATCACTGTCGCTTTGCGCTGGCGATTCCAACGAATTGGTACGCTTACGCCAGAGTCTTCCCCTTGGTGGGGAAGACGAGCGCGCAATTCCAGGCAAGCTGGCAGCGGTCATCCGCTCCAGCACCACTGCTGGCACCATTTCACCGACAGAGACGGAAGACCTTGCGGTCTCCGTCCCCATCTCCGTCTCCATCTCCTCCGCCAAAACTGGCACATCTTCATTTTGGTTTTTAAAGTTTAAATTTGAGCAATCCATACAATTCCCACGAGTGTGGGGGAAAAGAAAGTCCATCCGGGCGGTGCCCCCTGCACCCGGATAAGCCTATATACTGTGGAGGTCGGCCGGTATCCACAGGTTTTTACGACTTCGCTGTCGGGTGTTATAGACTGTCCTTGTCATGGGCCGGCCAATTAAGGCAAGCCCTCCGGCCAACAGGTTCTCAGCATACCCTCCTGGAGCCACCAGTCAGGTCACAGTTGAGCCCCTGTTGGTTACGGAACGCGAGAGGGTGGCTAGGCCTCTCCCACCGACGGTGGCACTAGTGCCTGTCAGCCCCTGAGTGATCAGTGGGCCGACCCGTCCCTCGATCCAGCATCTCTCCCCTGTCCCCTCTGAAAACAGAGGGGTACTGGGAGCGATGGCGAGCCCTGAAAAGGGCTACGCGGATCCCACGACCCCCTCGTGCAATGGGGTCAGTTGTCGGGTTATTGGTCAGACGGCCAGCATACAGAGCTCCTGAGAGTCAGAGTATCCTGACCGCCTGTCCAGGGCGCACCAGCCTCCACGCTTCCGCTCCCCAGGACCGGAGTCCAAAGGGGGAAGAAACGCGTAAGCCAACGTGGAGGTTACCCGACGCCGCGCCCCAGGTTAGGTTTTTTTTTTTTTTTTTTTTTTACGTGGTGGAATGCATTTACGCACTTCGCTCGCCTCCCGCGGGGGCAGGGGGTTCGCTTCGTGTGGGACTCCTGACCTCAAAGAGAAGCCAGACTACCCACTAAACCACCACGGTGTTCCTCCTTCACCTAATCCGAGCCACGGGATAGTTTGCTCACCGCGACTCGGCTAGGGACGCCCTTTGTTGTTGGGCACACCTCATGAATGCACCCCAGAAACACAGAGGGGCGCATTCCGCCACATTAGCATGGGGCGGCAGATCCCCCGATCCACCGCCCGTGGCCACTCTCACCCAGGGACGCGTGCGGACTTCGCCCACCGGCATCCCTCCCCGGGACGCGTGCGAACTCCGCCCGCCGGCGTCCCCGTGGCCCGCGGGGCGAAAGAGCGAGCCCAGCCCACTCCCGCCCCAGCAGAGCCCCTCCTCTTGGCCGCCATCAGCCGCGAGGCGACGGCAGCCCGACACTCATCGCCGCCGCCCATAGCCGGAGCCACAGCCTACGGCGAGAGGTCTGCTTTTTACGACTTTGCTGTCGGGTTTTAGAGTCTTTTCCTTGACGCGGGCCGGCCAGTTAAGGCAAGCCCTCCGGCCAACAGGTTCTCAGCATACCCTCCTGGAGCCACCAGTCAGGTCACTGTTGAGCCCCTGTTGGTTACGGAACGCGAGAGGGTGGCTAGGCCTCTCTCACCGACGGTGGCACTAGTGCCTGTCAGCCCCTGAGTCAACAGTGGGCCGACCCGCCCCTCGATCCTGCCGAGCCCTGAAAAGGGCTGCTGCGGATCCCACCCCGCGACCCCCTCGTGCAATGAGGTCAAGCCCTGAAAAGGGCTGTCGGGTTATTGGTCAGACGGCCAGCATACAGAGCTCCTGAGAGTCAGAGTATCCTGACCGCCTGTCCAGGGCGCACCAGCCTCCACGCTCCCCAGGACCGGAGTCCAAAGGGGGAAGAAACGCGTAAGCCAACGTGGAGGTTACCCGACGCCGCGCCCCGCCCCAGGTTAGGTTAGGTTTTTTTTTTTTTTTTTTTTTTTTTTTTTTTTTTTTTTTCTAGCACCTCCAATATTTATATTTTGGAGACTTTACTAAGCTTTGCCTGTCATACCAGTTCTCGCTTGAATTCTGCTCGCACTAGCATGCCGCATACTGGTTCTTTCTTACATACTTCCTTTTATGCCATACAGGTGGGATTCCTGCTATTCTTACTACTACTATTACATTTTCTTTTTTATATTATTTCTATGTTAACACGGGTAAATAATTTGAACAGGATTTTTTATTAATAACAATAGACTTATACTTAGTATATATGTTAATATGGGTTATGGTACTTTTTGTATAATACTCCTAGTTACAACTTTTATTTCTATGCCTATTACGCTTCTACATATTTTACTATTTCTATTACAGTTTTACATATTTTACTATTTCTATTACAGTTTTACATATTTTACTATTTCTATTACACTTTTACATATGTTACTATTTCTATTACACTTTTACTTATTTTGCTATTTTTGTTACACTTTTATATGTTTCACCATTTCCATGTCTATTACACTATTACATATTTTTCCACTTTTGTCTTTGTACTTTTTACACTTTTTATGATTACACTTTTATCGATACTTACACTTCTATATGTAATGGCTTATCTACTAATATTCTTACTGTACTATTTTTACAATGTGTTGTCTACTGATTACTATGATCGACATGAATAATTTCACATTATTTGTGATCATATGACTTTTTATACTTTATTACGTTTATTTACTATAATTATTATGTTGATACAGTATTTTAGGAATCTATCTATATATTTGCTACTCATTAATTGACTCAGGTTATTATTTATAATTTTAATTTGTGTTTCCTGTTCCAGGTCATACCTCTGCCTGTCGAAGATGGGACATTCCACTATCAGGTGGGGGACCGTTTCATCCTTCGCCGGGTCACAGATGCAGGATGGGCTCTCCTTACACTTGAATCGCGTCAAGTATTCGGAGAACCCACCATGCCCCGTAAGTAGTTGTGTTGTGTGAATGTTGGGTTCGAATTTTGCTGTAACTCTGTATGCATCCACCACGTTTGGGAAGAACATCTTTGTTATGGAGGCGGTTTCGCCAGACGTGTATCTTCGGTTCCATTCGTCAAGCGAATCCATACGGATTTTTCGCTTGACGAATGATACCGGACAGAGATCATAATTTGGCGCTCTTTTCGACATTAGAGCCGCCTCCTTTGCCAGCTGATCGGCCCTCTCATTCCCCTCCATCCCCGCGTGAGCCTTTATCCAGAACAAATTTACTGATTTGCCTTGTTGAAAACTTAGTTTCAAATTTTTTCTTGCTTCTAACGCTAGGGGATGGAGAGAACTGGGATTTCCGACCGAATGGAGGGCTGCGGTTGAATCACTGCAGATCGCAAATGCGTCTGCATTATAGGTTCGTATTACCTTAGTTGCCTCGCATATTGCTAAGAGTTCTGCTTGGTATACTGTACAGTATGATGGCATGGTAAGTTTGAGGGACTTGGTTTCTGCTCCATTATTCCATAGGGATAATGCAGCCCCCACCCGTCCCTCAATCTTACTGCCATCTGTATAGATCTGTACGCCGTGTTCGCAGATTTCGCCGAGTTGTTCCTGAGTTTCCAGATTTAGGAATTCCAGACGCATATGTTCCGCAGGATGTGGGTTTTCCATTACAGATGCTACTCGTTCGATCTCTCTCCCCCCGAGATCCGGTAGTGGGTATCCCTTCTTGGCCCTGTACAGGGCAGCGGTTTCGCGCACGCGAAGATCAAGGGGGAGTATTCTCGCCAGCACCAGTGCCGAGTGGAGAGAGACCGTTCGATAGGCTTTACAGATTTTTTGTGCGAAGCTGCGCTGGACGAAGTTAAGCTTCTTTTTAATGCCCAGCTTTTCTGCAGCGGGTGCCCATGTGTTGGATGCGTACAGAATCACCGGTTCCACCGCGGTCGTGTATATTGTGTGTATTATTTCCGGGTGGAGACCCCAGCTTGCCTTCGCCGCCCTACTTAGCTGCTTGTATATGTTTGTGACTCTTTTGCATGTATTGGCCACATGTGTGTTAAAAGTTAAGCCACTATCTATCGTGAGGCCTAGGATCTTGACCTCTTTTGATGCGCCAATATCTATCCCGCCCATGCTCAGACGTGGAGTGTCATATTTAAGCTTACGAGTGATTGTCATCGCATTCGTTTTCTGCGGGGCAAATTTTAGCTTATTCATTTCACCCCACGCCCGGACATGGTCGAGAGCGGCATTGGCACTTCTTTCGATCTCTGCTGCTGTTTTTCCATAGAACACTAATACTACGTCATCAGCGAAGGCTTGTGCGTAGTCGCCCCTCTCATCCAGGCTTTTTAGTAGCGGGTCTATGAGAAGGTTCCACAGGATCGGTCCGTCTATGGAGCCCTGGACGCATCCCTTCTCTGTGGCTCTTAGATGTTCCTTACCTGCATACCTCACCCTAACCCATCTATCCTCCAGGTAACTATTTATTGTGTGTCGGAGGCCTTCTGGGCATTCCTCCTCCACTAGTCTTGTTTTTATTGCCGGCCACCATGCGCTGTCGAAGGCGCCCTCTATATCCAATGATACGAGTGAGACGATTAGTTTCTCATCTAACTTGGATCTTATATGTTGGACGAGGGTATAGAGGGCGTCTTCGCAGCTCCTCTGTTGCATAAAGCCGTATTGGCGGCAACTTATGCGTGGGTGAAGATAATATCGGAGCCTGGCCATCAACATCTTCTCCAATACTTTGCCCAGAACCGGCAAAAGCCCGATAGGTCTATAGGATTTTGGGTGGGTGTATTTTTCTTTGCCCGGTTTCTTGAGAGCCACGATTGTTGCCTCTTTCCACAGCTTCGGGAAATGGCCTAGTGCTAGGCACTTATTTGCGAGACTTAGAAAGAGTGCTGGTTCATTTTTGATAGCTTGGCTGCAGATGTCGGCAGTAAATCCGTCGGCTCCCGGGGCTTTCTTGGGGTTGAATGATCCAACCGCCATGTTTAGTTCATTGGAGGTAAAAGGAGGTTCCCGGTGTTCTCCCCTGGGTTTCTCAGTCACCTCCCTCGCCACTGCTCTTATATGGGCTTGTGCCGGCGAGTCCTCCTCCTCCAAGTCCTCCGGGTAAAAAATTTCTGCTAGCAGTCTTGCCGATCCTTCTGCGTCCAGTGTCACGCCGTGATTCTCCAGCAGTTGGTCCTCTGTTCTCCTGGCGGTCCGGCCGATCACCCTATAAATGCCTTCCCACATTCCTTCCCTATCCTGTTTACTGCAAAACTGCTTATAGCTGGCGATCTGAGCCTTTTTTGCCTGCGTTTCATATCGCTCTTTACTAATTAGGTACTCACCCACAACGCTGTCTCGTCGCACTGGCGCTGCGCACCTGATGCGCCGTCTCTTGGTGGTGACCTCCCTCTTCATCTCCGCGAGTTCTTCGGACCACCACGGGACCCTCAGTCTCTGACTCTGTGTCTTCCTTGGAATCGCAGCCGCGCATGCACTGCTTATACTGGACGTGTACTTTTGGACCATCCTTTCCAGTTCGTCAGCAGTACCTATTGAGTCAACTTGGGCCACGTTTAGTTGATTTATGCGGTATTGTCGACCCAACTCGTCTTGAAAGAGATTCCATTTGGCTTTTTTGGTATTGTACAGCCTTGTCGTTCTTTGAACGTCCGTTCCTTTAGATCTGCGCAGCGCAATCCCAAAAGTGATACCGTTGTGGTCCGAGCTAGTGAGGTTTTCTTCTACGCGCAGTTCTGTACCAAGTCTAGGGCATTGGCCGAACACACAGTCACGTCTACATGACTGTGGAATCGTCGGCCACCTCTGATGGTATCAAAAGTCGGGGTGTCTCCCACATTTAGCACCTGCAGGCCCAGCTCATCCAGCGCTTCCAGGAAGTATTCACCTCTGGCATCAACAGAGGCGCTACCCCACCATGTGTTCCAGGCATTCGCATCTCCCCCCATCACAATCTTTCCCAGTCCAGGCTTTCTGGCTATCGCCTTGATCTGGTCGATGTAAGGTCCTATTGGTCGTTCCGGTTCGAAGTAGTAGGAGACCATTGTGGTTCTCCATGCTGTAGTAGCAAGCCCCACCACCACGACGTTATCGGTGGTGTGCTCCGGGTGTTGAATGACGTCGATTTTGTCATCAAAAACGGCTATTATAGCCTTGATGGTACCTTCACCCGGAGCGAAGTTATGGTAAAGTCTTACCCCCGGGTAACTCCTAGTACTTCGACCCGCAACGACGTATGGTTCTTGGATTAAGGCTACGGCTATTTTGCGGTTTTTAGCCTCCATCATGAGCTCCTCCATAGCCAACTTTTTCTTCATGACGTTTGCCTGGAACACGCGGTATACCGAGGTCCCCGCCACCACCTTAGCAATACGCTACGGCTGCTCTGGCCAAGGACTCCCAGCGCTTTCGGATGGGGCATTCCTCACTGAAGGCATTGTGCTCGGTACGTGCCATCTTGGCTTTTTGACAGTTCCTACATTTAGGGGCTTCATTTATTTCCCAGAGGTCACATTTCGTTTTAAGGTGCGGACCCCCACAGTGGCTACAAGCGTCCACTTCCTCCGCGCAGTACTTCCGAGTGTGGCCGTATGCCAGACATCTCGAGCACTGCACCAGTGGAGACTGGTCGGCAACTTTGACCCTCTGCAGGTCGATGTGCAGCGTGCCTAACTCTGTTGCCCTTTTCCAGATCTTTGGAGCCACTGCTAGGACCATATGGCAGGTGTGGGGGTTTTTGGCTCTTTTTCGGTATTTAATCTGGACTCGGTTTTCCTCCTTCTCGAGGCCGCCAAAAACATCCCGGTTCTGCTTTCTGAGGCCCTTGTCGTCCTGTTAGTCTAACTAGATAGGGCTCCCCAAGCCCTTCACCCCGATACCAAACACAGCACTCCTAGCACCAGCGGTTTGGGAGCAAACCGTTGTCAAAATTTTGGTTTTTCAGAAAAACCTGAAAAACCAGTTCTAATTTAGTGGTTTTCTCCCTAGTCCGTCGGTCGAATTGAGAAACCTCCTCCTTTTTTTGAAGTCGGTTAGTAAAATAATACGAAAGTTAGTTATAAAATGAATTAAAAAAAAAATCCTATACGTACAATTTTTTGGGTCGATACCACCGGTTGGCGATCCCTGCTCAGCTGAGCCTGCCTGCCTGCCAGCCTGAGATTTTTTTGGATTTCTACTTGCCCGATCTAAACAAAAGAGGTGTCGTTAGACGGGTCTTGGCGAGAGCTATCTAGATATGTATAAAAAGTAGTTTCCAAAATTAAGGTCAGCGAGTTATTCGACAAAAACCTCCGAAAATTCAGAAAATTAAGATTAGATATGATTTTTTTTAAATTTCTACTTGCCGCATCACTATAAAAGAGGTGTTATTAGATAGGGCTAGACGAGCGCTATCTAAATACGTAAATTTTGTAGTTTCCAAATGAAAATTAATAAGGTTATTCGAGGAAAACCTTTTTAAATTTTTAAGAAATACCGAAATTTCTATTTAAATGTGAAAAATGCTTCAATTCTAGTTGCCGGATTTATAAAAAAGAGGTGTTGTTAGATAGGTCTTGATGAGAGCTATCTAAATGAACAAAAATATCAACTATGAAATGAAGGGTTATCGAATAATTCGACAGAAACCTCAAAAATTCCCGAAATTTAATAATTTAAAAAATTCTAAGTTCAATTATCTAATTTTTTGTTTGTTTTACAGGATCTGATGCTCCTACGGGACGCAGGAGTGTCTACAGGGATAATTAAAAACAACAATGGTGCACTACAAAGGTATACTCAATGAAAATTTCGTATCACCCACCGGGGTTTGCGGCGGGGTGGTGTGTCGGACTCGAACCGACTGAAACCACACGGTGTGCCACTCTGCGCCTGAGGAGGGAGGGATCCGGGAACTGCTGTTATTAAGACATCCAGACCCCTCCCAGCGGACCTAACCTAACCTAACTCCGACCTAGCCTAACTCTGACGTAACCTAACTCTGACCTAACCTAACTCTGACCTAACTTAACTCTGACCTAACCTAACTCTGACCTAACCTATCTCTGACCTAACCTATCTCTGACCTAAAATAACTCTGACCTAACCTAACTTTGACCTAACCTAACTCTGACCTAACCTAACTCTGATCTAACCTAACTCTGACCTAACCTAACTCTGATCTAACCTAACTCTGATCTAACCTAACTCTCACAAAGATCAGAGTTAGGTTAGATCAGAGTTAGGTTAGGTCAGAGTTAGGTTAGGTCAGAGTTAGGTTAGGTCAGAGTTAGGTTAGGTTAGGTTAGGTTAGGTTCCCCCCAATGTATCCCTACGTTGTCGTCGTGGTGGGGCTTGCGTGGGTCGATGATCTCTGGGGCTATGCCGGTAGAGCCACTCATGCCGGATAGGTTCAGAGTGAGACCCCAGACTAAATGGGATACCTGGCGGAGTCTGGAAAGACTATAGAGGCTATGGACTTGGAGCTAAGCGACAGCCGCAAACGCGTGCGCTCCAATACCAACGATGGGGGCAGCGACAGCCAGGAGATGTTGGAGATGTTGCCGCCTAAAATGGCAACTAGCCAAAGGGGGAGGTCTCGAACCCCAGTCTCGGGCGCGTCGGGTTCCGTCTTTTCAAAGGCGGAATCATATAGGCGAGCTAGAGCTGATGGCGAGACTCAGGCCGAGGAGGAGATCTCAGATCTCCTCCTCAAGATCGGCGAGCCGGTGGTGGGGGATTCAACGCCCCAATTACCGTCCTCCTTGCGGGAGAGAGCACAGGCGGCGGTGGCAGTTATTCAAAAGGTGGCCACCAAGTCCGTCAACCTTAAGGGTTCCTTTGTGAGGGCCCTTAAGGACTCCTCTTCCGCACTGGGGGGGGTCGTGGAGTCCCTCATCGGAGACGTGGCTCGTCTCCAGGCGGCCAACGACCGCTTGACGGGCCAGGTGGCTGAGCTCAGTGCGCAGTTCGCCCAGTTTCAGGCGACTCGTCCTGAGCGAGAGGCCCCGGCCCCGTCTGCGGCACGGCCGGCCACGTCTGCGGCGCCGCCGACTCCGTCTGCGTCGCGGCCGGCCCCATCTGCGTTGCGACCTGCCCCATCTGCGTCACGGCCGGCCCCGTCTGCGTCGCAGCCGGCCCCCACTGTCCCTGGGGTATCGGAGGACCTCGTCCAACAGATCCTCATCGCAGTGGGGAATCTGGTGGACGGGCGTCTGGCCGGCCTCGAGGCGAGGCTGCCTCCGGCCCCTGTCGTGCGGCCGCCGCTTGGAGCCCAACGAAAGACGGTCGCTTCGGCGCCGACCCCGCTTCCCGTGGTGGGGGGTCGCGTGACCTACGCCGCGGCGACGTCGGCCCAGGCTCCTGCGGCTGCCCAAAAACCACGGCAGGGGGCTAAGGCCAAGACGGCTGCCCCGAAGCCGGGGCCTAACACTCAAACGACGGCAAGAGCTGGAGCGGATTTCCCTCCGCTCCCCACTCCAACGACTGTACCTGGACCCTCTACCTCTGCCCCCTCTAATGAGGATTGGCAGGTAGTCGGGGGGTCCAAAAAGTCCCGAAAGCGGGCCAAGAAGGCTGCCCAAAAGGCGGCCTCTACCCCGCAGGCGCCGCCGGCGACACAGGTCAAGAAGACGAAGCCGCGGAAGCTGCAGCCGCCTAAAACCGCGGCGGTAGTGGTGACCGTGTCGCCGGAGGCGGCTGAGGGCGGGCTGTCCTACGCGGCCCTCTTCAAGAGGGCCCGGGCTAGTCTCGCCTCGTTCGGGACGACGGGAGTCAGGTTGCGCCTCGCCCAGACGGGAGCTCGAGTATTCGAGTTCCCCGGGGCTGAAGGCGCAAAGTCGGCAGACGCTTTTGCCGAGAAGCTGAGAGGGATGTTCGCAGAAACGGATGGTGTACGGATCGCCAGGCCTACGAAGTGCGCGGAGTTGCGCATCTCGGGCCTGGACGACTCCGTCACGGCCGAGGATGTCCGCGTTGCAGTGCAGGAGAAGACGAACTGCAGCGCGGAGAACATTAAGGTCGGCACCATCCGCCCCGGTCCAGGGGGCCTTGGTGCGGTGTGGCTCAGCTGCCCGGTAGCGGCAGCCAAAGTGCTGGGTGATGCTGGCAGGCTCCTTGTCGGCTTCGTTAGCGCCAGGATTACAGTCCTGGCCGCGAGGCCGATGAGGTGTTTTAAATGCCTGTCGGCGGGGCACACACGCGCCAAGTGCGCCAACTGTTTCGACTGCAGCGGTCTTTGTTTCCGCTGCGGTCGACCGGGGCACAAGGCGGCAGAATGTTCTGCCGCCCCTCACTGCCCCATCTGTGCGGCGGCTAATAAGCCCGCCAATCACCAGATGGGGCAGGGAGGCTGCAAGCATTCCCGTGCTTCTCGGCAAGCGTCGGGGGTTAGCCAGTCGACCCAGGCTGCCTCTGACGTTGCTAGTGCGTCGACGCCGACGCCCATGGAGGAGGCTGTAGAGACGATCCATTAATGGATCAAGTCTCCAGCCTCCTGGTCCAGACGAACCTGAACCACTGTGCCGCGGCGCAGGATTTATTCCTGCAAACCATGGCGCAGTGGTCAATAGGTGTTGCCGTAGTCGCGGAGCCCTACTACGTTCCTCCCCGTCCAAACTGGATGGGTGACCGGGACGGCTCCGTGGCAGTCGTCAGCTCCACGGCGGCTCATTCCCCGCCCTTGTCGCTAAGAGACAAGGGTACTGGATATGTTGCCGCCGATTGGGGGGGGGTCACCGTTTACGGTGTATACTTCTCCCCCAACCGGAGTCTGAGTGACTTCGAGGTCTTCCTCAACACCTTGGAGACCTCGATACGGCGACTAGCGTCTGGGCACGTCCTTGTGCTGGGGGACTTCAACGCAAAGTCCATTGCGTGGGGGTCCCCCGGGACGGACGCCAAGGGCGAAGCCGTAGTGGAGTGGGCGGCTTCGGTGGGCCTCTGTTTGCTGAACAGAGGCTCCACCAACACGTGCGTGCGACAGCAGGGCGGGTCGATAGTGGACCTTTCGTTCGCTAGCCCTGCTGTTGCAGCACGAGTAAGGAACTGGTGTGTCCTGGAAGAGGTCGAGACGCTCTCGGATCATTTGTATATCCGATTTGAGCTCTCCCGGTCCCAGGGCCCCAGTAGGGGTCACACGGCGCGGCAATCATCCCGCTTTCCGCGGTGGGCTGTCGCCAAGCTCGACAGGGACCTGCTGGAGGAGGCAGCCATTATTCATTCTTGGCTGTCTCCGCAGGCCTCGACCGAGGAGGTCGACGTGGACGCTGGGGCTGGCCGTTTTCGCAATGCGATTACGCAGATTTGCGATACGGCCATGCCCCGCATCCGGAGTCGTCGGCCTCCACGGAAGGAGGTCTACTGGTGGTCCCAGGAGTTGGCGGACCTCCGTGCGGCCTGTACCCGTGCCCGGAGGTCCTACACCCGCAGCCGGCGACGTCACCGCGGAAACGGTGAGGATGGCCAGCTTCATGAGGAGTACCGCGAAGCGCGGAAAACTCTGAAGCTGGCCATTTGCCGCGCCAAGGACGCGAAAAGAAAGGAGATGCTGGAGAGTCTCGATCGTGACCCCTGGGGTCGCCCGTATCGTGCGGTGCGTCAAAAGCTCCGCACGGCGGGCCCCCCCCTTACCGAGACTCTCCAGCCCAGCTTCCTGCAGGAAGTGGTCGAGGGCCTTTTCCCTCAGCGGGCAGAGCACACACCCCCGTCGATGGCCTACGCGGTCAGAGACGACGGGGGTAGAGAGGAGGATGCTCCACCCGTGAGGGAATCGGAGGTAGGGGCGGCTGTTCTGCGGATTCGTTCCAAGAACACCGCCCCCGGGCCGGACGGGGTACCAGCCCGAGTGATGGCCCGAGCTCTCGACCATATGTCGGACCGCCTCAGGGAAGTGTTGGATGCTAGTCTAGCGTCCGGACACTTCCCTGAGTGCTGGAAATGCGGGAAGCTGGTCCTGCTGATGAAGCCGGGACGGCCTGCCGATTCGGTCGCGGCCTATAGGCCCATCGTGTTGCTGGACGAGGCGGGCAAGTTGTTCGAAAGGATAATCTCTGCCCGCATCGTCCGGCACCTCAGTGAGGTGGGGCCCGACCTGTCGGACGCCCAGTTCGGATTCCGAGAGGGGCGTTCGACGGTCGATGCCGTGATGCGCCTTAGGGCCGTGACCGAAGAGGCAGTGTGCTGTGGCGGCGTGCTGTTGGCGGTGTCGTTAGACATCGCCAACGCATTCAATAGTCTGCCATTCAGCTGCATCGGGGAAGCACTCCAGTATCACGGGGTGCCAGAGTACCTGAGGCGGCTAGTGGCAGACTATTTGGAGGAGCGTACCGTCGTGTACGAGGACCGAGAGGGCGTCTTGAGACGGCGACCCATGTCGTGCGGCGTTCCGCAGGGGTCTGTCCTTGGACCACTCCTGTGGAACGTGGGATACGACTGGGTCCTACGAGGTCGTCTCCCCCCCGGGCTGGGCGTAATTTGTTACGCCGATGACACATTGGTCACAGCCCGGGGGGCGAACTTCCACGAGGCGGCGCGCCTGGCCGCCACGGGTGTTTCTCTGGTGGTCGGGCGCATCGAGGCGCTGGGCCTTCGGGTGGCCCTGGACAAGACGGAGGCCCTGTTATTTCATGGGCCCCGTCGTGGTCCGCCCCCCGGCGCCTCCATAGAGGTCAACTCGGTCCTCGTACCGGTTCGGGCCCAGATGAAGTATCTGGGTCTGATCCTCGACGGTAGGTGGCTCTTCGACGAGCACTTCCGACAGCTTGCTCCCAGGCTGGTCGACGCTGCCTCTGCCCTTGGGCGACTTTTGCCTAATTTGGGTGGAGCCAGCGTCGCTACGAGACAGCTGTACACGGGGGCTGTCCGGTCAATGGCGCTGTACGGCGCACCGGTGTGGGTCACGGCTCTGACCGCCCAGAACAAGGCGCGCCTCTGGCGGCCTCAAAGGGTACTGGCGGTCAGAGCGATACGTGGTTACCGCACGGTGTCGACCGAGGCAGCGTGCGCGTTGGCCGGAACACCCCCGTGGGATTTGGAGGCGGAAGTGCTCGCCGAAGTTTATCGACGGGTGGCTGAATATCGGGTGGAGAGAGGCATTCGCCCTCCGCCCGAAGAGGTACGCGAGTGGCGTGAAGCCGCCCGTCGAGCCACGATGGCTCGGTGGTCTTTCCGACTGGAGACTCCACGCGCTGGCTTTGCCGCCGTGGAGGCTCTCCAGCCGGTCATCCTCGAGTGGGCAGGGCGGCAGCACGGGACCCTTTCCTTCCGACTGACGCAGGTACTTTCCGGGCACGGTTGCTTCGGGAAGTACCTGCACTCGGTCGCTAGGAGGGAACTGAGTCCCGCCTGCCACCACTGCGACTGCAGTGAAGACTCGGCCCAGCACACGCTGGCGATTTGCCCCGCTTGGGCGTCGCAGCGCCGGGCCCTCACTGCAGTCATCGGAGGAGATCTCTCGCTACCGGCCGTCATACGCTCCATGGCCGGTAGCGACAGCAGTTTTACCGCGGTCGCAACCTTCTGCGAAGATGTAATCTCGCAGAAGGAGGCGGCGGAGAAGGCCCGGGAGGACGACCTCCACTCGGACCCAATCCGTCGCCGGCGAACCGGGCAGCGGAGGCGCGCGCACCTGCGCCTCATGCCGCCCTGAGTGTGGCCGCGGATGGTCGGGACGGGCTTTCCCTTCCATCCGCTCTAGTGGCCGCCCGCGAGGAGGCGACGTTACGTGTGTGCCGTACGTCGCCTAAAAGGAGAGGTGTTGGAGAGGGTGCCCGCTTCTGTGCGGGCAAGCGCTGGGAGGGGTCTGGACGGCGTAATAACAGCAGTTCCCGGACTCCTCCCTCCTCAGGCGCAGAGTGGCACACCGTGTGGTTTTAGTCGGTTCGAGTCCGACACACCGCCCCGCCGCAAGCCCCGGCGCGGGTGACGGTCCGAAGGGATTTCCACACGTTAAAAAAAAAAAAAAAAAAAAAAAAAAAAAGGTTAGGTTAGGTTAGGTTAGGTTTTTTTTTTTTTTTTTTTTTTTACGTGGTGGAATGCATTTACGCACTTCGCTCGCCTCCCGCGGGGGCAGGGGGTTCGCTTCGTGTGGGACTCCTGACCTCAAAGAGAAGCCAGACTACCCACTAAACCACCACGGTGTTCCTCCTTCACCTAATCCGAGCCACGGGATAGTTTGCTCACCGCGACTCGGCTAGGGACGCCCTTTGTTGTTGGGCACACCTCATGAATGCACCCCAGAAACACAGAGGGGCGCATTCCGCCACATTAGCATGGGGCGGCAGATCCCCCGATCCACCGCCCGTGGCCACTCTCACCCAGGGACGCGTGCGGACTTCGCCCACCGGCATCCCTCCCCGGGACGCGTGCGAACTCCGCCCGCCGGCGTCCCCGTGGCCCGCGGGGCGAAAGAGCGAGCCCAGCCCACTCCCGCCCCAGCAGAGCCCCTCCTCTTGGCCGCCATCAGCCGTGAGGCGACGGCAGCCCGACACTCATCGCCGCCGGCCATAGCCGGAGCCACAGCCTACGGCGAGAGGTCTGCTTTTTACGACTTTGCTGTCGGGTTTTAGAGTCTTTTCCTTGACGCGGGCCGGCCAGTTAAGGCAAGCCCTCCGGCCAACAGGTTTTCAGCATACCCTCCTGGAGCCACCAGTCAGGTCACTGTTGAGCCCCTGTTGGTTACGGAACGCGAGAGGGTGGCTAGGCCTCTCTCGCCGACGGTGGCACTAGTGCCTGTCAGCCCCTGAGTTAACAGTGGGCCGACCCGCCCCTCGATCCCGCCGAGCCCTGAAAAGGGCTGCTGCGGATCCCACCCCGCGACCCCCTCGTGCAATGGGGTCAAGCCCTGAAAAGGGCTGTCGGGTTATTGGTCAGACGGCCAGCATACAGAGCTCCTGAGAGTCAGAGTATCCTGACCGCCTGTCCAGGGCGCACCAGCCTCCACGCTTCTGCTCCCCAGGACCGGAGCCCAAAGGGGGAAGAAACGCGTAAGCCAACGTGGAGGTTACCCGACGCCGCGCCCCGGTTAGGTTAGGTTTTTTTTTTTTTTTTTTTTTTTTTTTTTTTTTTTTTTTTTTTTTTTTTTTACGTGGTGGAATGCATTTACGCACTTCGCTCGCCTCCCGCGGGGGCAGGGGGTTCGCTTCGTGTGGGACTCCTGACCTCAAAGAGAAGCCAGACTACCCACTAAACCACCACGGTGTTCCTCCTTCACCTAATCCGAGCCACGGGATAGTTTGCTCACCGCGACTCGGCTAGGGACGCCCTTTGTTGTTGGGCACACCTCATGAATGCACCCCAGAAACACAGAGGGGCGCATTCCGCCACATTAGCATGGGGCGGCAGATCCCCCGATCCACCGCCCGTGGCCACTCTCACCCAGGGACGCCTGCGGACTTCGCCCACCGGCATCCCTCCCCGGGACGCGTGCGAACTCCGCCCGCCGGCGTCCCCGTGGCCCGCGGGGCGAAAGAGCGAGCCCAGCCCACTCCCGCCCCAGCAGAGCCCCTCCTCTTGGCCGCCATCAGCCGTGAGGCGACGGCAGCCCGACACTCATCGCCGCCGGCCATAGCCGGAGCCACAGCCTACGGCGAGAGGTCTGCTTTTTACGACTTTGCTGTCGGGTTTTAGAGTCTTTTCCTTGACGCGGGCCGGCCAGTTAAGGCAAGCCCTCCGGCCAACAGGTTTTCAGCATACCCTCCTGGAGCCACCAGTCAGGTCACTGTTGAGCCCCTGTTGGTTACGGAACGCGAGAGGGTGGCTAGGCCTCTCTCGCCGACGGTGGCACTAGTGCCTGTCAGCCCCTGAGTTAACAGTGGGCCGACCCGCCCCTCGATCCCGCCGAGCCCTGAAAAGGGCTGCTGCGGATCCCACCCCGCGACCCCCTCGTGCAATGGGGTCAAGCCCTGAAAAGGGCTGTCGGGTTATTGGTCAGACGGCCAGCATACAGAGCTCCTGAGAGTCAGAGTATCCTGACCGCCTGTCCAGGGCGCACCAGCCTCCACGCTTCTGCTCCCCAGGACCGGAGCCCAAAGGGGGAAGAAACGCGTAAGCCAACGTGGAGGTTACCCGACGCCGCGCCCCAGGTTAGGTTAGGTTTTTTTTTTTTTTTTTTTTTTTTTTTTTTTTTTTTTTTTTTTTTTAATGAGGTCTTGAAGACCTCGTCGCTTTTCCCCGTCCAAAGGTACGACAGGACCTTGTTACTCAGAATACCACATATAATCGTTGTTTATATTTAATTTTGACGGGTAAATTTCCCGCTGCTTTAGCTAGTTCTACTATATACAATTCGAATAATTTTATTTGCTTGTTTTATTTTCTAGTGCTATTCTTTCCTGTTTTGTATTCAGTTTCTGTTTTTAGCCTATATATTATTTCATCTGATTATCTACTTCTTCTTTGGTATTACTTTTATTTTTACATCTCTCTATTTTGTACTATATATAATTTTAGCTTAATTTAATTTTTAACATAATTAAAAATTTAATGTTTACAATTTTTTCTTATTTTACACAGTATGCATCTTATCTTATTTCAATTTTTTACAATCCTCTATAGTTACTGTGTCTCCAAGGCGTCTCATACAACCACTAATTCTGACATGTGAGGTCGTTGTATTTATGACTCGTGTATTCTGTTTTGTGTGTGTGTCTGATGTTTATGTGCGTGTATTCCTAACATAATTCGTACTTTCCGCTTATTTCTTTCTTTTCAACAATATATATATATTTCAAAATATACATAATTATTGCGATCTTTGTTACGAATTAGTTCCAGCTATTTTGTTTGTTTGTGTTGGTGTACGTGTTAATGTTTGTATGCGTGTTATGATATATTCATATATATCTAATATATATCTCCTAAATCATGTGTGTGTATATATGTTCTGTGTCGTGTGTGTGCGTGAGTGTGTGAGTCATAAATAAGACGTGTTTTGTCGCGCCAGGTAGTCCCACTTTAAGCGGGTCGGGCATCCGGCGTTAAAGGCGTTGTGGTTTATGTTCTGCAGTCCAGAGTGCGAACAATTGCAGCACCGCGGTTCGGCTCCCGTAGCATACTCGGGGCACTTCTCACGCAAGTGCGGGCCTCCGCAGTGGCTGCACCTGTCCACACTCTCGGTGCAGAACTTGCGGCCGTGTCCAAAAGCCAGGCACCTCGTGCATTGGATGAGCGGAGACTGATCCTCCACTCTGATCCTTTGCAGGTCCAGGTAGAGGGTTCCAGTCTCCGTCATCCTCTGCCACACCCTTGGCTTGACCTGTAAGATGATGTGAGACGCTTTTGGGTTCTTAGTCCGTTTTTTAAATTTGATACAAATTTCTTTGTCTTCCAGTGGCAGTTCCATAAAGACTTCGGAATTTTGGGTGTAAAGAGCCCGAATTATTCCGTCATCGTCGCCGTCTACGAATACGTCCTTGAGGACGACCAATGGGTCTTTGTTACACATGGGCACCACTTTCAGCCCATCACCTCGGCTCTCGAGTCTCTCCCTCACTTTGGCCCTCTCCGCCTCCGTGTCGCAGCCTAGAATGATGGTACTATTCTTAGCCTTCCGGGCCTTACTAACTTTCAGGCCGGTGCCCCTGGCGTCGACCGCCTTCTTCACCCTGGCGAGTACCTCATCGGCAGTCTCCTGACTGTCGTTTGAGGTCACCGCCAACGAGTGAAGTGCCGGCCGACGCCCGGGCTTGGCTGCTGCGACACTGGCGTAGGTTTTAGGGATCGGGTCCGGAACGCTCTCGGGCCTTTGCCCCTTTACAGCCTCGCCGATGTGCGACTTGGTCTCCATTACGATGTCTCTAGCGACAGTCCCAACTAGGTCTTCGAGCTGGGACTGCGCTCGCACTATCATTAACTCAGTCGCTTTGTCGATATCGACCTGAGTTTCTTCAATTTTTTCGAAGACTTTTTCGGCGATGCTGGCGCTCCGACTTCCACTTCTCTTGTCGAGGTCCCCCACAACCTCGCCGGCGACAGATTTGATCAGACGTTCGAGATCAGCCTGTGTGTCTTTTATGGTCGTCTCGGTCATCGCATCCATTTCGATCTTGGTCTCCTCCAGTTTCTCGACGATCGTTTGGATGGTATTGGCGCTCCGTTCGCTGTTCCTTTTATTGAGGTCTGCTAAGTTGTCTGACAGGTTCTCGTTCATTTGCCCTAGCCATTCGAAGATAGTTTTTTCCATTTTGGCCATCCTTTCCGTAACCTTATCCTCTATTGGAGAAGGTACGGAAGGTATGGCCACAGAGGGTATAATTGCAGCCTCGGATGCCGCTGCCTCCAGCTTTTTTATTCGGCTGCTCAATTCGAACAGTGCGCGTATTCCGTTGTCCGATTGCACCTCCAGGAAGGTCTTAATATCTCGTCTCATCTGGGGATACTGCTGGACTTTCATTGGTATATCCTCAAACGTCTTCATGACCTCCTGGAGGAGCTGGTCGCTCGACCGCTCAGCGTAGATGCTTTGCTGCTTAGTGTATTTGTCCATATTGTCAATGGATCTTCTCTTGGTCTCTGGCCTCTTTATGAACGTTCTGGCGGCGTCTTGTAGCACCGCCGAAGGCGAGGTAGAGGCGCCGGGAGTAGTGGGCTTCTTGGCGGCGCCTGATGTTGGTGGCGTTTGAAACATGTTGCTTGTGTATGTGTGTGTGTTAGAGAGTGTGCTGCTATATGTGTGTGACGGGGAAAATTTGTCAAAGTGTATATGCTTGTATCCAACCTGTATAGGGGGCGTGTGTCAATAAAAATGTGTGTCTGACCCTGTATAGGGGGGTGGGTGTCAACTTATATTAAACTTAAACTAAATGTAGGTAGAGTATGGTTCTACCTAGTTGCAGGGTTAAAAATTAAAAATTTAAAATTTAAAATTTGAATCAATAATTATTATTTCTCTTAATTTGAGCCGGTCTATCAATTTTTTGAGGTGTAAAAAGCCTCTGTCACTAAATTAAAACAGTGCGAAATTAAAATAATGAATAAAAAATTTTCTTAGAAGTTGGATTGAGGGGTCACTGACCCTATACTCCACAAAGTCTATATATCCAGTGAAATATGGGAGGGTGGGCGGGCAATTTTTTTAATTTTCCGTCAGGCGGATCCGGACGAGAGTGGTGTCGTTCGACGGGTAATTGAAAGGGCTATTTAAATATATATAATTAGTAATTTGGAAAACAAAGGCTATCGAATTAATCGACAAAAACCTCAAAAATGACTAAAATTGAAATTTAAATGTTGAATTTCTAAGGTTATATTTACCAGATTTAAATAAAAGAGGTGTTGTTAGATAGGTCGTGACGCGAGCTATCTAGGTATGTATAATTTATTGTTCCCAAAAAATGAGGGAGCAAGTTATTCAAAGAAAATCTCAGAAAATTTTCGAAAAAGCGGTAAATTGAGTTTTGTTTGTTGAAAATTTACTACTTTTATTAACCAGATCTTAATAAAGGAGGTGTTATTAGATAGGCCTTGACGAGTTCTATCTAAATATATATAATTAAAAATTCCAAAAATAAATTTCGAAAAGTTATAAGCGAAGCGCCTTGGAAAATTCCTTAAAAATGCCGAAAGTCAAAATGAATGTTGAGATTTAGCAACTTCTATTTACCCAACCTATACAAAGGAGGTGTTATTAGATAGGCCTTGATGAGGGCTATCTAGATCTGTAACTATGTCAAGTTTGAAGCGAAGCGTTATCGAGTAATTCGACAAAAACCTCGAAAATTTGGTAGTTTAGAAATTTAAAAATATTCTAAGTCCAGAAATTAAAAATTTTTCTTTATTTTTCAGGTAATTTTCTTCCCACGGGACGCAGGAGTGTCTACAAATATAATACCAACAAATAACAACGTTACTAGCAGCTGTTTTCAATGAAAATATCGCACAAATGTTCCAAATGTTCACCCCTAAGGTAGACTTTGGAAAGTAAACAAACAATACCGAAAATTTTATAAGTCAATTTCCCAATTTTCCGTCAGGCGGATCCGGACGAGAGTGGTGTCGTTCGACGGGTAATTGAAAGGGCTATTTAAATATATATAATTAGTAATTTGGAAAACAAAGGCTATCGAATTAATCGACAAAAACCTCAAAAATGACTAAAATTGAAATTTAAATGTTGAATTTCTAAGGTTATATTTACCAGATTTAAATAAAAGAGGTGTTGTTAGATAGGTCGTGACGCGAGCTATCTAGGTATGTATAATTTATTGTTCCCAAAAAATGAGGGAGCAAGTTATTCAAAGAAAATCTCAGAAAATTTTCGAAAAAGCGGTAAATTGAGTTTTGTTTGTTGAAAATTTACTACTTTTATTAACCAGATCTTAATAAAGGAGGTGTTATTAGATAGGCCTTGACGAGTTCTATCTAAATATATATAATTAAAAATTCCAAAAATAAATTTCGAAAAGTTATAAGCGAAGCGCCTTGGAAAATTCCTTAAAAATGCCGAAAGTCAAAATGAATGTGAAAATTTAGTAACTTCTATTTACCCAACCTATACAAAGGAGGTGTTATTAGATAGGCCTTGATGAGGGCTATCTATATCTGTAACTATGTCAACTTTGAGGCGAAGCGTTATCGAATAATTCGACAAAACCTCGAAAATTTGGTAGTTTAGAAATTTAAAAATATTCTAAGTCCAGAAATTAAAAATTTTTCTTTATTTTTCAGGTAATTTTCTTCCCACGGGACGCAGGAGTGTCTACAAATATGATACCAACAAATAACAACGTTACTAGCAGCTGTTTTCAATGAAAATTTCGCACAAATGTTCCAAATGTTCACCCCTAAGGTAGACTTTGGAAAGTAAACAAACAATACCGAAAATTTTATAAGTCAATTTCCCAATTTTCCGTCAGGCGGATCCGGACGAGAGTGGTGTCGTTCGACGGGTAATTGAAAGGGCTATTTAAATATATATAATTAGTAATTTGGAAAACAAAGGCTATCGAATTAATCGACAAAAACCTCAAAAATGACTAAAATTGAAATTTAAATGTTGAATTTCTAAGGTTATATTTACCAGATTTAAATAAAAGAGGTGTTGTTAGATAGGTCGTGACGCGAGCTATCTAGGTATGTATAATTTATTGTTCCCAAAAAATGAGGGAGCAAGTTATTCAAAGAAAATCTCAGAAAATTTTCGAAAAAGCGGTAAATTGAGTTTTGTTTGTTGAAAATTTACTACTTTTATTAACCAGATCTTAATAAAGGAGGTGTTATTAGATAGGCCTTGACGAGTTCTATCTAAATATATATAATTAAAAATTCCAAAAATAAATTTCGAAAAGTTATAAGCGAAGCGCCTTGGAAAATTCCTTAAAAATGCCGAAAGTCAAAATGAATGTTGAGATTTAGCAACTTCTATTTACCCAACCTATACAAAGGAGGTGTTATTAGATAGGCCTTGATGAGGGCTATCTAGATCTGTAACTATGTCAAGTTTGAAGCGAAGCGTTATCGAGTAATTCGACAAAAACCTCGAAAATTTGGTAGTTTAGAAATTTAAAAATATTCTAAGTCCAGAAATTAAAAATTTTTCTTTATTTTTCAGGTAATTTTCTTCCCACGGGACGCAGGAGTGTCTACAAATATAATACCAACAAATAACAACGTTACTAGCAGCTGTTTTCAATGAAAATATCGCACAAATGTTCCAAATGTTCACCCCTAAGGTAGACTTTGGAAAGTAAACAAACAATACCGAAAATTTTATAAGTCAATTTCCCAATTTTCCGTCAGGCGGATCCGGACGAGAGTGGTGTCGTTCGACGGGTAATTGAAAGGGCTATTTAAATATATATAATTAGTAATTTGGAAAACAAAGGCTATCGAATTAATCGACAAAAACCTCAAAAATGACTAAAATTGAAATTTAAATGTTGAATTTCTAAGGTTATATTTACCAGATTTAAATAAAAGAGGTGTTGTTAGATAGGTCGTGACGCGAGCTATCTAGGTATGTATAATTTATTGTTCCCAAAAAATGAGGGAGCAAGTTATTCAAAGAAAATCTCAGAAAATTTTCGAAAAAGCGGTAAATTGAGTTTTGTTTGTTGAAAATTTACTACTTTTATTAACCAGATCTTAATAAAGGAGGTGTTATTAGATAGGCCTTGACGAGTTCTATCTAAATATATATAATTAAAAATTCCAAAAATAAATTTCGAAAAGTTATAAGCGAAGCGCCTTGGAAAATTCCTTAAAAATGCCGAAAGTCAAAATGAATGTTGAGATTTAGCAACTTCTATTTACCCAACCTATACAAAGGAGGTGTTATTAGATAGGCCTTGATGAGGGCTATCTAGATCTGTAACTATGTCAAGTTTGAAGCGAAGCGTTATCGAGTAATTCGACAAAAACCTCGAAAATTTGGTAGTTTAGAAATTTAAAAATATTCTAAGTCCAGAAATTAAAAATTTTTCTTTATTTTTCAGGTAATTTTCTTCCCACGGGACGCAGGAGTGTCTACAAATATAATACCAACAAATAACAACGTTACTAGCAGCTGTTTTCAATGAAAATATCGCACAAATGTTCCAAATGTTCACCCCTAAGGTAGACTTTGGAAAGTAAACAAACAATACCGAAAATTTTATAAGTCAATTTCCCAATTTTCCGTCAGGCGGATCCGGACGAGAGTGGTGTCGTTCGACGGGTAATTGAAAGGGCTATTTAAATATATATAATTAGTAATTTGGAAAACAAAGGCTATCGAATTAATCGACAAAAACCTCAAAAATGACTAAAATTGAAATTTAAATGTTGAATTTCTAAGGTTATATTTACCAGATTTAAATAAAAGAGGTGTTGTTAGATAGGTCGTGACGCGAGCTATCTAGGTATGTATAATTTATTGTTCCCAAAAAATGAGGGAGCAAGTTATTCAAAGAAAATCTCAGAAAATTTTCGAAAAAGCGGTAAATTGAGTTTTGTTTGTTGAAAATTTACTACTTTTATTAACCAGATCTTAATAAAGGAGGTGTTATTAGATAGGCCTTGACGAGTTCTATCTAAATATATATAATTAAAAATTCCAAAAATAAATTTCGAAAAGTTATAAGCGAAGCGCCTTGGAAAATTCCTTAAAAATGCCGAAAGTCAAAATGAATGTTGAGATTTAGCAACTTCTATTTACCCAACCTATACAAAGGAGGTGTTATTAGATAGGCCTTGATGAGGGCTATCTAGATCTGTAACTATGTCAAGTTTGAAGCGAAGCGTTATCGAGTAATTCGACAAAAACCTCGAAAATTTGGTAGTTTAGAAATTTAAAAATATTCTAAGTCCAGAAATTAAAAATTTTTCTTTATTTTTCAGGTAATTTTCTTCCCACGGGACGCAGGAGTGTCTACAAATATAATACCAACAAATAACAACGTTACTAGCAGCTGTTTTCAATGAAAATATCGCACAAATGTTCCAAATGTTCACCCCTAAGGTAGACTTTGGAAAGTAAACAAACAATACCGAAAATTTTATAAGTCAATTTCCCAATTTTCCGTCAGGCGGATCCGGACGAGAGTGGTGTCGTTCGACGGGTAATTGAAAGGGCTATTTAAATATATATAATTAGTAATTTGGAAAACAAAGGCTATCGAATTAATCGACAAAAACCTCAAAAATGACTAAAATTGAAATTTAAATGTTGAATTTCTAAGGTTATATTTACCAGATTTAAATAAAAGAGGTGTTGTTAGATAGGTCGTGACGCGAGCTATCTAGGTATGTATAATTTATTGTTCCCAAAAAATGAGGGAGCAAGTTATTCAAAGAAAATCTCAGAAAATTTTCGAAAAAGCGGTAAATTGAGTTTTGTTTGTTGAAAATTTACTACTTTTATTAACCAGATCTTAATAAAGGAGGTGTTATTAGATAGGCCTTGACGAGTTCTATCTAAATATATATAATTAAAAATTCCAAAAATAAATTTCGAAAAGTTATAAGCGAAGCGCCTTGGAAAATTCCTTAAAAATGCCGAAAGTCAAAATGAATGTGAAAATTTAGTAACTTCTATTTACCCAACCTATACAAAGGAGGTGTTATTAGATAGGCCTTGATGAGGGCTATCTATATCTGTAACTATGTCAACTTTGAGGCGAAGCGTTATCGAATAATTCGACAAAACCTCGAAAATTTGGTAGTTTAGAAATTTAAAAATATTCTAAGTCCAGAAATTAAAAATTTTTCTTTATTTTTCAGGTAATTTTCTTCCCACGGGACGCAGGAGTGTCTACAAATATGATACCAACAAATAACAACGTTACTAGCAGCTGTTTTCAATGAAAATTTCGCACAAATGTTCCAAATGTTCACCCCTAAGGTAGACTTTGGAAAGTAAACAAACAATACCGAAAATTTTATAAGTCAATTTCCCAATTTTCCGTCAGGCGGATCCGGACGAGAGTGGTGTCGTTCGACGGGTAATTGAAAGGGCTATTTAAATATATATAATTAGTAATTTGGAAAACAAAGGCTATCGAATTAATCGACAAAAACCTCAAAAATGACTAAAATTGAAATTTAAATGTTGAATTTCTAAGGTTATATTTACCAGATTTAAATAAAAGAGGTGTTGTTAGATAGGTCGTGACGCGAGCTATCTAGGTATGTATAATTTATTGTTCCCAAAAAATGAGGGAGCAAGTTATTCAAAGAAAATCTCAGAAAATTTTCGAAAAAGCGGTAAATTGAGTTTTGTTTGTTGAAAATTTACTACTTTTATTAACCAGATCTTAATAAAGGAGGTGTTATTAGATAGGCCTTGACGAGTTCTATCTAAATATATATAATTAAAAATTCCAAAAATAAATTTCGAAAAGTTATAAGCGAAGCGCCTTGGAAAATTCCTTAAAAATGCCGAAAGTCAAAATGAATGTTGAGATTTAGCAACTTCTATTTACCCAACCTATACAAAGGAGGTGTTATTAGATAGGCCTTGATGAGGGCTATCTAGATCTGTAACTATGTCAAGTTTGAAGCGAAGCGTTATCGAGTAATTCGACAAAAACCTCGAAAATTTGGTAGTTTAGAAATTTAAAAATATTCTAAGTCCAGAAATTAAAAATTTTTCTTTATTTTTCAGGTAATTTTCTTCCCACGGGACGCAGGAGTGTCTACAAATATAATACCAACAAATAACAACGTTACTAGCAGCTGTTTTCAATGAAAATATCGCACAAATGTTCCAAATGTTCACCCCTAAGGTAGACTTTGGAAAGTAAACAAACAATACCGAAAATTTTATAAGTCAATTTCCCAATTTTCCGTCAGGCGGATCCGGACGAGAGTGGTGTCGTTCGACGGGTAATTGAAAGGGCTATTTAAATATATATAATTAGTAATTTGGAAAACAAAGGCTATCGAATTAATCGACAAAAACCTCAAAAATGACTAAAATTGAAATTTAAATGTTGAATTTCTAAGGTTATATTTACCAGATTTAAATAAAAGAGGTGTTGTTAGATAGGTCGTGACGCGAGCTATCTAGGTATGTATAATTTATTGTTCCCAAAAAATGAGGGAGCAAGTTATTCAAAGAAAATCTCAGAAAATTTTCGAAAAAGCGGTAAATTGAGTTTTGTTTGTTGAAAATTTACTACTTTTATTAACCAGATCTTAATAAAGGAGGTGTTATTAGATAGGCCTTGACGAGTTCTATCTAAATATATATAATTAAAAATTCCAAAAATAAATTTCGAAAAGTTATAAGCGAAGCGCCTTGGAAAATTCCTTAAAAATGCCGAAAGTCAAAATGAATGTTGAGATTTAGCAACTTCTATTTACCCAACCTATACAAAGGAGGTGTTATTAGATAGGCCTTGATGAGGGCTATCTAGATCTGTAACTATGTCAAGTTTGAAGCGAAGCGTTATCGAGTAATTCGACAAAAACCTCGAAAATTTGGTAGTTTAGAAATTTAAAAATATTCTAAGTCCAGAAATTAAAAATTTTTCTTTATTTTTCAGGTAATTTTCTTCCCACGGGACGCAGGAGTGTCTACAAATATAATACCAACAAATAACAACGTTACTAGCAGCTGTTTTCAATGAAAATATCGCACAAATGTTCCAAATGTTCACCCCTAAGGTAGACTTTGGAAAGTAAACAAACAATACCGAAAATTTTATAAGTCAATTTCCCAATTTTCCGTCAGGCGGATCCGGACGAGAGTGGTGTCGTTCGACGGGTAATTGAAAGGGCTATTTAAATATATATAATTAGTAATTTGGAAAACAAAGGCTATCGAATTAATCGACAAAAACCTCAAAAATGACTAAAATTGAAATTTAAATGTTGAATTTCTAAGGTTATATTTACCAGATTTAAATAAAAGAGGTGTTGTTAGATAGGTCGTGACGCGAGCTATCTAGGTATGTATAATTTATTGTTCCCAAAAAATGAGGGAGCAAGTTATTCAAAGAAAATCTCAGAAAATTTTCGAAAAAGCGGTAAATTGAGTTTTGTTTGTTGAAAATTTACTACTTTTATTAACCAGATCTTAATAAAGGAGGTGTTATTAGATAGGCCTTGACGAGTTCTATCTAAATATATATAATTAAAAATTCCAAAAATAAATTTCGAAAAGTTATAAGCGAAGCGCCTTGGAAAATTCCTTAAAAATGCCGAAAGTCAAAATGAATGTTGAGATTTAGCAACTTCTATTTACCCAACCTATACAAAGGAGGTGTTATTAGATAGGCCTTGATGAGGGCTATCTAGATCTGTAACTATGTCAAGTTTGAAGCGAAGCGTTATCGAGTAATTCGACAAAAACCTCGAAAATTTGGTAGTTTAGAAATTTAAAAATATTCTAAGTCCAGAAATTAAAAATTTTTCTTTATTTTTCAGGTAATTTTCTTCCCACGGGACGCAGGAGTGTCTACAAATATAATACCAACAAATAACAACGTTACTAGCAGCTGTTTTCAATGAAAATATCGCACAAATGTTCCAAATGTTCACCCCTAAGGTAGACTTTGGAAAGTAAACAAACAATACCGAAAATTTTATAAGTCAATTTCCCAATTTTCCGTCAGGCGGATCCGGACGAGAGTGGTGTCGTTCGACGGGTAATTGAAAGGGCTATTTAAATATATATAATTAGTAATTTGGAAAACAAAGGCTATCGAATTAATCGACAAAAACCTCAAAAATGACTAAAATTGAAATTTAAATGTTGAATTTCTAAGGTTATATTTACCAGATTTAAATAAAAGAGGTGTTGTTAGATAGGTCGTGACGCGAGCTATCTAGGTATGTATAATTTATTGTTCCCAAAAAATGAGGGAGCAAGTTATTCAAAGAAAATCTCAGAAAATTTTCGAAAAAGCGGTAAATTGAGTTTTGTTTGTTGAAAATTTACTACTTTTATTAACCAGATCTTAATAAAGGAGGTGTTATTAGATAGGCCTTGACGAGTTCTATCTAAATATATATAATTAAAAATTCCAAAAATAAATTTCGAAAAGTTATAAGCGAAGCGCCTTGGAAAATTCCTTAAAAATGCCGAAAGTCAAAATGAATGTGAAAATTTAGTAACTTCTATTTACCCAACCTATACAAAGGAGGTGTTATTAGATAGGCCTTGATGAGGGCTATCTATATCTGTAACTATGTCAACTTTGAGGCGAAGCGTTATCGAATAATTCGACAAAACCTCGAAAATTTGGTAGTTTAGAAATTTAAAAATATTCTAAGTCCAGAAATTAAAAATTTTTCTTTATTTTTCAGGTAATTTTCTTCCCACGGGACGCAGGAGTGTCTACAAATATGATACCAACAAATAACAACGTTACTAGCAGCTGTTTTCAATGAAAATTTCGCACAAATGTTCCAAATGTTCACCCCTAAGGTAGACTTTGGAAAGTAAACAAACAATACCGAAAATTTTATAAGTCAATTTCCCAATTTTCCGTCAGGCGGATCCGGACGAGAGTGGTGTCGTTCGACGGGTAATTGAAAGGGCTATTTAAATATATATAATTAGTAATTTGGAAAACAAAGGCTATCGAATTAATCGACAAAAACCTCAAAAATGACTAAAATTGAAATTTAAATGTTGAATTTCTAAGGTTATATTTACCAGATTTAAATAAAAGAGGTGTTGTTAGATAGGTCGTGACGCGAGCTATCTAGGTATGTATAATTTATTGTTCCCAAAAAATGAGGGAGCAAGTTATTCAAAGAAAATCTCAGAAAATTTTCGAAAAAGCGGTAAATTGAGTTTTGTTTGTTGAAAATTTACTACTTTTATTAACCAGATCTTAATAAAGGAGGTGTTATTAGATAGGCCTTGACGAGTTCTATCTAAATATATATAATTAAAAATTCCAAAAATAAATTTCGAAAAGTTATAAGCGAAGCGCCTTGGAAAATTCCTTAAAAATGCCGAAAGTCAAAATGAATGTTGAGATTTAGCAACTTCTATTTACCCAACCTATACAAAGGAGGTGTTATTAGATAGGCCTTGATGAGGGCTATCTAGATCTGTAACTATGTCAAGTTTGAAGCGAAGCGTTATCGAGTAATTCGACAAAAACCTCGAAAATTTGGTAGTTTAGAAATTTAAAAATATTCTAAGTCCAGAAATTAAAAATTTTTCTTTATTTTTCAGGTAATTTTCTTCCCACGGGACGCAGGAGTGTCTACAAATATAATACCAACAAATAACAACGTTACTAGCAGCTGTTTTCAATGAAAATATCGCACAAATGTTCCAAATGTTCACCCCTAAGGTAGACTTTGGAAAGTAAACAAACAATACCGAAAATTTTATAAGTCAATTTCCCAATTTTCCGTCAGGCGGATCCGGACGAGAGTGGTGTCGTTCGACGGGTAATTGAAAGGGCTATTTAAATATATATAATTAGTAATTTGGAAAACAAAGGCTATCGAATTAATCGACAAAAACCTCAAAAATGACTAAAATTGAAATTTAAATGTTGAATTTCTAAGGTTATATTTACCAGATTTAAATAAAAGAGGTGTTGTTAGATAGGTCGTGACGCGAGCTATCTAGGTATGTATAATTTATTGTTCCCAAAAAATGAGGGAGCAAGTTATTCAAAGAAAATCTCAGAAAATTTTCGAAAAAGCGGTAAATTGAGTTTTGTTTGTTGAAAATTTACTACTTTTATTAACCAGATCTTAATAAAGGAGGTGTTATTAGATAGGCCTTGACGAGTTCTATCTAAATATATATAATTAAAAATTCCAAAAATAAATTTCGAAAAGTTATAAGCGAAGCGCCTTGGAAAATTCCTTAAAAATGCCGAAAGTCAAAATGAATGTTGAGATTTAGCAACTTCTATTTACCCAACCTATACAAAGGAGGTGTTATTAGATAGGCCTTGATGAGGGCTATCTAGATCTGTAACTATGTCAAGTTTGAAGCGAAGCGTTATCGAGTAATTCGACAAAAACCTCGAAAATTTGGTAGTTTAGAAATTTAAAAATATTCTAAGTCCAGAAATTAAAAATTTTTCTTTATTTTTCAGGTAATTTTCTTCCCACGGGACGCAGGAGTGTCTACAAATATAATACCAACAAATAACAACGTTACTAGCAGCTGTTTTCAATGAAAATATCGCACAAATGTTCCAAATGTTCACCCCTAAGGTAGACTTTGGAAAGTAAACAAACAATACCGAAAATTTTATAAGTCAATTTCCCAATTTTCCGTCAGGCGGATCCGGACGAGAGTGGTGTCGTTCGACGGGTAATTGAAAGGGCTATTTAAATATATATAATTAGTAATTTGGAAAACAAAGGCTATCGAATTAATCGACAAAAACCTCAAAAATGACTAAAATTGAAATTTAAATGTTGAATTTCTAAGGTTATATTTACCAGATTTAAATAAAAGAGGTGTTGTTAGATAGGTCGTGACGCGAGCTATCTAGGTATGTATAATTTATTGTTCCCAAAAAATGAGGGAGCAAGTTATTCAAAGAAAATCTCAGAAAATTTTCGAAAAAGCGGTAAATTGAGTTTTGTTTGTTGAAAATTTACTACTTTTATTAACCAGATCTTAATAAAGGAGGTGTTATTAGATAGGCCTTGACGAGTTCTATCTAAATATATATAATTAAAAATTCCAAAAATAAATTTCGAAAAGTTATAAGCGAAGCGCCTTGGAAAATTCCTTAAAAATGCCGAAAGTCAAAATGAATGTTGAGATTTAGCAACTTCTATTTACCCAACCTATACAAAGGAGGTGTTATTAGATAGGCCTTGATGAGGGCTATCTAGATCTGTAACTATGTCAAGTTTGAAGCGAAGCGTTATCGAGTAATTCGACAAAAACCTCGAAAATTTGGTAGTTTAGAAATTTAAAAATATTCTAAGTCCAGAAATTAAAAATTTTTCTTTATTTTTCAGGTAATTTTCTTCCCACGGGACGCAGGAGTGTCTACAAATATAATACCAACAAATAACAACGTTACTAGCAGCTGTTTTCAATGAAAATATCGCACAAATGTTCCAAATGTTCACCCCTAAGGTAGACTTTGGAAAGTAAACAAACAATACCGAAAATTTTATAAGTCAATTTCCCAATTTTCCGTCAGGCGGATCCGGACGAGAGTGGTGTCGTTCGACGGGTAATTGAAAGGGCTATTTAAATATATATAATTAGTAATTTGGAAAACAAAGGCTATCGAATTAATCGACAAAAACCTCAAAAATGACTAAAATTGAAATTTAAATGTTGAATTTCTAAGGTTATATTTACCAGATTTAAATAAAAGAGGTGTTGTTAGATAGGTCGTGACGCGAGCTATCTAGGTATGTATAATTTATTGTTCCCAAAAAATGAGGGAGCAAGTTATTCAAAGAAAATCTCAGAAAATTTTCGAAAAAGCGGTAAATTGAGTTTTGTTTGTTGAAAATTTACTACTTTTATTAACCAGATCTTAATAAAGGAGGTGTTATTAGATAGGCCTTGACGAGTTCTATCTAAATATATATAATTAAAAATTCCAAAAATAAATTTCGAAAAGTTATAAGCGAAGCGCCTTGGAAAATTCCTTAAAAATGCCGAAAGTCAAAATGAATGTTGAGATTTAGCAACTTCTATTTACCCAACCTATACAAAGGAGGTGTTATTAGATAGGCCTTGATGAGGGCTATCTAGATCTGTAACTATGTCAAGTTTGAAGCGAAGCGTTATCGAGTAATTCGACAAAAACCTCGAAAATTTGGTAGTTTAGAAATTTAAAAATATTCTAAGTCCAGAAATTAAAAATTTTTCTTTATTTTTCAGGTAATTTTCTTCCCACGGGACGCAGGAGTGTCTACAAATATAATACCAACAAATAACAACGTTACTAGCAGCTGTTTTCAATGAAAATATCGCACAAATGTTCCAAATGTTCACCCCTAAGGTAGACTTTGGAAAGTAAACAAACAATACCGAAAATTTTATAAGTCAATTTCCCAATTTTCCGTCAGGCGGATCCGGACGAGAGTGGTGTCGTTCGACGGGTAATTGAAAGGGCTATTTAAATATATATAATTAGTAATTTGGAAAACAAAGGCTATCGAATTAATCGACAAAAACCTCAAAAATGACTAAAATTGAAATTTAAATGTTGAATTTCTAAGGTTATATTTACCAGATTTAAATAAAAGAGGTGTTGTTAGATAGGTCGTGACGCGAGCTATCTAGGTATGTATAATTTATTGTTCCCAAAAAATGAGGGAGCAAGTTATTCAAAGAAAATCTCAGAAAATTTTCGAAAAAGCGGTAAATTGAGTTTTGTTTGTTGAAAATTTACTACTTTTATTAACCAGATCTTAATAAAGGAGGTGTTATTAGATAGGCCTTGACGAGTTCTATCTAAATATATATAATTAAAAATTCCAAAAATAAATTTCGAAAAGTTATAAGCGAAGCGCCTTGGAAAATTCCTTAAAAATGCCGAAAGTCAAAATGAATGTTGAGATTTAGCAACTTCTATTTACCCAACCTATACAAAGGAGGTGTTATTAGATAGGCCTTGATGAGGGCTATCTAGATCTGTAACTATGTCAAGTTTGAAGCGAAGCGTTATCGAGTAATTCGACAAAAACCTCGAAAATTTGGTAGTTTAGAAATTTAAAAATATTCTAAGTCCAGAAATTAAAAATTTTTCTTTATTTTTCAGGTAATTTTCTTCCCACGGGACGCAGGAGTGTCTACAAATATAATACCAACAAATAACAACGTTACTAGCAGCTGTTTTCAATGAAAATATCGCACAAATGTTCCAAATGTTCACCCCTAAGGTAGACTTTGGAAAGTAAACAAACAATACCGAAAATTTTATAAGTCAATTTCCCAATTTTCCGTCAGGCGGATCCGGACGAGAGTGGTGTCGTTCGACGGGTAATTGAAAGGGCTATTTAAATATATATAATTAGTAATTTGGAAAACAAAGGCTATCGAATTAATCGACAAAAACCTCAAAAATGACTAAAATTGAAATTTAAATGTTGAATTTCTAAGGTTATATTTACCAGATTTAAATAAAAGAGGTGTTGTTAGATAGGTCGTGACGCGAGCTATCTAGGTATGTATAATTTATTGTTCCCAAAAAATGAGGGAGCAAGTTATTCAAAGAAAATCTCAGAAAATTTTCGAAAAAGCGGTAAATTGAGTTTTGTTTGTTGAAAATTTACTACTTTTATTAACCAGATCTTAATAAAGGAGGTGTTATTAGATAGGCCTTGACGAGTTCTATCTAAATATATATAATTAAAAATTCCAAAAATAAATTTCGAAAAGTTATAAGCGAAGCGCCTTGGAAAATTCCTTAAAAATGCCGAAAGTCAAAATGAATGTGAAAATTTAGTAACTTCTATTTACCCAACCTATACAAAGGAGGTGTTATTAGATAGGCCTTGATGAGGGCTATCTATATCTGTAACTATGTCAACTTTGAGGCGAAGCGTTATCGAATAATTCGACAAAACCTCGAAAATTTGGTAGTTTAGAAATTTAAAAATATTCTAAGTCCAGAAATTAAAAATTTTTCTTTATTTTTCAGGTAATTTTCTTCCCACGGGACGCAGGAGTGTCTACAAATATGATACCAACAAATAACAACGTTACTAGCAGCTGTTTTCAATGAAAATTTCGCACAAATGTTCCAAATGTTCACCCCTAAGGTAGACTTTGGAAAGTAAACAAACAATACCGAAAATTTTATAAGTCAATTTCCCAATTTTCCGTCAGGCGGATCCGGACGAGAGTGGTGTCGTTCGACGGGTAATTGAAAGGGCTATTTAAATATATATAATTAGTAATTTGGAAAACAAAGGCTATCGAATTAATCGACAAAAACCTCAAAAATGACTAAAATTGAAATTTAAATGTTGAATTTCTAAGGTTATATTTACCAGATTTAAATAAAAGAGGTGTTGTTAGATAGGTCGTGACGCGAGCTATCTAGGTATGTATAATTTATTGTTCCCAAAAAATGAGGGAGCAAGTTATTCAAAGAAAATCTCAGAAAATTTTCGAAAAAGCGGTAAATTGAGTTTTGTTTGTTGAAAATTTACTACTTTTATTAACCAGATCTTAATAAAGGAGGTGTTATTAGATAGGCCTTGACGAGTTCTATCTAAATATATATAATTAAAAATTCCAAAAATAAATTTCGAAAAGTTATAAGCGAAGCGCCTTGGAAAATTCCTTAAAAATGCCGAAAGTCAAAATGAATGTTGAGATTTAGCAACTTCTATTTACCCAACCTATACAAAGGAGGTGTTATTAGATAGGCCTTGATGAGGGCTATCTAGATCTGTAACTATGTCAAGTTTGAAGCGAAGCGTTATCGAGTAATTCGACAAAAACCTCGAAAATTTGGTAGTTTAGAAATTTAAAAATATTCTAAGTCCAGAAATTAAAAATTTTTCTTTATTTTTCAGGTAATTTTCTTCCCACGGGACGCAGGAGTGTCTACAAATATAATACCAACAAATAACAACGTTACTAGCAGCTGTTTTCAATGAAAATATCGCACAAATGTTCCAAATGTTCACCCCTAAGGTAGACTTTGGAAAGTAAACAAACAATACCGAAAATTTTATAAGTCAATTTCCCAATTTTCCGTCAGGCGGATCCGGACGAGAGTGGTGTCGTTCGACGGGTAATTGAAAGGGCTATTTAAATATATATAATTAGTAATTTGGAAAACAAAGGCTATCGAATTAATCGACAAAAACCTCAAAAATGACTAAAATTGAAATTTAAATGTTGAATTTCTAAGGTTATATTTACCAGATTTAAATAAAAGAGGTGTTGTTAGATAGGTCGTGACGCGAGCTATCTAGGTATGTATAATTTATTGTTCCCAAAAAATGAGGGAGCAAGTTATTCAAAGAAAATCTCAGAAAATTTTCGAAAAAGCGGTAAATTGAGTTTTGTTTGTTGAAAATTTACTACTTTTATTAACCAGATCTTAATAAAGGAGGTGTTATTAGATAGGCCTTGACGAGTTCTATCTAAATATATATAATTAAAAATTCCAAAAATAAATTTCGAAAAGTTATAAGCGAAGCGCCTTGGAAAATTCCTTAAAAATGCCGAAAGTCAAAATGAATGTTGAGATTTAGCAACTTCTATTTACCCAACCTATACAAAGGAGGTGTTATTAGATAGGCCTTGATGAGGGCTATCTAGATCTGTAACTATGTCAAGTTTGAAGCGAAGCGTTATCGAGTAATTCGACAAAAACCTCGAAAATTTGGTAGTTTAGAAATTTAAAAATATTCTAAGTCCAGAAATTAAAAATTTTTCTTTATTTTTCAGGTAATTTTCTTCCCACGGGACGCAGGAGTGTCTACAAATATAATACCAACAAATAACAACGTTACTAGCAGCTGTTTTCAATGAAAATATCGCACAAATGTTCCAAATGTTCACCCCTAAGGTAGACTTTGGAAAGTAAACAAACAATACCGAAAATTTTATAAGTCAATTTCCCAATTTTCCGTCAGGCGGATCCGGACGAGAGTGGTGTCGTTCGACGGGTAATTGAAAGGGCTATTTAAATATATATAATTAGTAATTTGGAAAACAAAGGCTATCGAATTAATCGACAAAAACCTCAAAAATGACTAAAATTGAAATTTAAATGTTGAATTTCTAAGGTTATATTTACCAGATTTAAATAAAAGAGGTGTTGTTAGATAGGTCGTGACGCGAGCTATCTAGGTATGTATAATTTATTGTTCCCAAAAAATGAGGGAGCAAGTTATTCAAAGAAAATCTCAGAAAATTTTCGAAAAAGCGGTAAATTGAGTTTTGTTTGTTGAAAATTTACTACTTTTATTAACCAGATCTTAATAAAGGAGGTGTTATTAGATAGGCCTTGACGAGTTCTATCTAAATATATATAATTAAAAATTCCAAAAATAAATTTCGAAAAGTTATAAGCGAAGCGCCTTGGAAAATTCCTTAAAAATGCCGAAAGTCAAAATGAATGTGAAAATTTAGTAACTTCTATTTACCCAACCTATACAAAGGAGGTGTTATTAGATAGGCCTTGATGAGGGCTATCTATATCTGTAACTATGTCAACTTTGAGGCGAAGCGTTATCGAATAATTCGACAAAACCTCGAAAATTTGGTAGTTTAGAAATTTAAAAATATTCTAAGTCCAGAAATTAAAAATTTTTCTTTATTTTTCAGGTAATTTTCTTCCCACGGGACGCAGGAGTGTCTACAAATATGATACCAACAAATAACAACGTTACTAGCAGCTGTTTTCAATGAAAATTTCGCACAAATGTTCCAAATGTTCACCCCTAAGGTAGACTTTGGAAAGTAAACAAACAATACCGAAAATTTTATAAGTCAATTTCCCAATTTTCCGTCAGGCGGATCCGGACGAGAGTGGTGTCGTTCGACGGGTAATTGAAAGGGCTATTTAAATATATATAATTAGTAATTTGGAAAACAAAGGCTATCGAATTAATCGACAAAAACCTCAAAAATGACTAAAATTGAAATTTAAATGTTGAATTTCTAAGGTTATATTTACCAGATTTAAATAAAAGAGGTGTTGTTAGATAGGTCGTGACGCGAGCTATCTAGGTATGTATAATTTATTGTTCCCAAAAAATGAGGGAGCAAGTTATTCAAAGAAAATCTCAGAAAATTTTCGAAAAAGCGGTAAATTGAGTTTTGTTTGTTGAAAATTTACTACTTTTATTAACCAGATCTTAATAAAGGAGGTGTTATTAGATAGGCCTTGACGAGTTCTATCTAAATATATATAATTAAAAATTCCAAAAATAAATTTCGAAAAGTTATAAGCGAAGCGCCTTGGAAAATTCCTTAAAAATGCCGAAAGTCAAAATGAATGTTGAGATTTAGCAACTTCTATTTACCCAACCTATACAAAGGAGGTGTTATTAGATAGGCCTTGATGAGGGCTATCTAGATCTGTAACTATGTCAAGTTTGAAGCGAAGCGTTATCGAGTAATTCGACAAAAACCTCGAAAATTTGGTAGTTTAGAAATTTAAAAATATTCTAAGTCCAGAAATTAAAAATTTTTCTTTATTTTTCAGGTAATTTTCTTCCCACGGGACGCAGGAGTGTCTACAAATATAATACCAACAAATAACAACGTTACTAGCAGCTGTTTTCAATGAAAATATCGCACAAATGTTCCAAATGTTCACCCCTAAGGTAGACTTTGGAAAGTAAACAAACAATACCGAAAATTTTATAAGTCAATTTCCCAATTTTCCGTCAGGCGGATCCGGACGAGAGTGGTGTCGTTCGACGGGTAATTGAAAGGGCTATTTAAATATATATAATTAGTAATTTGGAAAACAAAGGCTATCGAATTAATCGACAAAAACCTCAAAAATGACTAAAATTGAAATTTAAATGTTGAATTTCTAAGGTTATATTTACCAGATTTAAATAAAAGAGGTGTTGTTAGATAGGTCGTGACGCGAGCTATCTAGGTATGTATAATTTATTGTTCCCAAAAAATGAGGGAGCAAGTTATTCAAAGAAAATCTCAGAAAATTTTCGAAAAAGCGGTAAATTGAGTTTTGTTTGTTGAAAATTTACTACTTTTATTAACCAGATCTTAATAAAGGAGGTGTTATTAGATAGGCCTTGACGAGTTCTATCTAAATATATATAATTAAAAATTCCAAAAATAAATTTCGAAAAGTTATAAGCGAAGCGCCTTGGAAAATTCCTTAAAAATGCCGAAAGTCAAAATGAATGTTGAGATTTAGCAACTTCTATTTACCCAACCTATACAAAGGAGGTGTTATTAGATAGGCCTTGATGAGGGCTATCTAGATCTGTAACTATGTCAAGTTTGAAGCGAAGCGTTATCGAGTAATTCGACAAAAACCTCGAAAATTTGGTAGTTTAGAAATTTAAAAATATTCTAAGTCCAGAAATTAAAAATTTTTCTTTATTTTTCAGGTAATTTTCTTCCCACGGGACGCAGGAGTGTCTACAAATATAATACCAACAAATAACAACGTTACTAGCAGCTGTTTTCAATGAAAATATCGCACAAATGTTCCAAATGTTCACCCCTAAGGTAGACTTTGGAAAGTAAACAAACAATACCGAAAATTTTATAAGTCAATTTCCCAATTTTCCGTCAGGCGGATCCGGACGAGAGTGGTGTCGTTCGACGGGTAATTGAAAGGGCTATTTAAATATATATAATTAGTAATTTGGAAAACAAAGGCTATCGAATTAATCGACAAAAACCTCAAAAATGACTAAAATTGAAATTTAAATGTTGAATTTCTAAGGTTATATTTACCAGATTTAAATAAAAGAGGTGTTGTTAGATAGGTCGTGACGCGAGCTATCTAGGTATGTATAATTTATTGTTCCCAAAAAATGAGGGAGCAAGTTATTCAAAGAAAATCTCAGAAAATTTTCGAAAAAGCGGTAAATTGAGTTTTGTTTGTTGAAAATTTACTACTTTTATTAACCAGATCTTAATAAAGGAGGTGTTATTAGATAGGCCTTGACGAGTTCTATCTAAATATATATAATTAAAAATTCCAAAAATAAATTTCGAAAAGTTATAAGCGAAGCGCCTTGGAAAATTCCTTAAAAATGCCGAAAGTCAAAATGAATGTTGAGATTTAGCAACTTCTATTTACCCAACCTATACAAAGGAGGTGTTATTAGATAGGCCTTGATGAGGGCTATCTAGATCTGTAACTATGTCAAGTTTGAAGCGAAGCGTTATCGAGTAATTCGACAAAAACCTCGAAAATTTGGTAGTTTAGAAATTTAAAAATATTCTAAGTCCAGAAATTAAAAATTTTTCTTTATTTTTCAGGTAATTTTCTTCCCACGGGACGCAGGAGTGTCTACAAATATAATACCAACAAATAACAACGTTACTAGCAGCTGTTTTCAATGAAAATATCGCACAAATGTTCCAAATGTTCACCCCTAAGGTAGACTTTGGAAAGTAAACAAACAATACCGAAAATTTTATAAGTCAATTTCCCAATTTTCCGTCAGGCGGATCCGGACGAGAGTGGTGTCGTTCGACGGGTAATTGAAAGGGCTATTTAAATATATATAATTAGTAATTTGGAAAACAAAGGCTATCGAATTAATCGACAAAAACCTCAAAAATGACTAAAATTGAAATTTAAATGTTGAATTTCTAAGGTTATATTTACCAGATTTAAATAAAAGAGGTGTTGTTAGATAGGTCGTGACGCGAGCTATCTAGGTATGTATAATTTATTGTTCCCAAAAAATGAGGGAGCAAGTTATTCAAAGAAAATCTCAGAAAATTTTCGAAAAAGCGGTAAATTGAGTTTTGTTTGTTGAAAATTTACTACTTTTATTAACCAGATCTTAATAAAGGAGGTGTTATTAGATAGGCCTTGACGAGTTCTATCTAAATATATATAATTAAAAATTCCAAAAATAAATTTCGAAAAGTTATAAGCGAAGCGCCTTGGAAAATTCCTTAAAAATGCCGAAAGTCAAAATGAATGTGAAAATTTAGTAACTTCTATTTACCCAACCTATACAAAGGAGGTGTTATTAGATAGGCCTTGATGAGGGCTATCTATATCTGTAACTATGTCAACTTTGAGGCGAAGCGTTATCGAATAATTCGACAAAACCTCGAAAATTTGGTAGTTTAGAAATTTAAAAATATTCTAAGTCCAGAAATTAAAAATTTTTCTTTATTTTTCAGGTAATTTTCTTCCCACGGGACGCAGGAGTGTCTACAAATATGATACCAACAAATAACAACGTTACTAGCAGCTGTTTTCAATGAAAATTTCGCACAAATGTTCCAAATGTTCACCCCTAAGGTAGACTTTGGAAAGTAAACAAACAATACCGAAAATTTTATAAGTCAATTTCCCAATTTTCCGTCAGGCGGATCCGGACGAGAGTGGTGTCGTTCGACGGGTAATTGAAAGGGCTATTTAAATATATATAATTAGTAATTTGGAAAACAAAGGCTATCGAATTAATCGACAAAAACCTCAAAAATGACTAAAATTGAAATTTAAATGTTGAATTTCTAAGGTTATATTTACCAGATTTAAATAAAAGAGGTGTTGTTAGATAGGTCGTGACGCGAGCTATCTAGGTATGTATAATTTATTGTTCCCAAAAAATGAGGGAGCAAGTTATTCAAAGAAAATCTCAGAAAATTTTCGAAAAAGCGGTAAATTGAGTTTTGTTTGTTGAAAATTTACTACTTTTATTAACCAGATCTTAATAAAGGAGGTGTTATTAGATAGGCCTTGACGAGTTCTATCTAAATATATATAATTAAAAATTCCAAAAATAAATTTCGAAAAGTTATAAGCGAAGCGCCTTGGAAAATTCCTTAAAAATGCCGAAAGTCAAAATGAATGTTGAGATTTAGCAACTTCTATTTACCCAACCTATACAAAGGAGGTGTTATTAGATAGGCCTTGATGAGGGCTATCTAGATCTGTAACTATGTCAAGTTTGAAGCGAAGCGTTATCGAGTAATTCGACAAAAACCTCGAAAATTTGGTAGTTTAGAAATTTAAAAATATTCTAAGTCCAGAAATTAAAAATTTTTCTTTATTTTTCAGGTAATTTTCTTCCCACGGGACGCAGGAGTGTCTACAAATATAATACCAACAAATAACAACGTTACTAGCAGCTGTTTTCAATGAAAATATCGCACAAATGTTCCAAATGTTCACCCCTAAGGTAGACTTTGGAAAGTAAACAAACAATACCGAAAATTTTATAAGTCAATTTCCCAATTTTCCGTCAGGCGGATCCGGACGAGAGTGGTGTCGTTCGACGGGTAATTGAAAGGGCTATTTAAATATATATAATTAGTAATTTGGAAAACAAAGGCTATCGAATTAATCGACAAAAACCTCAAAAATGACTAAAATTGAAATTTAAATGTTGAATTTCTAAGGTTATATTTACCAGATTTAAATAAAAGAGGTGTTGTTAGATAGGTCGTGACGCGAGCTATCTAGGTATGTATAATTTATTGTTCCCAAAAAATGAGGGAGCAAGTTATTCAAAGAAAATCTCAGAAAATTTTCGAAAAAGCGGTAAATTGAGTTTTGTTTGTTGAAAATTTACTACTTTTATTAACCAGATCTTAATAAAGGAGGTGTTATTAGATAGGCCTTGACGAGTTCTATCTAAATATATATAATTAAAAATTCCAAAAATAAATTTCGAAAAGTTATAAGCGAAGCGCCTTGGAAAATTCCTTAAAAATGCCGAAAGTCAAAATGAATGTTGAGATTTAGCAACTTCTATTTACCCAACCTATACAAAGGAGGTGTTATTAGATAGGCCTTGATGAGGGCTATCTAGATCTGTAACTATGTCAAGTTTGAAGCGAAGCGTTATCGAGTAATTCGACAAAAACCTCGAAAATTTGGTAGTTTAGAAATTTAAAAATATTCTAAGTCCAGAAATTAAAAATTTTTCTTTATTTTTCAGGTAATTTTCTTCCCACGGGACGCAGGAGTGTCTACAAATATAATACCAACAAATAACAACGTTACTAGCAGCTGTTTTCAATGAAAATATCGCACAAATGTTCCAAATGTTCACCCCTAAGGTAGACTTTGGAAAGTAAACAAACAATACCGAAAATTTTATAAGTCAATTTCCCAATTTTCCGTCAGGCGGATCCGGACGAGAGTGGTGTCGTTCGACGGGTAATTGAAAGGGCTATTTAAATATATATAATTAGTAATTTGGAAAACAAAGGCTATCGAATTAATCGACAAAAACCTCAAAAATGACTAAAATTGAAATTTAAATGTTGAATTTCTAAGGTTATATTTACCAGATTTAAATAAAAGAGGTGTTGTTAGATAGGTCGTGACGCGAGCTATCTAGGTATGTATAATTTATTGTTCCCAAAAAATGAGGGAGCAAGTTATTCAAAGAAAATCTCAGAAAATTTTCGAAAAAGCGGTAAATTGAGTTTTGTTTGTTGAAAATTTACTACTTTTATTAACCAGATCTTAATAAAGGAGGTGTTATTAGATAGGCCTTGACGAGTTCTATCTAAATATATATAATTAAAAATTCCAAAAATAAATTTCGAAAAGTTATAAGCGAAGCGCCTTGGAAAATTCCTTAAAAATGCCGAAAGTCAAAATGAATGTGAAAATTTAGTAACTTCTATTTACCCAACCTATACAAAGGAGGTGTTATTAGATAGGCCTTGATGAGGGCTATCTATATCTGTAACTATGTCAACTTTGAGGCGAAGCGTTATCGAATAATTCGACAAAACCTCGAAAATTTGGTAGTTTAGAAATTTAAAAATATTCTAAGTCCAGAAATTAAAAATTTTTCTTTATTTTTCAGGTAATTTTCTTCCCACGGGACGCAGGAGTGTCTACAAATATGATACCAACAAATAACAACGTTACTAGCAGCTGTTTTCAATGAAAATTTCGCACAAATGTTCCAAATGTTCACCCCTAAGGTAGACTTTGGAAAGTAAACAAACAATACCGAAAATTTTATAAGTCAATTTCCCAATTTTCCGTCAGGCGGATCCGGACGAGAGTGGTGTCGTTCGACGGGTAATTGAAAGGGCTATTTAAATATATATAATTAGTAATTTGGAAAACAAAGGCTATCGAATTAATCGACAAAAACCTCAAAAATGACTAAAATTGAAATTTAAATGTTGAATTTCTAAGGTTATATTTACCAGATTTAAATAAAAGAGGTGTTGTTAGATAGGTCGTGACGCGAGCTATCTAGGTATGTATAATTTATTGTTCCCAAAAAATGAGGGAGCAAGTTATTCAAAGAAAATCTCAGAAAATTTTCGAAAAAGCGGTAAATTGAGTTTTGTTTGTTGAAAATTTACTACTTTTATTAACCAGATCTTAATAAAGGAGGTGTTATTAGATAGGCCTTGACGAGTTCTATCTAAATATATATAATTAAAAATTCCAAAAATAAATTTCGAAAAGTTATAAGCGAAGCGCCTTGGAAAATTCCTTAAAAATGCCGAAAGTCAAAATGAATGTTGAGATTTAGCAACTTCTATTTACCCAACCTATACAAAGGAGGTGTTATTAGATAGGCCTTGATGAGGGCTATCTAGATCTGTAACTATGTCAAGTTTGAAGCGAAGCGTTATCGAGTAATTCGACAAAAACCTCGAAAATTTGGTAGTTTAGAAATTTAAAAATATTCTAAGTCCAGAAATTAAAAATTTTTCTTTATTTTTCAGGTAATTTTCTTCCCACGGGACGCAGGAGTGTCTACAAATATAATACCAACAAATAACAACGTTACTAGCAGCTGTTTTCAATGAAAATATCGCACAAATGTTCCAAATGTTCACCCCTAAGGTAGACTTTGGAAAGTAAACAAACAATACCGAAAATTTTATAAGTCAATTTCCCAATTTTCCGTCAGGCGGATCCGGACGAGAGTGGTGTCGTTCGACGGGTAATTGAAAGGGCTATTTAAATATATATAATTAGTAATTTGGAAAACAAAGGCTATCGAATTAATCGACAAAAACCTCAAAAATGACTAAAATTGAAATTTAAATGTTGAATTTCTAAGGTTATATTTACCAGATTTAAATAAAAGAGGTGTTGTTAGATAGGTCGTGACGCGAGCTATCTAGGTATGTATAATTTATTGTTCCCAAAAAATGAGGGAGCAAGTTATTCAAAGAAAATCTCAGAAAATTTTCGAAAAAGCGGTAAATTGAGTTTTGTTTGTTGAAAATTTACTACTTTTATTAACCAGATCTTAATAAAGGAGGTGTTATTAGATAGGCCTTGACGAGTTCTATCTAAATATATATAATTAAAAATTCCAAAAATAAATTTCGAAAAGTTATAAGCGAAGCGCCTTGGAAAATTCCTTAAAAATGCCGAAAGTCAAAATGAATGTGAAAATTTAGTAACTTCTATTTACCCAACCTATACAAAGGAGGTGTTATTAGATAGGCCTTGATGAGGGCTATCTATATCTGTAACTATGTCAACTTTGAGGCGAAGCGTTATCGAATAATTCGACAAAACCTCGAAAATTTGGTAGTTTAGAAATTTAAAAATATTCTAAGTCCAGAAATTAAAAATTTTTCTTTATTTTTCAGGTAATTTTCTTCCCACGGGACGCAGGAGTGTCTACAAATATGATACCAACAAATAACAACGTTACTAGCAGCTGTTTTCAATGAAAATTTCGCACAAATGTTCCAAATGTTCACCCCTAAGGTAGACTTTGGAAAGTAAACAAACAATACCGAAAATTTTATAAGTCAATTTCCCAATTTTCCGTCAGGCGGATCCGGACGAGAGTGGTGTCGTTCGACGGGTAATTGAAAGGGCTATTTAAATATATATAATTAGTAATTTGGAAAACAAAGGCTATCGAATTAATCGACAAAAACCTCAAAAATGACTAAAATTGAAATTTAAATGTTGAATTTCTAAGGTTATATTTACCAGATTTAAATAAAAGAGGTGTTGTTAGATAGGTCGTGACGCGAGCTATCTAGGTATGTATAATTTATTGTTCCCAAAAAATGAGGGAGCAAGTTATTCAAAGAAAATCTCAGAAAATTTTCGAAAAAGCGGTAAATTGAGTTTTGTTTGTTGAAAATTTACTACTTTTATTAACCAGATCTTAATAAAGGAGGTGTTATTAGATAGGCCTTGACGAGTTCTATCTAAATATATATAATTAAAAATTCCAAAAATAAATTTCGAAAAGTTATAAGCGAAGCGCCTTGGAAAATTCCTTAAAAATGCCGAAAGTCAAAATGAATGTTGAGATTTAGCAACTTCTATTTACCCAACCTATACAAAGGAGGTGTTATTAGATAGGCCTTGATGAGGGCTATCTAGATCTGTAACTATGTCAAGTTTGAAGCGAAGCGTTATCGAGTAATTCGACAAAAACCTCGAAAATTTGGTAGTTTAGAAATTTAAAAATATTCTAAGTCCAGAAATTAAAAATTTTTCTTTATTTTTCAGGTAATTTTCTTCCCACGGGACGCAGGAGTGTCTACAAATATAATACCAACAAATAACAACGTTACTAGCAGCTGTTTTCAATGAAAATATCGCACAAATGTTCCAAATGTTCACCCCTAAGGTAGACTTTGGAAAGTAAACAAACAATACCGAAAATTTTATAAGTCAATTTCCCAATTTTCCGTCAGGCGGATCCGGACGAGAGTGGTGTCGTTCGACGGGTAATTGAAAGGGCTATTTAAATATATATAATTAGTAATTTGGAAAACAAAGGCTATCGAATTAATCGACAAAAACCTCAAAAATGACTAAAATTGAAATTTAAATGTTGAATTTCTAAGGTTATATTTACCAGATTTAAATAAAAGAGGTGTTGTTAGATAGGTCGTGACGCGAGCTATCTAGGTATGTATAATTTATTGTTCCCAAAAAATGAGGGAGCAAGTTATTCAAAGAAAATCTCAGAAAATTTTCGAAAAAGCGGTAAATTGAGTTTTGTTTGTTGAAAATTTACTACTTTTATTAACCAGATCTTAATAAAGGAGGTGTTATTAGATAGGCCTTGACGAGTTCTATCTAAATATATATAATTAAAAATTCCAAAAATAAATTTCGAAAAGTTATAAGCGAAGCGCCTTGGAAAATTCCTTAAAAATGCCGAAAGTCAAAATGAATGTGAAAATTTAGTAACTTCTATTTACCCAACCTATACAAAGGAGGTGTTATTAGATAGGCCTTGATGAGGGCTATCTATATCTGTAACTATGTCAACTTTGAGGCGAAGCGTTATCGAATAATTCGACAAAACCTCGAAAATTTGGTAGTTTAGAAATTTAAAAATATTCTAAGTCCAGAAATTAAAAATTTTTCTTTATTTTTCAGGTAATTTTCTTCCCACGGGACGCAGGAGTGTCTACAAATATGATACCAACAAATAACAACGTTACTAGCAGCTGTTTTCAATGAAAATTTCGCACAAATGTTCCAAATGTTCACCCCTAAGGTAGACTTTGGAAAGTAAACAAACAATACCGAAAATTTTATAAGTCAATTTCCCAATTTTCCGTCAGGCGGATCCGGACGAGAGTGGTGTCGTTCGACGGGTAATTGAAAGGGCTATTTAAATATATATAATTAGTAATTTGGAAAACAAAGGCTATCGAATTAATCGACAAAAACCTCAAAAATGACTAAAATTGAAATTTAAATGTTGAATTTCTAAGGTTATATTTACCAGATTTAAATAAAAGAGGTGTTGTTAGATAGGTCGTGACGCGAGCTATCTAGGTATGTATAATTTATTGTTCCCAAAAAATGAGGGAGCAAGTTATTCAAAGAAAATCTCAGAAAATTTTCGAAAAAGCGGTAAATTGAGTTTTGTTTGTTGAAAATTTACTACTTTTATTAACCAGATCTTAATAAAGGAGGTGTTATTAGATAGGCCTTGACGAGTTCTATCTAAATATATATAATTAAAAATTCCAAAAATAAATTTCGAAAAGTTATAAGCGAAGCGCCTTGGAAAATTCCTTAAAAATGCCGAAAGTCAAAATGAATGTTGAGATTTAGCAACTTCTATTTACCCAACCTATACAAAGGAGGTGTTATTAGATAGGCCTTGATGAGGGCTATCTAGATCTGTAACTATGTCAAGTTTGAAGCGAAGCGTTATCGAGTAATTCGACAAAAACCTCGAAAATTTGGTAGTTTAGAAATTTAAAAATATTCTAGAGTCAGAAATTAAAAATTTTCTTTATTTTTCAGGGTAATTTTCTTCCCACGGGACGCAGGAGTGTCTACAAATATAATACCAACAAATAACAACGTTACTAGCAGCTGTTTTCAATGAAAAAAATCGCACAAATGTTCCAAATGTTCACCCCTAAGGTAGACTTTGGAAAGTAAACAAACAATACCGAAAATTTTATAAGTCAATTTCCCAATTTTCCGTCAGGCGGATCCGGACGAGAGTGGTGTCGTTCGACGGGTAATTGAAAGGGCTATTTAAATATATATAAATTAGTAATTTGGAAAACAAAGGCTATCGAATTAATCGACAAAAACCTCAAAAATGACTAAAATTGAAATTTAAATGTTGAATTTCTAAGGTTATATTTACCAGATTTAAATAAAAGAGGTGTTGTTAGATAGGTCGTGACGCGAGCTATCTAGGTATGTATAATTTATTGTTCCCAAAAAATGAGGGAGCAAGTTATTCAAAGAAAATCTCAGAAAATTTTCGAAAAAGCGGTAAATTGAGTTTTGTTTGTTGAAAATTTACTAACTTTTATTAACCAGATCTTAATAAAGGAGGTGTTATTAGATAGGCCCTTGACGAGTTCTATCTAAATATATATAATTAAAAATTCCAAAAATAAATTTCGAAAAGTTATAAGCGAAGCGCCTTGGAAAATTCCTTAAAAATGCCGAAAGTCAAAATGAATGTGAAAATTTAGTAACCTTCTATTTACCCAACCTATACAAAGGAGGTGTTTATTAGATAGGCCTTGAGCAGGGCTATTCTATATCTGTAACTATGTCAACTTTGAGGCGAAGCGTTATCGAATAATTCGACCAAAACCTCGAAAATTTGCGTAGTTTAGAAATTTAAAAATATTCTAAGTCCAGAAATTAAAAATTTTTCTTTATTTTTCAGGTAGAATTTTCTTCCCACGGGACGCAGGAGTGTCTACAAATAATGATACCAACAAATAACAACGTTACTAGCAGCTGTTTTCAATGAAAATTTCGCACAAATGTTCCAAATGTTCACACCCCTAAGGTAGACTTTGGAAAGTAAACAAACAATACCGAAAATTTTATAAGTCAATTTCCCAATTTTCCGTCAGGGCGGATCCGGACGAGAGTGGTGTCGTTCGACGGGTAATTGAAAGGGCTATTTAAATATATATAATTAGTAATTTGGAAAACAAAGGCTATCGAATTAATCGACAAAAACCTCAAAAATGACTAAAATTGAAATTTAAATGTTGAATTTCTAAGGTTATATTTACCAGATTTAAATAAAAGAGGTGTTGTTAGATAGGTCGTGACGCGAGCTATCTAGGTATGTATAATTTATTGTTCCCAAAAAATGAGGGAGCAAGTTATTCAAAGAAAATCTCAGAAAATTTTCGAAAAAGCGGTAAATTGAGTTTTGTTTGTTGAAAATTTACTACTTTTATTAACCAGATCTTAATAAAGGAGGTGTTATTAGATAGGCCTTGACGAGTTCTATCTAAATATATATAATTAAAAATTCCAAAAATAAATTTCGAAAAGTTATAAGCGAAGCGCCTTGGAAAATTCCTTAAAAATGCCCGAAAGTCAAAATGAATGTGAAAATTTAGTAACTTCTATTTACCCAACCTATACAAAGGAGGTGTTATTAGATAGGCCTTGATGAGGGCTATCTATATCTGTAACTATGTCAACTTTGAGGCGAAGCGTTATCGGAATAATTCGACAAAACCTCGAAAATTTGGTAGTTTAGAATTTAAAAATATTCTAAGTCCAGAAATTAAAAATTTTTCTTTATTTTTCAGGTAATTTTCTTCCCACGGGACGCAGGAGTGTCTACAAATATGATACCAACAAATAACAACGTTACTAGCAGCTGTTTTCAATGAAAATTTCGCACAAATGTTCCAAATGTTCACCCCTAAGGTAGACTTTGGAAAGTAAACAAACAATACCGAAAATTTTATAAGTCAATTTCCCAATTTTCCGTCAGGCGGATCCGGACGAGAGTGGTGTCGTTCGACGGGTAATTGAAAGGGCTATTTAAATATATATAATTAGTAATTTGGAAAACAAAGGCTATCGAATTAATCGACAAAAACCTCAAAAATGACTAAAATTGAAATTTAAATGTTGAATTTCTAAGGTTATATTTACCAGATTTAAATAAAAGAGGTGTTGTTAGATAGGTCGTGACGCGAGCTATCTAGGTATGTATAATTTATTGTTCCCAAAAAATGAGGGAGCAAGTTATTCAAAGAAAATCTCAGAAAATTTTCGAAAAAGCGGTAAATTGAGTTTTGTTTGTTGAAAATTTACTACTTTTATTAACCAGATCTTAATAAAGGAGGTGTTATTAGATAGGCCTTGACGAGTTCTATCTAAATATATATAATTAAAAATTCCAAAAATAAATTTCGAAAAAGTTATAAGCGAAGCGCCTTGGAAAATTCCTTAAAAATGCCGAAAGTCAAAATGAATGTTGAGATTTAGCAACTTCTATTTACCCAACCTATACAAAGGAGGTGTTATTAGATAGGCCTTGATGAGGGCTATCTAGATCTGTAACTATGTCAAGTTTGAAGCGAAGCGTTATCGAGTAATTCGACAAAAACCTCGAAAATTTGGTAGTTTAGAATTTAAAAATATTCTAAGTCCAGAAATTAACAATTTTTCTTTATTTTTCAGGTAATTTTCTTCGCCACGGGACGCAGGAGTGTCTACAAATATAATACCAACAAATAACAACGTTACTAGCAGCTGTTTTCAATGAAAATAGTCGCACAAATGTTCCAAATGTTCACCCCCTAAGGTAGACTTTGGAAAGTAAACAAACAATACCGAAAATTTTATAAGTCAATTTCCCAATTTTCCGTCAGGCGGATCCGGACGAGAGTGGTGTCGTTCGACGGGTAATTGAAAGGGCTATTTAAATATATATAATTAGTAATTTGGAAAACAAAGGCTATCGAATTAATCGACAAAAACCTCAAAATGACTAAAATTGAAATTTAAATGTTGAATTTCTAAGGTTATATTTACCAGATTTAAATAAAAGAGGTGTTGTTAGATAGGTCGTGACGCGAGCTATCTAGGTATGCTATAATTTTATTGTTCCCAAAAAATGAGGGAGCAAGTTATTCAAAGAAAATCTCAGAAAATTTTCGAAAAAGCGGTAAATTGAGTTTTGTTTGTTGAAAATTTACTACTTTTATTAACCAGATCTTAATAAAGGAGGTGTTATTAGATAGGCCGTTGACGAGTTCTATCTAAATATATATAATTAAAAATTCCAAAAATAAATTTCGAAAAGTTATAAGCGAAGCGCCTTGGAAAATTCCTTAAAAATGCCGAGAAGTCAAAATGAATGTGAAAATTTAGTAACTTCTATTTACCCAACCTATACAAAGGAGGTGTTATTAGATAGGCCTTGATGAGGGCTATCTATATCTGTAACTATGTCAACTTTGAGGCGAAGCGTTATCGAATAATTCGACAAAACCTCGAAAATTTGGTAGTTTAGAAATTTAAAAATATTCTAAGTCCAGAAATTAAAAATTTTTCTCTTTATTTTTCAGGTAATTTTCTTCCCACGGGACGCAGGAGTGTCTACAAATATGATACCAACAAATAACAACGTTACTAGCAGCTGTTTTCAATGAAAATTTCGCACAAATGTTCCAAATGTTCACCCCTAAGGTAGACTTTGGAAAGTAAACAAACAATACCGAAAATTTTATAAGTCAATTTCCCAAATTTCCGTCAGGCGGATCCGGACGAGAGTGGTGTCGTTCGACGGGTAATTGAAAGGGCTATTTAAATATATATAATTAGTAATTTGGAAAACAAAGGCTATCGAATTAATCGACAAAAACCTCAAAAATGACTAAAATTGAAATTTAAATGTTGAATTTCTAAGGTTATATTTACCAGATTTAAATAAAAGAGGTGTTGTTAGATAGGTCGTGACGCGAGCTATCTAGGTATGTATAATTTTATTGTTCCCAAAAATGAGGGAGCAAGTTATTTCAAAGAAAATCTCAGAAAATTTTCGAAAAAGCGGTAAATTGAGTTTTGTTTGTTGAAAAATTTACTACTTTTATTAACCAGATCTTAATAAAGGAGGTGTTATTAGATAGGCCTTGACGAGTTCTATCTAAATATATATAATTAAAAATTCCAAAAATAAATTTCGAAAAGTTATAAGCGAAGCGCCTTGGAAAATTCCTTAAAAATGCCGAAAGTCAAAATGAATGTTGAGATTTAGCAACTTCTATTTACCCAACCTATACAAAGGAGGTGTTATTAGATAGGCCTTGATGAGGGCTATCTATATCTGTAACTATGTCAACTTTGAGGCGAAGCGTTATCGAATAATTCGACAAAACCTCGAAAATTTGGTAGTTTAGAAATTTAAAAATATTCTAAGTCCAGAAATTAAAAATTTTTCTCTTATTTTTCAGGTAATTTTCTTCCCACGGGACGCAGGAGTGTCTACAAATATGATACCAACAAATAACAACGTTACTAGCAGCTGTTTTCAATGAAAATTTCGCACAAATGTTCCAAATGTTCACACCCCTAAGGTAGACTTTGGAAAGTAAACAAACAATACCGAAAATTTTATAAGTCAATTTCCCAATTTTCCGTCAGGCGGATCCGGACGAGAGTGGTGTCGTTCGACGGGTAATTGAAAGGGCTATTTAAATATATATAATTAGTAATTTGGAAAACAAAGGCTATCGAATTAATCGACAAAAACCTCAAAAATGACTAAAATTGAAATTTAAATGTTGAATTTCTAAGGTTATATTTACCAGGATTTAAATAAAAGAGGTGTTGTTAGATAGGTCGTGACGCGAGCTATCTAGGTATGTATAATTTATTGTTCCCAAAAAATGAGGGAGCAAGTTATTCAAAGAAAATCTCAGAAAATTTCGAAAAAGCGGTAAATTGAGTTTTGTTTGTTGAAAATTTACTACTTTTATTAACCAGATCTTAATAAAGGAGGTGTTATTAGATAGGCCTTGACGAGTTCTATCTAAATATATATAATTAAAAAATTTCCAAGAAATAAATTTCGAAAAGTTATAAGCGAAGCGCCTTGGAAAATTCCTTAAAAATGCGAAAGTCAAAATGAATGTGAAAATTTAGTAACTTCTATTTACCCAACCTATACAAAGGAGGTGTTATTAGATAGGCCTTGATGAGGGCTATCTATATCTGTAACTATGTCAACTTTGAGGCGAAGCGTTATCGAATAATTCGACAAAAACCTCGAAAATTTGGTAGTTTGAGAAATTTAAAAATATTCTAAGTCCAGAAATTAAAAATTTTTCTTTATTTTTTCAGGTAATTTTCTTCCCACGGGACGCAGGAGTGTCTACAAATATGATACCAACAAATAACAACGTTACTAGCAGCTGTTTTCAATGAAAATTTCGCACAAATGTTCCAAATGTTCACCCCTAAGCGTAGACTTTGGAAAGTAAGACAAACAATACCGAAAATTTTATAAGTCAATTTCCCAATTTTTCCGTCAGGCGGATCCGGACGAGAGTGGGTGTCGTTCGACGGGTAATTGAAAGGGCTATTTAAATATATATAATTAGTAATTTGGAAAACAAAGGCTATCGAATTAATCGACAAAAACCTCAAAAATGACTAAAATTGAAATTTAAATGTTGAATTTCTAAGGTTATATTTACCAGATTTAAATAAAAGAGCGTGTTGTTAGATAGGTCGTGACGCGAGCTATCTAGGTATGTATAATTTATTGTTCCCAAAAAAATGAGGGAGCAAGTTATTCAAAGAAAATCTCAGAAAATTTTCGAAAAAGCGGTAAATTGAGTTTTGTGTTTGTTGAAAATTTACTACTTTTATTAACCAGATCTTAATAAAGGGAGGTGTTATTAGATAGGCCTTGACGAGTTCTATCTAAATATATATAATTAAAAAATTCCAAAAATAAATTCGAAAAGTTATAAGCGAAGCGCCTTGGAAAATTCCTTAAAAATGCCGAAAGTCAAAATGAATGTTGAGATTTAGCAACTTCTATTTACCCAACCTATACAAAGGAGGTGTTATTAGATAGGCCTTGATGAGGGCTATCTAGATCTGTAACTATGTCAAGTTTGAGCGAAGCGTTTATCGAGTAATTCGACAAAAACCTCGAAAATTTGGTAGTTTAGAAATTTAAAAATATTCTAAGTCCAGAAATTAAAAATTTTTCTTTATTTTTCAGGTAATTTTCTTCCCACGGGACGCAGGAGTGTCTACAAATATAATACCAACAAATAACAACGTTACTAGCAGCTGTTTTCAATGAAAATATCGCACAAATGTTCCAAATGTTCACCCCGTAAGGTAGACTTTGGAAAGTAAAGCAAACAATACCGAAAATTTTATAAGTCAATTTCCCAATTTTCCGTCAGGGCGGATCCGCGACGAAGTGGTGTCGTTCGACGGGTAATTGAAAGGGTCTATTTAAATATATATAATTAGTAATTTGGAAAACAAAGGCTATCGAATTAATCGACAAAAACCTCAAAAATGACTAAAATTGAAATTTAAATGTTGAATTTCTAAGGTTATATTTACCAGATTTAAATAAAAAGAGGTGTTGTTAGATAGGTCGTGACGCGAGCTATCTAGGTATGTATAATTTATTGTTCCCAAAAAATGAGGGAGCAAGTTATTCAAAGAAAATTCTCAGAAAATTTTCGAAAAAGCGGTAAATTGAGTTTTGTTTGTTGAAAAATTTACTACTTTTATTAACCAGATCTTAATAAAGGAGGTGTTATTAGATAGGCCTTGACGAGTTCTATCTAAATATATATAATTAAAAATTCCAAAAATAAATTTCGAAAAGTTATAAGCGAAGCGCCTTGGAAAATTCCTTAAAAATGCCGAAAGTCAAAATGAATGTGAAAATTTAGTAACTTCTATTTACCCAACCTATACAAAGGAGGTGTTATTAGATAGGCCTTGATGAGGGCGCTATCTATATCTGTAACTATGTCAACTTTGAGGCGAAGCGTTTATCGAATAATTCGACAAAAACCTCGAAAATTTGGTAGTTTAGAAATTTAAAAATATTCTAAGTCCAGAAATTAAAAATTTTTCTTTATTTTTCAGGTAATTTTCTTCCCACGGGACGCAGGAGTGTCTACAAAATATGATACCAACAAATAACAACGTTACTAGCAGCTGTTTTCAATGAAAATTTCGCACAAATGTTCTCTCAAATGTTCACCCCTAAGGTAGACTTTGGAAGTAAACAAACAATTACCGAAAATTTTATAAGTCAATTTCCCAATTTTCCGTCAGGCGGATCCGGACGAGAGTGGTGTCGTTCGACGGGTAATTGAAAGGGCCTATTTAAATATATATAAATAGTAATTTGGAAAACAAAGGCTATCGAATTAATCGACAAAAACCTCAAAAATGACTAAAATTGAAATTTAAATGTTCGAATTTCTAAGGTTATATTTACCAGATTTAAATAAAAGAGGTGTTGTTAGATAGGTCGTGACGCGAGCTATCTAGGTATGTATAATTTATTGTTCCCAAAAAATGAGGGAGCAAGTTATTCAAAGAAAATCTCAGAAAAATTTCGAAAAAGCGGTAAATTGAGTTTTGTTTGTTGAAAATTTACTACTTTTATTAACCAGATCTTAATAAAGGAGGTGTTATTAGAAAGGCCTTGACGAGTTCTATCTAAATATATATAATTAAAAATTCCAAAAATAATTTCGAAAAGTTATAAGCGAAGCGCCTTGGAAAATTCCTTAAAAATGCCGAAAGTCAAAATGAATGTGAAAATTTAGTAACTTCTATTTACCCAACCTATACAAAGGAGGTGTTAGTTAGATAGGCCCTTGATGAGGGCTATCTATATCTGTAACTATGTCAACTTTGAGGCGAAGCGTTATCGAATAATTCGACAAAACCTCGAAAATTTGGTAGTTTAGAAATTTAAAAATATTCTAAGTCCAGAAATTAAAAATTTTTCTTTATTTTTCAGGTAATTTTCTTCCCACGGGACGCAGGAGTGTCTACAAATATGATACCAACAAATAACAACGTTACATAGCAGCTGTTTTCAATGAAAATTCGCACAAATGTTCCAAATGTTCACCCCTAAGGTAGACTTTGGAAAGTAAACAAACAATACCGAAAATTTTATAAGTCAATTTCCCAATTTTCCGTCAGCGGGATCCGGACGAGAGTGGTGTCGTTCGACGGGTAATTGAAAGGGCTATTTAAATATATATAATTAGTAATTTGGAAAACAAAGGCTATCGAATTAATCGACGAAAAAACCTCAAAAAATGACTAAAATTGAAATTTAAATGTTGAATTTCTAAGGTTATATTTACCAGATTTAAATAAAAGAGGTGTTGTTAGATAGGTCGTGACGCGAGCTATCTAGGTATGTATAATTTATTGTTCCCAAAAAATGAGGGAGCAAGTTATTCAAAAGAAAATCTCAGAAAATTTTCGAAAAAGCGGTAAATTGAGTTTTGTTTGTTGAAAATTTACTACTTTTATTAACCAGATCTTAATAAAGGAGGTGTTATTAGATAGGCCTTGACGAGTTCTATCTAAATTATATATAATTAAAAATTCCAAAAATAAATTTCGAAAAGTTATAGCGAAGCGCCTTGGAATCAAAATGAATGTTGAGATTTAGCAACTTCTATTTACCCAACCTATACAAAGGAGGTGTTATTAGATAGGCCTTGATGAGGGCTATCTAGATCTGTAACTATGTCAAGTTTGAAGCGAAGCGTTATCGAGTAATTCGACAAAAACCTCGAAAATTTGGTAGTTTAGAAATTTAAAAATATTCTAAGTCCAGAAATTAAAAATTTTTCTTTATTTTTCAGGTAATTTTCTTCCCACGGGACGCAGGAGTGTCTACAAATATAATACCAACAAATAACAACGTTACTAGCAGCTGTTTTCAATGAAAATATCGCACAAATGTTCCAAATGTTCACCCCTAAGGTAGACTTTGGAAAGTAAACAAACAATACCGAAAATTTTATAAGTCAATTTCCCAATTTTCCGTCAGGCGGATCCGGACGAGAGTGGTGTCGTTCGACGGGTAATTGAAAGGGCTATTTAAATATATATAATTAGTAATTTGGAAAACAAAGGCTATCGAATTAATCGACAAAAACCTCAAAAATGACTAAAATTGAAATTTAAATGTTGAATTTCTAAGGTTATATTTACCAGATTTAAATAAAAGAGGTGTTGTTAGATAGGTCGTGACGCGAGCTATCTAGGTATGTATAATTTATTGTTCCCAAAAAATGAGGGAGCAAGTTATTCAAAGAAAATCTCAGAAAATTTTCGAAAAAGCGGTAAATTGAGTTTTGTTTGTTGAAAATTTACTACTTTTATTAACCAGATCTTAATAAAGGAGGTGTTATTAGATAGGCCTTGACGAGTTCTATCTAAATATATATAATTAAAAATTCCAAAAATAAATTTCGAAAAGTTATAAGCGAAGCGCCTTGGAAAATTCCTTAAAAATGCCGAAAGTCAAAATGAATGTGAAAATTTAGTAACTTCTATTTACCCAACCTATACAAAGGAGGTGTTATTAGATAGGCCTTGATGAGGGCTATCTATATCTGTAACTATGTCAACTTTGAGGCGAAGCGTTATCGAATAATTCGACAAAACCTCGAAAATTTGGTAGTTTAGAAATTTAAAAATATTCTAAGTCCAGAAATTAAAAATTTTTCTTTATTTTTCAGGTAATTTTCTTCCCACGGGACGCAGGAGTGTCTACAAATATGATACCAACAAATAACAACGTTACTAGCAGCTGTTTTCAATGAAAATTTCGCACAAATGTTCCAAATGTTCACCCCTAAGGTAGACTTTGGAAAGTAAACAAACAATACCGAAAATTTTATAAGTCAATTTCCCAATTTTCCGTCAGGCGGATCCGGACGAGAGTGGTGTCGTTCGACGGGTAATTGAAAGGGCTATTTAAATATATATAATTAGTAATTTGGAAAACAAAGGCTATCGAATTAATCGACAAAAACCTCAAAAATGACTAAAATTGAAATTTAAATGTTGAATTTCTAAGGTTATATTTACCAGATTTAAATAAAAGAGGTGTTGTTAGATAGGTCGTGACGCGAGCTATCTAGGTATGTATAATTTATTGTTCCCAAAAAATGAGGGAGCAAGTTATTCAAAGAAAATCTCAGAAAATTTTCGAAAAAGCGGTAAATTGAGTTTTGTTTGTTGAAAATTTACTACTTTTATTAACCAGATCTTAATAAAGGAGGTGTTATTAGATAGGCCTTGACGAGTTCTATCTAAATATATATAATTAAAAATTCCAAAAATAAATTTCGAAAAGTTATAAGCGAAGCGCCTTGGAAAATTCCTTAAAAATGCCGAAAGTCAAAATGAATGTTGAGATTTAGCAACTTCTATTTACCCAACCTATACAAAGGAGGTGTTATTAGATAGGCCTTGATGAGGGCTATCTATATCTGTAACTATGTCAACTTTGAGGCGAAGCGTTATCGAATAATTCGACAAAACCTCGAAAATTTGGTAGTTTAGAAATTTAAAAATATTCTAAGTCCAGAAATTAAAAATTTTTCTTTATTTTTCAGGTAATTTTCTTCCCACGGGACGCAGGAGTGTCTACAAATATGATACCAACAAATAACAACGTTACTAGCAGCTGTTTTCAATGAAAATTTCGCACAAATGTTCCAAATGTTCACCCCTAAGGTAGACTTTGGAAAGTAAACAAACAATACCGAAAATTTTATAAGTCAATTTCCCAATTTTCCGTCAGGCGGATCCGGACGAGAGTGGTGTCGTTCGACGGGTAATTGAAAGGGCTATTTAAATATATATAATTAGTAATTTGGAAAACAAAGGCTATCGAATTAATCGACAAAAACCTCAAAAATGACTAAAATTGAAATTTAAATGTTGAATTTCTAAGGTTATATTTACCAGATTTAAATAAAAGAGGTGTTGTTAGATAGGTCGTGACGCGAGCTATCTAGGTATGTATAATTTATTGTTCCCAAAAAATGAGGGAGCAAGTTATTCAAAGAAAATCTCAGAAAATTTTCGAAAAAGCGGTAAATTGAGTTTTGTTTGTTGAAAATTTACTACTTTTATTAACCAGATCTTAATAAAGGAGGTGTTATTAGATAGGCCTTGACGAGTTCTATCTAAATATATATAATTAAAAATTCCAAAAATAAATTTCGAAAAGTTATAAGCGAAGCGCCTTGGAAAATTCCTTAAAAATGCCGAAAGTCAAAATGAATGTGAAAATTTAGTAACTTCTATTTACCCAACCTATACAAAGGAGGTGTTATTAGATAGGCCTTGATGAGGGCTATCTATATCTGTAACTATGTCAACTTTGAGGCGAAGCGTTATCGAATAATTCGACAAAACCTCGAAAATTTGGTAGTTTAGAAATTTAAAAATATTCTAAGTCCAGAAATTAAAAATTTTTCTTTATTTTTCAGGTAATTTTCTTCCCACGGGACGCAGGAGTGTCTACAAATATGATACCAACAAATAACAACGTTACTAGCAGCTGTTTTCAATGAAAATTTCGCACAAATGTTCCAAATGTTCACCCCTAAGGTAGACTTTGGAAAGTAAACAAACAATACCGAAAATTTTATAAGTCAATTTCCCAATTTTCCGTCAGGCGGATCCGGACGAGAGTGGTGTCGTTCGACGGGTAATTGAAAGGGCTATTTAAATATATATAATTAGTAATTTGGAAAACAAAGGCTATCGAATTAATCGACAAAAACCTCAAAAATGACTAAAATTGAAATTTAAATGTTGAATTTCTAAGGTTATATTTACCAGATTTAAATAAAAGAGGTGTTGTTAGATAGGTCGTGACGCGAGCTATCTAGGTATGTATAATTTATTGTTCCCAAAAAATGAGGGAGCAAGTTATTCAAAGAAAATCTCAGAAAATTTTCGAAAAAGCGGTAAATTGAGTTTTGTTTGTTGAAAATTTACTACTTTTATTAACCAGATCTTAATAAAGGAGGTGTTATTAGATAGGCCTTGACGAGTTCTATCTAAATATATATAATTAAAAATTCCAAAAATAAATTTCGAAAAGTTATAAGCGAAGCGCCTTGGAAAATTCCTTAAAAATGCCGAAAGTCAAAATGAATGTTGAGATTTAGCAACTTCTATTTACCCAACCTATACAAAGGAGGTGTTATTAGATAGGCCTTGATGAGGGCTATCTAGATCTGTAACTATGTCAAGTTTGAAGCGAAGCGTTATCGAGTAATTCGACAAAAACCTCGAAAATTTGGTAGTTTAGAAATTTAAAAATATTCTAAGTCCAGAAATTAAAAATTTTTCTTTATTTTTCAGGTAATTTTCTTCCCACGGGACGCAGGAGTGTCTACAAATATAATACCAACAAATAACAACGTTACTAGCAGCTGTTTTCAATGAAAATATCGCACAAATGTTCCAAATGTTCACCCCTAAGGTAGACTTTGGAAAGTAAACAAACAATACCGAAAATTTTATAAGTCAATTTCCCAATTTTCCGTCAGGCGGATCCGGACGAGAGTGGTGTCGTTCGACGGGTAATTGAAAGGGCTATTTAAATATATATAATTAGTAATTTGGAAAACAAAGGCTATCGAATTAATCGACAAAAACCTCAAAAATGACTAAAATTGAAATTTAAATGTTGAATTTCTAAGGTTATATTTACCAGATTTAAATAAAAGAGGTGTTGTTAGATAGGTCGTGACGCGAGCTATCTAGGTATGTATAATTTATTGTTCCCAAAAAATGAGGGAGCAAGTTATTCAAAGAAAATCTCAGAAAATTTTCGAAAAAGCGGTAAATTGAGTTTTGTTTGTTGAAAATTTACTACTTTTATTAACCAGATCTTAATAAAGGAGGTGTTATTAGATAGGCCTTGACGAGTTCTATCTAAATATATATAATTAAAAATTCCAAAAATAAATTTCGAAAAGTTATAAGCGAAGCGCCTTGGAAAATTCCTTAAAAATGCCGAAAGTCAAAATGAATGTGAAAATTTAGTAACTTCTATTTACCCAACCTATACAAAGGAGGTGTTATTAGATAGGCCTTGATGAGGGCTATCTATATCTGTAACTATGTCAACTTTGAGGCGAAGCGTTATCGAATAATTCGACAAAACCTCGAAAATTTGGTAGTTTAGAAATTTAAAAATATTCTAAGTCCAGAAATTAAAAATTTTTCTTTATTTTTCAGGTAATTTTCTTCCCACGGGACGCAGGAGTGTCTACAAATATGATACCAACAAATAACAACGTTACTAGCAGCTGTTTTCAATGAAAATTTCGCACAAATGTTCCAAATGTTCACCCCTAAGGTAGACTTTGGAAAGTAAACAAACAATACCGAAAATTTTATAAGTCAATTTCCCAATTTTCCGTCAGGCGGATCCGGACGAGAGTGGTGTCGTTCGACGGGTAATTGAAAGGGCTATTTAAATATATATAATTAGTAATTTGGAAAACAAAGGCTATCGAATTAATCGACAAAAACCTCAAAAATGACTAAAATTGAAATTTAAATGTTGAATTTCTAAGGTTATATTTACCAGATTTAAATAAAAGAGGTGTTGTTAGATAGGTCGTGACGCGAGCTATCTAGGTATGTATAATTTATTGTTCCCAAAAAATGAGGGAGCAAGTTATTCAAAGAAAATCTCAGAAAATTTTCGAAAAAGCGGTAAATTGAGTTTTGTTTGTTGAAAATTTACTACTTTTATTAACCAGATCTTAATAAAGGAGGTGTTATTAGATAGGCCTTGACGAGTTCTATCTAAATATATATAATTAAAAATTCCAAAAATAAATTTCGAAAAGTTATAAGCGAAGCGCCTTGGAAAATTCCTTAAAAATGCCGAAAGTCAAAATGAATGTGAAAATTTAGTAACTTCTATTTACCCAACCTATACAAAGGAGGTGTTATTAGATAGGCCTTGATGAGGGCTATCTATATCTGTAACTATGTCAACTTTGAGGCGAAGCGTTATCGAATAATTCGACAAAACCTCGAAAATTTGGTAGTTTAGAAATTTAAAAATATTCTAAGTCCAGAAATTAAAAATTTTTCTTTATTTTTCAGGTAATTTTCTTCCCACGGGACGCAGGAGTGTCTACAAATATGATACCAACAAATAACAACGTTACTAGCAGCTGTTTTCAATGAAAATTTCGCACAAATGTTCCAAATGTTCACCCCTAAGGTAGACTTTGGAAAGTAAACAAACAATACCGAAAATTTTATAAGTCAATTTCCCAATTTTCCGTCAGGCGGATCCGGACGAGAGTGGTGTCGTTCGACGGGTAATTGAAAGGGCTATTTAAATATATATAATTAGTAATTTGGAAAACAAAGGCTATCGAATTAATCGACAAAAACCTCAAAAATGACTAAAATTGAAATTTAAATGTTGAATTTCTAAGGTTATATTTACCAGATTTAAATAAAAGAGGTGTTGTTAGATAGGTCGTGACGCGAGCTATCTAGGTATGTATAATTTATTGTTCCCAAAAAATGAGGGAGCAAGTTATTCAAAGAAAATCTCAGAAAATTTTCGAAAAAGCGGTAAATTGAGTTTTGTTTGTTGAAAATTTACTACTTTTATTAACCAGATCTTAATAAAGGAGGTGTTATTAGATAGGCCTTGACGAGTTCTATCTAAATATATATAATTAAAAATTCCAAAAATAAATTTCGAAAAGTTATAAGCGAAGCGCCTTGGAAAATTCCTTAAAAATGCCGAAAGTCAAAATGAATGTTGAGATTTAGCAACTTCTATTTACCCAACCTATACAAAGGAGGTGTTATTAGATAGGCCTTGATGAGGGCTATCTAGATCTGTAACTATGTCAAGTTTGAAGCGAAGCGTTATCGAGTAATTCGACAAAAACCTCGAAAATTTGGTAGTTTAGAAATTTAAAAATATTCTAAGTCCAGAAATTAAAAATTTTTCTTTATTTTTCAGGTAATTTTCTTCCCACGGGACGCAGGAGTGTCTACAAATATAATACCAACAAATAACAACGTTACTAGCAGCTGTTTTCAATGAAAATATCGCACAAATGTTCCAAATGTTCACCCCTAAGGTAGACTTTGGAAAGTAAACAAACAATACCGAAAATTTTATAAGTCAATTTCCCAATTTTCCGTCAGGCGGATCCGGACGAGAGTGGTGTCGTTCGACGGGTAATTGAAAGGGCTATTTAAATATATATAATTAGTAATTTGGAAAACAAAGGCTATCGAATTAATCGACAAAAACCTCAAAAATGACTAAAATTGAAATTTAAATGTTGAATTTCTAAGGTTATATTTACCAGATTTAAATAAAAGAGGTGTTGTTAGATAGGTCGTGACGCGAGCTATCTAGGTATGTATAATTTATTGTTCCCAAAAAATGAGGGAGCAAGTTATTCAAAGAAAATCTCAGAAAATTTTCGAAAAAGCGGTAAATTGAGTTTTGTTTGTTGAAAATTTACTACTTTTATTAACCAGATCTTAATAAAGGAGGTGTTATTAGATAGGCCTTGACGAGTTCTATCTAAATATATATAATTAAAAATTCCAAAAATAAATTTCGAAAAGTTATAAGCGAAGCGCCTTGGAAAATTCCTTAAAAATGCCGAAAGTCAAAATGAATGTGAAAATTTAGTAACTTCTATTTACCCAACCTATACAAAGGAGGTGTTATTAGATAGGCCTTGATGAGGGCTATCTATATCTGTAACTATGTCAACTTTGAGGCGAAGCGTTATCGAATAATTCGACAAAACCTCGAAAATTTGGTAGTTTAGAAATTTAAAAATATTCTAAGTCCAGAAATTAAAAATTTTTCTTTATTTTTCAGGTAATTTTCTTCCCACGGGACGCAGGAGTGTCTACAAATATGATACCAACAAATAACAACGTTACTAGCAGCTGTTTTCAATGAAAATTTCGCACAAATGTTCCAAATGTTCACCCCTAAGGTAGACTTTGGAAAGTAAACAAACAATACCGAAAATTTTATAAGTCAATTTCCCAATTTTCCGTCAGGCGGATCCGGACGAGAGTGGTGTCGTTCGACGGGTAATTGAAAGGGCTATTTAAATATATATAATTAGTAATTTGGAAAACAAAGGCTATCGAATTAATCGACAAAAACCTCAAAAATGACTAAAATTGAAATTTAAATGTTGAATTTCTAAGGTTATATTTACCAGATTTAAATAAAAGAGGTGTTGTTAGATAGGTCGTGACGCGAGCTATCTAGGTATGTATAATTTATTGTTCCCAAAAAATGAGGGAGCAAGTTATTCAAAGAAAATCTCAGAAAATTTTCGAAAAAGCGGTAAATTGAGTTTTGTTTGTTGAAAATTTACTACTTTTATTAACCAGATCTTAATAAAGGAGGTGTTATTAGATAGGCCTTGACGAGTTCTATCTAAATATATATAATTAAAAATTCCAAAAATAAATTTCGAAAAGTTATAAGCGAAGCGCCTTGGAAAATTCCTTAAAAATGCCGAAAGTCAAAATGAATGTTGAGATTTAGCAACTTCTATTTACCCAACCTATACAAAGGAGGTGTTATTAGATAGGCCTTGATGAGGGCTATCTAGATCTGTAACTATGTCAAGTTTGAAGCGAAGCGTTATCGAGTAATTCGACAAAAACCTCGAAAATTTGGTAGTTTAGAAATTTAAAAATATTCTAAGTCCAGAAATTAAAAATTTTTCTTTATTTTTCAGGTAATTTTCTTCCCACGGGACGCAGGAGTGTCTACAAATATGATACCAACAAATAACAACGATACTAGCAGCTGTTTTCAATGAAAATTTCGCACGGGTTAGGTTAGGTTAGGTTAGGTTAGGTTAGGTTAGGTTAGGTTAGGTTAGGTTAGGTTTTTTTTTTTTTTTTTTTTTACGTGGTGGAATGCATTTACGCACTTCGCTCGCCTCCCGCGGGGGCAGGGGGTTCGCTTCGTGTGGGACTCCTGACCTCAAAGAGAAGCCAGACTACCCACTAAACCACCACGGTGTTCCTCCTTCACCTAATCCGAGCCACGGGATAGTTTGCTCACCGCGACTCGGCTAGGGACGCCCTTTGTTGTTGGGCACACCTCATGAATGCACCCCAGAAACACAGAGGGGCGCATTCCGCCACATTAGCATGGGGCGGCAGATCCCCCGATCCACCGCCCGTGGCCACTCTCACCCAGGGACGCGTGCGAACTTCGCCCGCCGGCATCCCTCCCCGGGACGCGTGCGAACTCCGCCCGCCGGCGTCCCCGTGGCCCGCGGGGCGAAAGAGCGAGCCCAGCCCACTCCCGCCCCAGCAGAGCCCCTCCTCTTGGCCGCCATCAGCCGCGAGGCGACGGCAGCCCGACACTCATCGCCGCCGGCCATAGCCGGAGCCACAGCCTACGGCGAGAGGTCTGCTTTTTACGACTTTGCTGTCGGGTTTTAGAGTCTTTTCCTTGACGCGGGCCGGCCAGTTAAGGCAAGCCCTCCGGCCAACAGGTTCTCAGCTACCCTCCTGGAGCCACCAGTCAGGTCATAGTTGAGCCCCTGTTGGTTACGGAACGCGAGAGGGTGGCGAAGCCTCTCTCACCGACGGTGGCACTAGTGCCTGTCAGCCCCTGAGTTAACAGTGGGCCGACCCGCCTCTCGATCCCACCGAGCCCTGAAAAGGGCTGCTGCGGATCCCACCCCGCGACCCCCTCGTGCAATGGGGTCAAGCCCTGAAAAGGGCTGTCGGGTTATTGGTCAGACGGCCAGCATACAGAGCTCCTGAGAGTCAGAGTATCCCGACCGCCTGTCCAGGGCGCACCAGCCTCCACGCTTCTGCTCCCCAGGACCGGAGTCCAAAGGGGGAAGAAACGCGTAAGCCAACGTGGAGGTTACCCGACGCCGCGCCCCAGGTTAGGTTTTTTTTTTTTTTTTTTTTTACGTGGTGGAATGCATTTACGCACTTCGCTCGCCTCCCGCGGGGGCAGGGGGTTCGCTTCGTGTGGGACTCCTGACCTCAAAAAGAAGCCAGACTACCCACTAAACCACCACGGTGTTCCTCCTTCACCTAATCCGAGCCACGGGATAGTTTGCTCACCGCGACTCGGCTAGGGACGCCCTTTGTTGTCGGGCTCTTCTCCTGAATGCACCCCGGAAACACAGAAGGGCGCATTCCGCCACATTAGCATGGGGCGGCAGATCCCCCGACCCACCGCCCGTGGCCATTCTCACCCAGGGACGCGTGCGAACTTCGCCCGCCGGCATCCCTCCCCGGGACGCGTGCGAACTCCGCCCGCCGGCGTCCCCGTGGCCCGCGGGGCGAAAGAGCGAGCCCAGCCCACTCCCGCCCCAGCAGAGCCCCTCCTCTCGGCCGCCATCAGCCGCGAGGCGACGGCAGCCCGACACTCATCGCCGCCGGCCATAGCCGGAGCCACAGCCTACGGCGAGAGGTCTGCTTTTTACGACTTTGCTGTCGGGTTTTAGAGTCTTTTCCTTGACGCGGGCCGGCCAGTTAAGGCAAGCCCTCCGGCCAACAGGTTCTCAGCTACCCTCCTGGAGCCACCAGTCAGGTCATAGTTGAGCCCCTGTTGGTTACGGAACGCGAGAGGGTGGCTAGGCCTCTCCCACCGACGGTGGCACTAGTGCCTGTCAGCCCCTGAGTTAACAGTGGGCCGACCCGCCCCTCGATCCCGCCGAGCCCTGAAAAGGGCTGCTGCGGATCCCACCCCGCGACCCCCTCGTGCAATGGGGTCTAGCCCTGAAAAGGGCTGTCGGGTTATTGGTCAGACGGCCAGCATACAGAGCTCCTGAGAGTCAGAGTATCCTGACCGCCTGTCCAGGGCGCACCAGCCTCCACGCTTCTGCTCCGCAGGACCGGAGTCCAAAGGGGGAAGAAACGCGTAAGCCAACGTGGAGGTTACCCGACGCCGCGCCCCGCCCCAGGTTAGGTTAGGTTAGGTTAGGTTTTTTTTTTTTTTTTTTTTTTTACGTGGTGGAATGCATTTACGCACTTCGCTCGCCTCCCGCGGGGGCAGGGGGTTCGCTTCGTGTGGGACTCCTGACCTCAAAGGGAAGCCAGACTACCCACTAAACCACCACGGTGTTCCTCCTTCACCTAATCCGAGCCACGGGATAGTTTGCTCACCGCGACTCGGCTAGGGACGCCCTTTGTTGTCGGGCTCTTCTCCTGAATGCACCCCGGAAACACAGAAGGGCGCATTCCGCCACATTAGCATGGGGCGGCAGATCCCCCGACCCACCGCCCGTGGCCACTCTCACCCAGGGACGCGTGCGAACTTCGCCCGCCGGCATCCCTCCCTGGGACGCGTGCGAACTCCGCCCGCCGGCGTCCCCGTGGCCCGCGGGGCGAAAGAGCGAGCCCAGCCCACTCCCGCCCCAGCAGAGCCCCTCCTCTTGGCCGCCATCAGCCGTGAGGCGACGGCAGCCCGACACTCATCGCCGCCGGCCATAGCCGGAGCCACAGCCTACGGCGAGAGGTCTGCTTTTTACGACTTTGCTGTCGGGTTTTAGAGTCTTTTCCTTGACGCGGGCCGGCCAGTTAAGGCAAGCCCTCCGGCCAACAGGTTCTCAGCTACCCTCCTGGAGCCACCAGTCAGGTCATAGTTGAGCCCCTGTTGGTTACGGAACGCGAGAGGGTGGCGAAGCCTCTCTCACCGACGGTGGCACTAGTGCCTGTCAGCCCCTGAGTTAACAGTGGGCCGACCCGCCCCTCGATCCCGCCGAGCCCTGAAAAGGGCTGCTGCGGATCCCACCCCGCGACCCCCTCGTGCAATGGGGTCAAGCCCTGAAAAGGGCTGTCGGGTTATTGGTCAGACGGCCAGCATACAGAGCTCCTGAGAGTCAGAGTATCCCGACCGCCTGTCCAGGGCGCACCAGCCTCCACGCTTCTGCTCCCCAGGACCGGAGTCCAAAGGGGGAAGAAACGCGTAAGCCAACGTGGAGGTTACCCGACGCCGCGCCCCAGGTTAGGTTAGGTTTTTTTTTTTTTTTTTTTTTTTTTTTTTTTTTTTTTTTTTTTTTTTTTTTTTTTTATTCTAGACTATCCTCCAACATTATTGGAGCCCTTTTGTATCCTGTTTCTCTTTATCACTCATCTATCTTTAATGCTTCTCGCACTTGTATTCAACATACCAGTTCTTTCTTTCATTCATTAACTTTCTTTCTTTTTGTGGGTGGGACTCCCACTATATGGATCCTATTCTAACTAATGCTATTCTTATGTACTATTCAGTTTTTATTTTGCAGGGGAATAATGTTACTCTTATTCTTTTATTATAAACGTTCTTAACCTATTACATTTTTATTAATAACTTTTCATTATCTGTTACATTTTTATCGATCTTATTTTACTATATCATATTATATAACCGTTCTTAGCCTATTACATATTTGCTAATTGCTTTCCTTAGTCTATTACATTATTATCGACCTTATTTTACTGTATTATTATTACATTTTAGTTCCTTTCACATTGCTATTTCTTATATTACTGCTTGCTTACTTGCTATTTTGTTACTACTGTTCCTTCTTATGCTTATGTTAATATACATACTATATATAACAAAACATATTTATGTAACTATTTTTAATACTTTGTTTCTTTCTTTATCTTGTTTTGCAGTGTTTTAAGTTTTCCTGATTTTATTTCTAGTTTGGTACTCTCCAATGTACTTTGTGGGGTTGTCTGATCAGTATAAGAGTCGCGGGTTCGCGAAAGGCCCTCCACAAATCCGAAACAGTTCGGGTATCTAGAGAGCCCATCGCGCCCCGCAAACTCCCCATGATCATTGCCGTCGGTCTCACCTATCTGTTTGTGTGATCGCGAAATGCCAGCGGACGGAGCAAGGCACCGCCCCCGGCCAATGTCGACCTGGAATTGCTGTATGATTCGTAGCTGACATCGATGCGGACGGTGCCATGCCTCCTCCGAGTTCCGGCTTCCCGACGGCGGGAGTCCGAGAGTGTGCTGTGTAAGTTAAGGTCGGTTTTTTCCTTTTGTGCTTTTTTGTTGGGGTTCCCACCGTGCCTTTGCCTTCAGGAATACGCCACCCTGGATCTGGCCAACATCTCCCATTTCATGCGCACTGGGCACTCGGCGCTGAATGCGTTGTGCTCAACGCGATCCAGGCCTTCGCGCACACAGTTGCAGCATTTCGAGGTCGATCCGGCCAGCCAGTCAGCGCATTTTGCTTTTCTGTGGGGTCCCCCACAGTGGCTGCATTTCTCAATTTTCTCCTTACAGAGCCGTCTGCCATGTCCATATCCCAGACATAGGGAGCATTGAACCAGGGGTGATTGGTCATCGACCTTGATTCTCTGCAGGTCTATGTGGACGGCCTGTCTTTCCAGCAGCCTTTGCCAAATTTTCGGGGTAACCCTAAGGACTACATGGTGGGTGTGGAGGTTTCTGGTACTCTTTTTAAAAAGTACCTCTACTCTATCCTCCTCTTTGCTGAGGCCCTCAAAAATGTCCCCGTTCTGGTTTTTAAGGGCTTTCTGGATGTCTTCGTCAGTATTATCTTTTAGGACGTCTTTTAACACAACAAGAGGGTCCTTGTTTCTGACGTCCTCCACACTCAGAAGTTCCTTTACCTTTTCCAGTCTTTCTTTGATCTTATTTCTTCCTTCTTCCGTGCGACATCCCAGTATTATCTTCCTGTCTTTTGCTTTTCTCACTCTGTCCACCGTGACCCATCCCTCCTTCGCGTTCACGGCCTTTCTTATGTGGTCAAGGACCTCCTCTCCTGTTTCCATCTCGTTCGTTGAGGTGACCACGACCGAGTGGAGCGCAGTTTGTGATACTTTGGGAGCCAGTGAAACGGGGCGACTGGTCACTGCACCGGCATAGGAGAGCTTTGCAGCCTGCTCCTTGTTCGCCTGTAGCGCCTCCTTCAAGTCGTCCAGCTTCGCGGTGTTTATATTTAAGAGGCGGCTGTGCTCCTCAAGCGCCTTCTTTAAGGACTCCGCCTCCGTGGCTGTCACCTCTGTCACTTCTGGTTCTTTGGTTTCCTTCTTTGTGCTTTTGTCCTGCGGCACGGCTGGTGTTGTCGCCTTTGACGCTTCCGCCTCTTTCACAAGTTGATAGAGGTGGTCTATGGCGTTTAGGATTCCCACCTTAAGGTCTGTCTTCAGGTTTCGGGACTCACTCACGCAAGCCTTCGCTCTCTGAAGCCAGACCCTAGCCTGGGCTGTCCTATTGCTCGACTTTGGTTGTTCCTGTGCTAGCCCCGGCGGCGTTCTGGCGGCCTCCGTGGATGTTCTACGGGGGACGGGCGCTTTTTGGTGTTTGGGTGGGTGCAGGTGAATTTTAGAAGTGCAGGGGTTTGGATCTATCTTCCCTGTCTCCCGTTCATCCATGTTTTGTCTAAAGCTGGTTATTGAGGAGGAGGATCCTGCCTCTTCCTTGCTGTTTATTGGACTCTTGCTAGCCCTGCCTTCCGGCTTCTTTACAGGCGTTCTTATTCCTATCATTTTCTTTTGTATTAGTCAGTTGGATAGTCTAGGCGTCAGGTTTTAAGATACTCCTAGTAGATTAAGAGTAAGTGTTGGTATTATAGGAGTAATGTAAATGTGCGTGTAAATGTGTACGAGTGTAATTACAAAACAACTAAATGATAAGCAAAGCAAGCTGTAGTTTAGGTGTAAATATGTTGTGTGCTTTAGTTGTGCTCAGGTAATGAGACTGACCCTGTTCTATACTAATAGTTATTTTTGTTTGTTCCAGGTGCTGTATTACGGTGAGACCGGCAGGCGCGCTTCAATTCAGAGGACCTGCGAGGTAAGTATATCCTTCGGTGTTTTATTTTTCAGGTTTGGTTCTTCTACCTAAAATAGTAGAGTTTGGGTCAGGGATCACTTGGCCTCTTCGATAACTTCAATGCTGAATGATACACTCTTTAAGAATAAAATGGAAGTAAAGTTTTTACTCCACCTAGAGCAGAGTGTGGAGTCAACTCTAACTTACTAAACTATAGCTGCTTGTGTTGGGACGTATAATCCCGGTCCTTAATTATAAATAAACTAGTTGTGCTGGTCAATAGGACTAGTCACAATGCGTGGCTTAACCAAAATATAGGGAACAGTAGAAACACAATAAGTCTTTAATAAAATAAAATAAGAAAAGAAAAAGATTTTTAGCTCTATTTAGAGCCGTTAGAGTCACAAGTATCTTAATATTAGTATCTATAAGAGATTTTTCTAAATTTACAATTTAAATAAAAGTGTTTTGCTCTATATAGAGCCGTATGGGTTCTAGATATATCTAGACTTGTCTATCCTAGGAGTAACTAATAATAAAAGAGAGTACAGAAATTTGTACTTTCGTCTCTACTTATAACTATATGGCTCTACTAAGCCAGTCCTTGGTATTTTGGTCAATAATAATAATAAGGTCAGTTAAACTTAAATTTAAGAAATATAAATGTAGTTGAGTTTTTCAGCTCTACGTGGAGTGCCTCTCTACCTCCAGCAGAGTAGTCCTCCCTATCCCTATCTCTCACCCGAGAGTCCCGTCAAAATCGGCTCAGCCGGTGTGGAGATATTTATATTTTTGATTTTGACTCTACGTAGAGTCAGTCTGGTGGTAGAATCTAGTAGCTCTCCGCGAGCCTTAACCAATGAGACCAAACTCGACACACTTGTCTCTATGGGTTACGGAGATACGGAAGCTTGAAAATTTTCAAGATGGCCGCCGTTCTAATATAAATTTGAAAATTTTTTGACGACACTATACTGGAATAGTTTAGGCTACTTACAATTATTTATAAAGTATAAAATGTGAATAAGTATATATATGAAAAATTTAAAATTCTTAATATAGGGGTGGTTTCTACCCTCAGTAGTGTAGTCCACCTTTACCTTTATCGAAAACTAAACCCTGTCAAAATCGGCCCAGCCAAAACAAAGATATTTGCCTTATTAATTTAGCTACCCCAGGTCAGAGCTCAAGTAAGGCTGGTCTTGTTTTTAATATAGGGGTAGGGGGTTGAAACTTTAAGGGTAGGTTCAGACTTCAATTAAGGAACCGTTCGGAACGAATGGTAAGGGGGGGGTTAGGGGGGGGGTACAAAAATTTTGTTAGTTTTTGCCTAGGACGCACCGTTCCCGAGTTACGGGGTGTTTTAGGGATGATTTTTCGTAAAACCAACTTATATTTTATCGCTGGGTCGAAATTCCGAATTTGTTTAATTTAATAATAACTTCCAAAATAGTTGTCTAAAATTTGCGATAAAAATGTCGACTTGTTGCTAGATAGATTGTCTATCCGACACCCTAAACTACAAGGGGGGGGGGGGGCGCCGTCTAATTATTATTCAAACAGGAATTTAGGGGTAGTTACTTTGACAGCTTTGAATGTATTGTTTTGATCTTAATATTAATATTTAAAAATTTTGAAAAGTGCTATCATATAGTAGGGGGTCGAAATTTACAGACAAAGCCGTGACCTAATTAATTAGGGGTTGGGAAACCCAAAAATTATTATGAAATGTGAAAAAATCTTCCCGGGGGTGGTTTTTGAGGGTTGGTATAGGTAGATTGCCCTTATGATCGCTTCTCGCGAGAGAACGAAAAAGTTGTTATTTTCGCCCTAACTCGCTCCCTTTCCGAGATATAGGGATTACCAACTTAAGTGGGAATGGCGTTTTGTGACACAATTTTGTAATAAAATCCCCAAAAATACAAATAAATTCCTAACTTAAAACTAACAATTTATATTTACAGATGGTGAGGTCTTCTTGGTGCCGTCGCTGCGTGGTGGGTCGTTCGGTCCGCCGTTCACCCTCAGGAAGCTGCCAACGCAGGGGGTAGCTGACAACTTTCTGCAAATAGCTCCTGGAGCCTAAGGTATTTTTCCGAAAAAAATTTTCCGGAACAAAAGTTGTTCGGTATGCCACTAAAAGTATCCACACGATAGTCTGGGTGTCTGGAGTAAGGGTTGTCTTCCCCAACAATTGACAAACTTACGTTTTGCAGTTGGTGAAGTTTTTACACAGTTTTAAGATTTAACACCAAATTAAAAATCTTTATTCTAAAAATATAAATGAGGTGTCACTAGTTTGCTAATTAAGTGTACTAATTTTAGGAATAATAAAAAGTATACGTCACAGATTTATTTTAGTCACTATTAAGTCTTAAAAAGTACTTAGAAAAAACTATCAGCTTTTTATTATTGTTTTGTTTATCCTACCTCGCACAGTGGTCCGATCTTAACACAAAAAGCACTTCCGAATAGGTGTTACTGTTCTTCACGCGGGGACGATTTCAGTTTCAGCAGAAATGCTGAAATTACTGAAAATCCCAACACGTGGTTTCAGGTTTTTTGGTTCCTGTGCCTTGGATCCTCACCGGAAAAATCTGGGAGGGGTCTCCAAGGGTCCGGGCGGTCCTAGCGCTTCTTCGTGCAGTCCAAAAAGTGGGGGTTGTAGATCGATTTCCGGAGTTATGACCTCCGGAACGGTTGAAAATTTCCACTTTTTCACCACGTGTTCCACAAATTTTCACGGATTTTCACGCGCGATACGTCAAAAGACGCGGCTCGCGAGCGCGGTCAAGATGATGTATCACACAGGTATGTACACTCAAAACAACTCACAACTACGATTTTATTGCGCGGAGCGACATAAAAACGTGGCGTTTCAGGCGGTTAACGCAACGAGACTGGTTAGGTTAGGTTAGGTTAGGTTAGGTTAGGTTAGGTTAGGTTAGGTTAGGTTAGGTTAGGTTAGGTTAGGTTAGGTTAGGTTAGGTTAGGTTAGGTTAGGTTAGGTTAGGTTAGGTTAGGTTAGGTTAGGTTAGGTTAGGTTAGGTTAGGTTAGGTTAGGTTAGGTTAGGTTAGGTTAGGTTAGGTTAGGTTAGGTTAGGTTAGGTTAGGTTAGGTTAGGTTAGGTTAGGTTAGGTTAGGTTAGGTTAGGTTAGGTTAGGTTAGGTTAGGTTAGGTTAGGTTAGGTTAGGTTAGGTTAGGTTAGGTTAGGTTAGGTTAGGTTAGGTTAGGTTAGGTTAGGTTAGGTTAGGTTAGGTTAGGTTAGGTTAGGTTAGGTTAGGTTAGGTTAGGTTAGGTTAGGTTAGGTTAGGTTAGGTTAGGTTAGGTTAGGTTAGGTTAGGTTAGGTTAGGTTAGGTTAGGTTAGGTTAGGTTAGGTTAGGTTAGGTTAGGTTAGGTTAGGTTAGGTTTTTTTTTTTTTTTTTTTTTTTTTTTTCTTTTAATGTTATCCCTTGGGATAACGCTGCTTTCCCCCGTCCATATTAACGACAGGACCTTTTCTACTTGTTGTATATTATTTACAGTTCGTTGATGTGTTTCGCACCAAGTGCCTCCCATCCGTCTCTTAGCTTTAGTTAAATTTTTCTATTTTCTATTAAAGATTTCTTCTATTATTATTGTACAGATTTTACAGCACAGCATTATTTCTAAAATTTTAAAATACGTCATTACTTTCTTAAATTCTCTTTTATTTATTTATTAATATCCTTTTAATCTTTATGCAACCATTCTAAATATAGTCAAAATAATTTCCAATGCAGAGTTTATCTTATGTTATTTAATGATTGTGTAAATTTCCAATTAATTATCGAGGTGTTATACTGATCAGTTATTTTACTATTTATGTATATTGTTTCATATTAGGTTATTTTCTATCTGATGCTATTCATGCTTAGTTTTCTTTTTAGTTATACTTTTTCTGTGTTTAAATTTGCTGTATTACTTCTAGTTTTGTTCTCCAGTATTCTTTATTTGTGGTTTTCCCATCTGCGAGGCCACGGTATTTGTGACTTGTGTAATTTGTTTTGTGTTCTTGTCTTTATCCAGTGTTTTTGTGAGTGTTTTGTTTTTGTGTGATTTTGTGATTTGTTGTTTTATTCTATGTGTGCGTGATTTAAATGTCTAAAAAGTAATGTTCGTGTCTGTATATGTTTTTTATTTTTAGCATTAATTCCGCCTTTGTTATCAACAATCTATTTATATGCTTAAATATAAACAATTATTATAAGCCCGGTCGTGAATTATTTGTTATGCTGTTTATTTTAGTTGTGTGTGTGTGTTCAGTGTTTGTGTGCATGTTATGATGTCTCCGTATATGTTCACAATATACTTTCAATATCTGTGTGTGTTCGTGTGTGTGTGTTTCTGTGTCGTGTGTGTATGAATGAATGTGTCACGAGTATGCCGTGGTTAACCTCGCCAGATAGTCCCACTTTTGGCGGACTGGGCACTCAGCGCTGAAGGCGTTGTGCCCCGTGCTGCTCAGCCTCTCCCCCTGGCAGTTGCAGCAGTTTGGTTCCGCACCACGGGCAGCGTCCGGGCATTCGGCCCTTAGGTGGGGCCCGCCACAATGGCTGCAGTTAGGTTTAGTCGTGGTGCAGAACCTCTTGCTGTGCCCGTATCCCAGACACAGGGAGCACTGCACTAGGGGGGATTGGTCCGCAACCTTGATCGGTTGCAGATCAACATGCAGCCTCCCTCTGTCTAGGGCACGAGACCAAACCGGTTAGGTTAGGTTAGGTTAGGTTAGGTTAGGTTAGGTTAGGTTAGGTTAGGTTAGGTTAGGTTAGGTTAGGTTAGGTTAGGTTAGGTTAGGTTAGGTTAGGTTAGGTTAGGTTAGGTTAGGTTAGGTTAGGTTAGGTTAGGTTAGGTTAGGTTAGGTTAGGTTAGGTTAGGTTAGGTTAGGTTAGGTTAGGTTAGGTTAGGTTAGGTTAGGTTAGGTTAGGTTAGGTTAGGTTAGGTTAGGTTAGGTTAGGTTAGGTTAGGTTAGGTTAGGTTAGGTTAGGTTAGGTTAGGTTAGGTTAGGTTAGGTTAGGTTAGGTTAGGTTAGGTTAGGTTAGGTTAGGTTAGGTTAGGTTAGGTTAGGTTAGGTTAGGTTAGGTTAGGTTAGGTTAGGTTAGGTTAGGTTAGGTTAGGTTAGGTTAGGTTAGGTTAGGTTAGGTTAGGTTAGGTTAGGTTAGGTTAGGTTAGGTTAGGTTAGGTTAGGTTAGGTTAGGTTAGGTTAGGTTAGGTTAGGTTAGGTTAGGTTAGGTTAGGTTAGGTTAGGTTAGGTTAGGTTAGGTTAGGTTAGGTTAGGTTAGGTTAGGTTAGGTTAGGTTAGGTTAGGTTAGGTTAGGTTAGGTTAGGTTAGGTTAGGTTAGGTTAGGTTAGGTTAGGTTAGGTTAGGTTAGGTTAGGTTAGGTTAGGTTAGGTTAGGTTAGGTTAGGTTAGGTTAGGTTAGGTTAGGTTAGGTTAGGTTAGGTTAGGTTAGGTTAGGTTAGGTTAGGTTAGGTTAGGTTAGGTTAGGTTAGGTTAGGTTAGGTTAGGTTAGGTTAGGTTAGGTTAGGTTAGGTTAGGTTAGGTTAGGTTAGGTTAGGTTAGGTTAGGTTAGGTTAGGTTAGGTTAGGTTAGGTTAGGTTAGGTTAGGTTAGGTTAGGTTAGGTTAGGTTAGGTTAGGTTAGGTTAGGTTAGGTTAGGTTAGGTTAGGTTAGGTTAGGTTAGGTTAGGTTAGGTTAGGTTAGGTTAGGTTAGGTTAGGTTAGGTTAGGTTAGGTTAGGTTAGGTTAGGTTAGGTTAGGTTAGGTTAGGTTAGGTTAGGTTAGGTTAGGTTAGGTTAGGTTAGGTTAGGTTAGGTTAGGTTAGGTTAGGTTAGGTTAGGTTAGGTTAGGTTAGGTTAGGTTAGGTTAGGTTAGGTTAGGTTAGGTTAGGTTAGGTTAGGTTAGGTTAGGTTAGGTTAGGTTAGGTTAGGTTAGGTTAGGTTAGGTTAGGTTAGGTTAGGTTAGGTTAGGTTAGGTTAGGTTAGGTTAGGTTAGGTTAGGTTAG